>OZ038497.1:52582497-52607497 GCA_964036315.1 Acanthosepion esculentum | reverse complement strand
ATAATATATATATATATATATATATATATATATATATATATATGAATTTTATTTATTTCAATACTTCATGAGCTTCTGATGAATTAATGATGAAAATATCATTTTCGTTTATGATCGATTTCATCACGATACTTCTTTTAAGCTTGGAGAGAAATTATACATTCTTATTGCCCAAAGTCGAGTTCAGTAGAAGATATATATATATATTTGTGAGAGAGAGAGTGAGAGAGGGTGTGCGTGTGTGAGAGAGAGAGTGAGAGAGATGAAAATCTAGGTTTAGGAGGACGCAAGCAAGCAAGCAGTAAGAAAAGTCAGGAGACGGGGTAGTTGAAGGAAAGGCCAAGATTCTCGGAGAATTCCAGGGAGATATCATTAATCATTTAAGATACGACGGTTCAGAGCTTAATCTAACAATTAGACATTTTTGCTGTTACACGATTTGGACAATTTTGCTGTTACACCAGGTAAAATGAATCGACCTCAGTCGAGATCAAAGAGCCCAGAAGCAGCAACACATTTAATTCTGAACTCTATAATGGTTTCATTAAACAATGGTTGAGAATCCTTTATCCGAAATTTTAGGGATCGGAAGTGCTTCTGTTTGCAGATTATTTTTTTTCGGATTTTGGAATACAGTCTAATTTTGGAATACATAGCATCTATAAAATGGGGCAGCTTGGGAATGGAACCCAATCATAAAGACAATATCCCTTTACATTTCATAACACAGCTGATACATATACCCTGAAAGTAATTTTATTTAAATAACATATACCCTGAATGTAGTATTATATAAAATTTAATAAATTTTGTGTACATACAGATACAGGTAATGATGCTAGTCATGTCATGCCCAAAGGAATTTTTCTGTTGTGAAATTAAGATTTCACGTAACGATGATGCTTTGTACTTTCTTTACGTGTACAAAAGAGCGTGTTACTACTTACAAAAATATATAATTGCAAGTCTTTTGTACATTTTGAATATAATTACGGAGCACGAGATTCCTGATAATTAATCCTCGAACGAAGCTGTTGCTGTTACGATCGCTAAGAAAAAATGTGGCACCAACATAGGCTACGTAGGTATAAATTTTCATTTGCGGCAAGTCATGTCATCACCTGAAAAATTCTGATTTTGGCGGTTTACGGATACTCAACCTGTATATATGATGTCGAATTCAAAGTTGTCGTTCTCTTTGCCGGCCTTCTACATATATACCGTTTCTTTATTACCCATAAAATTCTACATCTATACCGTTTCTTTATTACCCATGATATGCTACATATATACCGTTTCTTTATTACCCATGAAATTCTATATGTATACCGTTTCTATATTACCCATGAAATTCTAAATATATACCGTTTCTTTATTACCCATAAAATTCTAAATATATACCGTTTCTTTATTACCCATGAAATTCTAAATATATACCGTTTCTTTATTACCCATGAAATTCTAAATATATACCGTTTCTTTATTACCCATGAAATTCTAAATATATACCGTTTCTTTCTAACCCATGAAAATCTTTAATATATACCGTTTCTTTATTATCCATGAAATTCTACATATATACCGTTTCTTTATTACTTAGGAAATATACTAACCTGTTTTTCTGTTGCCTTCTCCACATATTCCTCTTCTTTATTATCTCTGAATTATTATGATTTCCTAGGAAAGATAGTGGAGTGGTTTCCCTCTGGCTTCTCCACACATTCCTCTAGGGTCTGACACGAAAACTCGATCAAACCATGTTTTAAGCTCCACGTCGTTCTTGAACAAAACACCCTTCAAATTATTAGAAAGCGACCGAAACAGGTCGTAGCCTGAAGCCGCTAAATGTGGAAAATATAGAGATTTAAGCATAATTTCCAAACTGAACACTTTAATTATGTTTGGTCATGTTAACAACATGGGAGTGAGTATTGTCATGTTGAATAACTACACTGTAACACTGGTCAGGTATTTTCAGCTTAATTGCCTCTTTGAGCCTTTTCATCTGTTCAACATACAGCTTAGTGTTGGCCGTTTACTTGTTCTGGACCTTATGCATTAAGTGAAGATGACGAACGACTGTAACATGAGACCTTTCCATCTTCTGTGCCAATTCTCTAATTAATTTTAATCACCGCGTGCAAATGTGGGTTCCACCTTCCCCTCCTTGAAACGAGAAAACCCATTTCTGTGTCATTCTGTCGCTAATGAAGTCATTCCAATGCACAGAACAATTGTTTCTGGCCGCTTTGGTAGTTTTGTGACCATGATTAAAAGCGAAGAGATGAAGATGTCGAACATGCTCATTCAGGTCTACTTGGCATTTCATCTTAAGGGGCTGTCTAATTTGAAATAAAATTTCAATAACATTAGACAACAGTTTCACAGGATGACCAGAAATACTAAGAAGCAAAAAAATACTACGAAAGATTATTATTTGATTTCATTAGCAGAACATCAGAAAAGGTGATCGTATATATGTATTTATTTTTGTAAAATATCTCTTTATATGGTCATTAACTTAAACATCTTTCTGCAATGTATTCTTTCTGACAACCCGTGCAAGTGACAGAGTAAATTCATCCTTTGGCGTGTTGTTACATTTAATATTGCAATATTGTGTAAATAGTCGAGGTACCAGTACCGGCATCTGTACAAACGTTATATATATATATATATATATATATATATATATATATATATATATATATATATATATATATATTTCACTATACATAATTAATTCCGGTTGAGCCCTCTGGTTTGAGGTGTGAATTTGTAAACAGTGACTCTTTAAGCTAATACTGCACGACTCTTCGACAGAATTGAGTCACTCTCAGTCACTGTGTGTTTATCCGAATCTAAAAATAAACACGCTAAAATTCACCATCATCCCATACCGTAAGCTGATGGCTTAGTGGGAGAAGTTCGGACTGACGCAAATTCAGTCGGGTTTCGATCCTAGCTAGAGGCAAGCGGACGTCTAGCCACACTGATGAGCTGTGAAACAGCGAAACAGTCTGTCTGTGGATGACAAATATATATATATATATATATATATATATATACACTGTTCACTGGCTTATTCTGTATAGAGAAAAACGTTAAAATTCCCTTCCTTTCTGTTGTGCGACGATGGCCTAATAGTAAGATATATGACATGTCAAATTAGCCACACCGAGGAGCTGTGATACAGCGAATCAGTCTGTCTGTGGATGACTATATATATATATATATATATATATATATATATATATATATATATATATATATATATATATATATAAAATTAATTCAATGATATCAAAATCCGCTACTCAGTGTTTTATGTGGTAACAAATCGCAGGCGGCCAGATGATTGTTATCACATGAAACTCCACGGTCAAATGCATTTGACCTTTAGTGTTGTCCTTCTGGACTAATCAAACATCATGGCTGCAGAACGCAGTCTGTCCTGTCATTATAGCCGGTGGGGGAGAAGAAAAACTGGATTCGTACATTTTCAAAGATTATTTTTGCGAAAGTGAACGCAACATACTCGGCCGACATTTGAACTGAATCAGTAGCAGAACTTCCCAACCGAGCTCTTTACTTGCATGTTTCGTCATGTTAACGACGAGGGGAAAAGCATTGTCATACTGTAAATCACCGGCCAGGTCTTTTCAGCTGAATTGTCTGACCATATTCATTTGTTCAACTTGAACCTTAACATTGATAAAGAGATGAAGATGTATAACTTTCTGGTTTACTTGGTATTTCGTCTTAAGTGGATGTCTAATCTGAAATAAAATTTCAATAACGCTAGTCAACAATTTCTCAGGATGAATAAAATTACAGAGAAGCAAAAAATGTCACGGAAGATTATTCTTCGAGATCAATCGCAGGTCATCAGAAAAACCAAACGACTTCATGTAACGACAAAATATTTTCTGTATCGTCATTATCAAACTCGTTGTTCTCTATTTAATCTGCTGCGGAATCTTTCTTTGAACAAAGATATCAGTTATGGGGAAAGCCAAGAACTGTAAGATATCAAATATAGAATGTGAGATATGAGAATCGCACAGACCTGAGTAATGTGATGTCTTGACTCGCAAACACTACACAAAACGTGAAATATCGAGAAACGCACACGAATGATGAATGCGAACCGTGATATTAGCTGTTGCCTTATAAGGACACATTCTGTATTTAGTGACCAAGCAGGCAGTGTTACTCATGTTACGCTCCCTGGTCATCGGGCTGGGATTAAAATGTATTATCTGTTGACCCTATTACTAATGGTAATGGTAATATTAGCCGTTACCTTATAAAGAAAAAGTCTATATTCATTTCCAAGCAGCCAATGCTACTCGAATTACACTTTTTCTCTCACTAGCCATTGGGTTTGGATTAATATTTACTATCTCTTCTCATCTCAAACAGTTATGGGAATTGTGGAGTAAATAAGACACCCCTGGTAACACAAAATGAACTAGGCAAGACGCCTTAAATAAAGAACTCAATGAACATCAGAAGAATAGCGTT
Organism: Acanthosepion esculentum; assembly: GCA_964036315.1. Taxonomy (NCBI): domain Eukaryota; kingdom Metazoa; phylum Mollusca; class Cephalopoda; order Sepiida; family Sepiidae; genus Acanthosepion; species Acanthosepion esculentum. Next base: position 52,602,970 of record OZ038497.1, on the reverse strand, counting down.
GGTATCTGTCGATAAGAATTTCTAAATACGTCACGCCGAGTAGCCTAAGTGAGACATAATATTACAACTGCTAGAAGCGAGTTATAGCAGTAATATTAGCCGTTTCCTTATAAGGAAACATTCTGTATCCAGTGACTAAGCAAGAAGTGCTACTTTATTTTACACTTTTCATTACGCCATAGTCATTCGTGATGGGATCAAAATCTACTGGGTGTTTCCGGATAAATTTGACAGTCTAATGTATTCATTTTGTTTCAGATTGGTTTGAAATATCTGTTAACAGTGAACGGCATTATGACCTCTAGTAACTACAGTTTTAGATGTGTCAAATTTAACTGACCTGGATGAATGGAAGCCACCTGGATATTGGAAAAATATAACCTGCTTCATGGTGATCCGTGCCGGACATCGAAATGTCGCAAGCTGCTCAGCGCATTTTGAACAACGTGAAAACATGAAATGTAGAGCTGTAACGGAGACAATGAAACAGGGGATTGCGACAAAAAGAGCAATTCAGATGCTCTGATTGCCTCCGTACACCAGAATTCATAAACAACTACAGTACAATGTGATGAAAGACCCAGGCAATGGTATGCTGGATTTGGCTACGGGAAATGGTTGTTGCAATGTTCACCATGAAACTAACCTTGTATGAGGACCGCCACTACCAGTCATGCAAGAGGTGTAAAGCTTCTATCCAAAAAAGGCCCGAGAAAACCGTCTGACAAAGGCAAAGAATCTTCTGAACAAGTTTTTTTTTTTTTTTTTTTTTAAGCGTATCACCCCAAGCAAGGCTGGTGGCCACTATCACGCATGGGGTTACAGAAGGGTTGGAGGAAGAGCAGATAGGAGTGGTAAAGGAAGGGATGTGGAGAAAGAGAAGGACGGAGGGTCGATCGAGGCAGGGGGGTTACGGGAGATATAGAGCGAGAGCAGATAGGAATGAAAGATGTCAGGAAGTGGATAGATCAAGGTAATTGGAGATGACGATTGACGCTACACTTAAACCGTTGGAGATTGTATTTGTCAGGGAAACAGATGAAACAACTTGTTGAACCAGACACAACCTGGTTCTTCTCTGGTTTTGTCAGGACCAGCTCCCCAACACCCAGAACAAAATATGGCTTGCCTACAATCCATATGATATTCCTCCTATCATGAAATTTCCCAAAACGTTAATTGTCTTGGTGTGTGTCTCCAGTGAAGGTGATGCATGCCACCTCTCATCTTTGAATATGGTTAGGAGCTCAATTCAGATAGTTATGCGGTGTTGAACACCGCGGTCAAGCGGTCAAGCATTGGTCAGAAAGGGTTTCTGGTGGAAGACAGTGTCTGGAAGCAAGATTCCTCTCCCTTTGCACAAGAGTCAGAAATAGGTGTCAGATAATTTTTACTATTTCAACAGCCCCAACGTCTGGTCCATAACTCTCCTGACTGTAATCCCATGGATTAATATGTGGATCACGATTGAGAAATACACCAACTGAGGATCGACAGGATAAAGGAGGCGTTTGAGCTTCTCCCTAGTTACACCTTGAAGGTTAAATGTGTCAGTTTCTGGAGTGAGGATTGAGGCCGTGGTAAATGCCGAAGGTGGCTTCTTTGAGTGAATTGTCTTTTGATTATTATAAACTGTTTTCCCCCTTTTTTGTTTCCAATAAATTGATGTTTGCTTCAGATATTCACTTTGTTTCACTTCATTAGTTCGAAGATGGATGTTAAGTACTATAGTCTTCATTGGCTCAGAACCATTTTTAATCTTTTTGATCTGAGAATACGGCTGTTTATCGCTGATAGGCTAGATATTTCTAAACGGGTTTCACGTCATCCATAACATCTATATTAAATTCTCGATCTCGAAGTTATTTAAGAATATGACTGGAGTTTTGGGGTTACTGCTTTATTTGCCTTAGTGCAGTTTATTCTGTGTTCAATTTTCTTATTTCCTATATTAAATTTGCTACAGCTGTTCCGTGCACACGTGGATTAAGGCAATGATAATTAAAAGGTGAACCAATTTAGATATTTCTGAACTAGTTTAGCGCCATGAACGTCATCCATAAGAAAGTTTCGATATGACGAGCCTACACAAACTCCTTACATGTCGTCTCACAGCCCACGAAATAACACCATGAAAGAGTGTATGTTCTCGAATGCTCAGAAAAATTACACCAAGGGTGTGCAACCGGTTCTTGGAATATTTAAAATAGATTAATATTTTCTTGAAACCACTCATTTTGATTTCTGTTTTTTACAGTTTTTCTCTATATATCTTTCTCTTTCTCTCTCAAAATCTCTTTCTCATTCTTTACCTCTCTCCATCTCTTCCTGAGGTTTTCTCTCTTTTGTCTCTTTCTTTCTTTCTTTTTCTCTCACTTTCTTCCTCTCTCTTTTTCTTTCTCGCTCTCAGACAGTCTCTTTCTCTCTCTCTCTCTCTCTCTCTCTCTCTCTCTCTCTCTCTCTCTCTCTCTCTGTGTTTTTTCTTTCCCTCAGACACAGTTGCTTTCTCTGTCTTTCTCTCTCTTTCTTTCTTTCTTTCTTTCTTTCTATTTTTCTCTCTCTCCCTTTCTTTCTCTTTTTCTCTGTCTCCCTTTCTTTCTCTTTCTCACTCTTTCTATCTCTTTCTATCTTTCAGTTTCTTTCTCCCTCTCAGAGGCTATGTCTTTCTCTTTCTCTCTTCCTCATTCTCTCTTCCTCTTTCTCTAAGACTCTCCTTCTCTATTTCTTTCTTTCTCTTTCTGACGCTTTCTCTCTTTTTCTCTTTTCTTTATCTATCTCTCTCTACTCTTTCTCTCTTCCGACACTGCTTTTCTCTTTCTTTCTTTCTGTCTCTCTGTCTCTCTGTCTCTTACCCACACACTATCTTTCTCTGTTTTTTATTCAGCCCTTTACTTGGAAAATGTGTTTATCGATTCATATATTACAAAAACATATTCCTTAACGGAACCGCCTACCAATAAGCGTGAATATATTTTCCTGCTTCATATGAGTTTTTTTATGCTATTTTCAAGGTTCAGAAGGTAAGGTGTATTTAAAAAAAAAAACGAAGAAAACTTCGCCCAATATTTGAAAGGTTTTTGGTTATTATATTCTATATATTTATTCATTATCACTGCTGCTAATGTTGTTGCTATAGTTGTCATGAATCCAGCTATTAAGTCTTCAGAAAAAGAAAATATTTGCTTGCCGATACTTACAGCTTTGCATTCCTGCATTTGCGTGCGTTTCATTCAGATCTCGTTTGCTGATCTCAAGTGAACGAGATTACTATAATTAATATTTTCCTCACTCTAAATGGGCATTCAGCATATAAAGATCTCTCAAGTGGCGTGACACACATGCACGATTACATATACGATGTTCCCAAATTTATACGTTCGTTGTTAATGGGCTTAGAACAGTCGCAGCACTAACCTATAACATATATTTTTGTTAATTAGATGAAGCATTATTAAACATTATTATTAGATTTTGGTTAGTATTTTTGCTTTGCTATTAAATTCTCGTCCATTTCTATTCTTGAATCATCTGGATTATCTTGTGCTTGTCTTTCCACATGCATTTGGGCTCCCCGAAGCGGTGTAATAGTTAGCAAGCTTGTCTCGCGAATATCAATTACGACTGTGCAGTACTCACTGCCTTGTACCACATCTAAGCTATGCTTGGAAAATCATTTTCCACGTGCATATGCATATACCTACGTCCGTGTTTCTGCTATCATCTCGAAACTGGATACCCACAAAGCATGATGACTTGTTGGTATCGCTGCAATAATCCTTAAAATGTGCGCCTCAACTGGCTCTAAACCTTACAATATCTGACTTGTTGTTTCTTGGTTTCCTGTTTTTTGGAAATTCTCTTCAGTAGTTGTGTTCCTATGCTAGTCATGACACTAGCTGTTGTCTTGGTCCCATGATTACCACATGCGTTTCCGACTATATGTGCTGTGAATTCTTTCTGCGACCATGTTGCGTTTGAAAAAGTCCACAAAATAGAGATGACACAATTCGACATGAACTTCTTCTGACGGTCAGGATAGAAATTACGAATTGCTAAAAGCATCAGCAACTTAAAGAATCAAGCAGCTCTCCGTTAACAAAAGACAAAGATTTTTTATTGTAACATGATTATGAAACAATACATGAAGAATAGAAATTGGTAATTTTTGCCAGTTGGTTATTGAGAGTAGACAGTTCTTTTCAAGAGGCGTTAATGGCGGCAAGTAGGAAAGAAGAGAAAAAACACGGGAGGAAGTTTTGTTGATACTACAGACTTATGCTAATCAGCATGTTATTATCGTAATTTAGTTAGTTGCTTCATAGTCTGGGATTTTCTTCAATGTGCCGGGTCTTCAAAATGTCTTCAACTGACTGGAGAGTATCTGGTGTCAGAGGGAAAAATATGCTTCTTAGCTTTTCGTCTCCAGTTTCCTTGTAGAACTCAGTGCTTCAGCCTTTATGGACGACATTTTCAAACCATAAAGGTTTCTGATTGGTGATCCACTTACAGACCATGTCATATTCTCATTGGTCAAGCAATCGTAGTTCGGGTTATAATTTACAGAAGTGACGGAAAACCCCTTCTAAATCCCTTATTTGGCATTGCTTTTATGAATTACATTTCTATTGACATACTAATCATTATATAGATCCGTGGGGGATGAACTAAAAAATACCCTATTTGAATGCACCTGGTATTTGACCATTAAGTCTGAAGGCAGCCAGGATGCTGTAAGTCGGTCAAATGCAACTCTTGTGAATTTTGACAGTCTTTGAACTCATTATTTCGCAGTGACTTTTCAATAGGAAGTCTGATTACGTTAGCAAGAAATAAACCACAGGTGTCTTGAATTTTTACAAACTCAAATTTATTAAACCCAGTCACATTTAAAATATCCAAATCATAGGAAAATGCTTTGTTTTCAACAAAATCTTATTCTTGATAGAATTTTGTTAGAAAAAATATTTTCTTCTTAATATTTTTTAAATGCTAATTAACAATCTCAGGTGTCACACAGTTCAAGTTTTTAAGATCTCAGTCAAACCGTCTGATCTTTCTGCAGTGACTAAGCATCCCACGTCAAAGAATCTTCTTTAAGATAAACAATATGGCTTCTCGAGGTCAACTGCTGATACGTTAACGATTATTACTGCAGGAGTCTATCAAGCTCTAGATACGAATGGCGAATCTGGAGCTGTTGCTTTGGACATCTCGAAAGCATTTGACAGGGTTTAGCATGATGGTCTTCTTCACAAATTAAAATGTATTCCTGAACGAAATTTTGATTCGATTCAATCTTTCTTATCAAATCGTGAAATGAATTCAACTGCCTTCCTGATTTTATCGGATCTCAAATCGTTATCTATGCTAATGACACAACTATCTACCACTGTCTTAATGGCAAGTCTAATTGGCTCGTTAATGTCCACTTGACCGATGAACTACAATCTGTTATTTACTGGGACAAGAAATGGCAGCTGCAAAACGAAACTCCTCTCTTTTAATCGTTTGAGAAGAACTGTTTTGCTTTCTATCAGTATGGCTGATGCTAACCACCATGATAGTGACGACTGGCGCATTATCTAGCTACCGTTGCCCGCCGACAACGGAAAATATTATATACAATCAGTTTTTGTTCTGTTGCTAGGAATGTAAGATACCATCTAGCTACAGTGTCTGGTTAGCAAGGCCAAATTACTGTTTTAAAACAACAAATTTCCTAAGATTTTTCTCGAACGCTCATATCTAATCGAATCGTATCGTAACGTCAACAAATGACATCATATAATATGAAATGGACTAAGTCCGACAATTATTTTAATATATTTTCTGTTTATAGATAAAATATTTAAGTAAATGCTCTATTTATAATAAACAGTATTAACAACATTTACTGGCTTGAATTTCCGAGAAATTTCATAGAAAATGAATACATTGAAGAAACATTAATTCCGGTATTTGATAAAGTAAATTCCCCCTTCAAGTTTTGGCTGGTTGTTTTGTTTTTAATTGATTAAAGAAATTGCCAGAATGAATACATTGGATAAGAAGTTAAACAAAAGACTATATGAACACAAAACGGACCACAGTTTTTACGTAGAGAATAGCACTTTGATTAAAAGAGAAAATAATCCACTGAGACGAAAATGTCTGGAAAGTGTCTTGAGCGCTAGTTCAGCCAGGATAAATTTGCGTCCAGACTCTTACAATATATCACCATTCTTGGTAGATTTCGTATTGTCAAAGTGTGGGAGATTCAGGGGAAAAGGTGATGGAGAGAAAAAGAAAAACACTAATGATGAATTTTGTTAGATTGAAAAAATAAATATTCTTTCAAAATTGTTCTTTCGTAATATTCTGAATCTAGCTACGCCTCTCGTTTCGTGCGCATCTGTAGACATGGCAACATCAACAAAGCCCAGTCCGATGAAATCCTAACGGATGAAATATATATATATATATATATATATATATATATATAGAGAGAGAGAGAGAGAGAGAGAGAGAGAGAGAGAGAGAGATAGATAGATAGATAGATAGATAGATAGATGTTAGAAAAATATATATGTATACGCTTGTGCGTGTGTGAATCTGTGTGGAATAGAGAGTGTGTGACTCTAAGTGAATTGAAGCAATAAAAGTTTTTGCGAGGAGTCAACCATTTTTTTTCGCGTACCTGTTCAACCCAAAGATCTGTTCTGTTACAAACGAAAAATGTTTTAGGGCTTCCTGCACACTGTTATCTTAATTCAGATTGATTTGAAAAATATAATGAATAAAAAAAAATACAGCTACATTTAATAGTGTCATTTAGAAGATTTCTTGAAAAGACTTAAAACACCCACCTATTTCTTATATACTATCACTCTCCAACATTTGCAGGTTGCTCCGAGAGAGATAAACGTATTTTAAACTGGGCTTGCTTAAATATCAGACGTCATAGAGAATGTTAATAGATATCAACACTGAACAAGATTCTTTCGCTTTGTAGATAATTTCAATGTAAATGATTTTTCTTAATATTTAAGCTATTTACATCATGACTATTTATTTACATCTTTGTTGTAGTTATCAAAACATTTTCGGCATTGTCCTTTTCCATGTGTTGTGCATATTGATCTGGGAAACTTACAGGGAATTCTAAAGCTAAACCCTTTATTTAATTTACCAGAATAGACTGTTCTCGTCCTACTGGCCATTACTATGGATAAATTAATTTAGTTCTCCCCATTTATTGTTCGCCTATTTCCACTTAGTCCGAGTACACACTGCCCTGCCCAAGGATTGAACTCGCAATTAATATGTCACCAAATTCACGAACAACCGCTACGTTATTGTCCCATATAATACTTTTCTATAGTGTAGATTAAATACAGTTTTCAGTTCATAATTCCTTATAGTTTATCTATATCGATATGGTGCCAGAGGGAAAGATATGCTCCTTAGTCTTTCATCTCCGGTTTCATTGTAGAACTCAGTGCTTAAGCCTTTATAGAATTAATTTTCAAGCCATAATGGTTTCTGACTGGTGATCCAGTTACAGACTATTTCATGTTATATTCTCATTGGTCAACCAACCATAGTTCGGGTTATAATTTACTGCTTTTATTTATTACATTCTTATTTGCCCAAAAATCATTATTTAGATCCGTGGGGGGATGAACAAAAATACTCTATTTGCACCTGACATTTGACCTTTAAGTCTGAAAGCAACCAGTAAGTAGGTCAAATGCAACATATGCAGGTGCTGTGAATTTAGACAGTTTTTGAACTCATTATTTCGCAGTGACCTTTCAATATGGAGAACTACTAAGGAAAGCAAAAACTAAAGAATAGGTATCTTGAATTTTCATAGACAGTGACCTTTAAAATAACCAAGTTCATAATTCCTTGTAGTTTTCCCATATCGATACACACCTGATGAAGCCCGGAGAGCACAACAGTCGAAAGGTTATAATAATGGAATGAAGGATATACTTGTCATAGAATGATAGAGCACTGGTTTCTGAAGTTCTGCAGTGAGGATACGAGTCTTGACAATCGAACTGGTAGATCTGCATCCTTCTGCTGCTGACAATATCTGAAGACACTAGTCAAAGGAAACCCACGTCAATGTGAAAATGGATATCAGAATTTAAACAGTATCATCTCAAGACATGGTAAGGTGAAAAAACTCGATAATTGGCCCGCACAATAATTTAGTTAAAGTCAACCCGTTCGACGTTTTGAAAATTGCTCGACGTTGCCTCTGCGTAATTCAGATTTTCCGTTTCTTGATTAAATAGTGAATTGTGATGAGTCAGGAATCCTTTATGACAATCTAAAACGATCACCGCAGTCGATCCATCATGGCGAAGGACCGCGACACTTTCCAAAACCGAAACTGCAACAGCAGAAGATTATGTTCATCGTTTGGTGGTGGACATTGTCATTAGCCATTACAGCATAATGAAATCTAACCTCGAGCATCTCTGAGGAAGTTTATTGCTAGCAACTGGATGGAATGTACATTCAGTGAAGCGGAATGGGGCAGGAATCCTTTATGACGAACTTAAAAGATCGCCTCAGACGATCCATCATGGCGAAGCACAGCTACACTTTCCAAAACCGAAACTGCATCAGCAGAAGATTATGTTCATTGTCTGGAGGTCGACATTGTCATTAGCCATTACAGCATTATGAAATATAACCTCGAGCCTCTCTGACGAAGTTTATTGCTAGCAACTGGATGGAATGCACATTCAGTGAAGCGGAATGGGACAGGAATCCTTTATGACAATCTTAAACGATCGCCCCAGTAGATCCATCATGGCGAAGGACCGCTACACTTTCCAAATTTGAAACTGCATCATCAGAAGATTATGTTCATTGTCTGATGGTCGATATTGTAATTAGCCATTACAGCATAATGGAATCTAACCTTGAGCGTCTCTGACAAAGTTTATTGCTAGCAACTGGATGGAATGCACATTCAGTGAAGCGGAATGAGACAGGAATCCTTTCTGACAATCTTAAACGATCGCCCCCAGTAGATCCATCATGGCGAAAGACCGCTACACTTTCCAAAATCGAAACTGCATCAGCAGAAGATTATGCTCATTGTCTGATGGTCGATATTGTCATTAACCATTCAGCATAATGGAATCTAACCTTGAGCGTCTCTGACAAAGTTTATTGCTAGCAACTGGATGGAATGCACATTCAGTGAAGCGGAATGAGACAGGAATCCTTTCTGATAATCTTAAACGATCGCCCCAGTAGATCCATCATGGCGAAAGACCGCTACACTTTCCAAAATCGAAACTGCATCAGCAGAAGATCATGTTCATTGTCTGATGGTCGATATTGTCATTAACCATTACAGCATAATGGAATCTAACCTTGAGCGTCTCTGACAAAGTTTATTGCTAGCAACTGGATGGAATGCACATTCAGTGAAGCGGAATGAGACAGGAATCCTTTCTGACAATCTTAAACGATCGCCCCAGTAGATCCATCATGGCGAAAGACCGCTACACTTTCCAAAATCGAAACTGCATCAGCAGAAGATTATGTTCATTGTCTGATGGTCGATATTGTCATTAACCATTACAGCATAATGGAATCTAACCTTGAGCGTCTCTGACAAAGTTTATTGCTAGCAACTGGATGGAATGCACATTCAGTGAAGCGGAATGAGACAGGAATCCTTTCTGACAATCTTAAACGATCGCTCCAGTAGATCCATCATGGCGAAAGACCGCTACACTTTCCAAAATCGAAACTGCATCAGCAGAAGTTTATGTTCATTGTCTGATGGTCGATATTGTCATTAACCATTACAGCATAATGGAATCTAATCTTGAGCGTCTCTGACAAAGTTTATTGCTAGCTACTGGATGGAATGCACATTCAGTGAAGCGGAATGAGACAGGAATCCTTTCTGACAATCTTAAACGATCGCCCCAGTAGATCCATCATGGCGAAAGACCGCTACACTTTCCAAAATCGAAACTGCATCAGCAGAAGATTATGTTCATTGTCTGATGGTCGATATTGTCATTAACCATTACAGCATAATGGAATCTAACCTTGAGCGTCTCTGACAAAGTTTATTGCTAGCAACTGGATGGAATGCACATTCAGTGAAGCGGAATGAGACAGGAATCCTTTCTGACAATCTTAAACGATCGCCCCAGTAGATCCATCATGGCGAAAGACCGCTACACTTTCCAAAATCGAAACTGCATCAGCAGAAGATTATGTTCATTGTCTGATGGTCGATATTGTCATTAACCATTACAGCATAATGGAATCTAACCTTGAGCGTCTCTGACAAAGTTTATTGCTAGCAACTGGATGGAATGCACATTCAGTGAAGCGGAATGAGACAGGAATCCTTTCTGACAATCTTAAACGATCGCCCCAGTAGATCCATCATGGCGAAAGACCGCTACACTTTCCAAAATCGAAACTGCATCAGCAGAAGATTATGTTCATTGTCTGATGGTCGATATTGTCATTAACCATTACAGCATAATGGAATCTAACCTTGAGCGTCTCTGACAAAGTTTATTGCTAGCAACTGGATGGAATGCACATTCAGTGAAGCGGAATGAGACAGGAATCCTTTCTGACAATCTTAAACGATCGCCCCAGTAGATCCATCATGGCGAAAGACCGCTACACTTTCCAAAATCGAAACTGCATCAGCAGAAGATTATGTTCATTGTCTGATGGTCGATATTGTCATTAACCATTACAGCATAATGGAATCTAACCTTGAGCGTCTCTGACAAAGTTTATTGCTAGCAACTGGATGGAATGCACATTCAGTGAAGCGGAATGAGACAGGAATCCTTTCTGACAATCTTAAACGATCGCCCCAGTAGATCTATCATGGCGAAAGACCGCTACACTTTCCAAAATCGAAACTGCATCAGCAGAAGATTATGTTCATTGTCTGATGGTCGATATTGTCATTAACCATTACAGCATAATGGAATCTAACCTTGAGCGTCTCTGACAAAGTTTATTGCTAGCAACTGGATGGAATGCACATTCAGTGAAGCGGAATGAGACAGGAATCCTTTCTGACAATCTTAAACGATCGCCCCAGTAGATCCATCATGGCGAAAGACCGCTACACTTTCCAAAATCGAAACTGCATCAGCAGAAGATTATGTTCATTGTCTGATGGTCGATATTGTCATTAACCATTACAGCATAATGGAATCTAACCTTGAGCGTCTCTGACAAAGTTTATTGCTAGCAACTGGATGGAATGCACATTCAGTGAAGCGGAATGAGACAGGAATCCTTTCTGACAATCTTAAACGATCGCCCCAGTAGATCTATCATGGCGAAAGACCGCTACACTTTCCAAAATCGAAACTGCATCAGCAGAAGATTATGTTCATTGTCTGATGGTCGATATTGTCATTAACCATTACAGCATAATGGAATCTAACCTTGAGCGTCTCTGACAAAGTTTATTGCTAGCAACTGGATGGAATGCACATTCAGTGAAGCGGAATGAGACAGGAATCCTTTCTGACAATCTTAAACGATCGCCCCAGTAGATCTATCATGGCGAAAGACCGCTACACTTTCCAAAATCGAAACTGCATCAGCAGAAGATTATGTTCATTGTCTGATGGTCGATATTGTCATTAACCATTACAGCATAATGGAATCTAACCTTGAGCGTCTCTGACAAAGTTTATTGCTAGCAACTGGATGGAATGCACATTCAGTGAAGCGGAATGAGACAGGAATCCTTTCTGACAATCTTAAACGATCGCCCCAGTAGATCCATCATGGCGAAAGACCGCTACACTTTCCAAAATCGAAACTGCATCAGCAGAAGATTATGTTCATTGTCTGATGGTCGATATTGTCATTAACCATTACAGCATAATGGAATCTAACCTTGAGCGTCTCTGACAAAGTTTATTGCTAGCAACTGGATGGAATGCACATTCAGTGAAGCGGAATGAGACAGGAATCCTTTCTGACAATCTTAAACGATCGCCCCAGTAGATCTATCATGGCGAAAGACCGCTACACTTTCCAAAATCGAAACTGCATCAGCAGAAGATTATGTTCATTGTCTGATGGTCGATATTGTCATTAACCATTACAGCATAATGGAATCTAACCTTGAGCGTCTCTGACAAAGTTTATTGCTAGCAACTGGATGGAATGCACATTCAGTGAAGCGGAATGAGACAGGAATCCTTTCTGACAATCTTAAACGATCGCCCCAGTAGATCCATCATGGCGAAAGACCGCTACACTTTCCAAAATCGAAACTGCATCAGCAGAAGATTATGTTCATTGTCTGATGGTCGATATTGTCATTAACCATTACAGCATAATGGAATCTAACCTTGAGCGTCTCTGACAAAGTTTATTGCTAGCAACTGGATGGAATGCACATTCAGTGAAGCGGAATGAGACAGGAATCCTTTCTGACAATCTTAAACGATCGCCCCAGTAGATCTATCATGGCGAAAGACCGCTACACTTTCCAAAATCGAAACTGCATCAGCAGAAGATTATGTTCATTGTCTGATGGTCGATATTGTCATTAACCATTACAGCATAATGGAATCTAACCTTGAGCGTCTCTGACAAAGTTTATTGCTAGCAACTGGATGGAATGCACATTCAGTGAAGCGGAATGAGACAGGAATCCTTTCTGACAATCTTAAACGATCGCCCCAGTAGATCCATCATGGCGAAAGACCGCTACACTTTCCAAAATCGAAACTGCATCAGCAGAAGATTATGTTCATTGTCTGATGGTCGACATTGTCATTAGCCTTTACGGCATTATGGAATCTAACCTCGAGCCTCTCTGACGAAGTTTATTGCTAGCAACTGGATGGAATGCACATTCAGTGAAGCGGAATGAGACAGGAATCCTTTCTGACAATCTTAAACGATCGCCCCAGTAGATCCATCATGGCGAAAGACCGCTACACTTTCCAAAATCGAAACTGCATCAGCAGAAGTTTATGTTCATTGTCTGATGGTCGATATTGTCATTAGCCATTACAGCATAATGGAATCTAACCTCGAGCGTCTCTGACAAAGTTTATTGCTAGCAACTGGATGGAATGCACATTCAGTGAAGCGGAATGAGACAGGAATCCTTTCTGACAATCTTAAACGATCGCCCCAGTAGATCCATCATGGCGAAAGACCGCTACACTTTCCAAAATCGAAACTTCATCAGCAGAAGATTATGTTCATTGTCTGATGGTCGATATTGTCATTTGCCATTACAGCATAATGGAATCTAACCTTGAGCGTCTCTGACAAAGTTTATTGCTAGCAACTGGATGGAATGCACATTCAGTGAAGCGTAATGGGACAGGCACGGGCTAATCGATAATCTCCAATTCCTCTTCATAACTATGCAGAGCTACATGTTACTAGGAAGATACTGCAGATGTTTACCGAATTGGGATACAAGACTTTGCCACATTTATTATATTCCACTGATCTTTCGCCTACTGACTACTACTTTTTCAAGAATCTTTACAAGTTTTGAAGCCAAGACATTGCGTTGCAAAGAAGTTGCAGAAACTTTATTCAAATATTTATTGGTGTCCAAACCTTTAGAGTAGGATACGCCAAAGATTCGCTAAAAAAATGAGTAGACGACGATGAAAAAAATGTCCCACGCTTAATATAGACAAAGTTTTTTTTACCCAAAATGTTTATGTTTATTAAGAGGAAAGACCAAAGGATATTTTGATTATTAAATTATATATTTGTTGAGTCTTGACTCATTGTTGAATCTCGCCTATTGCAAGGAATAATAATGCAACACAAAATGTACTTAGAACAAGAATGTATTATAACAAGAAAGTGTACACAATAAGTACATATAGTATTTCTGTATATTTCTGGGAAGACGTTCCTGGAGAATGTGTTGACTAGTCGCAGTCGATCAGAGTCTCTAGTTGGATCTCGTGATTCCTCTTCCTCGTCTTCCGGTACCAACCATTATTTATATAGTTCATAGTCACCTATGCAGATTAGGTGGATCCCACCACAACAATATTTTACAAGGGATTGTTTATGGAGTTCCGACCAACCTCAGGGGAGATCGAATGATGATGATGATGATGATGATGATGATGATGATGATGATGATGATGATGAATAAGATATCGCGTAGAGATAATAAAACGAATTACGTTTGCTTGCTCTTGTCAAGTAATAATATATTTTAACAACGAAATATACTAAGTAGAGGAAAACTGATTGCTTAACCAATAAATATATGAAGTCAAATAGTTTTTTTTATTATAGAATACATGGCAAAGTTTAAACTTCATGCCTTCACAAAAAACGCTTATTCCCTTGACAGCGCTATTACTGTATATACTTTTGACTGCCCCGTCAATGATTTTTTGCAAGATTATTTTAACCAAGTACCATGCTATATCTATTATTGACCATTATATAAGGAAATAAATACGAAAATATTTTTATTCAGAAACTTTTTTTTAAAAAATATACGATTATCACAATAAGTTCGAGGAAGATAATTTCTCCACCTGTTTTAGTGAGTTTATGTTAGTCAGATTTAGTTTTTCCTTCCGCTTGCGCTGTTAGGCGTCGCGGGAAGACACAGTCGTCTGTCAGCGGCAAGGCGAGTGGCATGGACGAGAGATACCTCCTGGGCTCTGAGAGTGTGTGCCACGGAGTCGCCCCAGGGTCTTCTTGGTCTGCCTCTCGCTCTCCAGCCAGAGTACCTGAAGATGTATGCTCGTAGGGCTGATTGGTTGATAGGCATACGAGTGAGATGTCAGAACCAATTGATCTTCTATCGTTCGATGTGTTGTATGATTGATCTGGTTTCGATTTCTCTGTCTCTTTTACAAAAGAGATCTTCTCAACCTATTTTTTTTAATTTGTGAGATAACATAAACGAAAAACGGAATGCCCCCCAAAATCATTTTTTTATTTATTGCAGATACTCGCACGTGTGTTTGTTTAAATTTTCTTAATCACAGACATTTTTTATAAGTTTATGGAGGAAAAAAATGTTTTTCATATTTCTTTCTTCAGAAAATATTAAATAATGATTGTTGTTCCACATCTTTTTATAATCTTTTAGATATGAAGTTATTCCTGTAAATAAACAATCTAATAAATAACTAGTGTATAACATAGTTGTTGTCATTTCTCAATAATAAAGAAGATGTATAAATCCACTTTCATATGTTTAGATTTTATTTAAACTCTAATTATTGCTTTTTAAAAGCAATAAATATTGCCGAGAATTTCATAAGTGTAAATAGTAATCGTGGTGTCAAAGGAATAACCGCCCGTTTTACACACCGTTTTCTGTGGACACGAAGGTTAAATATCGCCGAATAGATTATATTCTTTTGCGCTTTAACTAATTAAGTGAAAGTGTATCTGGAAGTTATTCAATTCAGTAAGACAGGTGGGTAGACATGTCTATAATGAGATACCTTCGAAGCGTCTTACATATGAGCGAGTTGATAATGACAGGCAGGATCAAATCAGAGGGAACAGACAGACAAGAGACAGATGGAAACAATATGACAGATGGAGATATTTTACTGTAATCGGACTCCTCCTCTGCGACTGTTCACCAAACTCGTGATATGTCGCAGTTTTTACGCGATTCAAAAGGTGAACAGCAAAGAATAACACCCTTCAAAGATAAAGAAATATGGCAGACCGGAAGTTTGAGGAAAATGTAGATTCCCTCTGACTAGAAGTTGTCAGAAATAATCAATAATTCTGCAGCCGAAAATATTTCAAGAGCGCAAGATGCACGAGAGGTACAATAATAATAATAATAATAATAATAATAATAATAATACAAAGAAAATGTTTACTGATGGAAGAAAATGAAATGCAATAAAGAGACATCTAGAACAGCGTAAAGTAATAATATTTATTTTAAAGATGTAAAACGAATTATAATCTGTCATGCGTTCATTCCATTGAATGAAGATAACACAATCGTGAAATATAATATCGCTTCGAGTCGATGTAGTCTTATTGTATCTCGTAGTAAGAATATAAGGCTCGCTCCCGACTAGCTCTCTCTTGACGATTCTTGGCGTCAGTATATATGCTATTTGGCGAAAAGATTAATGAATTTTAAACAGAATATATCTGGCAATTTGACATCTGGTTCAAATATATGTTAAATATAACCTCTTGTGTAAAGATTCGATTAATAAAATTTAAAGAGAAAACATCTGGTGTGAATATGCAATAAATGAAATGCAATAAAATATCTGTTTTAAAGAATCAATAAATAAATATTCATCAGAATAATGAGAACACATCTGGCGTGAAGATGCAATAAACGAAATGCAATAAGTCATCTTGTATCATGATTTAATAAATTAAATTTAAAGAGAAGTCATCTAGTGTGAAGATGCTGCAGTAAACGTCATGCAATATGACATCTGGTGCATTGATTCAATAAATACATTTTTAATATAAGATAGCTGGCGGGAATGTGCAATAAAGTGTTGTATCGTCGAGGTGAATGATACACAGAGAAGGATGAGAGCTTAATATATTTATTCAGTTAACGGATACGTACAAAAACACAGAACAATAAGTTACGAAACAATTAATAATACAGCTTACAATGAATAGAGAAGTGTCAAATGTTGTAGAGCCAAACGAAGTAAGATCAATCCGAATATTAACCAGCTTAATATCAACTTAGTAATCAACTCTCCTTAATGGTAGATTATTTAATTTTATAAGCCAGGCCATCTGGTAAAGTGCTGAAGGGGTGCTAGCTACTCTACAACATAAAGTATATGCAATAAGTCAATTGGTGTAAAGGGTTAATGAATAAGTTTTATATAGGAAGTATCTGGTAGAAATGTTCAATAAATTAATGCAATAACACGTTAAGATTCTATAAACAAATTTTTATAAGAAGACATCTGCTGTAAATGTGCAGTAAATGCAATGTAATAAATTAAATGCAATGACATTTGGTGCAAAGATTCAATACAAAAATTTCAATAAAATCATTTTAAAGACATTTGGTTTGAAGATGGAATAAATGAAATGCAATAAGTTAATTGGTATACAAATTCAATAAGTTTTAATTAGAAGATATCTGGTGTAAATATGCAGTACATGCAGTGCATCAAGACAGCAGGTGTAATGATTCAAAAACTAAATTTCGATATGAAGACATCTGATGTGAAGATGTAATAAATGCAAAGCAATATGTCATCTGGTGTAAAGATTCAGTGAATAAGTTTTAAATGGAAGATATATGTTAGGAATAACCAATAAATGAAATGCAATAAGACATCTGGTGAAAAGATTCAATGCTTAAATTTGATAGAGAAGACATCTAGTGGGAAGATGCACTAAATAAAATCAAATAAGACATCTGGTGTAACGTTTCAATAATTACATTTTATTGAGGTGACATCTAGTGGGAAAATGCAGTAAATGCAATTAAACAAGACATCAGATCCATTAAATAAATCTAAAGAAGAAAACTGGCGTGAAGATGAAATAAGACATCTGGAATAAAGATACAATACGTTTTAAAGAGAATAAATCTAGTTGGGAGAGGCAATAAACGAAAGGCAATAAGACATATGGTGTAACAATGCAATGAATAAATTTTAAAGAGGTGACATCTGGTGTGAAGACGCAATAAATGGAATAAAATATCTGGGGGAAAGGTTGAATAATTAAATTTTAAAGAGAAAATGTCTGGCGTGAAGATGCAATAAATGAACTGCAATAAGACATCTGGAGTAAAGATAGATCTGGAGTAAAGATAGATAAATTTCAATAAGAAACATCTGGTGTGATGATGTAGTAAATGGAATACAAAAGTAATCTGGTGTGAAGATAGAATAAATACATTTTAGGTAGAAGCCATCTACTGAGAAGATGCTATAAATTAAATGCTATAAATCATCTAGTTTAAAGGTTCAATAAATAAATTTCAATAAGACGATTTCTATTGTAAATAAGCGGTAAATGC
Source organism: Acanthosepion esculentum (assembly GCA_964036315.1). Classification (NCBI taxonomy): domain Eukaryota; kingdom Metazoa; phylum Mollusca; class Cephalopoda; order Sepiida; family Sepiidae; genus Acanthosepion; species Acanthosepion esculentum. The sequence goes on along the minus strand of OZ038497.1, from coordinate 52,584,951 downwards.
AAAGGCAACAAAAGATCTGCTTTAAAGATTCAATAAATACATTTTAAATGGAACATGTAATAATTATAATCTCTAAGGAATCGTGATGAAAATACATGTTTTCCGATAGTCGTTGCAACATCGGCCTGAAAAAAAAAACTTTGTAAACTGTTCAGAAACTAAATAAATACAAGGACCTTGATATAATAATCCGTAGAATATGGCATCTCAAAGCATCATTACCACTTTTTATTTGGGGCTTTGAGAATTATGTCAAAAGGGGCAAATTCCTGGTAACACTAAAAAGTGTCAAATTTTTAAAATTATACTCATATTTACTTCTCATATTTATACGTAGATTTATATCTATTCACTAGCATTGACCACCATTATATTATTGTTATAATATATATAATATATATAAATATATATATTATTATTAGATATATTATCCCCGATTGCCGGAATCCTCATCTGATGGAGAAAAAACTTGTTATTCAGTGTTGGCGGGAGACAACGCATTCTACACAAGGCAAAGGTAAATACAGAACAGCAATAATAATAATAATAATAATAATAATAATAATAATAACAATAACAATAATAATAACAATAATAATAATAATAAATTAGAAATTTCCAACCACACATACTGAAAAATTGTGTTGATCCCAAATGCAGATTCTGTGATAAATATTCAGAAACAATTGATCATTTTGTATCAGGTTGCACAGTGTTAGCAGTCACTGCATACAACTCTCGGCATGACAGAGTGGGCCAATATTTGTATTGGAAAATATGCAACTTTTACGGGAAGGAAACTGCAAGAAATGCGTATGAACATTCCGCAGACCCGGTTACACAAGATAGGGCCTGTAACAATCATATGGGACTTTATAATGCACAAAGAGAAAACAATAAAATCTAATCGCCCAAACAACGTGATCAAAGACCGCAAGAACGGAAACTGCTTTCTTATTGACATCCCAGTCCCTGCAGAATGTAATGTAACGTTGAAGATCTTTAAAAAAAACTATCAAAATACAAGGATCTTGAAGTGGAAATCTCAAAAACGTGGCACATGAGGTCATCAATAATTCCAGTTGTAGTTGGAGGCCTCGGATTGATTCGAAAAGATTCCAATAGACTCATTAAAGGGATTCCTGGTAGCCATGCATTAAAGAAATGCAAAAAAATTGTCCTCACAAGTAGAGCTCACATATTACGAAGGTCTTTTCACAAAATTGATCATCACGCTATTTTTGACGTTACGTCTTTAGTTAGGAGCCGGAACGAAATGTGTACACACCAGAAATCAAGGCAAATATTAATTTTAATAATAATAATAATAATAATAATAATAATAATTCAGTATATACTGCTGATTGATTGATATATTTTTTGGATTGGAAGAATACAGTATGTCTTTGTGAATGAAAATTGCTTTAACATTTATTTTAAAAAAACAATGATTTTTACATTTTTATATTATATATAATTTTATATTATTATATTCTTTTATTATTTTATATTGCCAATTTAACATCGGTATTATACTATTGTATATATATATATATATATATAAATGGAAGCTAAAAGCTTCGAATTTAATTTTGTAATTAAATTAAAGACATGGTTATTACTGTGTAGCGAAAAAACATATTTTAAATCAGTTAATTTATAATATATATATATATATATATATATATATATATATATATATATATATACTTCTTTATTATATGTATATGCTATATTTTTATATATATATATTTTTATATTATATATACTTTTATTCTATTATATTATTTTATTATTTTATAGTACCAATTTAGCACTGGTATTATAACATTTACATTAACATTGTTGTGGATGCGTATCGGTGGAAATGATATGAATCAATCAATCAGTTTTTTTTATTATCAGTTGGAAAGATATTTGGAAATAAAGAAACAAAGGAACTTGAACAGATTAACAGAGCCGCATAGAGATGACATATGTCATTGGTTATATATATGTATGTATGTATATATATATATATATATATATATATATATATATATATATATATATATATATATATATATATATATATATATTGTCATCCACAGACAGACTGTTTCGATGTATCACAGCTCATCAGTGTGGCTAGACGTCCGTTTGCCTCTAGCTAGGATCAAAATAAAATATAACTTAAAGACGTACCCTGGTATCCATTGAATGAAGGGCCTGTATAACACTGAAATTCTAGCATTCAAATTCACTATCAAAACATCCTAAAAGACATAAAGATGATGAAGAAGGAGATTAGTGTCAGTCAGGGATTCTACCACTAAGCCGTTGACGCATGGCAGGGATGAAGGAGAATTTAAGCGTATTTATTTTTAGATAAACACACAGTGACAGAGAGAACTCGATTCGATTTACTGAAGAGTCTTGCATTATGACAATATATAGGCTCCTGAAATATCTGGG
>OZ038497.1:52557497-52577497 GCA_964036315.1 Acanthosepion esculentum | reverse complement strand
CTTTGTTCAACCAATTTGAGGTCCTAACCTTCTCTGCCGACATGGCTGAATCCTTTGCTCGGAAATTTTCTTTCAATTCAACGTTTGACTCTTCCGGTGTACCCATACCCGAATTTCCTCTTAGAACTGAGGCCCTATTGAGCGGGTTACACATATCCCCGTCATTGGTATTGGGCAATTTAGACCCCCACAAGGCTAATGATGGAGATGGGATACCAGCCACTGTCTTGAAGAAATGCGCGCCTGAACTGGCGCCCGCCTTCTCTAAATTATATAACAACTGCCTCAAGGAGTCTAGTTGTCCTGACTTGGAAGTCTTCATTCATTGTTCCTGTCTTTAATAATGGCGACCCTCTGACCCTTCTAATTACCGTCATATCAGTCTACTACCCCTCTTCGGCACATTCTTCGAAGCCCTAAAAACGCCGAAGTGGTTAACCACCTTACATCTCATGATCTGCTCTCAGACAAGCAATATGGTTTTCGCTTTGCTCGATCGACAGCTGAATTTGTCTACCAAGCTCTTCATCATAACGGAGAAGCTCGTGCCGTGGCACTTGACATCTCCAAAGCGTCTGATAGGGTTTGGCATGCCGGACTTCTTCGCAAACTCCAGGGTTATGGTATTACAGGTCGATTGTTTGACCTAATACTATCATTCCTGTCAAACCGTGAATTGAAAGTCGTTCTCAACGGATTCTCCTCCTGCTCCTACCCCACGAACTCAGGTGTTCCTCAAGTTGGCATCTACAATTTACCCCTGCCTCAAAAACAAATCTAGTGTCGCTGACAAAATTAACCTGGCCGTTCGTCTCGAAAAGGACCTCCAATCGGTTGTGAATTGGGGCTGGAATTGGCTGGTTAAATTTAACGCCTCAAAAACAAAACTGCTCTCTATTAATCACCAAAGAGATCCTTGCATCCTATTAGAATGTCTGACGCTCAAATTCTCGATAAGACCTCTCTGCAGGTGCTCGGTCTCACGCTGACTGCTGACCTGAGATGGAATACATTGGGTCAATTGCTTCATCCACCGCAAGGAAAGTTGGCTCCCCGTGCCGGGCCAGGAAATTTTTATCCCTGGAATCAATCCTTCAAATCTACAAATCAACCATTCGCCTTTGCATGGAGTATTGCTGTCACATATGGTCTGGAGCCCCTTCTGTTTGCCTCTGGGTTCTTGATAAGTTCCAGAGACGGATATGCATTGTAATTGGCCCTGATCTGGAAACTCATCTGCAGTCGCTCTCTCGCAGATGCGCCGTCGCCTCTCTCTGTTTTTTTACAAATACTTTCACGGTAATTGCTCCGATGAGCTGCTTTCGCTGGTTCCCAGACTACAAGAATTCCAGCGTCGTACGAGGCTGGCATCCCGCTCTCACCCTTTCATTGTTGAAACTGTTAAATGTAGCCGTCTCTTCTACTCCAATAGCTTCATATCTCGCACCTCTCGCATGTGGTACTCCCTTCCTTATTCCTGTTTCCATGACAACTATAATCTTCAATTATTCAAATGTAATGTCAATCGACATCTCCGGTTGCCTTGATCTATCCACTATCCTTCTCCACATCCTTTCCTCTATCACCGCTATCTGCTCTCGCTCCAAATCTTCTGTAACCCATTGCGTGCTGGATTTCTGAAGATTTTTTAAGGTACGGAACGCAGAAATTGGAAGGTAGTTCCACGTGCGAGAGTTGCGAGAGATGATATTATTAGAAATCGTTACATCAAGCTATTGAAACAGTAAAATGGTGAGACCTTGTAGTACGCTTATATATGTGCAGTCCAAGGTACCAAGGAGGAGAGCTTATGAGAACAATTGCCATACAGAAACCTCGACAATGGTGGAAAAAGTCGAGATGCCAGGTGAAAAGCGATAATATTATAGGACCTTCTTTCGATTTCATGTAGTATCTTGAGAGATATGTCCTGCGTACCAAATCAGATAGCGCAGCAATATTCAATGCTCCAACGAATGGTAGATTTATAAATGTGCAAGATGTTTATTTTATTTTAGATCTGTCGCTCAACTGCGCCGGACACAATGGGATTGCAGTCTGGGGAGTTAAGTGGCAAGATGTAAGTAGCGGTGTGGTCGCTGAAATTGTCTGACAGCAATGACTGTGTTCTCCTGCTTGTGTTGCATGGTGCAGAGTCTTATGCTAAACATAGGGTCTTCCAGCATCCACCCTCTTTATCCAGATCTGCAACACCTCCTCAAGTCACTTAATGTAGGCCTCCCTGTTGAGTCTGGGGCCATGTGGAACGATGAATTTAGACATAACTTTTCCCTTACTCGTAACCACCATTAGACTCAGCCAATTCTTTCCGAATCCTCCGCACTGTCGTCGGATTGACACCCAAATACTCTGAAATATTCGTATTGGAGTTTCCGGCGCGAATGCCAAGCAGTACAGCATGCCGTTTTCAATTTTCTAGCGGAGTGAATTGCGTTATAGTGTTCTTTTTCTCACAGACGGTGCCCAATTGACGTCACTATACCGTGCAGTCAACAAAATCAAATACAGAACAGCGCGCATGCGATAAATTAAAAATATAAGATGGCGACAATTTACCCCTAGCACCTTTTATATACTTCTGTAATCAACTTTCGCCACATCGATAATCAGGCCGTAAATGCAGCTATTTTCATTATATGGTAAAAGATGGAAAAATTATTAAATATTCAACTATTCCAACGGGTATATCGAAACGAATTCATACGCTCAAGCCTTGGTTGTGAATTTTCTCAAAGATTGAATATCTTTATATTTCTTTTACCTCTTTGTGATAGAGAAAAAAGTAGGAATAATGAATTTACAGTTATTTATTCAAAAAGACAAATGTACAACGCTTATATATGTGTGTGTGTGCGCATGCGTGTGCGTGTGTGTGTATAATCTTCTTTTTCTGATCTCTGCACAGTGAATTAGAAACTGCAACAGATGAGTCCTTTTCGGCGCTGTTTCAACACTTTGCACACCGGCAGGTGTTCGCATCAACCTTGTCACCATCTCCCTTTCTCTCTATCTCTCCCTCTCTCTCTCTCTCTCTTGTCTTCCCTTTCTCTCTCTCTCTCTCATCACCCTTTCTCTCTCTCTCTCATCACCCTTTCCCCTCACACACAGCAACAGCCCAACCCTCCCTTTACTTTCCAACCCATTCTACCCACGTGCTAGTAATTTCCACTTATCACCTTCCCAATCAGCACTCTCTCAACTCCCCTAACGCGCGCACTCCTCCTCAAACTAATCATCGCAAACGGGAAACGAGGGTGACTGGCGCGAAAATAATCGCAAGAGAGGAACGCTTCATCAAGAGTGGCGAGAAGAGGGAAAGATGACAGTCGTTCTGTTTAACACATTACTTCTTCTTTGCTTTTCCTTCTACCGAACTGCCAACACACTGTTGCTTCGCAGTCAATTCTCGTCTTCTTCTTTCTTCGTCTTCCTCTCCGTCGTAACCGCCTTCAGAGAAGAAAGAAACCTAAATAAGGGAAAGAAAAATAATTCCTCACTTTCTTTTTCTTCTTTAAGACATTTTCAATTTTCTCTTCCTTCCTAGGATTTTTTGTAAACAGAAGAAAAATTGAAAAGAAGCAAAGAATAAGATTTTCCATTTCTTTTCTTCTTTTTGCTTCTTATTCTTCGTTTACTTATTTTTTTTTCTTTTTCTTCATTTTCTTATTATCGTTCCTCTTCCTCTTTTCTTCTTAATTTCTTCTACTTCTTCATCTTCTGTTTTTTTTTTTTTTCGTTTTTATTCTCCTTTTCTACTGTTTCACTTCTGCAGTGTTCTTTTTCTTCAGTTTTTACCTTTTTTTCATTTTTATTTTCTCTTCACTGATAGTATTCTCTATGTTTTCTTTTCTTCTTCTTTTCTCATTTTTCCCCGTTATTCTTGACTTCATTTTCTTCTTTTTCTTTTCAATTTCTTTTCTCTTCTTCTTGTCCCCTTCTTTTCTTTTTCTTTTTAATTTTATTCTTTTTTCTTGCACTTCTTCTTTGTCGGCTTCTTTTTATTTCTTCCTTTTCGTATTCTTCTATTTTTTTTTATTCTTCTCCTTCATCTTCTTTTCTTCTTGATTTTTCTTTTTCTTCTCGTAGTTTTCTTCTTCTTTTATCCTCCTTTCTTTTTGTTCTTCTTTTTCTTTTACTCCTTTTTCTTTTTCTGTGCTTCTTTTTCTTCTTCATCATCATCACCATCATCGTTTTCCTTTATTTTACTTCCTTTTCCTTGCCTTTCTTCTTATTTTTTCCTTTCTATTGTCTTTAATTTATACTGTTTTCTTTTTTCATTTCTTCCTCTTTTCTTTTTTTATTTAAAGTTTTCTTCTTTTATTTTCTCCTTTTTGTCCTCCATTAGTATTTCTCTTTTTCATGCTTTCTTATTATTATTCTCGTAATAATCTTGGCCTCCTTCCTTCGTTCATTCATTCATTCATCCATTCTCTATTTATTGACTCAAGATGGCTTCCTTTCAATTTCTTTCTCTCTTCACCTTACTCTTCTTCCTTTTCGTTCTTTCGCTTGATCTTTCCATGTCCATTCACATCTGTAGCTTTCTTTTTCCTTCTGTTTTTCTTTTCCTTTCTCATTTTTCTTTTATCTTTATTCATAGTTTTCTCTTTTCATGTCTCTCACTGTCTTTCTCCCTGTACAATTCTTATTGATCGCCAGCTTGATATGAATAGCAACGCTTAGTGTCGCTGCTACTGTATATTAACGTTTACGGAGCGTTAGGACATATTTACTGATCTGTCAATACACGTGAGGCTCCGACAACTACACGATTCCAATTGAAAGAATCGCAGGTTCCTCTGTTCGTTTTTCTTCTAAGCAATCAGTCTCGAGACGATATACAGACCATGTATTTTTCATTTTCGTTTTGTTTTGTTCCTTCATTTCAAACATTGAAGTTGATTATGCCAGTTTTTATCTGATCTTTCATTTCCTGCCATTGAGAACGGACTATTGAAGAAGGTTTAGCTCAATTAACGATTCTTAATTTACACACCACACACACACACACACACACACACACACACATATATATATATATATATATAAACATATATGTGTGCGTAGTTTTGCCCTGCTTTTCAGCTGAAGCAGTTTCGTTTTTTCCCATCAGTCGGATTAAACTAAGATATCAAATGGTCCTTTTCAAAGATACTCCACTTGGAAGTTGATGTAGCAAAGTATAGTTTTGTCGGAACAAACTTTATATATATTGTTTAGTCCGAAATTCTTCGATATCAGAGGGCAATGTCCAGTCGAATTCGTTATATTCCCCTACACGCAAATACCTTTAGAAAAGTAAAAATAATTTGAGACTTTAAATAACATTCAAAAGGCTGATAAGCCGTCAAAAACAACAATCGATTAAAAAGCCAAAATTCCTCTCTCTTTATATAAGATTTTTAGTTAGAAAAACATACTTCCTAAATTAAAATTATGAAGAAATAACAAAAATTCAAGCACACGCACATCGGTCATTTTCCAACCATTGTGACGAGGTTTCACTCTGTCTTTTCTATAATTATTAGAATGGCAATTTTTCTTATGAACTCACTTCCTTGCTACCTCGACTCTACGTATTTAAGCGTACTACAAGTTCTCATCATTCTACTGTTTCGATAGCTTGATGCGACCAGTTCTAATACTTTTTTCTGTCGCAATTCTTGCATGTGGAACTGCCTTCCGATTTCTGCGTCCCCTAACTTCAAAAATCTTTAAAAATTCAGTATCAATCGTCACCCAAAGACATCTTTATTACTGTCTTTTATTGTTCTTTCTGTTCACACAAGTATTCTCTCTCTCTTCCACTCACAGTAAACCCTTACGTCTTAGTGGCGTTATCGCCTTGCTTAGAGTTAACGGATTATATGTATATATATATATATATATATATATATATATATATATATATATATATATATATATATTCGTACTCCTATCTGAGTTAATCCTGAATCTTCATTATCCCGTTATATATTTATCATTTTTTTTCAATATTTAACGATTAAAACCTTCAAGAAAATTTTACTAGAATTTTGTTTCATGTTGAACACGGAATAATTAGGGTATTGGATGTTCTTACAGGTATTTTGATTGTATTTCTCCTGTTCATATAAATACTGAGCGCAACCAATTGTGGGTACTCCTTAAAAACGTGTTGATTATTCCGGATCCGGATTTAATTTTGCTGTTATGGTGAGAATAGAAATTCATGAGATCATTTTTACTAATTTCATTTTAATCGAATTCCCTTATATATATATATATATATATATATATATATATATATATATATATATATATATATATATATATATATATATCTAGAGAGAGAGAGAGAGGGGGCAGCCTATCTTCATTCAAACACGTGTCATTGAATGATATAGACATATGTCTATTTACTTTTATAATAATCGTCTCAGGTTCTCTAATGTGTTACAGTGATCGTTGTGATGGTGATTTTAGGTCAAAAACACTCGTGAATTCACTGTCATAATAATTTTAAAATGTTATATTTATCCCTTCTCGCTATGGATCTTTGTCGGAACAAGTGTCCCAATATAAAGGAGATGACTTGAAATTGGTAGGATGCAAAATGGCATTAAATGTTTGTTATATGCACTTCATCATGTTACTGCTACACTCGTAATACATTTTGTTGAGTGTTGTTTGGTTGCTTTTGATTTTAGAGGACCTCGAGTATTTGAAGTGCATTTAACAAAAATTTAATTCCATATTTTAATGCTAACTATTATAAAATAAATCCATATAATATATCATTTTTATTCAATGAAAATTGTTTATATATACCGGGTATAACAGCAAAATTGTCCAACTCATGTAACTGCATAATTGTTCATCCCACAAAATGTTTAATATAAAAAAAAATCTCTAAACTAATCGTGTTTCTTTTTTCCAGGTTTTCAGATAAGACGTTTCGCCATCTTGACACCATTTGTCGTAAGAATCATTGAAAAACTCATTTGAGTTTTCATCTAGAAATAGAACGGGTTAAATTCGTTTTGTGTCAACCTCACTGTCTTTACAACTAAGCAATGGTGAGAGGAAAAAGATCATTAATTCTTCAGTAATGGTACAAACCTTCATACTTTGGCTTCCATCTTCAAAGTCCATTCAGGAAACAACAAGAGAACAGTGAATAAGTTAAAAAAAATAGGGAACAGTAGAGAGGAAAACTGGATCAGTAGGTCACAAATGGAAGAGGGATCATCATACCAACTTAGAGCTAAAGGGATCAATTAGAAAAGATCCAACACAGTCTATAAGATGTTTTGCACGTAAGAAAGAAGTTTCTGCTATAGCAGTTCAAAGAGCAACGAAAAAGGACTTCATAATGAAATTGTACGTAATACCTGTGAGGTACCTTGTTACTCCAGAACAATAAGTTAGAAGGTTGAGGGCGAATATCATCAGGAATAAGCGGGGAAAATGATCCTGAAACGATAATAATAATAATAATAATAATAATAATAATAATAATAATAATAATGTGTGTGTGTGTGTGTGTGTTTCAACCTCATTTGGAAGAAGCCTAAGTAAAAAAGATAACGGATGCTCCCAAGGTACTCCAGCTAGGTATTTAAAGCTCTGATACAAACGCTGATGTTATAACAGGAGTTAGTTGTTTACTTTTGCTCCCACCGTCTTCAGTTTGATTACTGCGGAAGGACAAGTGTTTTTTTGATTTGTTTTTTGTTTTTTAATGCTCTTGCTTCAGTCTCATATGTTTATAGGTGGGCCTTTTCCATTAAATCGTGTCACACAGCACGAACCGGTTTACAGCCCTATCAGGTCGAAACACCGGTAATCGTACGATCAGTGAACTTACCTTTGGGAAAATGATCAATCCAACTTTTCTCACCTTAGTTATGGATTAATTAGCATAACTTATGTCAATAAATCATTATCTTCAAAAAATTCTCACAATCAAAAAATATTTTCTGACTTGCAAAAGGTTGATATGCTATAAAAACCAAATCAAACAATTAATCAGTGTGTGTACTAATTTCCTGCTTAGGTCTCTCCAAAATCATGGTTTCTCTTAATGTACTCTACATCAGCATACAAGTCCACTTCCGGTGGATGAGCCATGAGAAACTTTGCCGCTCCTCGTCCGAAGGTGGCAAAGCAAGTCTATTTACCCGTCGAACTGCTTTCCTCGGTTTAAAAAAAATCGGCAGAAAAAGATACCTTAAAAATTGTTTGCTCCCGTGTCAAGACTAACAGGCCGCTACCGCTATTTGTTGATCTGATAGTGAAGTCTAAGAAAATCAGAATCAAGCTCACAAAGCACGATTCTTTGTCGATTCTAAAAATATTAGATCAGGCGAAGACAATGATTCAGTCCATATAAAAACGGCTCATTACACACGCAAATTACACAAATGCATCGTCGACATTTCAGATGTCAACGAAAATGAAATAGGCTTTCTAAACGGGAACAGTTTCTTTTTAGGATTTATGCATTTTTCTGGATGGGTATACACGAACAAGAACTTCGCCAAACAGGAATATACGAAGAAGAACTCCGCCAAACAGGAATAAAATAACAAGAACAAGAACATCGCCAACCAGGAAAAAACGAACAAGAATTCCGCCAAACAGGAATAAAATAACAAGAACATCGCCAACCAGGAATAAATGAACAAGAACTCCGCCAACTAGAAATAAACGGACAAGAACTCTGCGAAACAGGAATAAACGAGCAAAGACTGCGACAACCAGGAATGAAATACAAGAACTCCGCCAACCAATAATAAAGGAACAAGAACCTCGCCAACCAGAAATAAACGAACAAGAATTCCGCCAACCAAGAATAAACAAACAAGGATTCCGCCAGCCAGGAATAAACGAACAAGAAATCAGCCAACAAGGAACAAACAAATGAGAATTCTGCCAACCAGAAATAAACGAACATAAACTCTGTCAAACAAGAATAGACGAACAAGAACTCCGCCAACCAGGAAGAAACGAACAAGAACTCTGCTAAACAGGAATAAACGAGCAGGAACAGCTAGGAATAAAAAACAAAAATTCCGCCAACCAAGAATAAACTAACAAAAACTACGACAACCAGGAATAAACGAATAAGAATTCTGCCAATCATGAATAAACAAGCGAGAACTTCGCCAACCAGGAATAAACTCATAGACCAGATCTTGCTCAATCATTGTCAACTTTTCAATCACATTATGCCATTAAATCGCGAACTATAAAAAACGCCACTTCTCTTACTCTGCTGAGTTTTGCTCTGACCACTCCTTTCTTTTACAGGCATCATCATTCAGTTACACCAATACTACCTCTAAATATGAAACTTATCCTCTTGGGGGACGTCGACGCTTGAGTTGATCCAGGCCACCAAACATTACGTATTCGCAAAGTCTTGCATGGATTTAGTAAAATTACATCGGATTAGGATCCCTTTCTCTCCATAACAAATTCAACCCTTCGGGTACCTGTTTGAACAGACAAAATGATACAAACTATTTGGATGCACATAGATGTGAGGATCTAACACGATCTATGAAATCATGACAAAGAAACTAGATGGGTAATTGTATCACATAGCATTTGATACCTATCAAACCGGGCTTTACCGTGTCACTCTTGTAATAAACGTCTCTCAGGTCCTTATATCCACAAACGCATCAACGTCATATAACTTAGATCCAACGATAAATTGAAAAAGCTATCTGAACTCTGTTAATAATGCAATGAAGATCTCGGGTGACACTGAACTCTACGTTGCCTATTTTAAGAGGATATACGGAATCACCAAGCGTGGTATCGTGCTATTAAAATCCAATTACTAAGTCAGCGGCTACCAAAGTTGATTCTGTCGTACGCGACAAACTTTCTCACCCGAATCGGACATGCACCTTTGTAATCATAACATTCGTTCGTTGAATATTGTTGTCACATCCGGTTTAATGGTTCTGATATGTATTTAAATATTCTTGACAAAATTCAAAGAAACATCTGCAATGCTACCGGTACTGACCTGGCATCTCGGCTTCAATCGCTTTCTCACGGCCGTAAACTAGGTTCCATGTGCCTTTTTTATTAATATTTTTATGGCAATTATTCTGTCCTTTTGGCACCTTCTCTTCGTGTACTTAAGATTATTGCTAGATTGGCGGTTAGGTCTCAACATTTTACTGTAAACACATTGGCTATTTGTTTTATCATAACGTCGACTACGAGTTATTTCCTATCGATTACCTGGGATTTCCTGAAACATTTTCAGCTGCGGGCACTATCACGGAGTTCATTCGCATTTGTGCTTTTAGTGTGAAAATAATGTTACGGCTTCAGTTGAATCAATTCATAAATAATTTTATTGCCTCAATTGGCTATTATAAATTTGGCGTTTGAAATCAAATTTCGTAATTGATCTCCGCCAGTCAACCTTTTAAAATTGCTGAATGCAACCGAAAGTTCTCTTTTAATAGTTTCTTCTCTCAGACTTCTCGCCTGTGGAGATGTCTTCCAGCTTGTTGCTCCTCAAAATTTTAAATGCAGCATAAACAATATTCCGTCTCCTTAAATCATGTTCTTTCTATTGTCCTTCTCCTCAGTAACATTTTCTCAGTTCTCTTCACTCTCTGTAAACCTTTTCATCTTAGTAGCTTTTTCGCCTTAATTCGCGTGAATTACTCTTATAAAATGCCAGTGAAACTCAAATCTAGTCTAATATTAAAGAAGCATAATTTACATCGACAGTGTAGTAATGACAAGGCCTTCTTAACCAAAAAAACAAGTGACGTGCTCGGCGGTTGAGAAGCATATCCAACAATTCATCATGTTGCGTCAATACTCGTTCAACCGTTTTAGGCAGTTTTGATCAACATTTCTTTTCATGGTTAGCCAAAATGAATTGTAAATTTAGGAATGCCTTATACCTAAGTAAAATATTAATAATAATATTTATTAAGAATTTATTACAGGAATCATCAAGTTTTACGGAAACATTGTTCACAATTAAGTATTTAATTACATAGCACATAAATAAAAATAATATAAATTTTGATGCTATTGTTGTTAGATATTTTTCCTTTTCTACTTTGTTATTCACAGCATTTTAGAATACTTTGGCTGCAATGAGAAGTTTCCTAAGTTGAACAAGCTGGAGTTATTTCGTTTACGCTTTGTTACCTCTCTTTTTCATTGTTGTTTTTAGATTGCTTTCTTCCAGTCATCTTGATGGGCAATAGCAAAATTCTGAAATTTAGAACGATCTTTTTCCATTTAAAAAAATAAAGCCTTTAAATAGAAATATTTTAAATTAATATACGATCAAAAATAAAATGATCTTGACAGAAAACCTTAATGATTTTCAATATAATTATGTAACAATAATGTAATGATATTCGGCAGTTTATATTACGCTTTATATTACCTCATCTCACTGCATGGTTGCAAAATATAAACCTCAATTGAGCTTGAAATATTGTGCAATCGGCCATATTTTTTTTGTAAAATACTTGGATATTATATAATGAATAATTAATTTGCAGTGGAAAAAGCAATTTTCGATTTTTTGTTGAATACACCCCTCTCCGCAGAACGCGTTATATATTCAAACTGCTTTTAATGAATAAATAAATATTGATGATCAATCAAACCGACCAATCTGTGACAGAAAGGATGCTAAAGCTTTTTTATGAAGGTCTTAAAGAAATATATCGTCCAAAGAGAAATGGGACATCCCCTGTTCTCTCTTCTGACTGTCAAATACTATTCGCTAAGACGTACACGACAGAGAAAATTTAATTTTTTTTAATCATTTCACGCCAAGAAAAGCAATAATGTCACTAGGACACAAGAGGCCACTGAGAGTAAAAGATAATGAGAAGACTTTAGAAGGGGAGTCGATTCTAAACAGGAAACAAGGGATGAATCTCTACTCCATTAGAGAGGTGTGTGAACCGGACGATAGGCGATCCTATCTACTCTGTCTTTTAAAATTCGACAGTTGAAAATAATAAGATTCTGCATTCTTCTAAGACTTTGAATTCTGGAAATTCTAATGTAAGGATGTAAAGATTGGCTCACAAACGTTATGAGTTGTTAAAAGATATCTGCTTACGAATAAGGGCGAAAAACTGTCTACGTTACACCATAGAGCATCTCTCTCCTTGCTGGCAAAAATTCTCATAAATGACGTCTATGCAAAATCGGAATGTGTTTTTCGACCAGGTTGTGGAACACTTAATATATTTTCCCTTCGTCAGGTTGCCCAGAATGTCCACGAAAATAAGCAGCAACGTGAAATAGTCTTCGAGGATCTGATCAAAACGTTTGATGCAGTGAACCGAGAGACGCCGTAGAAAGTCTTGTAGAAACTTTGCCAAGATTTTGCGAAAATCCTAAGTATTATGAAATCATTTCCAAGAGTGAAATCTTCTGTCATTTCGGATGGCAACGTTTACATTCTATTGGTTTAGCCAGAGTTCTGTCTTCCTTTTGTTTTGTTTTTTATTTAAAACCCTGATTTAGTACGCCTAGGGCGCCTTGAGAAAAACAAGTCGGTATTTCTCAAAAGTCTTTTTAACTATCAGCGACACTTTGAAAAAAAACAGCTGCATTCATGATGATCTTTTTGCCGATGACGCAGAACATGTAGCAATATCAATCGAAAAACAGATCCAGAATTAATCGACCGCTATTCGCTTGCAAGCAATGCCTTTGGGCAAACCATTACCATAACAAAAGCATAAATTTGGTCTGCCAAAGCCTATTTCAGAAAACATCGGTGATTAAACAGAAGTAGTCTGCTCCAAAATTCCCAATACACTAACTACAATTCATGGTAGAAATCTGTAATATGTGAAGCGCAATTTATATCACTTTTTCACCACATTAAAATTGTATTTTTTTTCAGACCACCCGCTGGCAAGAGATTATGATGGGAGAAGAGAAGCCAATTGGTAGAAATGCTAAACGAATTTTGCAAGAAGCACGAATTGACAAATAATGAACGTAGTACTGTGTTGCAAGCACTGCTGGAAAGATCCACAGATCGTGTCCTGAAGCGTGGTGCAATAAAACAGGTTGCAGATGAATTAAACGTAGCTGCAGAACGTCTGCGTTTGCAATTTGAATTAGTTTGCCAGTCCTGATCTCAATGTCATTGATCTGGGTTATTTTAATGCAATTCAATCAATTCAGCACCAGCAAGCTCCAAATAATGTTGACCAACTCATTGAAGCAGTGGAAGAAAGCTTCAATAAACTTCATAAGTCGAAGCTTAACAATACTTTTCTAAGTTTGCAGTTAGCAATGGAACAAGTTATTTTAGTTGACGGCGATAACAACTATAAACTCCGGCACATGTCTAAAGAGAAGCTTGAAAGAGAAGGAAAACTTGAGGTATCCATTTCTATTTCTGACGAGTTGCAACAAAAACTGCTTTTGTTAAAGTAAATCTTACCCGGTTATTTTTGTTATTAATTTAATTTCAATGTCCAGCACCTCTAGGCAATTTCCAAGGTGACCAATTTCTTTTGAAAGCTTCATCGCTTTTGGAACGAAAGAGTTACTTCTCTTGAAACTAACATTAGTATATCAAGCTATTGTTTTGACCAGTATGGATCAAAGTAATGGATCCCGCATCGAATTCAAATTACCCAAATCATATTTCTCAAATGCTGATCTCCGAATACTCCTTGCAGGAAAAATCTCCACCTCTGTCTCCTTACCAAATGTAGCATTTGCTGGTAAGATTATTGCATCATTTTTTATGCAATCCCAAATAAGACGGACTGATTATGTTATCCGGATGAATGATGATAGGATTCATAAAGTCCTGGAGTTCATCGCGGTTTATCATGTTGTAGTTCACGTCAGGTTTAAGCTTAGATACAATCTTAAAGCTATCAACATTTTTTTAAGTAAGTCTCACGCATCGAACTGTCACTGATCGCACTGAATAGAGGATTAAATTCTACCAGGTCATCAAAAATAATCTGTGGAAACTGAGGCCGTCACTCGGTGTTGACCACAATGCACACTTTTATATTTACATACGCCCTATCTCTGATATCGAGCATTTTTACCCATAAACATTGCGTACAGTAAAACCTTATTTAATCATTTGTATATATATATATATATATATATATATATATATATATATATATATATATATATTTATTTAAAGACATTTATATATATATTATGTTTAACGTTCTTTTTATAGATACAAGTATTTAAGCAAATGCTCTGTTTTATAATAAACAGTATTAAATAACATTTACCGTCCTATTATTATTGTTTGTTATAAAACAGAGCATTTGCTTAAATACTTGTATCTATAAAAAGAACGTTAAACATAATATATATATAAATGTCTTTAAATAAATTGTCGGACTATGTCCAATTCAAATATATATATATATATATATATATATATATATATATATATATATATATATATATATATATATATATAATGTATGTAAAAGTGAACATTGAAGTCAACACTCAGATGTGACAGGCTGTTTCATGCTAGACGAAATCGTCATGCCTGACGACTGCGTCTAGCATGAAACAGCCTGTCGTCTCTGAGTGTTGACTTCAATCTTCACTTTTATATTCATATTTACATACGCTCTGTCTCTGATATTAAGCACTATATCCCATAAATATAGCATACCTTAAAACTATATATATATATATATATATATATATATATATATATAAAAGTGGACATGGAAGTCAGCACTTAGAGGCGACAGTCTGTTTCATGCTAGTGCAATCGTCAGGCGACTCTAGCGATTGCACTAGCATGAAACAGACTGTCGCCTCTAAGTGCTGACTTCCATGTCCACTTTTATATTTACACACGCTCTATCTCTGATATTGAGCACTTTACCCCATAAATATAGCACACTTTAAGACTATATTTCTGTATATATATATATATATATATATATATATATATATATATATATATATATATATATATACATATATATATATATATACAGAGTGTAACAGCAAAATTATCCAAATCGTGGGATAATTGTCCATGCTACAAAATGGTTAATACAATGGGACCTCGGTTCACGAATTTAATTCGTTCCTGAAATACCGTTCATAAACCGAAATGTTCGTAAACCGAAACCATTTCTAACATACGGATCAATGTAAAGAAAAAAGCCACAGTACAATGAAATTGGAAATAAAAGCACAACACAACACACAAATATATGCAACACGACAGTCGACTGAGTAATTATTCCGTTCGGGTTAACTCAGTTCAGCAATGTTCGAGAACAATAGAATAATTTTTTGCATTCGTCCTTCAAGTTCTTCCAAAGTTTTGGTTTGGTATAGTAGACTTGCTGTTTTAATCAACCCCGGAAAATAAAAAAGTCACAGGGTGTTAAGTCAGCACTTCTGGCTGGCAAGAAATACATAAAATAAGTAGTTACTTTTCAATCAGCCTGTATATTAGAAAATTGGAAAAATACAATAAAAACATAGTCAGTGGGTTCTTTTTAATCACATTTGCTTCGATCAATAATTACTACCTGTGTATACTATATATATTATTATTATTATTATTATTATTATTATTATTATTATTATTATTATTATTATTATTATTATACATAAGCAGCAATTATTGATCAAACCATTTTTGAATTAAAATAACCGACATTGTGTGTGTGTGTATATATATATATATATATATATATATATATATATATATATATATATATATATATATATATATATATATATATATATATATATATATATATATATATATATATATATATATATATATATATATTCAATGATTCAGCCATAGCGTGCAAAAAGAAATTAAGGAATAGAAAACAAAACGCACGCTTTATCCACTTGAGGACACATGGCACTGTGGATAAAGATGTTATTTAGATCCAGTGACAGGATCCAAAGAGTGTGAGTTCAATACCCGGTTAACACAGTGGAGAACTTGTAGAGGGGAATTAATAGGAGATAAGTGATAACTGACATCCATTAAACATGGCACGTGGAACTAGAACAGTCTACTCCAGTGATCGAAATAAAGGGTTCAGTTCGACATTCCAACCACCTGAAGAAGGCCGGAGCGTACAGTGGCCGAAACGTTGTAATAAATATGGCGACAAATATGAGGTCAATAGTCCGAATAATGTACATAGTGTACGTAATACCTCATCTCAGAAATATAGTCAGATACTTAGTCGTGGTGATTCTAACCTAAACGATGAAACCCGCTCCGGGCAAACTTCCGGCATCGGTGAAAACTCTTTGCTTGGCATCGAAGAGAATAAATCGCTGATTTTAATGGAAGAGGTTGTTAAGAGTTTGAAAGTCGATATCTCAACTGTCTTTCGCAATTGAATAGTTAAATGAAAACGACAGATTTCGGTAAATCGCAAAAGTGTTATTTTCCCCACCACGGCAAAAGTACGGCTTCATGTTGCAAAACATACGCTGGAGAATCATAAAGAGATGACATCGAAAACCCTCCAGCATCCACCGAATTTTTTTCGGTCTCTAAAGAACAATTATAATAACAAATTACTAATTAGCAATACTAATCCTCCAATATGCTGGACCATCACCTAACAGATGATGAGGTTTGAAGCGACAGATGTGCTTCTACAGCTGTTTTAAGGAAAATGGAGTCGAAAAAGGCAATTTTGTATCGCAAATATTTTAAATTTCTTGGAACTGTAACGAGGAACGTGGACTTAGAGAACGTATTTAGATAATTTATGAAAGGTTGGAGGGGTCTGAAACAGCAAATAACCTACCTCACGAGCTTGTGTAAATGGGCGGCAGGAGAGAGATAAGAATGGTAATAAGGGAACAAATATTATTTAGAGCTACAAAATGATAGGAACTTGTGTAGAGCCCTGATTACGCACGTTTTGAAAGGAAAAAGAATACAACTGAAGTTTTGACTTTGCGATTTGATCCGTTAACGAAAGAAGTTACCTAATTGATTGAACGGTTGATTTTGTAAGCAAAAAATATATAAAAAGCTACCAGAGCAATGCATTAGAAATGGATGTCGGACTAATATATTTCCTAGGTAAGTCGAACGCTCAGCTTTTATTGGTGTCTCGATCTCCCCATACCTGACTAAACACCTTTTTCTTCCACAAATAAAAAGAAAATTGGCGACTGATCTTTACGATGATGCAGAGGCAACCATTTGCATCGATCTGGAATTTCCCTCTTTGTGACAAATCTTAGAGGGACTAGTGATTGCGTGAGTCACAAATGGGGCGTCGTTGAAGCCACTGCTGTTTGTTTTTTGTCCCACGAATTACATGATGTTAGTTATAATTTTCTATCATCATTTCTACTGACTTATTTAAAGAGATACAGATATACACATAGACGCATATATATATATATATATATATATATATATATATATATATATAATCAAATAAATGAATATAATTAAATGTACATGCATGTGTTCACACACACACATACATATATATATATATATATATATATATATATATATATATATATATATATCCTGTGTAAGTAAAACAGTGCTCAACGCAAAATAACAGAACTATTAAGTATATATTAATTTATATACATAATACCTCTCGCAGACAGTACGACTCGGCGTTTCATGCGCCGGGATGAAACTCCAAGACTTACTGTCGGCTTTAGGGATATATATATATATATATATATATATATATATATATATATATATATATATATATATATATAGATGAAGAAATATAGTCTTAAAATGTGCTATATTTATGGGATAAAGTGCTTAATATCAGAGATAGAACGTGTGTAAATATAAAAGTGAACATAGAAGTCAACACTTAGAGGTGACAGTCTGATTCATGCTAGATGCAATCTCCAGGCCGCGAGTGCTATTAATTTTCTCGGCGATCGATGTTTTTTTACGGGTCAGTGGTACATTGTGGGTAGTCTATTTTGGCGGTTATTTTACCTGAAGTCGTTTATTGGTTTATTTATTTATTTGGGTCAAATTATTTTGCTTGTTTTCATTTATTTTTATTTTTATTTTTTATCTTATATATTTATTTATTTTTATTTTGATCGGTGTTTTTATTAACGTAATAAAAATTTGTTTATATAGCTTATTTAATAGTTTTGGTTTTTTGGGGGAGAATAATTAAAGCTATTTGTTCAATTTTGGGGTTGATTGTTTTAGTTTGTTCTAACTATTATTTTGGCGGGAACATTTTTTTATTTATTTGGATTGATTTTCTTTATTTGTTTTTTCTAAACGGCTAGTTTATCGGTATCGGTTGTTAGTTTATTTATATATTTGGAAGTATTTAGATCAATTTATTTTACTTGTTGTTATTTATTTGTTACACTGTATATTTTCTCTTTTTGGTTTTCGATTTTTAAGTAACGCAGTATTATTTTTTATTCATTTTTTATCGTTATATAACAGTTATAGCTATTTTTCGTCCGATTTTTTGTTTTGATTTTTATAGTCTAATATTTTGGCCATAATAGTTTGCTAATTTCTTTATTATTTACTTTATTTATTGATTTTGTTTCTTATTTTTTTATCCTATTTCGTCTATTCTAACAGGTGTGATTTGGTAATTTGTTTGGATTAATTTATTTCGCTTATTTTATTGTCATTTTATTTGTTTATGTATTTATTTATCTTTTCAGTTTTCGATTTTTAAGTATGTAGTAAAAATTTGTTTTCATGTCTGCATTTTGAGATTAGCTCGGATCTCTTATTTAATAATTTATTTTGGTGTGGGAAGGTAATGATAGCTATTTTTTCTCCAAGCAAAGTTTGCAAGGTTTTGATTGGTTGTTGTAGGCTGATGATCTTTTCCTTATTTTCCAAGATATTTTGGTGTGGTGTGCGTTTTGTTTTTTATTTCCCAGATATACTTAGAAAGCATTGTACTGTTCGCATATTTACTATTTGTGAAAGATGTTTTGTGTACATAATTTCTTTGTTTCCAGAGTCCTTCAGTTACTCTTATGTATACTTTTTCTTCGTTATCTGGTGATTTTCTTGTGGCTTGGTAGATTACGTTGTTTTGTAAACAATTACCGTTTAAGGTTCATTCATTTTTTATTCTGCAGCTGCACGTGGGTTTAATTTGTTCGTGTGGTTTGTTGATAATTTTCCTGTTGTGCTTTTTTATTATTTGTGCCATGTTCTCGGTGCAACTGTAGCTGATTTTTACTGTGTTTTTGTTGAATTTTTTGTGTAGGGTGCTTGATTCCGGGAGGTGTTTGTGTAAAAGTATGAAGAATATTTTTCCTACGTTTGTTTTACGTTTTTGCTGTACGGTGGGTTGAACCATATGATATTTCTTTTCCTGTTGGCCTTTTTTGTGTTCTGTGGTGAGTATGTGAGTGTTGCTGAGAATTTGCTATCTTTTAGGGCTGTTTCGTAGTCTTTCTTAGCTTTGTTAAATATAGATTCATTGAAGGAATTGTCGGAAAGCCTGCGGTTGATTTTGGTATCTGTTTGATTATAGAAGGCGGGTGGTTGGTAGATGCGTGTATATAGAGTGGTTTATCATTGGCTTTTCTGTATGGTTTGTATGTGCCTTTTCTTAGGTTGACGGTAACATCTAGAAAATCTACATTCGTTTAGGTTAGTTTTTATATCTATGTCGAATCCGCCAAAATAGACTACCAAAAATGCACCACTTACCCGTATATATAAATAGCCGAGAAAAAATAACAGCACCCGTGGCCTGACGAATGCATCTAGCATGAAACAGACTGTCGCCTCTAAGTGTTGACATCTTTGTTCACTTTATATATATATATATATATATATATATATATATATATATATATATATATATATAAAATAATAATAATAATAATAATCCTTCCCGCGTTTTATCCCTTCTTACGCATTTTCTTCCCAAATGAACAAAAGAAGTAGCATAGAATTCTTTTTCTTTTTGCAT
>OZ038497.1:52497497-52549997 GCA_964036315.1 Acanthosepion esculentum | reverse complement strand
AATGTTTCTTGTTGCATCGTTCTTCCTGGACGAACGGTGAAGCACACTGTATCAAACGGTGGTTTACCCTACAAAGAGGATGAAGGTTCGATCCCTAACGGACAACGAATTTTTCTTACTATGCGTTCTCGAAAGCGCAGGGTTATTGACTTAATACACACTGTTTAATAAATAAAACCGTATCTATTTCAGATATGGTGTATCTACTATAATAGCGTCTGAAGTCAAATATATATATATATATATATATATATATATATATATATATATATATATGGACGACATCTAAGATGGTTAATGTAAATATGGCTGCTTGCATTTATAATATATTTGAGTGGATATGTGTATATAAGTCTGTATATTCTGGAATCTCTGTGTGTGTGTGTGTGTGTGTGTGTGTGTGTGTGTGTGTGTGTGTGTGTGTGTGTGTGTGTGTGTGTGTGCGCACTGGTGTAGCTGAAATGCATGCAGCGAGGCCCATTTACTGTGGCGCACGCGCAGAAAAGAACACTAACGCATGCGCACTACCGGTATCTCCATTGGCGTGACACGAATAACGCAAAGCACAGTGACACATCATGGAACTTGAAAGTAATTTTTCTTGCATCGCTAAAAAAGCAAGAGTCGGTTACGCGCCGGGGGCAACAACATGGCTTCACAAAAGAAAGACACTGAGCGAAAGCGAGAATGAAATAGATAGAGAGAGTGAAAGAAAGAGAGATGGAAAGTTGAAGTGAAATAGTGGTGGAGGGTGTGTTAAGTGAATACACAAAGAAAGAAAGAAAGAAAGAAAGAAATATTGGAATAAAAGAAAGAAAGGAAAAATGGAAAATGAAAGAAATAGCGGAATGAAAAGAAAAATATAGGACTAAAAGAGAAAGAATGAAAATTTAAAACAAAACGGAAAGAAAGAAAGAAAGAAATATAGGAATAAAAGAAGGAAAGAAATATAGGAATAGAAGAAAGAAAGAAAAATGAAATGTAGGAATAAAAGAAAGAAAGAAAGAAAGAAAGAAAGAAAGAAATATTGGAATAAAAGAAAGAAAGAAAGTAAAAATGGAAAATGAAAGAAATAGCGGAATGAAAAGAAAAATATAGGACTAAAAGACAAAGAATGAAAATTCAAAACAAAACGGAAAGAAACAAAGAAACAAAGAAACAAAGAAAAAAGAAATATAGGAATAAAAGAAGGAAAGAAATATAGAAGATAGAAAGAAAAATGAAATGTAGGAATAAAAAAGAAAGAGAGAAAGAAAGAAAGATAGAAAGATAGAAATAAAGAAGATGAAAGAAAGAAAGAAAGAAAGAAAGAAAGATGAAAAAAGAAAGAAATATGGCAATAAAAGAGAGAATGAATTGCAACAGGGTCAAAAGAAATATGAAATATAAAGAAACGATGGAAAACAATTGGAAGGAAAAAGTCAAGTAAAGAATAAAAGAAAAATATATGTCGCTATTCAATACGCAACTGGTAAAATATTTCACTTTTTTTTAAACCGGAGATGAAGGACTCAAAGTGGCAATTTCTACCCCCACCACACAGACATATACACACACAAAAAAAGAGGAATATTGTGCAAGGATGAAGAGCCAAGATATTGAATCGAAAAGAATGGTAGATGCAGCCTCGAAAGATTTTGAGAATACAATATCCCCTGCTTGGCAGGAACCACACCGAGGAGTATGATTGAAAAAAAAAATCCCCCAAACAAAAAAAAAAAATGGTTAAGAGACAAAAAGAAAAAAAAGCGATTGAAAAAGGAAGAATAATGGAATGCAACACAGGGGGAGAAAGCGACTAGAAAAAATGTTGAATGCAAAAAAATGAAGGACTATTGTGAGCGATATTTGGCCTTGTGCCAAACTCATCTAAACAGAATAATCGATATTGTGTTTGTGGGGGGATATGAACTACGAATGAAAGCTGAATATTGAAAGAAGGAAGGAAAGATTAAGGTGGAAATGATTAGGAAAAAAAGAAGGAGAAGTGTAATCGTTTTATATTAAGGGGGGGAGTTAATTAAGTGCCAATATACCTGAGGCTCTGTATGGGAGTTTTGAAAAGAATCTACAAGTTGAAGAAATGTTTTATGTTAAAAGAAAATGGCTGCAAAGAAAAAAACGAAAGTGCGTCATATGTATCAATTGTTATCGAAAGGTAGGAAAAAGAAAAATTGATAAATAAATAGGAAAAAATAGATAGATAGATAGATAGATAGATAGATAGATAGATAGATAGATAGTTAATATTTTAATCAATTCATTTCAAGGAAGGCGATAATGCCGCGAAGATGCAAAGGGACACTGGCTGTGAAAGAAAATGAAAATGTCTTTAACAGGAATTAGATTGATAAATAGATAGATATGAACAAACTGAGATAGATAGATAGATAGATAGATAGATAGATAGATAGATAGATAGATAGATAGATAGATAGATAGATAGGTAGATTACAGAATTCGTTGGTCGCTAACATCAAGAATCCACATTCCGTCATGTTCATGTCAAATCGACTATGCTGATATTCCAACCCGGGTTTCAAATTTAGAAACAAATATTCTAACTACCTGGTCATGAGGCTGTAATAGATAGATAGATCAGATAGATAGATAGATAGATAGATAGATAGATAGATAGATAGATAGATAGATAGATATGAATGGGTTGAATTCAAATCAGGTTCTTATACTTCTTTACTGTAATATAGATTTACAAGACGTGATCGATCATGGCTCTCCACAACTGCATCCATACCCTTCACAACTTAATTTCATGCTCCGTTGTCATCAGTCTTTGTCTTTGTAGCACCTGTTATGCTACGCATTCATTCAAAAATGCTCAAGTAGTTAACTCGTTGTTTTCTCTGCTTTATTTCCCTCCATTGTATCCCGAGAATGTTAAATTCGCCAAACCTTCTTACCTCGTTATGTTTTTTTTCTTTTGTTTTTTTGGGGTTTTTTTTGTCATATCAGCTGGCTTCTCCCGAATATCAGCAGCGGTGATTGGAATTTCCAACTTAACATTTTATTTAGTCCACCGTGGTAGATTTTTCTAGTTCCACGTGCCATGTCTCTTCCGTATGTCTCAGTTATCTCCGTTTAACTCAACTTTTCAAGACTTTGTTCACCTTGAGCACACATGGCTTAGTAGATAAAAGCGTTGACTGAATCCAGTGACTTCACCCAAGGAGTTGTGAGTTCAATACCTGGCTACTGCAGTGGTGAACAAAATCTTGGAGATCTGGGTTAAAGGGAGATAACTGTAACATCCAGAAGAGACATGGTACGTGCAACTAGAAATATATACCTCAGTGGACGAAATCAGCAGCGGTTTCCGTTTGGTTGCTGTTTACTGTAACCACCCTCGTTACGCACGCGCACTGTCCATCTCTGCCGTTGCAAGTTTCTTTTTCATCTGTGAAGCGATCGTCCAATATTAACTGCCATATCAGACATTATATGTTACATAACCGCCTGGTACTGATTTTCTAGGGATGTTTTCACATCTCTTAATACTTGGTTTCTGAAGTCTACTTTGTCTATTTCACATTAGTTCGTGTGTAGTGAATACCATTTTCGATCTTTGTCACATTCTATGCTCCCCACGTATGGGCAAACTTTGTTAACGGGCAATTGTACTTGGTGCCACTGTAACTTGACGTCATGGAAAAGACGAGACCTGTCTCAATTGTGTCATATTACTATCAGCAGCGACTAGGTTGCTAATGTTAGGTCGATGTATATTCGATGTGTTCAAACAGTGCTTAATTTTTCTCTTTTTGTGACTGAAGCCGAATAACCAGGTCAGGACGATTAACATTGCAGATTCTTTTTTTAAAAATTTTATCAAGAATCTTTAATATTCGAAGCATGGACGCGTGATAGACTTGTAGATATGTAAGATTGATTATGGAGAGAAGAATTGTCTAGTACTGCACAGTGAATGAACATTCTTAGGAGTAGACTTAGCAATTGATTCAATATACTCTTTCCACTTCATGTCAGCCAAGAATGTGTCGTTATCTTTGGGTAGTGAGTTAATATTTTCTATGTATCTATTCTTGTACAACATTGCAATCCCCATCTCCCTTGTCAAAGGGAGTGATGTGAATTTCCTTATTTCTCGATTGGTTCTTTAGTGCATTTATGTGTCTCAGTGGTAATGTATTTTTATTGTTGGTTTCTACAGTGGCAGTGGTTATGCCTTGAATTAAATCTTTGGAGAAATCGGATTCTTTTCGTTTATGATTTTTTAATATAGTGTCTCTATTAACTCACTTCTTAGCGATACCGACAAACAGGAAAAAAAATAAACGAACAAAAAATAACTGCCAAAACACAAAACAATTAGCAAAGAAATAAGTACACTAATTAAAAATGAAAACAAATCGTGATATAGACTCTTAGAATATCACCCTAGAACACCCAAACATTACGGTCTCGCTAAACCCCACAAAACCGTTATCCCGATGTGCCTCATTATCTCAGGAATAGACAGCCCCCACCCAATTATCTGGCGAAATCAATAACATAATTTCAAACCCCTCTCCTTGGAACAATCAGTCCATCTCACATAAAGAACTCAGGCAACATAGTTGAAAAACTAAGGGAAATGTACATGAGCGACAAACGCATGGCCAATCTAGATATAAAATCCCTCTACACCAAAGTCCCAGTTGAAATAATGCCTAAATCTCCTAAAAAAGCATCTAATACAATCAACGATAAAGCTCTCTCTACTAACAGTTAAAATTAAAAAAATCTACCGTCTGATCGCCAATCAATGCTATTTCACATTTAATAATGATTGTTACAAACAAAAATTTGGATTACCAAAAGAGTCGCGTCTCCGCGGCACGCATCTTCTTAGAATTTCTCGAATCCGGTCCTTTCCAGTATATTTTACCCAAACAATCAGCATACAGCCGTTATATTGATTCTGCTCTACTTATATATCCACGTGATACTGATTTCCTTGACATAGTAGATCAGCAAAACAAAGTCGAACACACAATAGAATTTTCAAACGAAATGGAAGAACACACTTCCTTAACCTTCCTAGATTTCAAGCTACACCGTACCGAGTTTAAAACTCGCTGTCCACCAGAAATCAACCAGCAAAAACGACTTAATAAATTTCTATTCCCCTCATAACAACAAAACAAAATCTGGCCTAATCAATGGATTCTACCTAAGAGCACTAAAAGTGTGCAGCTCGGATTATTTACACGAAGAGAAGAAATATATTGAACACACTTTCAAACTTCTCCGGTATACTAATTAGTTTATATTCAATTCGAAACAAAACGCCCATAAAATATACCAAAGCAAAAAGAAAATCGCCTCTTCTGAGAAACCCAATGAATCAATAAAATTATTATCCTGCCAACAATCGAAAAGAATCTATCTAAACTCAACATAAAAGTCGTTAAAGTACATCCAAAACAATAAAAGACTTAATCAGTACTAAATAAAACAATAAGGTAAAACCTGAAGGAAAAGTTTGGTTCATCGCCTGTAATAATTGTAACTAAAAATACGTAGGAAAAACCTCACGGAATCAAAATAAAATATCATATGAACACAAAAGAGACATTTTGCAAAATGCTTTGGGTGCCAAGCGTAACGACATCTATAACAATTTTGACATAAAAAAAATTCTACTCTGATCAAAGGACAAAATAATTCACTAGGGTGTAAATGTCTATAGAGTACCTTAATCGTAAGGTCATCTACAATAAATTTACGCCCTGCGCTTCTACAACATTTCACCGTTTCTGGCACATCATCTAATATTACAGCGTAGAATACTTACTTTCAAAAGTGATGGAAAGAAAAAGAAAAATATTCTACGTTAATACGGCTTGATAAAAAAAAACTAAAATCCTCAGGACTCTTCTGCCTTGCGCATGTGCTGTCCTACAAAAATAACAAAATTTAGTCCGATTAAGTCATGAAGGATGAAAAGGGCCACAAGTAAATTTCTTCCACTTTGTCAAACAATTTGCCCAATACTCTATTTATATTATTCGGACTATTGTCCTCATCTTTGTCGCCATATTTATTACAACGTTCCGGCCGTTGTACACTCCGGCCAACTTCAGGTGGTTGGAATTTCGAACTGAACCCTTTATTTCGCTCACTGGCGTAATTTTTTTCTAGTTCCACGTGCCATGTTTAATGAATGTCAGTTATCAGTGATCTCCTGTTAATTCCTCTCTCCTAGTTCTCCACTGCCTTAACCGGGTATTGAACTTACACTCTTTGGGTCCTGTCACTGGATCAAACTAACGATTTTATCCACTGTGCCATGTGTCCTCAAGGACAGTGAATAAACGCGTTAGTTTGATCCCGTGACAGGACCCAAAGAGTGTGAGTTAAATACCCGGTTAAGGCAATTGTGAACTTGGAGCGGGGAATTAACAGGAGATAACTGAAAACTGACATCCACTAGACATGGCACGTGGAACTAGAACAGTCAGTGAAATAAAGGGTTCAGATCGACATTCCAACCACCTGACAAAGGCCGGAGCGTACAACGGCCGAAAAGCTCTAATAAATATGGCGACAAAGATGACTACAATAGTCCGAATAATGTAAACAGTGTGCATAATACCTCATCTCAGAAATATAGACAGTTACCCAATACTGTTCTTGATATATAAAATATACATCGTTATCTCATTCATATATATATATATATATATATATATATATATATATATATATATATATATATATATATATATATATATATATATATATATAGTAGCGGCCATAATATAAGGAACGGAAACAACAAAGACGTAAATATGTGTATTACTTAAAAAGTAATGCATGATTAGCAATGAAATTTTTACCGAATGAAGATTAGGGTGTAATGCATAAATATTATACAAAATTACAAAAATTTAAATAATATTTTTTTTTAAATAAAGATTAAATGAAACAAAGGAAATAAGCTACTGGACAAAAGTTAAGGAACGATCTTGTTAATACTTGATTGTGAAGAAAATATCAACAAAATTTAATATTTCCCTCCCATTCATCTTTCAATAACTCCTATAGGTGATCCTGGTTTTTCGGGTTTCTTTTCTGAGCCTTTTCTCCAATTATCTTCCAAACATTTTCTATTGGATTCAGGTCGGGACTCTGGGCTGGTTACTTCATTAGGGCGATTCCTTCTTCTTCAAATAAAACCATAACCTTCCGAGCCTTGTGGCAAGGTGCATTGTCCTGCATGGAAATAGGAGATTCATAAATAGTATGGTGTAGTCTTGGTACCCAATGCTGCTAAAGAAGCCTTTTGTAAATTTCAGCATTGATATTGCCATGTACGCGGATGATAGGGCCAACTCCTGCAGAAGAAATCATTCCCCACACCATCACACTGCCGCCACCAAAAAAGACAGTCTTTCACCTGTTCTACGGCGTACGTAAGTTTTGCCCTCAGAACCAAATATAGTAAACTTGGACTCGTCACTGAAATGAACTGTATTCCATTGTGCGTCAGTCAAAACATGTTCTCTCGCATACTCCAGGCGTGCCCGTTGGTTTCGCTTTGAAATGAGAGGCTTCGAAGCTGGAATACGGGCATGCAATCCTGCATTTTTTAACCTGCGAGCAACCGTTTTCCATGAGATCTTATTATCTGTCTCTTCATTAAATTTACGGGCAATTGATGTAGTAGTTTCAAAACGGTTTTTTGTAGATATTCTAACAATTCTTCGATCTACTCTTTGCGATGTTTTTGGAGGTCTGCCGGTTTTTGGTTTCGATCTAACGTTTTATCGGTTTTATACCTACTAATTACACGATGAACGACACTTTTTGACCTATGGACAATATCAGAAACTTCTGAAATTGACTTTTTTTCTCGATAGTTAGCGATAATGAGTTTTATTTTCTTAAAAAGAGATAATTTTGCGTGTAGAATTTGCCATATTGCTTTTAAAAAAGTCCTAAAGATAAATGAACTTTTACTTATCGTTGAAAAGCTCATTCGAGTTTTTTAACAATGTAAATCAAAAGTTTATGCAAATTATTAACATCGTTCCTTAACTTTTGTCCAGTAGCTTATTTCCTTTGTACCATTTAATCTTTATTTTAAAAAAAACTATTATGTAATTTTTTGTAACTTTGTATAATATTTATGCATTACACCCTAATCTTTATTCGGTAAAAATTTCATTGCTAATCATGCATTACTTTTTAAGTAATACACATATTTATGTCTTTGTTGTTTCCGTTCCTTATATTATGGTCGCTACTCTGTGTGTGTGTGTGTGTGTGTGTGTGTGTGTGTGTGTGTGTGTGTGTGTGTGTGTGTGTGTGTGTGCGCGCGCGCGCGCGCATTTGCAGATGAGCAGAGTTCTCCTCCCCTCTCTCTATCTATTTATCTCTATCTATTTATATATGTTGTTATCCACAGGAAGACTGTTTCGTTGTATCACAGCTCATCAGTGTGGCTAGACATCCGATTGCCTCAAACCAGGATCAAAACCCAACTGATTTGGCATCAGTCGTAGACTTTTCCCCTAAGCTATCAGCTCCCGGCAGAGAGGAAGGTGAAGTTTTACATATTTATTTTTGAATAAACACACCAGTGACTCAGAGTGCTCGATTCATAGAAGAGCTTTGCATTATCAGCAGCAGCAGTCACTGTTTACAAATTGGCGCTTGTAACTAGTTCTGGTCCTCTTGTACAGCCTGCGCAGTACAATCTTTCTCTATAATCTACCACTATTGCACTGTGTCATTCGCCACTAACGTTAATAAAATTGTAAGAAAATTTCCACCTGACAAGCGAGAATTTTACAAAAACATAGCTATATGCATATGGGTATGTGTGCGCATGCGTGTATCCAAGCGGGATTCTAAGAGAGAAAGAGAGTAAATTATAGTTTAGAATGAATGAAAGAGAAGAACAGAAATGAAGTTATTTTAAATTTTATTAGCGCTCAATTTTGATGCTACTCTAGGTAAAAAAAAAATCACAAATGCGTTACGTTTTAGGTTCTGTCGGAAGCTTTTCTAATGAAATTAACGAAGCAATTGTAGAATGTGAGAAAAAAGCAGGGAGTAAGACAAAAGTGAAGACGGTTATCAAAGGAGAAAAAAGAATACTATGAAGTCTGGTCTTCTGACTTAAAGAATGTATGGGTAAAGAACAAGAAAAACTATTAACTGTAAGAAGACAAAATGAATGGTTGTCAGCAAAAGAGGTAAACTAAGCAACAACATATGGGGGACGTCAAAAATCAAACAGGTACAAAATAGCAACAGATGAAGGAAGATGTGACACACCCGCACAGACACACGTACACACACAGACAAATACATACACACATATATATATATGTGTGTGTGTGTGCTCGTGTGTCTTTGTGTGTCTGTGTATGTATATATATATATATGTGTGTGTGTGTGTGTGTGTGTGGTACGGCAAACGTAGTGGCCTTTTTTCCGAGCTGGGGGAGATAAGACGATGTAGCAATTCAGTGACCATCATGATCACCAGATTTAACACCACCAGACTTTCTCTTGTGGAATGTACTGAAAGATCTTGTTTACAGTATCAAACTGAAAGCAACTCCTGAATTAAAATAAGCAATTTCTAATTAATTTTATGAAATTAATATAGAAATGTACGAATGGTTCGTAAAAGTGTTGCTGATAGGATTAAGCGTTGTATTGAACATGAAGGGGAGTATTTTGAAAATGTTAAATAGTTTGTTAAACATAACAAATCACGTTTTGATGTAACAATACTTTTCTTAAAATATTGTACTTTATTTTTGTTTAGTAAAAGTTGATAAAAAAAGAACATTGTATTGTTATTTTTTATAAAAAATATGATTCCATCGCTACATATGAATTACCATGTTTCAAAAACAGGAGCTAAAAACTTCCAATTCAGTAACAGAAATTAAAGTACCTACTTCTATTTCATCATCAAGCGAATTTTGGAATAACTAATTTTGAAATTTACAGAGCTTTATAAGCATATACATTCGTCATATTAATTTCTGTGGAAACGGAGAAAACAGAAAATAAGGGGCGGTAAGGTATTCATTTTCACTACTTTATATATTTTTCTGTGCTGGAAGAAAAATTCGTAGCAGTTATCAATTATTGGTATTTTAACATGTGATTTCGTTTCACATTTGACATATTCTGAAATGGAGCATTTCAACGTATTTTTCTAAATGATTCGTGTGTTGATTGTGAATTTTAAAGTGAAATTAGAGAAATATTAGATGCATTTTCGTCATCTGAAATCCGTTTATTTTCGGGAAAAAGCCGTAGAAACAGTAAAAAAGATATGTGCCGTTTATTCAGATGGTGCCATAGCTGAGATTACTGTTCAAAACGTGTTTCATTAGATTCAGAAATGCAAATTTTGATCTTGAAGACAGAGAATGATATTGAGGTCTATATTGACCTGAGGTCGATCTTGAAGACTGAGAACGTTATGGCATGCGTGCTGTCGTTGATGTTGACCAAACTGAAACGCTTGCTCAATATAATCTAACCACATGACACAAAATACACCGCGTATCTCATATGAGAGTTTTAAACATAAAAAAAAACTTGGTGCATTAATCGTTAAAATCATGAAAACATTTTTCATGATTATTTCTAGTAGATATTTTATTTTCATCAAAACTATGGTCATTTTCTAAGTGTAGCTTAATTGTGGCACACGACCGAAAGTATGGGGCACCCAGTGAGGATCGAACTATCTACTCAGTTGTAATTGATCTAGCGAGACAAAAAATGATTTTCTAATCGTAGCTTAGTGTAGCACAAGGCTGAAAGTGTGGACACCCAGTGAGGATCGAACTCTCTATTTATTCGGAATTGATCTAGTGAGACAAGCTTGCTAAGCTTTTCATCACGTCAAAGTGCCCAAAATAGTGATTTTCTAAGCCGAGTATGGTACAAGGCTGAATGTATGGGTGAGAACCGAACTCCCTACTCAGTCGTAATTGTTCTAGTGAGTCAAACTTGCTATTACACCACGCCCAGGTGCCCTTAAATGATTATCTAAGCGTAGCTTTGATGCGACACAAGGCCGAATGTAAGGGAGAACCACTGAAGATCAAACTGCCTACTCATTCGTAATTGTTCCAGGAAGACTAGGTCGTTAGCCATTACATCACGCTGAGGTGGCCATTTTTCTCAAAAACTCCGATTGAATAGAAAAGGCACATTTTGGCACATTTTCCCCTGAAACTAGCAGAAGCTTGATAAGGAATCACTGGAGCTTAGGATATTGGTACAAACAGGTGCGCGGAGTTGTTTCTGGATTTAAAGAATGGATATTCCGAGCTCAAAGGATAAAAAAAACTCCCACTCACTGGACGTGTAAACTTTTGGAGGAAGGTGCAGGACAATCATCTCATGACATTAGAAATATTAAAAGTAAATGTGTCAACTCATTTGACTGAAGCATAAGAAGAAAAAATATCTTGTATTTTTTCAGAGCAAGGGAGATGACTAGTGAACTTTGTGTATGACATTATTATTTATACTCAGCTTGTTAAGGAGATGCAGCAAACGCTCATCGAACTGGTATAGGAAGTTCTTCCGCATTGAATATATTCTCCGCATCTGTCTCAGTCAAACTATCATTTGTTTTTTTCTCTCTATGCTTGTATACCTTTTTCTTAAAAGTATTTGTTGTAGAGTAGGACTCAGCGTACTTTTTGCTCTTCCCTAATAGACTGCGCCTACTTATAAATATGGCAAGTAGTCACATTAGAGCAACATTTGGTTTGCTTAGGCACTGCAATGGGGTGTAATGGATAGCAAGCTTGTATCGCTAGATCATTTACAACTGTACTATGAGTTCGAACCTCACTGGGTCTCCGATATATACGGCCTTGTGCCACATCTAAGGTACACTTAGATAATCGCCATTTGCTCTCCTCTTCGATGTGTTTGAGTGAATGGTTGTTTTAAATTATCTAAGTCCCATATTAATTTCATCCAGTTAACTGAAGTTTCCGTCACAATTGGGGGTGAGGCCTTATTACTTACACTATTTTGTTTAGTGTCTTGTAAATATATATATATATTAAAATACATTGTAAATACACATTGGGGTTAGATTTTTTTAAATTGTTATTTTATTCCCCTTCTCCGAAAGACAAAGATTCTACGTATGGGGACTAGTTAGGACTTCATAGAGACTTGAGGTATTATGGTGACTGTAGTAAGAATTGTAAGAAAGAATGTGTTGTTTTGGTGTAAGGAATACTGTGCCATGTATGGGTCAGTAATTGCGGCTAGCCAAATTTAAGATAAGGCAGACTGAAGACCAGCCTTCCCCCATCATCCTTTTAGTTTTGTGCCACATTTTTGCATCTTTACAAAATAAATAAATATTTGATTTCCTCAAGTCTTTCCGTTCTATATATGACTATTTAATAAACCTTTTCTTATATGTTTTCCTTTACCTAGTCATCTGTTCCTTCGATACTCTCTCTTAACTAGGGCTTTCATAAT
This sequence comes from Acanthosepion esculentum, assembly GCA_964036315.1. Classification (NCBI taxonomy): domain Eukaryota; kingdom Metazoa; phylum Mollusca; class Cephalopoda; order Sepiida; family Sepiidae; genus Acanthosepion; species Acanthosepion esculentum. Next base: position 52,537,484 of record OZ038497.1, on the reverse strand, counting down.
TCTTGGCTATTTTGAACAAAGACGATGTTGCAACAGATTTGAAAAAGATAAGATTGTAGTAATCGAGGAACCATCATTGATTTTTACAATGATGTTCACCCTGGACAAGGCTCAAGAGCAACTCCAGATAATGGTTTACAGAGTAAGATGCACAGTTTATTCGGATATATGGGGGGTGTAAAGGTTGACCCTAGATTGTTTTGTAAATTATACCTACTACTATGACAATGGATTATTCCTTCTTATAAACATAGCAAGTAGCCACATTAGAGGAGGTTTTGAGTAGTATTTGATTGACACAAGTCTTTCTGTTCTATGTATGATTATTTAATAAACCTATTCTTACGTGTTTTCTTCTACCTAGATTTCTGTTCCTACGATACTCTTTCTAACTGCGGCATTCTTAATTCTCGGATATTTTGAACAGACAACATTGCAACAGTGATTTTGTCTCGTTTAATATGTTTTATAAACTCCTCGTAAAATCTATCCAATCAAAAGGGAATGGACAATTTACCTGAAAAGTAGATTTAGCACTCAAGAGTTTTCAAAACTCCGATATATGCCACTGATGTTTGTATTTTAAAAAATAGACGTGATTATCAATCAACAAGAATTATAGTTTTTCAAAAAGAAATCTCTCTGCAAATTATATTATGCTTTAATTAAACAACTCAGCTAAGAGATTACGTGCTTGAAACGTTTCATATACGTTGGATTCTGGTTGCTGCGATGTTACTGTTACGTTATAATCAACTATGTTCCCGACCCCGAACTAACTACTCATCTCCAACGTTGTCATGGTAACGCTAGGAAATGCTGTAGCCGAAAAATCCCTATGTTGTTCAAATAATACAAGAATACAATTTCTTCATTTAACAATATATTTAGAAGGTATAAAATTTCTCTCAGTGTTTATTTTAAAATTGAGAATCAATAATTTGGATACATTCAAGTATCTTCCTTGAATTTATTCTCCTTTGCCTGATGATCTAACGTTACAAGGCAACGTATTTGCAAAGTTCCAAGGTAAAGCGGCGGGCACGTTGTGGGATGTCTACAAAAGAACGTGTTTGCAACTTCTGCGTAATGTTATTACAAAGCAACGTTATTTTGATAGCTGGGTAATAGAAATTGTACAGAGAGTTGCAAAAGTCACGCAACAATTGGCACAAAATGTGCACTTGTAAAATAGCAACCGGGGAAAATTGCATGACATCAGATTCCATAAATCGACCAATAAACTGTCTTAATAATATATTGTCACATACAGAAACATTATTCTATTTGGTAAATAAAATATAAAATTTACAAGGTTATCAATGGTAACGTGACATTTTGGAACACCCATCCTGTATATTGCTGACCATTCATGGCTGCATAATCTCAACTACTTCCACCTTCTCTTTTTTATCTCTCTACCTTCCTCTCTCTCTTTCTCTATACCTTCCTCTCTCTCTCACTATCTCTTTGTACCTTCCTCTCTCTCCCTCTCTCTCTCACTATCTCTTTGTACCTTCCTCTTTCTCCCCCCCTCTCTCTGTACATTCCTCTCTCTAAATACATTCCTCTCTCTCTACCTCCCTCTCTATATATATCTTCCTCTCTCTCTCTTTCTCTCTCTCCCTTTCTCTATACCTTCCTCTCTCTCTCTCTCACTATCTCTTTGTACCTTCCTGTCTCTCCCTCTCTCTCTCACTATCTCTTTGTACCTTCCTCTCTCTCCCCCTCTCTCTCTCACTATCTCTCTGTACATTTCTCTCTCTAAATACCTTTCTCTCTCTCTACCTCCCTCTCTCTATATATCTTCCTCTCTCTCTTTCTCTCTCTCTCTCTCTCTCTCTCGTTATCCTTTCTTCTCTTTATTTCTATCTCTTCAACTACAATCTCTTTTATCCAATCACCCTCTTTACATTCTTTTTTGATTATCCGTCTCTATCTTCTCTTTCTCTTTTTTGCGTTCTTTTCTTCTTTTCTTCTTTCATTCATTCTCTCTTCCTTTTTCTCTTCTCAAACTTCCATTTAAATCCTTTTAACCTCATCGTCTCTTAATTTCATCTCACTTTTTTACGTTGCTTGACAACAAGACAACGTTTCTCGAAAACCGGAAGTAGGTAAATGGTATGCCGATATTTCTTGTGTTTCCACAATCGGTAATTTAATCTACATGGTGATCCAAAAGTCACGCAACAACTGCCATAAAACGTACACTTGTGAAATATCAACCAGGGAAAATTTGCATGACATCAACTTCCATAATTCGACCAATACAACTTTTTAATAATATATTGTCACAAAGAGAAACATGATTCCATTTGGTAAATAAATATGAAATATACAAGATTATCAATGGTAATGCGACTTTTGGAACACTCTATAGATATCTACTTTGGTATCACAGTTTAGAAACATGCCGATATGAACCAAAAAACAGTCTGTGGAATTGGTAAAGCGACTACAATACTCACAAAGATATTCTTGAAAAGCAAAATTCATTTTTACAGTTGCAACTACAGTACTTTCCACCTTCCTGAATGTCAGTGAAACATGACGTCTGAAAACCTTCAAGGAGTTGGAAATAGGCTGTGTTCAAAAGAGATTATCTGGAGGGTTCTGGTTATCTAGATTTTTGGTGGTTCTCCCATAATGGAAAAAAGATTCTCAAGAAAACATCAGACGAGTGAACAAGAAAGGCGGGACTTTAGGCTGCCGGTTGTTGACTGATGAAACTTGAGAGCGTTGATGCCTTCAAGCGTCTGACGTCACAAGAAATATTATTTAAATGGCCAATTCTGACAAAATAAAAAGTAATACATCGACGAAGATGTAGGTCGACCGCAGGCGAGATTATAAATACACTGATGGCTGCGTAGTATGTTTCTACGCCCGGGCTACATACGTTTTTGAATTCAAAGTCGTCCTTCTCCCAGACTGGTTGGCAACCACAGCTGAAGATCCCTTTTTGCTCTGCTATTTAACCGATCATCATCATCGTCGTCATCATCCTACTACCTCCCCGTGGTTGGTCGGAACTGTACTGGCGACCACTTTCCACACTGTTCGCTCATGTATTGCTGTCTCCAGATCCCCAAATATCAAATTTTGAATGCCGAGGTATGATGTCTGGGAAATTAAATTTTCGTGAGAAGACACTTCCAGAAGGAGTAAAGATGTAACGATTTACCTGTCCGCCCGGTAGCGATAGCCAGCAAACTGTAATCGTTTTTGTTTGAACTTAAGAGAGATTGGTCTCAGTTTTCCGTAAATTGTGTCAAGTAGATTTGTATATGTTCCATCTAGTCGTCTTCCAAGACCATCAGATAATGTCCAAGTTTCTGATCCATACAGTTGAACTGGCTCAATCAATGTTCGAAAGGTTTGGACTTTTAATTTAATCGATATCTGGGTCAGGAAAATGAATGTAACGAAGTCGGTGTGAGGTACAACAAAGATGAAATGTTTCTTTTGACGGGGCGACGTAACTGCCAGTGGAACTCTCTCACACGGTGTATTCTCTCGGCTGACACCGTAACGCCAGTTCGACTGTCAAACGGTCATTGCCTGACATCTACTGAGCTCGTCATTTATGGATCGCAAAGCACGCTGGACGCACGTGATCCATATGCCTGAATACTCTAGTTCCAGTGTGTACTCACTTTCTCTCAAACCAAAGTCCGGCATACCAGACAAAGATGAACTCTCATTCGTCGAGTTTTACAAATACCTTCACGGCAACTGCTCCGATGACCCGTTTCTGGTTCCCAGACTTCCTGAATTTAAGCGTCCAACTAGGCTGGCATCTCGCTCTCACCCTTTCACTGTCGAAACTGTTAAATGTAGCCGTCTCTTCTTCTCCAATAGCTTCATGTCTCGCACTTCTCGACTGTGGAACTTTCCTGTTTCCTTGATAGCTATAATCTCCAACTATTCAAATGTAATGACAATCGACGTCTCTAGATGCCTTGATCTATCCCCTATACTTCTCTTCATCTTTTCCTCTATCACTCCTATTTGCTCTCGCTCCAACTCTCTGTAACCCCTTTCGTGCTAGTGGCTTCCCGCCTTGCTTGGAGTGAAACGCTTAAGAAAAAAATTTAAAAAATAAGGTCAGTCCTGTTCACCATTTCCGATATTGGACTCCGGTTCTGGTTTTCTATGTCTGTCACATTCGGATCGCTGATTTTGCGTCCCGAGACGCTTACGATTACACCACCCGAATAGAAAACCAAAGGAAATACGTTCAGGAGTGAATGAGTTTATGTATGCGATCTTTAGTTTTCCTAATCGCTAAATTTTAAAATATGGGAAAGGTTTTACTGAAACTCTTTCGTCCTTCAGCGGACAATGCCTGCATGAGATTATTGTATTTGTACCCAGTTGATGCTTTCGTATAAATCCTTTCACTCGAATCAAGACTTCAAGGTTACAAAAATGAGATAACTATATTTGTACCCAGTTGATGCTTTCGTATAAATCCTTTCACTCGAATCAAGACTTCAAAGTTACAAAAATGAGATAACTATATTTGTACCCAGTTGATGCTTTCGTATAAATCCTTTCACTCGAATCAAGACTTCAAAGTTACAAAAATGGGATAACTATATTTGTACCCAGTTGATGCTTTCGTATAAATCCTTTCACTCGAATCAAGACTTCAAGGTTACAAAAATGAGATAACTATATTTGTACCCAGTTGATGCCTTCGTATAAATCCTTTCACTCGAATCAAGACTTCAAAGTTACAAAAATGAGATAACTATATTTGTACCCAGTTGATGCTTTCGTATAAATCCTTTCACTCGAATCAAGACTTCAAAGTTACAAAAATGAGATAACTATATTTGTACCCAGTTGATGCCTTCGTATAAATCCTTTCACTCGAATCAAGACTTCAAAGTTACAAAAATGAGATAACTATATTTGTACCCAGTTGATGCTTTCGTATAAATCCTTTCACTCGAATCAAGACTTCAAAGTTACAAAAATGAGATAACTATATTTGTACCCAGTTGATGCTTTCGTATAAATCCTTTCACTCGAATCAAGACTTCAAAGTTACAAAAATGAGATAACTATATTTGTACCCAGTTGATGCTTTCGTATAAATCCTTTCACTCGAATCAAGACTTCAAAGTTACAAAAATGAGATAACTATATTTGTACCCAGTTGATGCCTTCGTATAAATCCTTTCACTCGAATCAAGACTTCAAAGTTACAAAAATGAGATAACTGTATTTGTACCCAGTTGATGCTTTCGTATAAATCCTTTCACTCGAATCAAGACTTCAAAGTTACAAAAATGAGATAACTATATTTGTACCCAGTTGATGCTTTCGTATAAATCCTTTCACTCGAATCAAGACTTCAAAGTTACAAAAATGAGATAACTATATTTGTACCCAGTTGATGCCTTCGTATAAATCCTTTCACTCGAATCAAGACTTCAAGGTTACAAAAATGAGATAACTATATTTGTACCCAGTTGATGCCTTCGTATAAATCCTTTCACTCGAAGCAAGACTTCAAGGTTACAAAAATGAGATAACTGTATTTGTACCCAGTTGATGCCTTCGTATAAATCCTTTCACTCGAAGCAAGACTTCAAGGTTACAAAAATGAGATAACTGTATTTGTACCCAGTTGATGCCTTCGTATAAATCCTTTCACTCGAAGCAAGACTTCAAGGTTACAAAAATGCAAGGGTTTACTGAGGACGAGACAATAGAGTAAAGAAAACAGAGGAAACAGTACCGAGGAGAAAGGACCAGAAAAAACAGGGTTCAAGGAGACAAAAGATAACGATTGATGTCGCATTTAAATTTAATCAGGTCCTAGTTGACAGGAAAGCAAAAAGGAAACTGAGAAAACGTTACAGAGGAGAAAGGACAATAAAAAGAACAGAATTAAAGGAGATAGATGACGGTTGACGTTGCATTTAAATTTCCCTAGTTGACAGGAAGACAAGAAGCTGGAAGAGAGTTCCATAGACGAAAAAATGCGCGTGAATGAACTAAGAGAATATAACTTGCGTTTTGCAATTTCGACGTTAAAGGGGTGAGACCCAATCTAGTACTGCACTTAAATTCATGAAGTAGAAGTCGAAGTACCAAAGATGAAAACTCATCAGAAGAAAATATTTGTAAAAATGCACAGGATAGTTACATTACAACAAGCAGAAAGTGACTCAAGCCTAGACGCCCGTCCGTTTGGAAATACCAGGTGCTGTAAGCATGGATGTGTGGCTGGTGTAATGGATAATGGCTTGAAATTGTAAATCAGAGAGGCAGGTTCCAATTCCAGCTGGGTTCGTTATATTCAATTGCGCGCAAATATCCTTGGGTAACATATGAATACACCTCCTCCTCTTCCAGCTATGGGTTAATTAGTAGAACGTGTATCATTAAACCACTTATCCAAATAAAATAAAAATATTTAAATTTCGGCATTAAATAACCCATAGAGGCTGACATGTCGCTAAATAAAAACAACCAACCAAACAACGTGATACCAGGTCTGGACCAATAATATTGCAGATTCTTCTTTGGATTTTGTCTAGAATACCCAGATATATAGCAGAAGCAGCAGAACAGATGCAAGACCAAAGTTCAACGCACAGAAGAATGGCAGCTTTATAAAGGTGAAAGACAGCGTCGAGCGACAAAAAGTTGTTCACTACATCACAGTGCATCTATTTTCTTAGTAGCAGGCATAGCAATTGACTCGAGATAATCATTCTCATTCATATTAGTTCATTCTTCCCATTCATATCAGAATTTGTTTTAAAAATCCAATTACTTGAACCGTTATACAAGTCTTCAACCACGTGTCGCACATAATGAGGTGTTTCTATTACTGAGACCACTGACGATCATTTATATATCTTTCCGTCAGCCACTAATACACAAGAGCTGTCATAATTCAACCATCTAACAATAACGATTTATGAATATATATAAATAAAAGATGCTGTCAGATGTCTTTGCTAATTGATATAGATTTATGTTTTGACTCAATCAATTCGAAGTCTCTGAATACCAGAAGATTTAATTAAGGACACGCTTTTTACAGACTGGGAAAGACAATCTCGCCAGATTGTTACGGATACCTTCCGAGTATACGTTGCCTCGCTCTGTCTTTTTTATAAACACTTTCACGGTAATTGCTCCGAGGAGCTGCTTTCGCTGGTTCCTAGGCCTCGTGAATTTAAACGTCCCACGAGGCTGGCATCCCGTTCCCACCCCTTCACCGTTGAAACTGTTAGATGTAGACGTCTCTTCTACTCTAATAGCTTCATGTCTCGCACATCTCGCCTGTGGAACTCCCTTCCTTATTCCTGTTTCCCTGACAAATACAATCTCCAACTATTTAAGTGTAACGTCAATCGACATCTCAAGTTGCCTTGATCTACCCACTTCCCTTCTCCACATCCTTTCACCTTTCATTCCTATCGGCTCTCGCTCCAAATCTTCTGTAACCCCCTCGCCTTGATCGATCCACTATCTTTCTCCACATCCTCTCCTTTACCACTCCTATCTGCTCTTCCTCCAAAACTTCTGTAACTCCTTGCGTGCTAGTGGCCTCCAGCCTTGCTTGGGGTGATAAGCTTTAAAAAAATTACAGAAACTCCGATAATAATAACAATAAAGAAAAAAATTACAAGACACGGATCTTGCTATCTTAACGTTTCTCCCTTTTTTCACACACTCTTTTTCTTTCTCTTTTTCTGACTACATTCTCCCCTTCTTTCTGTCTATCTATCTATCTTCTTTTTACCGAAAATCACCCTATCTCTTCAATTATATTTCTTACCTTTATTTTATCGGTTCAGTTTTCGTCACTTTCTTTTTTTTCCTTTATATCTCCTATTCCCTATCTGATTTTTATTTCAGCCATCGAGATTTATTTTATTTTTTTCAGCCAATGAGTTTTATTTTCATTTTTCAGCCATCGATTTTTTTCAGCCATCGAGTTGTATTTTTTTTTTTTTTTCAGCCACAGAGTTTTATTTTCTTATGTTAGGCATAGTGTTTTGGTTTCTTCTTAGTGAATATGTTATGAGGAAAAGAAAGATACAGTGTAAGTAATTTTATTTCATCATTCTGTGTCTTTTTAGATACTCGCTTTATGATTCTGTGATTCTTTCCTTATTTTTTCATTCTTTCTTCTATTCGCTCCGTTTCTTTCTTATTTCAATCATTCGTTTTCTTTCTGTTCCCGTCGTTACCTCTAATTTGTCTACAGGCATTCTTCTTTATTTCTTTTTTATACATATACCTATACTTTTTCTTTCTATCTTTTGCACATTCTCCTTTCTCTTTTACACATTCATTTTATTTCTATTACTTATTCTCTTTCTCTCCCATTTACTCATATATTTTCTTTATTTATTTCTTTTATATATGCTCTTTCTTTCTCTTTTGCGCATTCATTTTTCTTTCTTTTACTTTTACTCAGTCACTTTCTTTCTTTCTTTTACCTATTCTCTTTCTTTCTCTTTGCTCCTTCATTTTCCTTTTTCTATTCTCTTTCTTCCTCCATTACTTATCCATTTTCATTCTTTCTTTTATCTATTCTTTTCCTTTCTCTTTTACTCATTCATTTTCTTTCTTTATTTTATTTATTCTCTTTCTTTCTCTTTTACTCATTCATTTTATTTCTTTCTTTTACCTATTCTCTATCTTTCTCTTTTACTCATTCATTTTCTTTCTTTTACCTATTCTCTTTCTTTCTCTTTTACTCATTCATTTTCTTTCTTTTACCTATTCTCTTTCTTTCTCTTTTACTCATTCATTTTCTTTCTTTTACCTATTCTCTTTCTTTCTCTTTTACTCATTCATTTTCTTTCTTTTACCTATTCTCTTTCTTTCTCTTTTACTCATTCATTTTCTTTCTTTTACCTATTCTCTTTCTTTCTCTTTTACTCATTCATTTTCTTTCTTTATTTTCTTTATTCTTTTTCTTTCTCTTTTACTCATTCATTTTCTTTCTCTTTCTTTTACTTATTCATTTTTATTTCATTCTTCTACCACATCATTTTCTTTCTTTCTTCCCCATCCTATTTTTCTCTCGTTCTTTCCTCTACTTTTTGTTTTTCTTTCTCGTAACTATGCTTCCCACTTTCTTAAACTGTTTGTTTTCCATTTCCTCTTTTTTCTCTATTTTTTTTTCTTTCATCTCCTTTTCCTTCTCACTTATTTTTCGTCCTCATTCATTTTCCTTTTATTTTCTTTAATGCCGTCTACGCTTCGTCTTCATTAAGATCTTGACTCTTTTCTTTTTCATTTCATTTCTCTCTATTTTCTCTTCTTTTTCTTCGGTGGATCTCTTTCTTTTACTATTTTATTCCTCCAACTTTTTCCTCTACCCCTACCTCTCCTTCTCTCTAAATCATTCATTTTTCTTTTCCTCTTTTCCTTTCGCTTCATTCGTTCATTTTCTTTCTACCAATCGTTAATATTTCCCGCTCATTTTCATTCTCTTCTTCAAAAATACTTTTTTTTTTACCGTCTTTAATCTGCACCAAATTATCCCTTTATTTAGTTGTTTATTTTATATATTTATATATTTACCTTATTTCTTTTCATGTTTTAATTTAAATTTTTTACCCACTTATTATTTTTTTTTCATCTGCGAAAGGAGAAATCTTTCATTTAGGATTAGCCCCCGGCTATGCTCCCAAATAGAACTATTAACGTTTACTTTTTTGTATTACTACTTTTCTCTGCTGCCGTCCCCTCCACCTACATTTTACCTCTCACCCTCATCCTTCGCCCTTTATAATAATTTCCTCACCCTATTCCCCATTCCCATAATCCTGTTTCAACTGCCTCCTCCTCTTTCTTTCGGGACTACTTCAACTACTACTCTTCCTCCTTCCCTCACTTTTTATTCCAGATGTGCGGGAGATCATGCATGCAAGCGAGGGAATTTATTTCTCTGTTATTTTCCCCTTTATTTATTTCTGTTTTCGTTTCGTTGTTATTTTTCCTCCATATTTTTTTTTCGTTTTAGTTGGCACCACACAACATTTTTCGCGATTAGAGAAACCATTTCTCATTGAAACCATGACTCATCAGGTGAAATAGAAGAAGAAAGAGAGAAGGAAAGAGAAGATAACCAGACACACAGGTGTCTAAGTCCGTCCAGTTAAGCTCTTGAATGTTCATCAGATTTTTATGTCTGTTTAACTACCTGCATATATTAATCTGTTTTTTTTCCTATGTCGACCTCACAGCAGCATATGATCACATCAATAAAGACTTCCATTTCTTATCCATTAGAAATAGTCTTCCAAACTGTATCCACTGAATCTAATATAGTATCAATCTACAAAATCTTCCATATTTGGCGAGAACCCCGATATGGAAAGATTTCAAACCTCATTAGGAGTACGAGAAGGGGTAAATGAGAGCGTCAGTCTATTTAAGCTACCCCTAGACTATGCCCTGTACATTTACAAACAACGTCGTGTAGAGATGGGAACTGATTATTTAAGCATTCCATACAACATCCCAAACGAATCTACCAATAGAAAAAAAAAACAATCTTGCTCTCCCTCCCGACTTGGGATAAGAATGATCTTGAACAGAAAACCAACATCCTCTAAGGAGAGTTCCAAGAAATAAACCTTAAGATAAACCTTTTCAAAACAGAAACTATGATCTGGAATTGGAATGAAAGTATTTATGACATCTACACTGAATCTCTAATAAAATTTCAGGTTGTAGATTTAGTAAATACTAAATACTACAAATACCACGAGATGTGGATCAGTTATAACGAATTTAGTATAGCAGCTAAGAAAATTGAACAAAGAGTAGGCTGCGCTCGAGGTAGTTTCAGCCAACACAGGGCATATTCCTAAATATAGCCTCGTCAGATCGAAGCTTTTCTAATTGTGTCATTCATAGCTTCAAACCCGTTCAGAAATATCTAAGCTATAAGCTGTATAAAACCGCATTCTCAGGTCAGCGGTTAAAATGTCTATGAGCGAGTGAAGCCTGTGGATCTTGGCAACATGTGGACTGGCGCTACAGAATCACAAATAAGTGTACCAGATGGCAAAAAGTATACAACACCTGTGGACTTACAAAAACAGCAACTAGTAAAATGGATTACACATGTAACTTGAAGAGAAAATAACAACATAACCAAGATATTGATATTCCATGCTATGTCATACAAAAGGTTAGGAAGGAAACTCCCATCAATACTGGAAAGAGCGATGACAGCTACTGGACTTGAGAAACCTATCTTCCTGGAGAATTGAGAAAGATTTTATAAATTTCAACCGAAAGTAGTACAAGCTGATCGATCAACGTATACCGAAGGTTTCCTTATAACGAAATGGTTAATATTACCTTTCAACAAGACCTCTGCCAGTCATCAATGACCATGGATTTGATACCACTCTTGTGCTCCTCTGGTGCCGCCTGTGGCTGAATATGGTGAGGGTTAGACATTGTCACACTTGTGAATTGTCTGTGCTGCAACGTTCTTTTCCATGGGTCCGCTTGTCCGATCGCTGATTAAAAACGGATTCGAGTGAATGAAGCCTGTATGTATGTCTTAGTGAGGACCACTCTTCTTCAAACCACGTAGACTGGCGCTACAAAATCACTAACAAAGTAGTGTATAGCCGAAAGTGCTCGGATGAAAAGAACATTCGGACAGTTTTTATATAATTTATCATCCGAATAGAAAAGAAAATTATTAGATCGCATGAGAGATTGTATAAAAAACTAAATAAAATCACCTTGTCTGTCGTTTTCAATGAAATGTGCATGAAAGAAGGATTGCTGCCTAAACACACACACACACACACACACACACACACACATATATATATATATATATATATATATATATATATATATATATATATATATATATATACATATATATATATATATTTGCGTTTTTGGTTATAATGTTTTTGGTTATAATGTGTATTTGTTTATATATTATACTGTATTTTCCATGTTTTTTACTACACGTTTTTTGGGTCTTGTGGCCTTCATCAGGCGAAAAATGGTTATTCTACATATTATTTAAAGAATTTTTATGTTTCTTATTGTCTTTTGTGTGTGGTAGGAATCGAAATTCTTTTTGGACTGCCGGAAAAATCTTCCTTTGCTTAAGTTATAATAAAACAACTAGGATTGATCAGGGAAAGATGAAGGAATGAGTTTTTTATTCTTATCTTTTTATATCCTCTGTATCTTTTTAAAACTTGTTCTGTTTGTGCTTTGTGTGTGTCTGTTTTGCTAATATATATATATATATATATATATATATATATATATATATATATATATATATATATATATATATATATATATATATATATATATATTCAGATTCAATGAATTACTTAATTATAATTATCAAATCCTCCTAACAATTTCTGTCATGTCTATATCATTGCTTGATCCGGTTTCTAATGCTTCGGTTTGAGCGGCTTTGTGATAGTAGTCGTGGCTCCTGGGTGCACAGTCCTATGGTTACAGAGAATTTCAGTTGAGTTCCACCACGGAATATGTGAGTCTTATTTACTACCTCTTCGTCACTGAGGCCCGTTGGAACAGTTGCTATGACGTTTGCTTGATAACTTAACTGTCAGTGGATGCGCACTGCTGATGAGTCCCAAATATAGGACGTAACGGCCGTCCAGTGCTTTCTACATTCTGTTGAGATTCCTTTCAGACTCAATGAATTACTTAATTATATATATATATATATTTGATTTTAAAAGTTGCTGACTTCCCCCGAACATCCATGTCATCTGTACATTTCAACTGTCTCTTTCTCATTCTACATATAATCGTCCATTTCTTTACAATTTCCTTAAAACTTTCCCATTACCCACATGCTGCACCTATATTCACTATCCTTCTGTAGAGCCACATTTCTGTTGCTTCAAGTTTCTTCTTCCCCTGTAAGAAGATTCTCCAGCATTAACTGCTAAAGTGGAGGACTTATATTACATAACAGTATAGATATCCTTTCTTTATATCTAAACTAAATTTTCCTTTTTCTTAATACTTTCGATGGCTTTTGGAAAGCATCTTTCGCTAATCGAAAGCTCCTTCTGATTTCATTGTCACATTTTTTCCTTCTCTTTTAAAACAACTTCCAGATATTTAAATTTTCGTATTTACTTGAGTTTTAGTATCTTCAATCCGTAGTTTGCATCTTGAGTGGTTCCTCTTGCCGACAACTGTACATTCTACATGTTCACTGCACGATGCATGGCGTATGTGTCACGTGAGAGTGTTCAAAGTAATTCAGTTCGTGTCTTTATCTGAAATTTCAGCCATGATAGAATTCACTTAATTCTGTCTTTGTTTTCAAGTAGTCAAACCAATGGGTGCACATGAAGTTCTCCTCATTTCTTTCATTTATCTGAATATATCTCACAATGTGTCTTATCAAGCTCTTTGCCCTTTGATAATATTTCCATGAGTCAATTGACCTTTAAACTAAATACTCTTCCTTGAATGTCGTGTCTGTCGTGTGCCACTTGGCCATCAATCAGATATGTTTCTATCTCTTCCAACTATGGATTACATGTGTAAGTTATGAACAGGGCAGTTTTTCCATGGTTTTTGATGTATGCTTTTGCGTTCCGGGGTATTCATGCATGTACTGTGGGCCATTAGTGGAAGAATGACTAATTGACTTAAGTCTGGTGCTTTTGTGTCATTTAGCATTGCATGTATTAGATTATATTAATCTGTCAGCACTCAGTTTTCGTTGATTTCTTTTTGATAAGCTTTCTGTTTCTATTTTTGCAAACATGTCAGTAAGGAACTGATGTACGTGATCGGTACAAGACGTAATATGTAACGACATATCGTTCTTTCAGGATGGCAGCTCTTGCACAACCAGAAATGGGTAATATTTCAAAGGGGTAAGCTTAATTTTCAGAATAATGATAAGACGGGCAACCACATAATGTTTTTTATCAAGAACGTCAAAGGGTTATGGGATGTATGTTAGGGTAATAAAGACAATGTTTATCATGGCCTGTATATTAGTGAATAAAAAGACAATGTACATTATGGGATGTATGTTAACGAAAAAAATTAATGTATATTATGGGCTGTATATTAGCGAATAGAAAAACAATGCATATTATGGGCTGTATTTTAGTGAATAAAAATACAGCAGGCTTTATAGGCTGCGTATTAGGGAAATAAAGACAATGTTTACTATGGGCTTTTTTTCGCTAATTAAAAACAATGTATATTGTGGGCGGGATATTAGAAAATAAAAAATTATGTTATGGGTTATATATTGGCGAATAAAAAGATAATGTGTATTATGGGCTGTAATGTCAGTTATGCTGTTGACATAAGTATATATAGTATAAGAATGCTCTTGAAGAAAAATAAGCATTCTTTCCAAGTATTCTGAGAAGTAAAACATAAAATAGATCTTGCTAAACAGAAACTGTGATCTGTAATTGGAATGGTAGCAATGATAGCATATGCACTGAATTCGTGATAAACATTTGGAAATAATGAATTCTTAACGCATCAATTGTCTCCGTGTATGAAGCGGTTATAATAAATATAGTATATGTATCAAAGACATTAGACACAGGATAGTTTCCGCCACGGGTTCTTTTGCCTCTACTGTAATATATTACAAAACCATAATCTTAAGAACTCGAGTCAAATTATGTAATAGACTCGTCAAATCGAAACTATCGTATGGATACCATGCATGGCATCAAATGCTTTAGAAATGTCTAAACCAGTTATGGCGAAAGTGGGGCCCACTTTCAACTGGATTGATATCTAGAAGTTATGGAGGTACATTAACTATTTTTTTCCTTTTGGAAATATATTTCTGGCACAATGAGCAGTAGTAATTTTTACATTATTTACATAACCTTTAAAACAACTTGTCTAAGCACTTACAATAATTGCCTTCATTTATCTTTATACAATTATCAGCTTTGAAGGAACATATACCTTTACTACTGTCAGTATTATCCCATAATATTACAGCACCTCTCCAGTGTTTTCATGATGGTTTTTTATTTGCATGAAGTACACAAATTCTGAACGAGCCATGGGCAAAGTGCGGACCGCAGGTGAAATGTGGCTCGTTTCGCTTACTAAATTGGCACGCCAAATTCCATGAGGAAAATAAGGTTTATTAAAATTCTGTTTATTTCGTTTCGTCCTCACTTGTTCACTCACATTTTCTCATGCATAACCACACACATAAACTAAGAACAACGTAACTTTTCGTTGAAGGTAACATTTTCATCATTTTAAACGATGTTGAATTACACTATGCGTGTAAATATCAGTTGCTTTAGAAACAGGACGTTCATAATAATTTCTTTGTCTGGAGAAGAAACATATTTTTTAATTTAAAAATTATTTTTTGTATTTTCAAATGAATAAATAAGTAACAAATCACATGCAATAGTTTGTGTTAAACAACGCCATCTGTGATAAAATTATGCCTGGGCTTCATTTTTTAAATTACTGAGAAATCTTTTCTCCAAAAACAATCAACCTTTCACCATTTCTATGGCGGATGCTTACACGTATGGTCTTCTGTGATGAAAATAGCTGAGACAGCTTCAACGGAAAATTAGCTTGATTTTTTTAGTCGTACGACCCGCCTTATGATGAGCCATATCTGATGCGACCCATTGGACGGAAAAGGTTGCCCATGCCCGCTCTAAACTATCGGCTATATACAAGTGTTTTCTTGGATATGCGATTAAAAAATGGCTTCAGATGAATGGATTATCTAGATCTTAAAGAAGGCAATCATTCATTAGATCCTATAGACTGGTGCTACAGAATTACAAAGAGCTTTACAAAATAAAAAAACACCGTATCACTTGAACATTTGCAACAGCAGCAAAAACTAAAATGGATGACGCATGTAAATGGTAGAGAAGAAAAGTATTGGCCTTCCACACAACCTTAAAGGAAAAGCAAAGAAGAAAACTCATCAATAATCGGATAGAGATAAAAGTGGTCTTGTGAAGTCTTGAAACACCGTTTTAAGAGAAAGACTTTATGGATTTCAACCGACATTAACACTAAGTGTTCAGTAAATGAAGTCACGCTATTAACTCCATAGAAAAGGTTAATCTCAAGATCACCTTTGCCATATAAGAAAAATTGTATTACAAACAAGATATTATTTATAGCAAACTCTACATGCAAGAAAATGTTTATGTTTTACAAGTATACGAGTACTGCCACACAGTTTTGTATAAACACTATGTTCTCGCTCACTTCCGTTGTTTACAGCGGCGCTTGGAAGTAAAGTGTATAGAGTGTGGTCTTTTCATCACACCATAGCAGTTCCATCAGTGACCATGGCTTGTGCAGCGATCTTTGGCCAAGAACGGCATCTCTCAGGTACGACAAACGCCATATTTATCTGATCTCCGATTTTCCGCCTTGTTACTCTTTCAAAAAATAGAAAATCAAATATTACTTTAAAAGCACAAGATTTAAAGTTTCCGAAGTTTCCGAAGCAATCCAAGAGAATGCGACGAGGCAGCTATCCTAAAAAATGAGTTCCAAGAATACTTCCAGCAAGGGAAACGACGTTGGATAAAGCGTACGGTGTCAGACGGGGATCCCTTCGGAGGAGAATGAATGCAAAATGAATATGTACTGTAGTTTCATTTTTATAGCACCAGTCCCGATATTTTTTGATCAGACATCGTATGAATAGTAATGTCAGTAAGGCTTTGGACTTGCAGTAGACGTGGACAGCCCTTCTTCTAGATATTATTTCGTGAAGACAAGAAAGAAGTAATAGATTCTTTTGGATTCAGCCTAAATTTAATGATTATATCCACACAGTACATTTTTATGTAAATATTTGTTTATAATTATTCCCCTTTCTCCGCAAGTGGTTCTACTTTACACCTACTTTCTTCAACGATAAAGAAGACGATCCTGCATTGAAACTGATAGACTGGAGCTACACAATCGCAAAGGGCTTAACAAAATTCACATTGCATGAATACTTCTAACAACGGGAATGTGTTGCATAAATAACTAGAAAGAGAAAATAGTGATATTCGGTTCGGTTTGTTTTCTTTTACGGTATATCAACCTGAATGGGTTATTTAATGCCGACAATTTTTATTGCTGGTAATATTTTTCTCAAATATATATAGCTGATAATTGTTATTCAAAAATGTACTGCTGGTAATAATGTATTACTAGTAATATTTTTTTTGCAAAAAGTATTTCTGGTACTAAAATGTATTTTTACACTTTCATAGTGTTTTGATCCCTGCTTGGATGTTAAGTATTTGCCCATAGCTGGGACAGGGTAGGCTTGAACTGGGAACACCTGCAATTATGGGGTGGTTCCAAAACCTTCTGATCATAGGCCTTGCATTCGGACGTGGTTTATCGTCATACTCAGGACGTGTATGTATTTATCGCCCTACCCAGGACGGGTAAAATAATGATATAAGCAATAGATTAACAATTCACACTGTCAAAAACAAAATGTTAGGAAGGAAACCCCCATCATTATTGAAAAGGGCTATAACATTTAGTGGTCTTGAGAAAACTAACTTCCTAAAATGTTTTTTTTTTGTTGTTGAAAGAAATGATGCATGGTTGTTAGCAAAAGGATCAACCCAAAGTGCGAATTGCAAATCAGAGATACCAAAATGAAACAAGTGCAAAAATCTAAATATCTGGGAACTGTTTTTTAACACAGGGCGGGAATCCGAGGGGCATTGTGATAGCCAAAGATACATTCCAAAAGCTAAGAAGTTGCTTATCCTTTATCCTAAAACCTCTGAATAACCGAATGTTTTCCAGATTCTGACATGACCTGCCACAAATGGAAAATTTCAGAAATCAACATGGCTACCTGTACCATGATTATTAGGTTGCAGCGCTAGAAATTAATTGCTGATTTCTTTAAAAGTTTTAATTACATTTAACTGTTATCAGGATCCATGTTTTGTTTTTATAAAAAAAGTAATGTACCTGTATGTATTGTAACATTTTAATCAAAACACATCGTTGGTAGAGAGTAATAGCTTAAAGAATTTTCCTTCTCACACTCACAGTGATGTCTCACCCTACAATTTCTCACACCTGACGTATAAGTAGAGTTTGGTGTTGCATTTATATATATATATATATATATATATATATATATATATATATATGTGTGTGTGTCTGTGTGTGTGTGTGTGTGTGTGTGTGTGTGTGTGTGTGTGTGTCTAGCGTCATTACCTGTATCCGTATGTACACAAAATTTATTAGATTTGGTATAAAACTACTTTCAGACTATATGTTATTTATACACAACTACATTCGGAGTATATGTATAAGCTGTGTTATGAAATGTAAAGGGATATCTTGTTTATATTTGGGTTCCATTCCCAAGCTGTCCCAGTGTATAGACGTTATATACCAATTAAATAGACTGTATTTCAGAAAGAAAGCAGAAAAAATTTGAAAACCGAAGTACTTTCGGTCCCAAGAATTTCGGATAAAGGATTCTCAAGCTGTATCTAAAAAGAAATTTTCGATAGAAACAAGGAAAAGATTACTAAATTGTAACGTAATATCTCTCCTCCTGTATGGCAGTGAGGCATCACAATCTCCTCAGAGTTGAAGAGGAGACATGAAACAACAAAAATGTGTCTACAAAAGGATGCTGAGGATAACATGGACCAAATATGTAAGGAACAACAAAGTCTTAGAGAAAATAAAGGAAACTTAATCTTGACATCAGGAAGAGGCAGTTAAAATTTCTTGGGCACATAATGAAGTAAGAGGGCTTGGAAAATCTGATACTTACAGGACAGATCGAAGGCAAGATGAACAAAAGAAAACAACGCATGATATAGTAAGCTTGAGAAAATAGACGGCGGAACAGGGTTTCGATGAGATAACAAACAGACAAAATTTATTAAAAGCTAGAAAAGACTGGAAATTGTGGTGGGCCATGATCGCCTACGTCGTTAAGAGACACGGCACATGAATAAGTTTATAAATTTCATCCGTTAACAATGCTAACTGTTCGGTCAATGAATGCTAAATGTGTTCTTATAAGGAAACAGATAATTCTTCGATTACCATTAACATAAATGCAAACTCCCAACAATGATCTAGAGTGAAGTCAAGTCGTCAAAATCGACAGCTCAAGACATGGTTCTCTTCTCAGAGAACGGTTAGAATGCCTTCCCTGTGAAAGTGTCTCATTTACCATAAATCATAAATTAAATTTATTCAGAAACTGAAACGCACAAAATTTATCAATTGATCGATTCGTTTGTTTACAGCTTATCAACTCTTTGGAGGTTATTTAGAACCAGAAAATGTATCTTTAGATTTTAAAAGTTTTTTGAGGAGAGAGATATTAAGTATTTAGTGTTACAAGTTTTACTAATTAACCCATAGTTGGGGGTAGATGTGGATCTTTTCTAAGTATATTTGCGTGTGAGTAAATATAACGAACCCAAAAGAGAATTGGAATTTGCTTCTCTCATTAACAATCCCGACCATTAATCGAAGCTTACAGTACCTGGTTTTCATAATTAGGTCACCCATCACTGATCAGGCTCAACGTTGCTTAACTTCGGTGATCGTAAATAGTAGATGGTGTTCCAAAAGTCATGCGACAATTGGCAGAAAACGTACACTTGTGAAATAGCAACCAGAGAAAATTTGTAAGACATCATCTTCCATTATTCGACCAATGAGATTTCATGCAGAAACATGATTCTATTCGGTAAATAAATATAAAATTTACAAGGTTATCAATGGTAATACAATTTTTGGAACACCCTGTACATTTATTTGATATATTAGATTTATTTTAATTTTTTAACATCTGACAGAAAAAAAATAACATAAAAATAAAATATTTCAGTGTAGAAAAATCAATTTTTCTAATCAAGTCAATTTTGCTTTAAATAAAAACAGTTCAGTTCGTTGGAAATAAAAACGTTGTCTTTTTCAGTTTTTTTCTTGAAATTTAAACTCGCAAAAACTAATTGTTAACCAATCGAGTATATTTTTCTAATTCTATGACCCAAACGTAAAAATCTAAATATTTAAGAAATAAAATTTTCAGATTTCGTTTCCTTCTTCTGTGTCCCGCATTCCTTCAGGACCTAGGCAATCATGGCTCTCCGCAACTTCCTATCACTTGTGGCACTGCTCACCTTTTGCTAAGGCTCATGCTCACCTGCCATTCTGTTATTTCTTCGCACAAGCTCATCAGTTAAGTGGCTCACTGCCCACACCCATCTCTCTTGCCATCAATATACCCCGTAAGTGTCAAGTCTTCCAGTCCCTTCCTTCTCATTATATGTCAATGAATTTCAACTCTCTTTCCATGATTCTGAGTATATGTGTTTTTCTATTGCTATTTCCTTTAATACGTCTTCGCTTCGTCTATGTAAATTTCAGTATCCGTCTATAGAACCACATTTCTGTTGCCTCCAGTTTTCTGCTCATCTGTGGAGAGATTACCCAGAATTCATTCATTATCATACAAGACGATGGATAACCCATAGCTATCCAGCACTCTTTTCTTTGTTTCTAATGGATATTATCCGTTTCTCAACAGATTACTTAACTTGTGAAATGCTTCTTTCGTAGAGTCCAATGCGTGTTCGGATCTCTCTGTCGCAATTTCCATCCTCTGTTAAAACACTTGCCAGATATTTAAACTTCGGCAGCAGCTTGAGATTGATATCTTCAAATTGTAACTCGCTTCTTGGACTTTTTCTCTTGATGATTACTTGATTGCAACTGATAGTTCATTATTATGGCTTTCTTTCACTACACTGTTTAGTAGGTCCTGTAGTTTTCTTTCCGAGTCAGCTATCAACACAGTGTCATCTGCCTATGTTATCTTGTTAAGATTACGCCCATCGATAATGAATCTTGGTAGGGTCTCCAGTTATTTTCAAAATATACTAAGAAAAAAATATCAACATTGATTGCTTCCCTTTAAACATTGGTTTATTTCTGTTTACTCCTCATGTGTGATCTAAATGCTGAGATAGTTACCACTTTCATAACGAGAAATAGTTTTATTTTAATTGTTGGGGCGCACCCACCTTCACAACCACAATAGACTGATCCTATTATTATAAATAGAACAGTAGTTCTAGAGACTGGGAGTAGTGTAGCAGTGTATCAGTAATGGTGCTCTGCTGTCGAACTCTCTGTTTGGCAGAGATAAACTTGGACGAAGCTTTGCCGCAGGGCAAAGTTTCGTCCGGGGAGGTAGACAGTCCTTAAACTCGTGTATACGGGTTGTAAATGGGCATATTTTTGGCCGAGCCTACGGGCTCGGTAAGCCCACTTTAAACCGGCCTTGTGCCACATTCGACCCGTGTGGGGGGGTTGTTAAATATCGTAGTGTAGCAGTGTAGTGCAGTGCAGAGTGAGACTTCTGTAGTGATCAGTTAGACTTCCGTTTCTCGACCGTAAGATACCGTTGGACTTTATTACTATTACTTATTGTTACTACTAACCTACGTTCGTTCTACTACTAATCTCTCTGATGTAAATACCTCTCTGAATATACCAGTATTTTTCCCTGCGACTGTGTTTGTTCGTTATTACCATATACTCACGTGAAAACACTCAACATCTCAACATTAATAATTAAGTAATTCTATCAAAAATCCATCAACATGATATCTCTTGTTTATAAAGCTTATAAAAAGACTAGAAATAAAGGTATTTCTTTAAAATTTGACATTTAATTTTCTTTTCTTTATATGCCTCTTCCCTTTGTCCTCACTATTTAAGTCATATTTTTCTTCTCATTTCCTCTCTTTATTGTTCTGTTTGTTTATATCTATATAGATAAGCGTTCCCGCTAGGGTTTCGTTTGGCTCTTTCTCGTTTATTTATATATTTATAAACAGAGATTTACCTTTAAAAAAAAAAACGAAATAAAATAAAATATGTAAAAATCGTTCAGACTGTTGTCCTCATCTTTATTGCCATATTCCCCACGTTTCGGCCATTGTACGCTCCGGCCTTCCTCAGGTGATTGAAATTTCGAACTGAACCCTTTAGGAGATATGGCCCAGTGGATAAAAACATTGTTTGGATCAAGTGATTTGACTCGAAGAATTGTAACTTCAGTACATTGCTACTGCGGTGGTGAACAAAAACTTGGAGAGTTGAGTTAAAGTGGGGGTAACTGAGACATCCGGAAGGAACGTGGCACGTGGAACTAGAACAATCTACCCCAGTGGATGAAATAAAGGATTCAGTTTGAGATTCCAATCGCCTGAAGAAGGTCGGAGCGTACAACGGTCGAGCGTCGTGAATATGAAAAAATTGTTACAATACTTCATCTCAGAAATATAGGCAAAAATAATTAAATGAAACATTAGTAATAACACTAGCAAGATTAATTCATCTACATCACCCTAAAATCTGTTCCTTCTTGGAGGCACAATGGAATTCAGTGTGGTTTCTCATCTTCAGCAACTTTGTAAATAACTCTTGTCAGCTCTCTTCAAACCACACTCTCCTATAGAAACTCACAAAACAGCTACAGGTTTCCAAGATCTTCAGCTCTTTTACGGGGAATGATGGAATGTTATTGATAGTGTTATTTTACTGTCATTGTGCAATGTGCATGCAATCAATGCTCGTCCTATACTCCAATATTAATGTTGAAACTTGACTAATGCATGGAATAATAATGCAACACAAAATGTACTTAGAACAAAATGTATTGAAACAAGAAAGTGTACACAATATTTACATATAGTCTTTTGTATATTCCTGGGAAGACCGTTCCTGGAGAATGTGTTGCCTGAGTCGCAGTCGGGCAGAGTCTCTGGTTGAATCTCTTGATTCGTTCCCCTCTCTTCCCGGTACCAACCATATTTATATGGTCGGTACTCCACTATGCAAATAAGGTGGATCCTACCACAACAATTAATATCAAGTCCTTCTTTGATTTTGGTTTCTTGGGGACAGCATACTTCAATGTTATAACTCAAGATTCCTAGCAAGTAACTTTTTCACGAATTCTTTAACATTAAATTTCCCGATAGTAAAATTATTCTATGCAATTGCAGGCATTTACAAGTTTTTAAATGAAATGTTGCCAAATTTTAACGGCAGACAACCAGAGAATTCAATACTTTCTTCGCCGGCAAACATTAATTCACTTACGTTTAATATGCCAAAAACTTACGTCGCTTATCGGCCCCATAATTTAACTTACTTTTACGCTGTAAGACTTTCGGTATTCTATAGCATTCTCTATTTCAAAATTTGAACACTTAACTTTTTTTTTCTCCAAGTTATTCCGATTATAAATTCATGTCCTTCTACGTGTCACATCCTTTCAGGTGTGACGACGTGATCCGCTCGTCCGTCACTGGACAACCTCATGACATCCAAGGTCGGTTGTATACGTTTACATCCGGAAAGCTATGTTCACAAGTTTGTCCACTTGGCCGTAATTGAAATCACGAAGAATAACGACAAATGTTTTTCAAGACTCTCTGGTTGGGAAATAGCAACAAAAAGAATTCTGACTTAGCCATCTATGTTTTCCTTCGGCTGAACTTCTATCTTCCTAACTGGTCCCTTCCACCTCTCTGACTGCCGGTCCCTTCCTTACTGGCAGCTGGTCACTTACTCGCTTACTGCTATACACATAATTACTTACTGACTTCCTGTCTATCTTTTTTTATATGGATACTGGCTGGGGTCTGACCACACCTATCCGTATTTTTTTTGGGGGGGTGCGTTCCGGAACAAGGACATTCGGCGCTTTGGGTGTTCAGCTTCTTCAAAGGACTACTTTTATGATTATCTAAAATCATTGAAAAAATTTTATGTTTGCCAATTCAAAGACGGCTGAAGACCGAAATACTGAAAAACTCTGACACTTAAGTTTATTCATTGGACTGGAGACGAATTTTCTATGAAATTCAGATAATTATGTGGACTTGAAAGGATATGGAATGTATTTACTTATCTTCTAAGAATGTGTGAGAAATCGTATTGTTACATTGGCTATCCTGGCATTCCACAATTTCCTGACTTTTGTAGTTCTAAGTAAATTTTGTTTTTGGCGATCTCTCCTAATCCCTGTTCTGCCATCCATTTACAAAAGCTCATTGAGTAGGTTATACGCTGTTTTCCTCTGCCCTTCCTGCCTTCATTATTTCATGTGGGTTCCCAAAATGTTAAATTCACTTTCCTCATTAAATGCCCTTGACATTTCAACTGTCACTTTCTGATGTTAGGTATAAGTGTCCTTTTTGTTTCAATTTTCTCGTCAACATTGTCTTACTCACATGTTCAGTCTATGATATTCTCAGTATCCTCCTGTCGGACACAATTTCTGTTGCTTCAGTTCTCTCTTTCATATTTGAGGAGATACTACTCCAGCATTCACTGCCATATAGGAAGACCCATAACAGTCTTTACACTTGCCTTGATAAAGTTCCTTAAGAAATGAAACGCTCTGGCATAAAAGGGTGTCTTTTTTTTAAAATATTTTCTTAATAGATTCATTTATTTATATCTGACTTGTTACACGGAGTTTTATCTATGTATTTCTCACCCTGAACTATTTGATCCGAGGCTTTAATGTGAAATGATTTTGTCGCGTGTTCCTCAAGTAAAGCCTGTAATATAATTACGTGGGCACAAAATGCTGTATCAAATTCAAACTCCAATATTAGCACAGGCTGTACAATAGTCAGTCGACCGGGTCAGTCGTGTAATAACACGTTTGGTCGCGAGCCGCGTACGAATATGTCAGGAAAATTATATTGCACAAAAAAAAAACAAAAAAAAAACTTGTCAACGGTCAGTACTGAAAATCGTTTTTTCTTTTCCCTCCCCTCGGAGATCCTGCATTTATATTTGGAAGGAATTGACAATCCTGTCTGTGCTTATTAGTAAACTCTTCGATCAGAAGAGATTAATGTCTATAAAGAAACCAAACAATCGGTTGCCTTTTAAGTTCAAGCTATAAAGATAAACAACGTGTGGCTTAACGAGGTTTTTTTTTTTTTTTTTTAAAAAGAAACCCTTTCATCCCGGTTTTACAATTTCTTTTCTTTGTGGTTTCTGTTTGTTTTATTTTACCGGTCAAAGTTTATATGACATCATTTTGTCTGTTTATGGATTGACTAGGTTTCGGATTTTAGTATCGATTTATTTCAATTCAATTTATCTCATCCTAACCTTCTTCAGAAAAATCGGGTATACATTAAATATACCGCTTGGGAATACCAAGTGTTGTAATATTGGACGTGCGGGTGGTGTAATGGGTAAGACCTCGGAATCGTTAATCAGAGAGCTGAGTTTCAATTCCAGTTGAGTTCACTATATTCACTTACGCTCAAATTTCGTTGGGAAAGGTATGAATCCACCACTTACCTCCAGGCTATGGGTTAATTAGTAAGACTTGTATCACCAAATTATTATTATCTTAAAAAAGAAAAAAAGAATTCTTATAATAAAAAATATATATAGCGTTAAATAACTTGCAATGGACTGATAAGCCGTAGAAAACGAATCAATATCGATCTATCTGGAATACCACGTGTGGTACGGGTGGTGTGATTGATGACTCGGAATTGTCAATCAGAGAGATGAGTTTCAATTCTAGCTGGGTTCCTTATATTCACTTACGTGGAAATACTCTTGCGAAATGTATGTATCCACCTCTTCTCCCCACAGCTATGGGTTAATTAGTAGGACATGTATCACCAAACCATTATTATCTCTAAAATAATTCTTATAATAAAAAATACTGGCTTTAAATAACCTGCTCATGGTTGATAAACCGTAAAAAAGAATCTCCAATTTTTAATGATCATATTGGGTAGTTCCTTTTGTTGAGATACATATATGCTGTCTTTATGCAATTGAGGTTAGTCCTTTCTTCTCGCTTTCCTTTGTTACCTTTTTATTCGAGTTCTTGTAGTTTCCTTTCCGTGTCTACTATCAACACTGTGACATCTGCATATCTAATTTTATTAAGACTGTGGCCGCCAATAATGATTCCTTATTCTCTAAGAAATCTAATTCTCTCAGAATCACTTCACTGTAACGGTTAAATAAAAAAGCCACACCCTGTATGTATTCCCCTTACTATATTTCCCAGCACTAGATCAGCTATAGATTTACAAAAACGTGTTAGTTAGGTACTCACTGTTTCTCATTGTCTGTTCAGTACGTGGATGATCATGACTCTCCACAACTTCCTATCATTTGTAGCTCTAAGAAATATATTCCGCTTACTATACTTCCCAGCCCTTGATCAACCATCGATTTACAAAAAACATGTTAGTTAGGTACTCACAGATCTTGCTGTCTGTTCAGAACGTGGATGATCATGACTCTCCACAACTTCCTATCATTTGTAGCTCTAAGAAATGTATTCCGCTTACTATACTTCCCAGCCCTTGATCAGCCATCGATTTACGAAAACTTGTTAGTTAGGTACTCACAGATCTTGCTGTCTGTTCAGAACGTAGATGATCATGACTCTCCACAACTTCCTATCATTTGTAGCTCTAAGAAATGTATTCCGCTTACTATACTTCCCAGCCCTTGATCAGCCATCGATTTACGAAAACTTGTTAGTTAGGTACTCACAGATCTTGCTGTCTGTTCAGAACGTAGATGATCATGACTCTCCACAACTTCCTATCATTTGTAGCTCTAAGAAATGTATTCCGCTTACTATACTTCCCAGCCCTTGATCAGCCATCGATTTACGAAAACTTGTTAGTTAGGTACTCACAGATCTTGCTGTCTGTTCAGAACGTAGATGATCATGACTCTCCACAACTTCCTATCATTTGTAGCTCTAAGAAATGTATTCCGCTTACTATACTTCCCAGCCCTTGATCAGCCATCGATTTACACAAGCTTATTAGTTAGGTCCTCACTGTTTCTTAAGTGGAGAGTTTTGTTTTTCTATATAGATGTACATACATACACAGCCATGCATATGCATATATACGTACATACATACGCCTTTTTATAAATGTTCCACTTTCTCTAATAATCTTAACTTATGTTTAAGATTCATCCCCAAAACACAGTTTTGTTGATTCTAAAGGTTATAATTTGAATCTTGGATTTTGGGATGCTCCTCTTGCTAACGATGACCCTACGCTGTCGTTAATTATGCCGTCTAATTGTTTTTACGAGTTTATCTCTGTGTCCACTATCAAAGTGAAGGTTAAAAAAAAGCATAGAATTTATGTGTAAACAAAGAAATCTTTCACTCTTTCCAGGAGTCAAGTCAGATCACAAATGGAGTGAATGACATGAACATACCTGATTCTCTCTTTTCAACCTCGACAGAGTTAAAAAAAAAAGCGTTTACGCGGCCTTGTGGGTATTGAATTATTTTCATTTTTACATTCCCTTTCCTTTACGCAACGTCGTAAATTTCTTACTAATTTATCGCTATTTCCATGGAAAATGTTCTGACAAGCTACAATACTTAGTACCACAGTTTCAGTGCTTTTGAGCTTGAAATCGCCATGCCTCGTACATAGGGTCGAATCATCCTCGTTCCCTTCTTATTCCAAGGAGGAAATTTGACATCTTCGCGAAATTTAGGAATAGACCCCAGAGAGAAATCTATAAAGAACTTCTTCAAGTCTAAGGTCAATTATCTCTCCTACATATCCGCACTTATTACATCATCACGTTACATCAATAGAACAGCATCATTAAGTAACCCGCTATCTTGAGTGGCTCTTTGGCCTTGTATTGTGGGAAGTATAGTTGAAATATGGACAGTTGTTGTTGATTTTGTAAGCTTAGCTTAGAGGTGGTCCAATGCTGAATGGATGGGTCACACAGTGAGGATCGAAATTAGTACAAACTTGATAACTATTACACTATGTCGAGGTGACCTAATATAAACAGTTGCCTACTTTATATATTTGGAGTTAGATTAATGTCGTCAATTTGTTGTTAACCGCAGCGTTTCTCCGGTCTTCATCAGGTGTTTGCCGATCCTGGGAACCTTCAAATGTTTTCGAACTGTATCCTTTATTTAATCTACGAGCATAGATTATTTCGTTCCATTCTGCATGTCTTAGGATATCTCGTTTTCTTCTGTACTGCTCAATTACTGATGGCTTTCCTTCCACTGAGTCGAGTATGTGACGATGGTGCAATGGATAGCGGCCTAAAAAGAGAAATTGGATAGCCGCTTTCGAATTCCAGTCGAATCACGTTCACATACGCCAAAATACCCCTTGAAAAAAAAAGTATGATTTCATCTCATCTCATACCCCTACACCAGCTATGGATTAAATAGTAGGGAATTGTATCTGGAAAAATCATTTTTATCACCAAAAGACTGTTATTCACTTGCCAAAAAAAAGAATTGAATTATTCTTTCAATCCAAAAATGTTTCGGTTTTAAATGATACACAGCGTTTTGATAAGCCGTAAAAAAAAAATAAGTGAATCCTTCCAATTAGTCTAAGTCTGTACTACCAACACCAGAGATTGAACTCACAAAAACAATGCCACCATATCCACGAAGCAATACTTCAAGCCTCTAAGCTATTTTCCTGCTTTTGGGACGAAAAAATATTTTCGCATGAAAACAATTTAAACCAACACCAACTGAAATTTATTATTTGTTATATTTTCACTAAATTTATTTTTAATTTTCTATCAAAATACGGCAGGATTAAAACATTTTAAATGCAATTTCTATCGTGTTCATAAATGCAGAAATAAATCCCTACTCTGAAAGGAAATGGTTTAAATAGCTTCAATTTTAATCCTCATTTGGAATGGTAAATTATTTATAGGCATTCATAAAAAGAAAATGGAACAATTAACCCTCTTAAGCGGGAGTAGAATTCTTGCAAATATTGAACTGCAACTAATGAAAACATGCTTTTCAAAATCAGTTCTGAATTTTAAAATATTCTGCCTCACACCAGTTTATTTGTTCAGGAAATAACTTGAAAACTTCAATCTACGACTTGTATCAGTAAATAATTTTTATCTCCCCAAAATTCTTGCAATTTAACAATATTTTCTAGCTATAAAATAATCTACGAAAGGTTTATAAACCATCGAATGAAATCAGTCTATCAATTGGCCACAGTAAAAGATTAACAACAATCATAGATAAATTAAAACAATTTTAACAATGCAATATAATATGTATTTACTCACCCACCCCCCCACACACACACACACGAGGTCAGGTTGTGACACAAGGTCGGTTTAATGTGGGGAGCCCAATGGCGTTCACCCGGGCAAGGAACAAAAATTCCCCATCGGATGCGCTGACCTCGCTGCGTGCAATGAGAAGGCCCGGCCTCAGGCAGCACAATGCAAAAAATAATAAATGGCGGACCGTATTCGTTATTACCATAGATCTTACTAGGCACAACTAGAGATTAACAACAATATATGAGGTGACTCATTTACATAGGAAGTCACAAAGACTATAAATAGCTACGGCTATTACCCATGAGATAGTTGAGTGCATACTACTTCCTGTGAGTCAGTAACACTACACTACAATATCTATAGGTACAATATCTAAAATAGAACAATTATGACAATATAATGTAATAAAGGTTATGCGACGGATGGAAGATTCGTTTCACTTAGAGGAAAAAAAACTTTATCCGAATTGCCAACATCATTAGTATTGTACTTTGTATCAATAAGTAATCTTATTGTTTATTTATAGGGTTAGCCGTGGATAGCTTAAGTCACAGAAATCGAAACCGTGCATAATGATTTTGCTATGCACATTGGGTGTATTGAGAAGAGACCTGTTACCTTATCTTTCGTTGTGTAAAAATCATTCGCCTAATAAACAGCTTCAGAATCTACTGACTGAACACAGGGCGGGAACTTGGAATGAAAAGATTTTTAAATTAGGCGCACTTCCCGACCTGTTACTCCCACAATGGACTCCCGATTCAACCTCTTTTGCAAACATGGGCCTCACCTTTTGTCGGAGATTGATTTAAAACGCATTGAATCTGAGGAAAAAGACAAGAAAAGAAAGTTTAAATAACGCGTTTTCAGCGCGACCGCGCTTTAGACCTTTCACATTCTTTGAGATTATTGCTAGCAATACTACTACTACTACTAGTAGTAGTTGTTGTTGTCTTAGTATCAAAATTATTATTGATGTTTCTATATGTATTTTTGTCTTTCTTTCCCTATTTTTTCCTCTCTATCCTTTTCGATATTCATTTAGAAACCTTCTTTTCACTCGTCACATACATTTTCCAAAAACAAAAATAAGGGAAGCTTTGTGCAAAATTTCCTATTTTTTTTTCTTTCTCTCATTTCCCTTTTATACTTCACTTTGATTGAATAATTAACCCGAAATATTTTGTGATGTTGTATTTATTTTGCCTGCAACTAATCGATACTCGAAGGAGATCTGGAAAAAGAATCGAGTTGCTTGTAATGCTGTAGTTTGTTAGTAATGACGGCGGGGATATTAACTGCTAAGTCAAGTACGTATCTGAATGCATTATTCGCTTGAGAAAGTACATTACCTTAAATGAGGCTTTCGTAAGATCTGGCGCATGCGCTGTCACGAATACTTGTGCGCGCGCATGAGCTGTTCTATATGTGAATACACTTGGTAAGTGTAGGTTTCTTTTGTTTCATTTATATTAATTGTGTGTATATTATTTATTTGAATCGAAATAGTCACGTTTTTCTCTCTATTATAATAAATGAGTCTGTAGTGACTTTTTTTTTTAATTTTGAGAAGAATCGTTATTATTCCAAGAAGTGTTTATAATGTTAAACTCCTAGTTTAACGTGTGGGCTTTTCTTCTTACGACGTGCCATACACAACGCTGAAGCAACAAAGGAGAAACGCATAAATTACTATAGAGTAATTTGTGCATTATTTATCATCTCTCAGTTGCGTCTCTGTCCTTGGACAGAGTGCGCTCGGGGGCTTCTCTGTCAAAGGGCAGAGAGGAAACTGAGAAAATAATACTGAGAGGTGCCCAGCCTTGGGGAACAGCTGCCCAAGGCCGCGCCCTCCCATTGCACAAGAGGGAGGGATCGGTGCTCGCACCGAGGGCAGCGCAACCGACGGTTGTGGGGACTGTACGCTATTTTTGTCTCCGCCCGGGTCCCCACTTTAAAAAGACCTTGTGTCACATCTCATTCTCGTGGGGGAATGAGTAAACACCACAAAGGAGAAACGCCTCTAAGACGGAGAAGGAAAGGATCCCACTACCCTAATTGTCTAGTGGATGAGATCCAGATCATATTATGTTTGCAAACAAGTCAGACCGAATATTAAGCAAAGTGCCGTATTATAGTGATAGCTTAGATGTGGCACAAAGCCGAAAGTATGGGGCACCAAGTGAGTATCGAACTCACTACTCAGTCGTAAGTGTTCCAGCGAGACGAGCTTGCTAACCATTACACAACCTCGATGTGCCCCTAAGTCCCGTATTATATGCGAGCATAGTACGATCTGTTTTATGATCATTTTAATTTTTTACTTAAAAAAAGGAGATCGCACTATACATAGATAAGATTTTTAAGAGGTTAAATGTCATGTATTTTCGGTGACCGGTTCCACTGGAGGGGTTAAAGTATGTGCCAAAATGTTCAAGGTTCTCACTATACACGAAACCGGCTTATATTCGAGTACATACGGTAATAAGAAACAGTTAATAAGAAAATGGTTTTGGTTTAGTTTGGTTTGTTTCGTTTGGTTTGTTTCGTTTGGTTTGTTTCGTTTTACGGCATATCAATGTCAATGGGTTATTTAATACCGACGAATTTTTTTTCCTGATAATATTTTGTTTTGTCAAAAGTCTATTTCTGGTAATATTTTTTCCTTCAAAAATCTATTTTTGGTAATATTTTTCCTTCAAAAATGCATTGCTGGTAATATATTTTTTCTAAAACGTATTGCTGGTAAATTTTTTTTCAAAATGTATTGCTGGTAATAGTTTTTTTTCTTCAAAAATTTATTGCTGGTAATAATTTTTACAAAGTATTTCTGATTTTAAAACCTAATTTACTCTTTCATAGTGTTGTTACCCCAGTTTCGAAGTTAACTATTTGCCCATAGCTGGGACCCTAACAGGTGCTACCACCCCGGATCAGGGTGGACCTGGGTACACCAGCAATTAAGAGCTGATTCCATGCTCCTCAAAACCTCCTGATCAGAGACCTTGCTGTTGGATGTAGTTTATCGTCATACCCAGGACAGGAAAATTGGAAAGTTATACTGCATTATAATACCAATCCTGCTATAAGGCAGTTAATATTGAACAATTAAATAAAGGATTTGAAACAACAGCGATGATGTTCGACGAAAGAATGCTGAAAAATACCACTGACTGAAACTATACCAACGAAATGTTTGAAAGAAAATAGTAACCAGAAGGACGCATGCTTAAAATCAGAATGAAACTGTAACAAACACTTGCACATATTATGAGGACGGTGGGCTTGGAAAGTTTAATACTAACAGGACTAATTGAGGGAAGAGGGGTGTAGAGGGAAAGAGCGATTGATTTGGAAATTCTTGCAAAAATCACATAATTGTCAGATTTTAATAAAACTTTCAGGACTTATTTACACATTAAATTATTTCAGTAATTTTTTTTAGAAAAACTTAGTAAAAATATTTTTTACATCTCTTACCCCTATACACACACTTATTTGATTTTATGAAATTTCGAAAAGTTCATTTTTTACGGTTTAAAGTTTATATCAGTTATAAGCAGAAGTCTTTCGAGAAATTAGACAAACTTTTTTTCTGTAAAACAGGACTTCCTGTTAGCGAACATCTGCTCTGAGTGGTAAAATGAAAATACAACAAGACTCAAATATTATTTCATTAGAAAAGCTTTTAATTGCCTTTATGAACAAGATATATTATGTACGCAATTGTTTTCAGAAAAAAGATTTTTTGATGTATAATGAATTTTTACAAGAATTGTTTTCATTTTTTGAGAATTTTCATTCGGATAATTTATAAAGTTTTAAATCTTTTAAAATTCTGTATTAATTTTTACCGGTTAGATCAAATTGTTATTAAATTTTGTTTTGTTTTTTGTTTGCTTGTTTGTTTGTTCTTTTTTTTAATCATTTCACCCCAAGTAGGGCGGGAAAGCCACTAGTAAGGACATTACAAGGAGTGAAAGTGAGAGGAGAGAGTATAGGTAGGAAATGACAAAAGATGAACGGAATTCAAGAAGACAGAAGATAGCGATTGACGTTGCATTTACATTTTTGAAGATTGTATTTATCAGGGAAGATCATTAATGAAGATCGGAAACAGAGTAGGTTCTAGCATAGAGCCTTTGGGGACACCTGCGTTCGTGTGAAAGGATCTGGAAGAGAGCCCGTTCATTTCACGATTTAATAGGAACGAGTGGATTAAATCAAACAATTTTCCTGTAATACCGTAGCACTTGAGCTTGCGTAAAAGACCAGCTTCTCAAACCCTGTCAAACGCCTTGGAGATATTTAGAGCCGTAGCTTGAGTTTAGACATTAATATCAAGAGCTTGATATATATATATATATATATTCAGTGATAACAATTAACACATCAGGGTGTAGGTCATGAAGAATAAGCTTAACCACTGCAGCATTGATTAGAGCTTCGAATGCATTGCCGAAAAGCAGTAAGAGTCTAATAGGGCGATAATTTGATGGGTCAGAGTGTTTTCCAGAGTTCTTAAAAGCAGGTACTACAGAGAAGGACTTCCAACATGATGGAAATCAGGAATCAGCAAGGCATTTGTTGTAGAGTTTGGAGAGAACCTGAGCCAGCTAGGGAAACCATTTCTTTCGGACGACGGCTGGGATCCCGTCACCTCCGCTTACTTTATGAGTGTCTAGTTTAGAAATTATGTCTGAAACCGACGACGGGGTTCTGCGCATATAACTCTGTTCTAGCGTGAGGGAATTAGGTGTGGTTACTTCAGATGAGTCGAGTGTGGGCTTGGAAGAGAACTTCCGAGCAACGCATTCAACCTTATCTGCAGTCGATGTAAGAACTAGAAGAGTGATTCAAGATGTGCTGTTGTTCAGCACACTCT
This sequence comes from Acanthosepion esculentum, assembly GCA_964036315.1. Lineage (NCBI taxonomy): Eukaryota > Metazoa > Mollusca > Cephalopoda > Sepiida > Sepiidae > Acanthosepion > Acanthosepion esculentum. The sequence continues at coordinate 52,503,391 of OZ038497.1, read as the reverse complement.
TGCAGAACCGCCAATAATCTGTAGAACCGAACTTCTTAGAGGCTACACGTTGTTTCATTCTATCAGCAAACAGTAACTTCGCAGAGACAAAGAGAGGTCTGTTGTAATCAGACATGTCGCTCTGGTAAAGACAGTGGGTTATATCGGCCGAGCATGCAGACGAGAACCAAGGAAATGAACCTGATTTCACCTGGTATATCCGCGCGGGAATGAAAGTTTTGAAGGATACCTCAAAGGGGCATTTTGGAAGAGGATGGTTAAAAATTTAATTCCAAGGGAACGAATCCCAATCCCCACGTCAACAAAAGAAAGATATTTTATTGGTAAGAGGTTTTTAGCTGATGAGGGAAGCGGAAAGAGATGTTTAAAGACACTACCGCATGGTGAAAGTTGCCAAGAGGACAGAACTGCAGAGTAAGACATGAGTCAGTGATACAGGTAAAGAAGGGATCAAGAGAAGAGTGCCCATCAGGATTATTGGTGAACCACGTAGAGAAGTTCATCACATGCGTGATAGATTGAATGATTGAAAAGTTCAGGGTTTGGATGCTAGCAAGGTCACTGCCAGAGTGTTTAAGCCCCCTGGTATAGTGGGCATTAAAGTTACCGAAATATATTTGAAAATGAGTGTAGGAAGATGTCTACATTATCAGAAATACTATCTACCATGAAACAGTCATGAGAGGAAGGGTAACGGTAGAGAAAGAAGAGATAGCTGACTGAGTTTAGTAGAGATATGGAGGCACATGTATGAATGGCCTGGAGATTCAAGAGAGAGTTGCCAAGCCAGAGGGAGATGTTCATGGACATAAGTTCTCAGGCCATGTATGTGGCCATTAGAAGACTTCCGAAAGAGAGGAAGATAGCCAGGAATCGAAAATTCAGAGGAGCGGGTTGCAGACTTAAGAATTATTTCACAGAGAGCTAGTATGTCCGTAAAAAAATAATAATTTTCTAATCATAAATCGAAAAGCTTACTACAATTCAGTGACCCCCAGTATTTTAAAAATAATTTTAAATTTTGTGTTTGCGTATAAATGTGATGAGTTGTGTAAATACGGACGTCCATACATGACATTATCGGAAAATAAGTGTTGTAAATTTGAATCCAAATTATCTCGAATTCAGTAAAAAGTTAGATTTCTTAGAACATTTACCTAAAATTTTAAGATTGCTGGTCAGTTAATATATATATATATATATATATATATATATATATATATATATAAAACGGCGCTCATGTTATATTCTTGAAGTAACTTTTAGGGATATCGAACATAGAAAAAAAATAGTTAAATTTCCCAAACATCGAGCTGTCAATACAGCTGTCAACACCTCATATAAACCCCCACCTCCGTGTTAAAAAAAATTCTGCGATATTTTAAACTAAAAGTATGTAATATTTTGTTCATATCAGATTAATTAAACTTAAATCAGCTAACCCTTCCTCAAATAACTTTTTAGAAATGTATATTTTATTTTTGAAATTTTTTTTAATAAAGACAATTACTATTATTGCTGCGAAAACAATACATATGTCTAAATTTAGAGATTTTGAACTATTTAAAAATAATTCCAATCAATTTCAATTCGTTTTGCAAATACAGCAATGTATATTGTTTATTTGAAATATAAAAAAAATATTCTATTAGCTTAAAATTAAAAATAAAATACAAGCTTGAAGAAAAAGTTTCATTTTTTAAAATGCATTTTAAACCTTAAGTATTGCTTTTCTTTGAAGGCACACACACACACACACACACACACATATATATATATATATATGTGTGTGTGTGTGTGTGTGTGTGTGTGTGTGTGTGTATTTAGACAGCAATCCTTCTTTCATGCACATTTCATTGAAAACGACAGACAAGGTGTTTTATTTAGTTTTTTATAGAATTTCTCATGCTATCTGATAATTTTTTTTCTTTTCGGATGATAAATTATATAAAAACTGTCGGAATGTTTTTTTTATCCGAGCGCTTTCGGATAAACATTTAGCCATTTTCAAGGATTATATTTTAACTGTTAAAATTAGAAATAGTTTGTTGTATGTATGTTTTATAAAATGTTTTCATTTTTTTTGTTTCAAAACACGGTCAAGATATCATGTCTATGTTCAAAGTTAATATTATTAAGTGTTGGTTTGTTTGTTTTTATTAATAAGGCTTCAATTATTTTTTGCCTTTTTTTTTGCATGTAGATGATGCTATTATATTAGTGTTGTCGACAATTAGATCTCATTTAAATATTCATGGGGACCTACCGGACACTATTCGGAACTTACTTGTCAGTGTGTGTGTGTATTGAGGCAGTATATCTTCAATTAAATATGTTTGGTTGAATAATCTGGATAGTGTCTATTCATTTTTATTGTAATCCTCTCGAATTCTTGATAGTAAATGCATTAAAAAAAGGGCCGTAGCATTTTCTTTTCGTTTTTATTTTCCCAATTACTTTCAGTCTCATACGAGATCATCTCCAGGGATGAATTGCTAAATATCTGACAGGACAGAACTTGTAAATAATTTTAAACAGACAAAACCGCATATTTTTTCCCCAAAAAGGCAACCTTTTTTCTACCAACATCTCATCAGAACAACAATTAGCGACTAGTAAGACATTAAAAAAATTCGCGGAGTGATGAACAGCTTGGAAGTAAACATGGAACTACGAGTGAAGTACAATTTAATATTAAATTATGGGGGGGGGGATAACAAAAACCAGAATAAACACTTCCAGCGAGTATCAGAATGAACATAAAGACTCTCAAGTTTTCCAGTAAAGAAAGAGAACTAATAAATTTGTCTTTTTGTTGGAACAACTATAGCTAGACCTAGAGAGCCAGACAAACCTACCACGGTTTCACCTAAATGGATCGTAGGGAAGGCCGGCCTTCTTGACGATCCGTTTAGGTGAAACCGTGGTAGGTTTGTCTGGCCCTCTAGGTCAAGCTAGGTCTGCACTACTCACTTTATTGAGCACTTTATTTATTTATTTTTTTTGCGTACTCGTATCGGGGTTTTTTCTTTGGGCCTTAGACTTATTATTTTCGGCTAACGTACATGTTTTTGGTTCTTTCTGTTTTTTTACTGTTTTTCCCCCTTTGGTATTGGTTTGATTATTTGCAAATCAAGACACCGAAGGTTTTCCGATCGAGTATACTTATACTTATAAGACTTCTACTAATAATATATATATATATATATATATATATATATATATATATATATATATATATATATATATATATATGGGTGTGTATGTGCGTGCGCGCGTACGCAGAATGAGAGAGAGACTGTACCAATTCTCATGCTCAGCACCGATATTGCAATATGACTTGTATTGAGCCGTCTTCTATACACCATCTACACCGGTGATTGTATCCCTATCTATCCCACCAACAGGATCATGAGCCGAACGACAGGAATAAATTAAAAAGATTAACAGCAAAAAGCTCACCCAATCACCTTGCCTTAAGTCCCTTAAAGACAAAGGAGCTGGTTGTGAACTTTTGGAGAAATGTCACAGCGCCTTGGGTTATCGGCAGGGTTTTTGCGAAGAGAGTGGATACAATTAAGTTTCTGGGCACGTACATTGCTGAGGCTCTCTCCTCGACTAGCAATCCCAACCCGTTAGTCAAGAAGGCGGATTAGCGACTGTATTTACTAAGAAGCATTTACAAAGTGCTCTGCTGATGGCCTTCTGCCGCTGCTAAATAATGCATAATTGTTTGGTATACCAGCTGCTCGGCAGCGGACAACAGCGCCCTCCAAAGATGTTGCCCAAGAAATAATCGACTGCTCGCTGCCCTCCTTGCAGAAGCTTTCTACTTCTGAAAGACAAGTAATTAAAGACAACACGAGTAACACTTGCTTGAGCGGTTAGCCTCTAGGATATAAGGCATAGGCTTGAGGGATAGCTTTTATCCTTAAACCATGCATAAAATGAACATACGCAGACAATTTCCTTTATTCGATGGTGTTTCTTTTGTGCGTCTGTGATTGTTGGTGCATCTTGGCACTGTTGTCCAATTCCATTTTGTGTTGCACAGTAACAAGAAGAATACACACACACACGCTCACACACACACACATATATATATATATATATATATAGACAGATAGATAGATATGGCCTGAATATTTTATTATATTTATACTTATATACGCCCTATTTCTGATATTGAGCACCTTTACACACAAATATAACATAATTAAAACTATATTTTTATCGTATATATATATATATATATATATATATATATATATATATATGTATATTTCACGCCGTCACATGATAAAAATCTTCGCCATGCACGTGATAACATCATCGCGTCTTTTGAAATTAAAATGATTTTAACGTTTATTTAGTTTGTAAAAAATGTAGCAACATGATTACGCTACAAGACAATTGGCAAATTTTTTTTTTTTAAATTTTGACTAAAAGAAATGTTGACCCTGAAGATTAAAATTCAAAAGAAAATATGCAGGACGATGTTGTCTTTAACATTCAACACAACATGTTTAAAATATATATATATATATATATATATATATATATATATATATATATATATATAGATAGATAGATAGATAGATAGATAGATATAGGTATGATAAAAAACATACTTATCCGTATATATATTTGCACGTACATACATATTTCTTTCTCAGGTGTTATAAAAACAGTTCTCAATGTTATATAACATGCGATAAGTATATATTAGTGAATATACATATTATCATACGTCGATTTTCGCTAATATATATATATATATATATATATATATATATATATATATATATATATATATATATATATATATATATGATGGTAGCATATCTTCATTCAAGCATGTTTCATTGAATAATACCGAGATATTATGTTTATTTATTTTTACAATAATCCTTTCTAGTTCTCTAATTAGCTTCTTGATGTTAAGTTGAAATTCATTAAGAAAGGCGCCGTGGTTCTTGTTAACAAAAGTACTTTCGATTTCCTCCGGGGTCATCCTCAGGGCTGAATTACGAAGACAGACTTAATATAAGTGCGATCGTTGTGATGGGGATTTGTGTAAACACGCATGAAAGCATTATAGTTATTTTTTTAGCTACGATGTTTTTGCAAACAAGGGTTCACAAGGGAAGTAACCAGAGATGGTAAAATGCAAAATGGTGTTAAAAGTTAGTCACCTAAAATGTATTTTAAAACATGACTACAACACTAATAATAAATTTTGTTCGGTGCTGGTCGGTTGCTTTTGATATAGAGGGCATCGAAAATTTGAAGATATTCTTTATTCATTTCATTTTGTAATATATTATATTGTTGTGGTCAACAAGTATTTTTCTGTGGTGTTAAGGCGGACATTAACGTGTCTTTAAATGTTGTGCAATATATCCGACTTCATAATGTTGTAGTCGTTAATATATATATATATATGCTAGCAGCATGGCCCGGCGTTGCTCGTGCTTGATTAAAAAATCGTACGACTCATACAGCAATCGCTATCACTTGACTTAAAATATTTTTGCCATTCCTTGCCTTTAAAGGAGTGCCCATTGCCGTGCTGATGTTTCTATACTTCTTGCGAATTTTTTCTAAGCTCTGTACTAAACATTAAATCTGTTACGAAAAAAGAACTAAACAAAATGAACACAAAAAGATCAGCTTTAAAAAAAGGACTCGTAACTAGAAAAACCGTATGAAAAAGCAATGTTTACAACAAATACATTTTCACACCCAACACAGTTCTGCAGAATCAGAATCAACGTTGAGTTTAAGTAAGCGAATGAGCCAATTGAAGTAAAGTGCCATGCAGATTAAAATTTTTCCCACTTGTGACGAATGCAGCTGTCGATTTTTTTGCATGCTAGCATGCTAGTTAACAT
>OZ038497.1:52374997-52492497 GCA_964036315.1 Acanthosepion esculentum | reverse complement strand
TCGGAGAGCGAAAATTTTCTATGAAAGTTTCTCGGACATTCAGGCCGGTAAATGTTATTTAATACTGTTTATTATAAAACAGAGCATCTGCTTAACTACTTGTATCTATAAAAAGAACGTTAAACATAATATATATAAATGTCCATATACATATATGTATACACACTTGATAAGACACCGGAGGTGTTGAAACAAAATGGCTATTTTTGTAGTGATTTTATAACATATTTATGTTATAATTTTTAAATAAATAATTATATATATATATATATATATATATATATATATATATATATATATATATATATATATATATATATATATATATATATATATATATATATATATATATATATATTCACACTGACATAAGCAGATAGATACTTACTATGCTTAGATTACTCATGTATTAAGTAAATATGTGATGACAATACTTTAACTATTTTCACGGTTGTAAAATGTCGAAATAATACCAACTATTTGCACGTTGTCGTATGCTTTTAAACGAGTCTGTTACGTCTTCGCATAATGATCCAATGATATTAGTTACGAAATTGGCTCTCCTAAGAATTCTGCAGAAGCCACCCAAAATATCCTGATTGTTTATTGGATACATTCCTGAAACGAACGAAATTGCAAAAATAGTTTGAAAGGTTCAGAAAAGGTGACTTCGGCTTAAGAGAGGCGCCACGCAAAGGTCGTCTTGTTGAGGTTGAAGATGGTTTGCTTGATGTCGAACTCGATAGATGTGGCAACTTCGATAACCTGTAAAATGGGACAAAATGCTATGCGAAGGTTCCATGGAAGCATTGGCAACGTTGGTTTATCTGTTGAGAAATATTCATTCAATTTATTGTTTGATTTGTTGATAAATACTTTTCCTTTATATCACATATAGTTTTTCTCGTTTCAAATGCATTATTGATTTATTATTCATTGTATTTTAATTCTTTACACACAAAAACCCATGAACAGAGCTTGCGGCAGAAATATAGCCCACCTGTGCCTGTCAGAAATACATTCAACGTAATTGTAAGATATTTAGTATCCAACGGTGTCTTCATCTAGCCAATATCTTGCTATTATGTTGGAGGTATTTCTGGTAGGTATGTGTGGGCGGTATTTCTCCATGATTTTCTTTCATTCATTCATATCTGCTCAATGCGTATCCAAATTTAAACAAATAACGTCATACAACCTTGCTAACCGAACGCTCCTCTGTGGCCCAATCGTCAGGCTATAGGACGGTTCCGTATAGGATACAGGTTCGAATATAATTGTCGGACTTTGTCCATTTCATAATGTATGGCGTCATTTGCTTACATTTGGATACGCATTGAGAAGATATGAATGAATGGAGCATTGTGTTTAAAAACAGCAAAATCGTTCCTCCTAACCGAACGCTCCTCTGTGGCCCAATCGGTTATATGACGGTTCCGTATAGAAGACAGGTTCGATTTCTGTCGGAGGACGCATATTTTCTATGAATATTTCTCGGACATTCAGGCCGGTAAATGTTGTTAATACTGTTTATTATAAAAAAAGCATTTACTTAAATATTTGTATCTATAAAAAGAATGTATAAAGATAAAAAAATGTCTTGAAAAATAGTTGTTGGACTTTGTCCATTTCATAAGATAGATAGATAGATAGATAGATAGATAGATAGATATGAGTGTGTGTGTGTATATATTGATGTAATAGGAAAGACAGTCAGATAAATAATCAAATGTTCTTTAGTATTTATCAGGTAAATATTCATCAGGTTAACAGAAATGTGTTGGCATTTAGACGTTCGATTAAATCATTTAGTATACTCGAAAAAGAACATTTGTTTTTTTATATTATACATCTGTAAGACTTGAAATGATGGATTCAGCTGTGTACCTTTGATTTTTCAACGCATTTATTTTATATGTTGGTTTGGAAAATAGTAATTTCTTCTGAAAAGGTGAGATTGAGAAAACATGAAACTTCCACCTGACATAACCTAAGGTCTCAGTTCCTCGATATTTCAGTTAAGCTATTGAATGTTTATGTGTAACTTTAAATTTAAAAACACTCCTTTCGAAGATACTAAAAGACGTAATTTAGGTTCTAACCAGATGAATATTTATGTGGATTCTTGAATTAAAAAAAAATGAGTAATTGTCAAACATATGCTTGTTGCAAAATAAAATCATCACATTTGCCTTGATAAAGATGACGAAACGCGCCGGCTAAAAATTAAGTATAGTTTTCCTCTTGCCTTTTCATATATATATATATATATATATATATATATATATATATATATATATATATATTGAACTCTCCCGTCGGTTTCGACGTATGAGGATCTGACAACTTAACCAAATAATTCAGTTATGAATTTTGTGCGATAATCTTAAGCGGCACTTAAGACCCGCTAGTGATTTACAAAAGAGGCCGTATATGAAGCAAGAGTGAGGATTGTGGGATGAGATCACTGTTAGAATGGCTGACCTTTTAGATCTTGCCCTCGCTTCTTGAAGACGATTCAGAGTAGCAGATTGACAACTGCTGAGTTCACTAAAACACGTTGATCTGCATTCTACCGCGCTAGAGGGCGTTATGTGGTATATTGACAGCTGACAAGTTGCTCTTCAGCTTGTCTTTATATCTAAACCATGGGCGTCATATACTCCTATAGCCCTGATCTAACTGGCTGTAGATTAGGATCTTGGGTATCCTGTCATCAGGCATTCCCAAGACATGACCAGTTCACCGTAAGTGAGACTGTATCAGGAAAGTCTCGATTCCTCCAATATTACACCTGTTAAACAGGTCTACGTTAGATGTCCTATCTTGAAGGCTAACTCCACAGATGGCACGCAGACAGCTCTTATGGAAAACAGCCAGCTGGCGCATATGGTACCTGTATGGAATCCACGATTCTGAGCAGTACAAAAGGATGGAAAGGACAACAGCTCTGTAAACCCGAATTTTCGTATCCAGTCTAATACCCGGCTCATTCCACAACCTATGGCGAAGTCTGCCGAAAGCACTGGTAGCCTTAGCAATCCGATGCATGATTTAAAAATCTAAAAATTCACTGTAATTGACTTTGCTACCAAGATAGTTGAAAGATTTTACATAGTTCAGGGCTTCGTCTTCTAGTTTCAATGGTCTCTCTGGAAATTTGTAGACTGGTGGTTTTTGTTTCTCACAAGGTTGATGGACTACTTCAGTTTTCTTTATGCTAAGTGTAAGACCAAAGTCTTTACATGCAGCAGAGAAACGATTTATTAGATGTTGGGCCTCTTCAAAGGACGTTGCTACAAGAGCAGCATCGTCAGCCAGCAATAAATTACTGATAGTTTGTAAACGAAGGTGGGTTTTGGCTTTGAAGCGCTGATGATTGAAGAGTCCACCAGTTGTTCAAAACTGAAACTTGATGCTGCGAATGCATATTTCAGCATCACCGAGAAGAAAAGGGCAAAAAGAACAGGGGTCATGACACAACCTTCCGTAGTGCCATTTATGACATCAAAGGATTCTGACATCATACCATCAGACACGATGTTAGCTTTCATTCCTTCATGAAAGGAGATGATCACCTTTAGCATATTTTCTGGGATACCGAGTTTCCTCAAGACTTGCCAGACAACCTCTCGATTCACAGTGTCAAAGGCCTTCGTCAAGTCCACAAATACCATGTATAACTCCTGGTTTTAATCGCGGAAATATCATGTCAATGGTGCCACGACCCGACCGAAAACCACGCTGCGATTCAGGATAAAAGTCGTCAGCTAGGTGTATTATGGTTTTTTTAGAATCAATCCAGCTAGGATTTTGCCTGCAAGGAGTGATATTCCCGGATGATTATCACAGACACACCTGAAACCCTTGTTTTTATAGAGGTGTTTGTTAGAGGTGTCTTTATAGTCCTGTGGGGGGGACACAGCCTGATCTCCATATCCCCACGAAAAGGAGATGCAACTTTTCTACCAACATTTGGCCACCATGCTGTATACAATTCAGGTGGAATAGGAACCTTAGGATTAGGTTCAAAAGACAACTCCGGAATTTCTGGATTTTGCACAATTGATGTGATGGCTTCCTCATCGGTAACCGAAGTGGTGTTTAACTCAGTTTCGAAATGCTCTTTCCAGCGATCCAAAATGTCTGACTTATCCGTCAAGAGAGTTTCACCATCTGCTGTGGGGATTGGATCAACACCACTTTTCTGAGGACCGAAACCGCTCTTGTGGCCACTATAGAAAGCCTTTACATCCTTTCTGTCTGAAGCTTCTTGTAGTTCAGTGGCCTTTTCAGACCACCAAAGCTCTTTCAAGGCTCTAAGAGATCGTTGAACCTGACTTTTGCACTTCTTGTAAGCGATCTTAGCGGACAAGTTCTTGTCCTCAATCCATGCTTTATGAGAACAGTGCTACTGAACCTCTGTATTATTGTCATCAAACCACTCTTGATGTTTACGATGTGGTAGGCCAAAAACCTTCAAGGATGCAGAATGTCTTGCATCTCGCAGAGCCTTCCAATATGATTCGATATCATTGGTAATATTTACAGAATAAAGTGCCGCATCAAGTTTGTCAGAGAGCTCAATTTTTGTTTCAGTAAATTTAAGCGGCAGTACGTTAATGCGCTTGGGCACTGTAGATTTTATAATCCTTCGCTTTTGCAGATGCAGTGTAGTCTTACTCCGAAGTAGAGTTTAATCTGACAGAGAGCATGTTGTGCGGAATGTCCCGTCTTTTGGTGACGATGTAGTCGATCGAGGATACATCCATGTTGTCTTACAACAGCTGGGTTGCTATGAGAAGGTATTAATAATACTACGGTCAAATTCCTTGCAGATAGTGAGAAGACGTATTTCATTCGAACTCAGACGACCAATACCATGGCGACCTAAAACGCCCTTCCAAGAATGATTGCCAACACGGGGATTGAAGTCACCTGTAAGGATTAATTTATCCTTATGGTGGACATTGGAGATGACATCCCAAAGTAGATCGTAAAAATCATCTTTTTCTGGCTCTGAACTACCTAAGGTTGGAGCGTAGCAAATAACCATCGTCACACGGGTGTTTCATTCCAGATTGAGGGTTAATGTTATTATACGATCTGATACACATTTAGGTAAGGAAGGCAGAGAGCTAGCAAGGTCTGACATGATGTCGAAGCCAACACCAGATTAGCGTGTCTCTTTCTCAGTCTTGCCAGCCCATAAAATCACGTATCCATCTTTTTTTTCCCTTGAGCTGATAATTGCGAGCCAGACATGTTTCGCTAATAGCCGCTATGTCGATGTTATACTTCTTCAACTCGAGGGACACACGAGCTATTTTACGCTCTGGTAGAAAATCATTGTCCTGGAGAGGGCGAACATTCCAGGATCCTAAATGAAAATTTTTCACATTTCTTTTCATCTTTCTTGCTGTTTCGATTGCGTTATTGGATAACCAGGCAGCTGCAGTGGGGTGCCAAGTTACTGTGCAAGCAATGTTTAAGTCTCCTTTTATCACACCCTCCCCATTATAGGAAAAGCAGTGCAGATCCCAAATAGGGCTGCTCTTTCACAGATGGAGGGCACAGACATTCCAATTTCTCATGAGTTTGTAAAAAAACGGACATCACCCATCGGTCTGCCAATGCTAGAGCCTTCCAGTAATATCCTTTACCTGACCCCGTCGCCTTCACTCCCTCACCAACAAACCTTGCAAGTGATCAGTGTGGACAAGAATGAACGAATCAAAGTAAACCGCCAGAAAACCTACACAAGTGATTTGATTAAAGTGGTGAAGGCTTGTGCAGAACCATCCACACTTTTCGGAACTATTGATACAGTCGGTGCACATAAATGCCACAGACGAAGCAGAAATTAGAACTCAGGTTTTTCGTGTAAGACTTTTCCATCTTCTACACCAGCCGTGTTCTATAACACTAAAGAGCATGGTCAGCCCTGGTAAGTACTATTTGCCCGTAGCTGAGAGCCTAAAAGTTAGGATGGACCTTGGAACAACAACAATAAAAAGGTGGTTCTACACTCCCCAAATTCTCCAATCTCCCGATCAGAAGATTTGCTGCCGGATGTAGTTTATCATCATACGCAGGACACACACACACACATATATATATATATATATATATATATATATATATATATATATATATTACAGAAATAAAGGTGTGTAGCTTAATATTGCAAGACATGTTAAAAGCGAAGCAACCGGTTTCGCTCCCGCTCTTCAAGCCTCTACGGGAGATTTAACTTAAATTAAAAACAACAGAAAATGTGTAATGAGAAGGAGAAAGGAAACAATATGAACACAAGGAGCTAGAGACAAATGACAGCGTGCCCCAACAAACACTCACGCTGTTTACAGAGGGAAGGCTTGCGGGACCCAATATAAAGTGCCTTCAGCACACTGAGATGAATAATGAGTGCGACCGGGAAGCCTGGGTTTAAAGCAGGAATATGAGAGACTGTGTTGCTCCTGTATGAATTTAATTTCCTTCTTTGATTGGGTAAGGTTCTCAAGGTGCTTGGGTTGGGTCCATCAACGTGAGAGTGTCATTGGTTTATCAGTGCGTTTAAATTTGAGAACGTTCATGAGTTTTTATCATGTGGTTGAAAGGTCAGTGAAAACATGTGGGGGACACAAAATGTCATAAATCAAAGTAAGCTCGTAATATTCAAGAAGTTTTTAAATGAATATTGTTTAGATTGTGATTAGACTGTTAGGGTATGAGATGGACGTATGTGCTGTACACCTTCAAAATATATATATATATATATATTTATATATATATATATATATATATATATATATATATATATATATATATATATTATACACTGTTAAATTCTAATGTAATAGTGCATAATAAATATTTATTGCTCTGCTCTTGCAGAGAGTGCTGTTTTTAAATTAATGTTTTGAACGTTGCAATTTTATTCTTCGTTCTTTTACATTTGTATGTGTGTGTATATATATGTATATATGTATGTATATACATACACACACACATGTACACCTTCAATATATATGTGTGAGTGTGTGTATGTGGGTGTGTGCGTGTGTCTGGGTATCTATTGTTATTCTGTCTTACCAACAATGGTATCTGCAATTTCACTCTTCTTATCTTCGTTCAGAAAGACACTCTCTTTTCAACTGACATTACCGATTTCATTCTTTGTCGACTGATTTGAAGCCAGTTGATTACTGTTTTCTGTTTGCCTCTCTTTACTCCCATAAAACATCCCAGTCAATGTTTGGGTTCTCGGGAGACGAACGCGCCTAATTTAAAACTTTTGACGGTATTAAAATTTGCCTCACGAACAAAGAACAAAAACGTTGTGGGCGAGGCGAACTGATTACATTGCCGTGCTGAATTTAATGATATAGGTCGCCATGGCACAAAGGGGGAGAGTTAGATACCTCAGCTAAATAAGGAGAAATAGCGTCGACAGGGGAAAACCTTGTGCCTATTTTTCAAGTGGTGAAGGTCTGCCTGGAATATTAAAATTCGAAATACTTTTTTACGTCTGCCCTATTTATATAAAAGTTGATATCTATCTATCTATCTATCTATCTATCTATCTATCTATCTATCTCTCTCTCTCTCTCTCTCTATATATATATATATATATATATATATATATATATATATATATATATATATATATCTGGAGATGAAGTGTGGGTTTGTAAACAGTGACTATTAAGACTAAAAATGCAAGATTCTTCGGTAAATTGAATCGAGTTCTCTCAGTCGCTTTGTGTTTATATAAAAATAAATACGCTTAAATTCACCTTCATCACTGCGCCAACGGCTTAGGTGTAGAATCCCCCGACTGACACCAATTCAGTTGGGTTTCGATCCTAGCTAGAGGCAACCGGACGTCTAGCCACACTGATGAGCTGCAAAACAGTCTGTCTGTGGATTACAATATATATACAGGGTGTCCATAGAGTTCGTGTGCACTTTAAAAAATGTATAGCTTTATTTATATTTGCGATAGAAATAATTTGTAAAAAGGATTAGAAAGAAGTAAATCTCTTTTCTTTTTTTATAAAAATATAATTTACCGGCTTGAATGTCCGAGAAATTTTCATAGAAAATTTTCTTCCTCCGACATGAATTGAACCTTTATCCTATACGGAACCGCCATATAGCCTGAGGTGCCTTAACCGTTTCGTTTATTATAAAACAGAGCATTTACTTAAATATTTGTATCTATAAAAATAATGTATAAACATAAAAATGTCTTAAAATAATTGTCGGACTTTGTCCATTTCATAATGTGTGACGTCATTTGTTTAAATTTTTGATACGCCATGAGCAGATATGAATGTACGTGAGAGATTCATGGAATATTAAAGTTAAAAGACAGTCAAATCGACCTTTCTAACGGAACGGTACTCTGTGGCCGAATCGGTTAATGCACGTCATGCTATATGACGGTTCCGATATATATCACCATTATTATATATCACCTTTATACAATTTATTTAAGCATAAATAACGTCTAAACAATATATATATATATGCTGTTTATACGTTATTTATACTTAAATAAATTGTATCTATAAAAATAAGAAAATAAAATTGTCCTCACGAAACGTATCTTAACGTAAACAATGACAACATATTATGAAATGGATTAAGTTCGACAATTATTTAGTATATTTTCTGTTTGTACCTTATTTTTTCTAACCAGACACTTCTCTGTATATCAAATGACGGTTTCCGAATAGGAATACAGGTTCGATTCCTGTCTGAGAACGCATAATTCCTACGAAATTTCTCGAACATTCAGGTCGGTAAATGTAATTAATATTACCTATTAAAAAACAAAATTAAAAAAAAACACAGAAACAGAGCATTTTCTCAAATTATTTTCAAATAGACAGTAAAATGAACAGAAACAGAAGAGGAAACTCTATATACTAGCCGAGAGACCTGATATTATCATAAAAGGCAAGAAATTCAGGAAATGTATACTTATTGACAGAGCAGTACCATCCTAGAGAAGCACCTCCATGAAAATTATCGAGAAATTGTCCAAATACAAGGACCTGGATATCGAGATTATCAGGATGTTGGGGATGAAGACTGAGACTGTATCAATAGTAAACGGATTGGTTCTCGTGAGAAAAAGAATGGACAATTTTATTAATAGTATCCCTGGTAATATCAACATATAAGTTGCCCAGAAGATAGCCCTACAAGGAACATCCCATATACAAAGAAAACTGCTATCAATTCAATGACAATTCTCCTATAGGGACTAAGGATCATAGTTTGGACCTGGCTCTACGGGATACAAAGCAGGAAACATAATATACAATAATAATAATAATAATAATAATAATAAAGAAACTGAAAGAAACTGGTACGAACACCACCCTGACCCGGTTACGGAGATAAGACCTGTTATAATTCTATGGGACTACACAATACACACTGACAGAACAATCAAAGCCAACCGCACAGACATTGTTATTAAAGACCACAAACAAAATAAGTGCCTCCTTATTGATATGGCAGTCCCTGCAGACTGCAATGTATCTTTGAAGATATTCGAAAAACTGTCAAAATACAAGGGCCTTGAAATAGAAATCTCAAAAATGTGGCATATGGTAACATCAACAATCCCTGTTGTAGTTGGAGCCCTTGGACTGGTTGGAAAGGATTCAAGTAGGCTGATTGAAGGGATCCCTGGAAGTCCATGCCTCAAAGAGATACAAAAAATTGTTCTGACAAGTACAGCCCACACTTTACGAAGGGCTTTATCTATATAATTATTTTTTATTTTATTTATTGTCATGATGCCATTTCTAACCTTAGGTTTCTGGGCAGAACCTGGAAAGAAATGTGTAAACGCCAGATATCAAAGGAAATAATAATAATAATAACAATAATAATAATAATAATAATAATAATAATAATAATAATGAAACTGCAAGAAATTGATATGAACACCACCCAGGCCCATTTAAGGAGATATGACCTGTAAACATTTTATGGGACTTTACAATACCCATGACAGCAAAATCAAAGTTAATCGCCCATAGATCATGATTGAAGACCGTAAAATCAAAAATGTGCCTCCTTATTGAAATGGCCGTCCCTACAGACTGCAATGTATCTTTGTAGATCTTCAACAGAACTATGACAATAGAAGGATCTTGAAGTGGAAATCTAACAAATTTAGCACATCTAGGCATTAACAACTCCAGTTGTATTTGGAGTCCTCGGGTTGATTGGAAAAGGTCCCGATAGACTCATTGAAGTGATCCCTGGTAATGTCTTAAAGAAATTCGAAAAATTCTACTCACAAATACAGCTCACACATTACGAAGAGCTTTATCTATGTAAAATCTGTATTATCTATTTTTGTTTTGATTTTTTTTCCCTCAAAAAATGTTCAGTCGAAAATGTCATGATGCCATCGCTGACCTTAGGTCTCTGGTCAGGACCTGAAAAGAAATGGATATATACCGGAAACCAAAGGAAATACGATAATAATAATAATAATAATAATAATAATAATAATAATAATAATAATAATAATAATAGTGTCCTATCGCTCCAGAAGTTTACGTTGCTTGACAACGCAAATATTATGTGAATGGTTGAGGGGACACGACTTAATGCGATTGAAGATGAAAACAATGCGAAGCACAACAACAACAACAACACCAACAACAATTATAATAATAATAATAATAATAATAATAATAATAATAATAATAATAATATTGGTGCATTTATTTTTACGTTCAGGACACACAAAAAAATGATGAAATCTGCCTTAGGAGTGTGTTTTTAATATGATGGCGTGGAAGCACTTGGGAAACAGAGGATATATAAAATGTGGCATCGAAAACCGAAACTGCATCAAAATAGACGAAGATCCCTTCGAAAAACTAAAGAAAGAATTAAGAAACAGGAAAATTCCGTAAAATACAACGAAAGGCGTGCTGTCAAACTACGTAATATCTATACTTATCTATGACAGAGGATGCTGGGCAGTTTTCAGACAGATGAAATAAAGACTTGAAGCAACAGAAATGGGATTCTACAGAAGAATTCTGAGAATACCATGGACGACGTAAGTAATAAATGAGGAAGTTTTTTAAGAAAATAAAAACAAAAATCGGTCACTTACACTTCGAATCAGAAAGAGACTGATGACATTTCTAGGAAATGCAAACGAAGAAAGAAGATTTTCAAAATATGACAGGTAGTATTGTAGATGTTATTCATATTCTAATTGACGATCGTATAGCGCCAATTCTGCTAAAAATGTTTGTATTTGTAAGTCGTAATGAAATAAAAACTGACGCCGAGAGGAACTCGGAAGCCGACTAAACGCCCGAGAGGCAAACTTGTTGGATTTTGCCCTTCAGGCAACCAACTAAGTGACAAACATTTTCGCAGACAATTTTAGTGACAGACGAAGGGTGGCGGGCTGGCCGGGTAGTTTGGCAGGTGGGGAAAAAGAGGACAGGCCGCAGGGGCTACGTTTCACTATTTGACAGCGTTGACATCGAATATGCTGGAACCAAATGTTAAAGTTGGGTCGATGAATGAGGCTGGTATTTGGAAATGCCAGCAACGATTTTGGGCAAAGGACATCGCGCACACACGTGACATTCCCCATTTGAGAACGGAGTCTATGACGGGTTGATGTGTGCACTTAAGGGTGTACATACGTCGAAAAAAAGAGAGAATGACGGAGAGACACAGTTGAGAGAGAGAGAGAGTCAGGAATTATTGGGAATAAAAAAAGAGAAATACATGTAAGTATTATCAGCTAGGAAATTCATACGATAGGTAGATATGTGCGAACTGATATATAGATGATAAAGAGGTTAAGACAGATAGATAGATAGATAGATAGATAGATAGATAGATATGAACAGACCCAGATAGATAGATAGATAGATAGATAGATAGATAGATATGAACAGACCCAGATAGATAGATAGATAGATAGATAGATAGATAGATAGATAGATAGATAGATATGAACAGACCCAGATAGATAGATAGATAGATAGATAGATAGATAGATAGATAGATAGATAGATAGATATGAACAGACCCAGATAGATAGATAGATAGATAGATAGATAGATAGATAGATAGATAGATAGATAGATAGATTTCCGTAAATGTTTAAGTCCTGTATGACTTCTTTTATATTACGCAAAATTTATTCATTATATTAACCTCCAAACTACTTACTCGAAGGGAAATAAATATGCTTCAAATTACCTTTCCTATATAAACTGTATGGACACATTTGGTAATTACTCGGTATTTACCGCTGTCACAGTGATGCCATTGAGGAAAATAATGTCGCCAGTTATTACTGAGGCAAATATTGGCCCTGATGTTACTGAAATCGAAACTGTTTACGAATTTTCTCAAAATGAAGATGATTATCAAAAATTTCTATCAGCATTTAAATATTTACCAACTTGTGATGTTAAATGTTGTTTCTTTTCTATTTAGCCCTTTATAGTTTTCGAAGAATTAAATTTTCTCGATGGCTTGGCACCATATTTTATTGGATATCTTCTTTTTGCCCCAGTCTATTTCATAAATTTCATCCACAGGCATAATGCTATTGCTATTATGATTTGTGCTAATTATATCCGTTATATTTTCTAATTAATTTTGACAAATTTCTTATCAAGTAAATTCATTTTTCAATTTTGGCCATATTGGTTGGTTGGTTGATTGATTTTGTTTAGCGGCATATCAACACCTCTATGGGTTATTTAATGCCGGAATCTCAATATTTTGAACAATTTTATGACTTCAACTAAATATATTTTAAATGCAATTATATGCCTTCAACTACAGATAAAATGTATTGCTGCTAATTTTACTATAAAATGTATTGTTGGTAATTCTAGTATAAAATGTATTCTTGATAATTTTACTATAAAATGTACTGTGGGTAAAGTTATTATAAAATGTATTCTTGGTAACTATTACTATAAAATCTATTGTTGGTAATTTTACTATAAAATGAATTTTTGTTAATTTTACTATAAATTTTATTGTTGCAAAATTTACTATAAAATTATTTGTTGATAATTTTTTAAGTATGTATTGCTGGTAATATTTTAAAGTGTGTTATTGATAATTTTCCTTTAAATATGTCCTTTGTATTTTTCATATAAAAAATGTATTACTGGTATTTTTATACTTTCATGGTGTTTTTATTTTCAAGGGTTGGCACGATTTGCCCATGGCTGGGACTCTAACAGGTGCTACCACCCCGAGTTAGGGTGGACCTGGGATTAACAGGAATTAAGATGTGGTGCCATACTCCTAAAAACCCCTAATCTTCTGATCAGAGACGATGCTGCTGGATGTAATTTACCGTCAAGCTTTTATGGAATCTGTAGGTAGTATTATATGTATGTAAGGAAGCACGGTGGAGTAATGGATAACGGCTCGGATTGAGGTATTGGTGAGCCGAGTTCGAATTCCAGTCGGATCCATTACATTCACTTACGTGAATACGCTTTGGAAAGGTATGAATCCTTTTCTTCAGCAACCCCCACTTCTCTATAGGTAAATTAGCAGAAGAGAATGTGTTCTATAGTGCAGGAGAAGGTAAATCTGAATTCAATATATCCGGCCTGTATATATATACATATATATGTGTGTGTGTGTAAATAAACAAACATTCTCTAGTTATTGTAGATGGAAAAACAGTTACGTCAACCTTGCATTCAAGATTGCAAGAGATGGTGCCCTACTTCCGGTGGTCAAAAGAAGGATTGTGCTTGGCTGGCCTACTTTTGAAAAAGTTTTTAGGAAAATAAAAACAAAAATGGGTCACTGACACTTCGAATCAGAAAGAGACCGGTAACATTTCTAGGGAAGGCAAACGAAGAAAAAAGACTTACAGAATATGACAGGTAGTATTTTAGATGTGATTCATATTCTAATTGACGAGAAGAGAAGTCCCTAGATTGTATAGCGTCAATTCTGGAAAAAATGTCTGTCTTCGAAAGTCGTAATGAAATCAAAACTGATGCCGAGAGGAACTCGAAAGTCGACTAACCGTCCGAGAGAAAAAAATTATCAAAAGATCTGTTTAAGTAAATTTTCTCAAAATTGCACTGAATTATTTAAACATATGAAAAATAGTAAATCTAATTATTATTATCATCATCGTTATCATTATTATTATTATTATTATTATTATTATTATTATATTAAGCATTAGAACATTATTTAAATGTTTCTCTTATGGTCAGCTGTACGTATCTATGTATATAGGTATTTTCTCTATGTCCAGTGAAAGAAATTCAACTGTACTTATCATAATGGCAAAAATAAATTTATGAAACGTTTATGCTGAAAATGTTCTTTATACAGAATTGTTAAATTTTCTCTTTAATAAGAGAACTTCTATGACAACTGTTTTGAAGTCCGGAGGAAGGATATTCGAAAATGAAAATGAAAAAAGGGCGAACAATGTTTTCGGGATGAATACATCAAATACCGCGCTTGCTGTTAACGTTCATTTCTGCCTTTTCTCGCTTTCTTTTAATATTATTGCTTTTAATTATGTCACGTTGTAGTAATAACAATTTTGTGACGAAAGGAGATATGTTAAACGATACTAGACGTAAATTTACTGTATATGTTACTGAAATTAGTGCACATTCAATAGATTTTTGTCTGAATATTTTTTCATTTTTAATCAGTCTAATGTTTTAGTCAAATTTATTACGACGAAACATGTATTTTGATAAAAGACTTCTCTTACGTTAGTACAGTATTTTATTTAAGTTTCTAGGTGTCTCAGTAATTAATTCAATTGGAACAATTTTTTTGCAATCGATATTGTAAATTCCTACTTCAGAGTTAATGATTTTTAATACCATTCCCTTAATACAAAATCCAAGATCGGTTCAGTGTAGAGACTTATTAAATGGGGATGTTGTAACGGCGTACAGATTAAGGAAAAAGGTTATATATTATGAGGAAATGTAAGATAGATAACGATTGATCATCGACTTGAAGAGGTTAAGATTGTAAGGATTTCTTTCCACAATTCAACAGTCCTGGTGATGAAGCGGTTTGGGTGACTTACTCCTCACAAACGGAATATGAAGGCAATGAGAATGCGTTGAGTCAATGTACGCAGCATGGTGACTTCTAGCTTTGAAAGTTGAGACTGGTTAAACCAATGAATGTAGTTCGCCTGAACATTTGCTACGGAAATAGCTATTAGGAGTATGTTTTGTTTTGATTATTTTCCTTGTATAGTTTAAGTAGATTTGAGAAATTTTATATATACTATATCATTTCAAATTCAAAATGAAATAGTCAAGTTCAGAATGGGACGTAGCAAATTCAAAATGAAATAGCCAAGTTCAGAACGGGATGTAGCAAATTCAAAATGAAATAGCCAAGTTCAGAATGGGAAGTAGTAAATTCAAAATGAAATAGCCAAGTTCAGAATGGGACGTAGCAAATTCAAGATGAAATAGCCCAGTTCAGAATGGAACGTAGCAAATTCAAAAAGAAATGGCCCAGTTCAGAATGGGACGTAGCAAATTCAAAATGAAATAGCCAAGTTCAGAGTGGGACGTAGTAAATTCAAAACAAAATAGCCAAGGTCAGAATGGGACGTAGCAAATTCATAATGAAATAGCCAAGTTCAGAATGGGACGTAGCAAACTCAAAATGAAATAGCCACGTTCAGAATGGGACGTAGCAAATCTAAAATGAAATAAGCAAGTTTGATTTGAAACGAATTAAATTCACAATGAAATAAGCAAGTTTGAATTGGTACTAAGCAGATACATTATGGAAAAATGTTTCGAAATCATCTGTGCATTTCAATAAATAAATATCCTGGATTAAAAAATCAACTGGGCGGTAAATGAGATAATTAAAAATCTGAGCGAAAAGTTGTATCCCAAAAAACATAAAATTTTAATGAATTTTCTTGATTTGTTAATTGCTCCTAGAAGATAAAACATTTCAATAGTAAAGTTTAGTTGAACATTAATTTATCATAAAAATATTTAATTTTAAAATCTTTTTTTAATTGCAAAATCCCAAATTGAATTTGCCTAATCTATTTTGAACTTGCTAAGTCCCAAATCAAATTTGCTTATTCCATTTTGAATTTGACGATTCCATTTTGAATTAGCTATGTCCCAATTTAAATTTGACTATTCCATTTTGAATTTGCTATGTCCCATTATGAATGTGACTATTCCATTTTGAATTTTCTATGTCCTATTTTGAATGTGACTACTCCATTTGGAATTTGCTATGTCCCATTTTGAATTTGACTATTCCATTGTAACTTGGCTATATCATCATGGACTTGCTTAGTCCCAAAATGACTTTGAATAGTCCCAAATTGAACTTGAAATGGTATAGATGTTTTTCCAACACGCGTCAGCAGGTTGAAATGCTCACAATATTTAGTATTGTTGAAATTATCGCTAACATTTTTGTCGAGATTTACAAACTGTACGCGTCGTTCAATTTCGCAAACCAAATGATGAAAATTGACTAAGCTGATTTGTTTGGAGAATACTTTTGAAAAACACTACTTCGCGGTTTAAAAATATCTTTAATTTAATTTTATCGGACCTCATGCTAAACAATATTTTTTTAAGAAAATCACTTTTTGTCCTTCTTCTTTTTAACAACGAAGAATAAATTCTTAGTATTTCTTACTCTTCAGCATGCGACATACAACTGGTCATGCATAAATATTTCTTTCTTCCAGAATTTATGCATGACCAAGAAATCTTAGCCTTGTGATTTGTTTATAGTTCTCGCAAACACAGGACGAACAGGAAACTGGATTCTTGCATATGAAAACTTAAAGAAAAGATATGCAAAAACAATATCGCACTTTTATTAAATAAGTATTTGTTATTTTAATCAGCAAATTGTTTTTAAAATGATGGGAGTATTTTCTATGTTAAATAATAAAACATTTAATTTTTCTAAAAAATTAATGAAAATTTATTGAAATAAGCTATGCACTCTGTAAAACCAAGTGTACTTTTTTAACCCAGTACCTTTTGGCACTTCTCTCCAAAATTTGGTTTCGATCGTTCAATGTATGTCTATTTTAGAAGGTGTGACAGACTAACGGAAGTCACAGAATTTTATATATAGACTAGAAAATACCCGGGAAAATTTCACGGTTTTTTATTTTAATTTTCCGATGAATCTTAGTTCACAATATTTGCTCATGGCAAGTTCTACGGCAATAATATATCATTGTTTTTACAAAATATTTCCAAAACAATTGCAAATATGAATGATGGTCGTTATTTTAAGAAGTGAAGGCGTACAAAGGAGAAGATTTTTAATTGACGACTTTTTCCATTTCACATCAAACAGCCGTTAAATATTTCTATCTTACCTTCTTTCTTTATTTCTTTCATCTTCTCAATGAAACCAAGTAGCGTCTCTGATAATTCTTTTCCGTCTTTTCACGCGATCAAATCGAAATAGTTCATGATTTATGAGTTATTAGCAGGGCGTTGGGGTCGTGCTAAATAAAGGTGTGGCAAGCAGAATTATGAGTTTATCGGATTAATTATTTAGTCTTAATCCATATGGTGTTGGTGTTGGTATGTAGCATTATAGATCTTTAAGAATGTGAAACAATATATAAATCATTCGTCGACTTATAGAATGCGATCCTAATTAAAAAAATAAATAAAAATTTCGAAAATAGAGAATAAGCAAATTTTTACTTAAGCTGTTTTATTTGATCCGACATTTTTTGCGGTTTTAAATTTTATATCGCTTCTATTCAACCCGTTACAAATTTGAAAACGATAAAATTTGTTAAACTGAAGTTAGAGAATTTTGTACAGAATTGCATCTATCATATGCCGTTTTCTTTTCTTAAAATTAAGTGTTAATCTGGAATGTGGAACCCAGTGGAATGTTTCTAAAGTCAGGGGTTCAGTTTACAATATAAGTATAATGTCAAACATGACCCTGACTTCAATTTATGATAGCCGATATCCATTTTAAGGTATGAGTTACATTTAAAAATGGAACCCGATTTTTTGTCTGTTTACGCAAGTATGACAAAGAAAAGCAGAATCCAAAGAGAAATGCTAACTGTAAAATACTGACAAACAGCTGAAGGTAATGAAAAGGTATAAAAAAAATTCTAATTGGAATGAAATCGATATTCATTTTGAACTTCAAATGTTTTTTCTTTGTTTTTGCTTTTATCATTTTTCTTAATACGGTATAGGATTAAGATACATTTTTGCAGCCATATTTGCAAAAAAAAAAACGGGAGTACAAAACAGGTTGCAGTTTTATATTCAATTCACACGTCAAATTAAACTTCAGAAATGTGTCGGCTGTCAGAAAATCCGGACAAAAAATCAAGGTCCACATGTTGCATTATAATTATATTGTAAATTACACCCTCACTTCAGAAAGACTCCATTTGAATCAAATTTAAAATTTAATCTTTATCAAATTAAGAAAATTTAAAAATTAATCTCATATGCGAACAAAACCAAGCAGAGGTTTTATATTTTTGAAAAAAATAACTTTAATCTGGAATCAAGTGGAATGTTACTAAAGTGAGGGTTTAGTTTTGCAATGTAAGTATGTCAGACAAGACCCTTACTTTGTGTACCGATTTACATCAGAAAAATGCACTTTTATATGAAGCACTTTGCTTCTGTTAAACGAATTTTAAACCATTGAAGTATTTATTTTTCTAATATTTTGCTGAAAAGGCAGAGTGCGTTTTACATGCAATAGAGCTTTATATAGCATAAAATAACAACGTTTTTATACGACGTCTTTTCTATCCGTCAGGGCAATCTATATATATAAAGTTGCAGCCTGTCTTTCTGTTTGTTTGTTATCGAACTCATCCTAAGGATTTGAAGAGAGACCCCCATAACAATATATATTCTAAAACTAAATTACCCAGGGTACTTGGATAAGTATATTTCATGCACAAAGCCCCCTACCCACCACTGATTTTTTCCCCTTTGATTTAAATTAAATTTAAATGTGAACAAGGGAATGACTCCTATCCGAAATATAGAAGGAGAAACCCAGAAGATGGAGGTCACATCGGCAAGATCAAAATGAGCTAATGTGGACGTCAAGTTGAACAAGAAATCACCAATCAGTGTGTGTATGCCTTACAATGCATATTTGTTGCGACAATTTAACTGTCATATCAATGATGAAATCTGTTCATCAATTCATTCAGTCAAGTATTGCATCAAATACATATCAAAGGGGTCAGTTCAAGCTGTTTTTGCACACACCCTCACTGAAGTTTTTTCCTTTTTATTTAAATTAAATTTAAATTTGAACAAGGGAATGATACCTATCCAAAGTATAGAAATCCAGAAGATGGAGGTCATATCTGCAAGATCTTTGAGTAATATTGAAATGCATCATTTTTCTCCACAGTTTATAACAATGATTTAAAATCAATCATCATTTTCTTGCAAAAAATGTGTGACACGCATCAAGGCGCGAATAATTCTGCTAGTAAGAGTATACAGGAGTTAGGATGTATGTAATTTTAGCATATTTGATGCGTGTATGAAAATAAAAGAACTGTTGATGGCTGACTATTGAACAGCATTCAGCTCTTGACTTTTTGTTTGCATGTAACTGATTTCTGACTTCTAAGTATAAATCATGAATAGAATAAAACTTGCGTCTTTC
Source organism: Acanthosepion esculentum (assembly GCA_964036315.1). NCBI lineage: Eukaryota > Metazoa > Mollusca > Cephalopoda > Sepiida > Sepiidae > Acanthosepion > Acanthosepion esculentum. The sequence goes on along the minus strand of OZ038497.1, from coordinate 52,472,763 downwards.
AAAGCTTCTTCTAATTGCTCTGTCCCGCCAGAACGTGGGAGATCATAGCTCTCCACGACTGTATGCCCTTTGTAGTTCTTAGTAAGTTTTGTCTTTTTTTTTAATTTCTACTAATCCCCGTTCTGCTAACAATTTGCACAGACTCGTTAGGTATATTATTTACTTTTTCCTCTGTCTCTCTCTCTTGCCTTCAATATGCCCTGTGAGTACCAAATTCTTCAAACTCTCTCGACTCAATATCTGCCCTAGAAATTTCAATTTTCTCTTTCTGGTTCTAAGCATAACCGTCCTGTTTGTTTCCATTTAATCATCTTGAAGAATTATCGAATCTATGAATCTATGTAAAGACCTAGAAGAATTATATTACGCTCAAATCCTCGGTCACGATAACGATGCTGAGAATATCAACGTTTTAGAAAAAATGAGACAAAAAGAACAATTCTACTAATAGAAAGGTACCTATTTTAATGTCAAAATATAGTCTGCTTCTACGTGCCGAGTCCCTTCAGGGTGTGGGCAATCATAGCTTCCCACAACAGCTCCATTTTCCACATTTTTATCTATCATATTTTATCTTTTCACTATCACTCCCTTTCTATCTTCATCCATTCATGCACACAAGCTTGTTATGTAGGTTACTTAATACTCCCCTCTGTCCCTCTTTCCTTTGCGCCACTACAGAGAAATTGGTATTGGAAAGTTTGTTTCACTATAATTATTTACTCTAGTGTAAGAATATTTAAGCCTCACACATGTTGCATTTTGGGGTGAAGAAGTTCGTGCTTTTATTGCAAATACTGCGTAAAATTTCAGTTTCAAAATGTAATATATATATTGGATTGATTCCATTTCTTAAACATATTCGGTCTGAAGAGATGAATACAATAATATTCACGATATAAATTATAACCGATATGGATTTTTAAGGTTTTTGCTTAATTTATCATTACAAATTGTTCTGTAACTTACATTGAGCTCTCATTGGATTAAAGTTCTCTTTTTAATAAGCCCTACCTATTACAAATATATATATATATGTGTGTCTGTGTGTGTGTGTGTGTGTGCGTGTGTGTGTGTGTGTGTGTGTATAAACAAGTATAGAATTGGTGTATACGGAATAAATTCCAATAACCAAAAAATACTATTCTTAAAAGAGTGCTCAATACAGAGTAGAGAAAATGTAATTTATTCGAAAATTATAACATAAATGTTATAAAATCACTACAAATATAGCCATTTTGTCTCAACACTTCTGATGTCATATCAAGTGATGGTGTTGAATGTAGAATACATTCAACACCGTTACTTCATACAACATATATATATATATATATATATATATATATATATATATATATATATATATATATATATATAAGTGCGATCTGTGGCTAGAATTTTGATGATAGGTTGTCCAGTGTTGTCTTCTCGTAAAATGCAACATTGGTGGAATTGAAACTTTCCTCATGCAGTCATAACTTCGCTGGGCTGGTAATGTTGCAAGGAAAAGTGACGTCCGAATCCTTCATATATAGCCCGCTAGTCAGTGGACAAATGAATGTTGGTCGGCCGTGGCTAAGATATAAATACAAGTGAAAGAGTAACTTCTCAGCTGTCAATGTGCCTCATACTTAAATGTTCTGGATAGAAATAACTGGAGATATTTGTGCCAGAGTTGTATGAGTAATTTTGAGACCAGTCGTATTAACCGGCTAAGAGACGAACTACGACAAGAGCGAAAAGCGTCAACAAATATTCCTGTTGCTATGTCCCAAGATCCTTGCTGTTGCACAATATGGGGACTTGTATGCAGGTCACTAGTGGGACTGAAGTGTCACATAAGACACAAACATGAAAACTTTATCGGATCCTCATACCTCGAAATCAAACGGGAGAGTCATTCATACCTACACACAAACACACACACACACATACACACTGATCAATATATATATATATATATATATATATATATATGTGTGTGTGTGTGTGTGTGTGTGTGTGTGTGTGTGTGTGTGTGTGTGTTAGCAAATATACATAATACCCTACGTTGATTGCACAACTCAGAGTTTCATTCCATTTGCAATCTTCAGGTGCAATTTTAGGGTTTACACCGTTTCTTAAATACTTCTGTTATCGTGGGATATTTTGTCGTTAGGGTGGATTATTATTGTTCAAAGGTGTTTAAATGAATTATAGTTTAATTTGAATTTAGGCCCAAAATTAACATTTAATTTATTTGAATATAAGATTGAAAATAAGAATTATGAATTTTAATTTAAAAACGTATCCTGTCGTTAAAAACAACAAAAAAACATCTGGAGATCAAGGGGGGTAACTCTATTTTTTTATATGAAAATCACTAATGAAATTAATAAAATTAATAATATTAATAAAATACTCAATGATAAAATTGAGGTAATAATAAATATACTATTAAATATTTTTTTATATTTTTATTGTTATATATTTAATTTTATTATAATTTCCATCTTACACATTTTTTCGATCATCGTTCAGTTTGCCATAACTATCTACATGCATTTCTCTTTGCCTGATTCTCCATAGCCGGGAGGTCACAGAAGGACGAAGGTTCGAATCCTGCCGAAGAGCAGATTGTATTTAAGTTTTCTCGAGTGTGCAGGCCGTTAGACTAAATTAACACATTACGGAATGTATGTACAAATACGATTAAAAGTTTCAGGTAATAAACAAAGAGACGAACTTAGTCTATCATGCCTACACACACACACACACACACACACACACACACACACACACACACACACACATATATATATATATATATATATATATATATATATATATATATTGAAATATAAAAATCGATTAAAGAAGTGACCTATTAAACATTTCTGAGAAGATATTTCACATATTTTCCAGTCCTGTGAACAGCCAGAATTTCGAATGGTGATTTTCCAGGCTGGCTGAACCAATGGAAGAAACTTGATTATCTTTTTTCAGTTAGATGTGCCTGCGGTGCAAAGGATAACGCCGCATGCAAAATTACATTTTTGAACAATTAATGGATTTTTATACTTTATTTACGATTACTGAAAAGGTCATATTTAGTAGGTGCACATGCTTCAGTAGGCGTCCCTGTGTCTTAAACAATGAAATTAATGTGTCTCAGCCTAGAAATCAAAAAAGGCATAGTGGATACACACTTGACTTAAAAATGGTTTCTCTTATTAAAATAAATGTTAATATAGATTTGGTTCCTTCTGAAAGCATTATTTTCTTTAGTAGGACCTCTCAATCAGCGACAGGTTCCAACGATAAAATATTTTACTATTTTCTATGCATATTTAGTTATTATGCATCTGTGTACAGTTAATTATATGAAAAGTATATTCACTCATTAGTTGAAAATACAATAAATTAAAAAATTTTATGTGTACGAATATTGGTCCCCCCAACTATATATATATATATATATATATATATATATATATATATATATATATATATATGTGATAGAAATTATTAGGTGGATTTGAGATAATTATAATTAAGTAATTCATCGATTCTGGAAGAAGCCTCAACAGAATGCAGAAAGCACCGTTTCGTCCTATATTTGGGACTCATCAGCAGTGCGCATCCACTACAGACAATTGAAACCCGGACAGTTACGTTAGCAGGCAAACGTCATATCAAGTGTACCAACGGGCCTCGGTGACAAAGCTGTAACGAATTATGTATGTATGTATGTATGTATGTATGTATGTATGTATGTATGTATGTATGTATGTATGTAATCTTATTCTTAATCGATATAAACCAGAAAAAAATTTAGTTTCTGAAAGTTATAAAAAGTCATTTCGCTTTGTCTAAGAACGATGTTTTTCTGGAATTTAGTAGCTCAAATTTAGGGAAGCGTGTTATACAAGAGTACATATTATACACGAATAATTACGATAATGTGTTTTAAGCAGTAGGCATTCACACAAACAAATGAAAACGAATACAGACAGCTTATATCACCGAGACTGACGCCTCAAACCGAGACAATCCCGGCCAAATTAGAACGCATGGTAAACCTATCTATGTACGGAGTTTGGTGTATCAATACCAACAGGTCATCACTCCAACGACAATTCTGACCTTTGGGGTTCTCATTAGCACCCCTACCTCGATATTTAATAATTTTCAAAATCGCTATTGCTTCTCCAATGACTAATTAAACAGTAGAATATGTGGGGTTGGCTAGGAAATGTTGTCTGTGAGATTGGCAGGTCGGATAATTATCATCTCGCTTGATACAGCGTGTTATTGCGACGATTATCGAACTCGTGATACTTTCACATGCCATAGACCAATAACCCGCTTGTCGTCCATCACTCACATCTTTTTTTTCTCTCTTTGCTATTCCCGGCCCACCTTCCTACTATTTACCATTAAGTCTCTCATCCGCTTCTCTCGACTGACACTGAAACTCACCGTCTCTACACAACGTGATTGACGCTCCAGACATTGGCTACTTGATGACCTGGGTAAATCCCGTTACTGCCAGCTGGAGGCCAAGCCAAAATGCCACAGGTAATTCCTTCTTTCTTTCTTTTTCTTTTTTTTAAATATAAAAATGGATTAAAGAAGTGACCTATTAAACATTTCCGAGAAGATATTTCACATATTTTCCAGTCCTGTGAACAGCCAGAATTTCGAATGGTGATTTTCCAAGCTGGCTGAACCAATGGAAGAAACATGATTATCTTTCTCAGTTAGATGTGCCTGTGGTGTAAAGGATATCGCCTTGGAATGAGGGGAATTTTTGTTCATGTCCCGAGCGTACACGCTCGGGTCCCCACCTAAATATAGAACTTGTGTCACATCTCGTCCTAGTGGGGGGACAGAGTAAATACCGCCTTGGAATGAGAAATCTAACAGCCGACTTCGAGTTTGTTATATTCACATTCGCATAAATACACTTCGGGGAAGTATGAACCCATCTCTTCTCCATTCCACCAGCTATGAGTTAAATAGCAGGACATATTGGATTCTTTAGTGTTGGTTATCAACCAGTCTACGAGAGAAAGAAATGGCAACCTACCGCGGGAAAAATCTTGTCATGTATGAAATAACACATGATTGACCAAGCATGCATCACGTACGGCATTGAACTGACTGAGTGTTCTTTTTCGAGACGAAGGGTGCATGTGCAGGTGATGTAATGGACACAGACTCGGAATGAGAACTCAGTGAGCTGCGTTCGTATTCCAATCGGATACGTCACATCCACTTACGCGCGAAAATCTTAGGGGAAGTTATGAATGATTTCTTTCACCCAATTGTGGGTTAAATCTTAGGATTTTTCCATTGCGAAATATGAATATAAGGACGTTAATTTCTATTCTGAAATATAAAAATACGGACGAAAATGAATGGAAATTCTTCTGCTTTAAAGCTAAGAAATGACGCCCACCAACTGTGGAAGAATTGATACTTTTCAAAAGAGATATGTTATCCATGTTGGATAAAATCAAATTTAAAAATGTCGAAAATGGTTTCCAGAAACGATTGGCAAATAAGATTAGAAAGTCGTCGAAAATATTTGTACAGGGCGATAAAACATGTAACATGTACACAATCGATCGCAAAAAACACAAAATGAGGATTACTGATGAAGTCAATATTCTTTATAAAAAAAAAATAAACACTGGAACATTATCTAAATAGTATTAACAGCGAAGCCAAAGATATCCCTATCTGGCTAAGAATAGACGACAGGCTCCAACAATTAGATGAAAAAAAATCGCGTTTATAAGTATGACTTTGCCAATAATCCATCATTCAAGTTGGTTAACCCAGTGAAAACGGAATTGGGTAGGATTCGTAAAATAATCCTGCAGCAATTGTGTGATATACTACATGTGGCCACACAAGTTGAGACACACGGCAGTGGGGATTGTGTATCTTGCTTTTAAAAAACAAAAAAGAAAAGAATGTACTCATTGAATATGACATAAACGATTTCTACCCGTATTTATCGTATAAGGTGAACGATAAAGAAATAAGTATTGCCAGGGAGTTCATGGGAAAAAAGTGAGAATATGGCCATAATTAAACACTGCTTAAAGTCAGTGCTTTATTATAATTATCCCACATGACAGAAGAATGCGAAAAACAGTGTCTTTGTTGTTTCCCGAGAATCATTTGATGGAACAGAGGTGTAGGCGCTGATAGGCCTATCCTTGCTAATGGAAATGAATAAAATTTTACACATACCGGTTGTAACAGCAAAATTCTCCAAATCGTGTAAAAGCAAAATTGTCCATTTTTAAAAATTAAGCTTTGAACTGTTGTATCTTAGAAATGATTAAAGATATCTTATTGGAATTCTCCGAGGTTTTTATATCACTATTGGACTCTACTTTAAATTACAAAAATGTATAATTATTCTCCACCCTTAACAGAAGAATCGTGATGAAATCGATTAATCATTGCTAAGGATCGGAAACTCATGAAGGATTAAAATTGTTCAAAGATATGTATATTATTCCAGGTTGATTTTCCAACTTATTCAAAATGATCTTCACCCTCTCTAACCTTCTAACTTTCTGTCCTGAAGTAACAATGTGCATTACACGTTTCACGTACGATTTCATTTTCAAGTCTTTATTCACTGCTCTTTGGACTGTCTTACCTGAAACTCCTCTCTCACGTGCCAAACGTCTTATGAATTGAGGTGGATCTTTTCTAATTGATCTCTTTAGCACTAAGTTGAAATGATGATCTCTCTTCGTGTTGTGTCATCCTATTCTTTACTCTATTTATTATACTATTTCTCTCTTCAGATCACTATACGGTGGTTACTTTCGAGCTTGTATTATCGAGCAAGTACTATTAGTGCGAGTGATATTCGAAGGCGTCTGACACCAGTATTGTTCAACGGCGTTACTATAGTTGTATCTGCGATTACAAAGTCTCTACTACACCGAGCATTACGAAAGTGACAACGATTATTTGTTGGCATTACAAAAATGGCAACGAGTGTTCCATGACATCACAAAAATTATCATGTGATGCAAACTTGGATGTGCGGGTGGTGTAATGAAGGTTCTTTTATATTTAGATTTACTATTTACATAAGCTCTGTCTTTAATACTGAGTATCTTTACCCATAAATATAACACAGCTTAAAACTATATTTTTATCATATTTAGTGTATTGGGGCAGCAGGACATTATTCAAACAGCTATTGTTTAATACAACGGAAAACGAATGTCTATAATGTTTTATCATGAGCCGTTCTAAGCTTCGTATAGTTATTTTAATTTCGGGATAAAATAAAGAAAACACTGTCCAACAATTAAGTTAAAGCAACTATACGATGCTTAGAATGGCTCATGATCAAACATAATTAACATTCGTCGTCTGCTATATTTAACAATATATGTTTATATATATATATATATATATATATATATATATATATATATATATATAAACATATATTGTCTGCTATATTTAACAATATATGTTTATATATATATATATATACATATATATATATATATATATATATATATATATATATATAAACATATATTGTCTGCTATATTTAACAACTCTTAAGTGTTTGTCTGGAAGTGGGGATTTGGATTTATTATCAATATCAGTCCTCCTCAGAGAGACGCTTTGTTTATGATTAGGGGCTTGTGTTGGTGACTGAGGGCGTGAGGTATCTCATTCCGATAGAAGTGGTCTGAGGTTGGAGTTTATTTATGACTAGAGCTTTCCTTGTCCCTAACTAAATATCGGTTCCCACTGTGGGGTGCTCCGTATACTACCAACAAGTGTGTTTTCCTGGGATTTACAGTAAATAGTATTTAGACCATAAGGGTTTAATGTTATTAATAAGTTAAGTGGGATTTAACCTTAAAACCAATTAAATTTAGGTAAATTAGTTGAATGAAAGATTCATACATTGTGGATAATACCGGGACACCTACTGGAATAGATCATAGTATCCAACACATATACGCATACATATATCCACATACATGTGCCTGTGCATTTATATGTACATACATATATGTAAGTAACCATACGCACTTGCGTGCACACATACACACACACACACACACACACAAACCTACATCTCCCTATACATATATTCTTATGTAAATTTGAATCTGTTCCTATGTCTACATTTCGTAATTAGCTCTTTTCGTTAAATCAAAGTTAAGAGCTAATTACGAAATGTAATACCCAATATAGATATTCACTATAACTTTCAGTTTTCTGAAAGTATTTGTAAGATCAGGATGTGCGGTTGGGTAATATAAATGTTAGCGGCTGGGACGTGGAATTCGTGAAACAAGTTCAAATTTCGGCCTTGTCAGTTGCGCTTACTTTCGTTCAAATTATCTTGGAAAAGGCATGAATTCATCTCTTCTTCCTCCAGCTTTTGCTTAAAAAGCGAATTAGACTCGATTCTCTTGACTTGTGGTAAACCGTCTAAGAGAAGGAATATGCTTAATTCAAAATCGTGTCAAAAGTAACGGGATGCAATTCCTTTGATTTTACCAAGATGCCATGGCAAATCTCCGAAAATAATGTAAAATAACTTTTGGAGAGCCATGGTTATCTGTGTCCAGAAAGGAATTAAATATTTTAAATAATATATAACACTTGTAACCTAAAAATAAACAAGTGATTGAAATTTCACAAAAGTTTCAATTTTGTAATCCCCCCAAATCTTCTATTCATGAATTCGTTTTTATTTTTGTCGTGCTTTAATGGTTTCAGTTAGACACTTATTTTCGACCGTTAGACTTTATCGAGACATTTTTTCCTAGGATTCATTTTCCTGGCTACCGAGAAGTCCAGAAATATCTACGAACAAAATATCTGTAATTTGCGTTTAATCATCGTGTTATTACGTTCTTAAACAATGTTAGCACATCTTCACGCTACGCCTTCATTTGAATAATAATAATAATAATAATAATAATAATAATAAGAAGAAGAAGAAGAAGAAGAAGAAGAAGAAGAAGAAGAAGAAAAGAAAAATAAGAAGAGGTAGAAGAAAAATAAGAAGAAGAAGTAGAAAAAGGAGAAGAATAGACAAGCAGATATTAGAAGTAGAAAACCAATCATAAGAAAACCATTTTATATACCTCTGAATGCTTTCATATAATTTATCTTTTTAAGTAAATACCATGTTAATGGTCGCAAATGAACTATGTTGAGAATATCTGATACACTGATTACATTAATACGAATGTTTATATATATGTTAAATGAAGTTAGCTGCAACCTTTCCAAATAAGTACATCTGTCTTCATTAATATTTTTTTGAAAATATTAGCTGATAGAGCAGCTGAAAATCGTGAGTGTGTTTTTGTTTTTACGGCTTATCAACCCTTTTATCGGATATATAAAGCCGAAAAATATTTTGGGATTGTAAGAATGATTCATTTCTTTTTTACAAGTAAATATTATATTAATTTTTTTTAGAGTAACAAGGATTTGTCTAGATACAAATTCTATTTCTTAACCGGTAGCTGGAGGTGGAAATGGATACTTACATTTTCCTACGTTATATGCGCGTAAGTGAATGTAACGAAACCGATTGGATTTCGAACTCAGCTCTTCAATTTCTCACTCGACGCAGCTATCCATTGCACCACCCGTACATCCTGAGAGTCATGATCTATATCATTGATTTTCAATCTGGTCACTTAGGCCCAAAATTGGGCCTGATAAATATATTAAATAGACCTGGAAACACCACGAACAGTGTAATCATTACTCAGGATTTATATTTTCTACTACATATTATTTTAGTAAATATAACGCATTTCCATATAATTTCTATTTGGGACGATGTTGGCCTGAAATTCTTGACACTAAAAATGCGCCTCAAGGAAGAAAAGGTTAAGAAACTCCGATCAAATTATAACCTTTATATATATATACATATATATATATATATATATATATATATATATATATATATATATATATATATATATATACATACATATATATATATATATATATATATATATATATATATATATATATATAGATAGATAGATAGATAGATAGATAGATAGATAGAGAGAGAGAGAGAGAGTTAAGACGAGAATGGTATATTAAATATCAATTTGCCAACTAATTCTATACATTTAAATTATTTACTGGTTTCTTAAAGAAGCTCTTTATTTATCAACTATAAAATCTCTCAAAGCACTTCTTTAACATTTTGCTAAATTACCACTTCATTTCATTTTTTTTAGGAAATGTCATTGTCTGGTGTGTAAAATATCTTTCTATTAACACCCGCTCCTGTTTAACGTCGGTGTTGCCATTGCCAATCTACGAGTCAGAACACTTTTATGGAAAATAATTTCTTAATCTTTGTTTGCTTCTTCGCTTAGTTTAAATTTAATGTAGGTCATATTCGATTGGTTGATCTGAGGAAAACCACAAACCATTAACCCCGCGCGTTTTCTTTTTTCTTAAAGAGGTTGTATTTTGTTTTTCAATGTAAATAAATCGTTCACTCTCTAGTAATTTCAAATTGCCTGATGAGATGCCTTTGATACGCATCGAAACACGACTGCAATCGTGTAGCGATTTTGACACGTTTTCGAAGTAATATCCTAAAATAAATTTTATATATATATATATATATATATATATAATATCGTAATTCATTATTTTTCTCCTCCAACAATAGGAGTAGAGAGATTCGCCTATCGTCCGGTTCATACTCTTCCTTGATTATTAGAACTGGAGTAGACGTTTATCCCTTGTTTCTCTTTTAGGGTTTGGTTTCCGGTTCCTCCAACTTTGTACTTCTGACGTCGCCGCGTGAAATCTGAAATGCTATTCAGTAATTATTATTTTCCCCACCCTAATAGGAGTAGATAAGTTTGTCTATCGTCCGGTTCACACTCCTCCCATGTCTTTTGAACATAAGCTGGAGTTTACCCCTTTTCTCCTGTTTAGGATTGGGTTTCTGGTTCCTTCTAAGGTCTATAATCTTAACGACTCTGCCTGGAATCTAAAGTTTTATTCGCCAATTAAATATTGACCTCGTTAAGTCTAGCAATATGTTAGAGGTAATGGTAACACATTACTGGCAATGGTATATTCATCTAGCTAATGTATTACCATTATTTGGGACGTATTTTTGAGAGGTATTTCTGCTGAAACCTGTATATATATTTCAGTAGGAGTAGATAGGTTCGCCTATCGGCAGGTTCACACTCCAAACCAGTCTTTTGAACTGGAGTATAGGTTTATCACATGTTTCCTGTTTAGGATTGGGTTTCCGGTTCATTCTAAGTCTTTTCTCTCTTTTTCAATCCCGGTAATCCCTTGCGTCTTAGTGGCATTATGATTTTTCTTAGGGATAATTGTTTTATATATATAAACAATACGCTAGATTTAGCTGGATCATTCTGTCGAATGAAGATAGCTCAGTGGTAGAAACACTGACTTACACTATGTGTGCGTGTGTGTACGTGTGTGCGTGAATGTGTGCTTTTAAAGAGAAAATAGTACCTGCAAGCACTTTTGGTTATAATGTATATTTTTAAATAGATACAATACTTTATTTTACATATTTTTGCTACACGTGTTTCCAGTATTGTGACTTTCATCAGGCGAAGATTGGTTGTTTAGGCATATTATTTATGGATTTTTTCAAAATTTTGATTACTACTACATTCAAAAGACAATGGTTAAACATGAGAAAAGAAAAGAAAAATAATTCCTTTAAGTAATATGATGAAGGTCACAAACCCCCAAACACGTATAGCAAAAATCACAGAAAATAAAGTATAATATTTTTTTTTTTAAATCCACAATATAAAGAATACGCTTACGGCTCTTTTCTCTTTAAAATATACATATTTCTCTCATTGTAAACACTATAATATTTCCCTTATATATATATATATATATATATATATATATATATATATATATATATATATATATATATATATATATATATAAGTATAGGATTGGTGTATACGGAATAGATTCCAATAACCAACAAATACTATTCTTAAAAGAGTGCTCAATACAGAGTAGAGCAAATATAATTATATATTCGAAAATTATAACATAAATGTTATAAAATCACTACAAAATCTATATCTAACACCATCACTTGATGAAACACCAGAAGTGTTGAAACAAAATGTCTATTTTTGAAGTGATTTTATAACATATTTATGTTATAATATTCGAATATATATATATATAAATGTGAACATAGAAGTCAACACTTAGAGGCGACAGTCTGTTTCATGCTAGCTGCAATCGTCATGCCACATATATATATATATATATATATATATATATATATATATATATATATATATATACAGCAAAATTATCCTAATCGTTTAAAAGCAAAATTTTGGAGTTGTTAATTTTGAAACGTTGTATCTTAGAAATGATTAATGATATCTTGTTGGAATTATCCGAGGGATTTATAGCACTATTAAACACTACTTTGAGCAATAAGAATGTATACTTTCCCAGCTTAACAGGCAAATTGTGATCTATCATAAATGAAAATGACAAGTTCATAATTAATTAATCATAGTTAAGAATCGGAACCTCCTGAAGGATTGAAATAAAGTTCAAATGTATATATATTATTCCGAGACAATTCTCTAACTTATTAAAGATGAACTTCACCCTCTCTAACCTTCTAACTTTCTGTCCTGGAGTAACAAGGTGTCTCACACGTTTCAGGTCCGATTTCATTTTCAAGTCTTCACTATTCACTGCTCTTTGGAATGCCATAGTTGAAACGCTCCTCTCACGTGCCAAACTACTTATGAATTGAGTTGGAACTTTTCTAATTGATCTCTTCAGATCTAATTTGACATGATGATCCCTCTTTCTGTTGTGACCTTCAGATCAAGTTTTCCTCTCTACTGTTTCTTCTTTTTTAAAACTTATTCACACTTCTATCGGGAGTTCCTTAATTGACTTTGAAGATGGGAGCCAGAGTATAAATGTTGGTAACATTACTGAAGGCCTGAATGATCTTTTTTCCTCTCACCATTGCTCATTTGTGAAGACAGTGGATCTGACACAAAACAATTTTAAGCTGTTCTCTTTGTAGCTGAATAACTCAAAGGTTTTTTTCAACGAATCTCATGACACATGGTGTCATAATTGCTAAACGTGTTATCTGAAAACATGGAAAAAAGAAACTCAATTAGTTTAGTTGTTTTTTTAGATATTAAGCATTTTGTGGGATTGATAATTATTCTGTTGCAGGATTTGGACAATTTTGCTCTTACACCCGACATATATATATATATATATATATATATATATATATATATATAGAGAGAGAGAGAGAGAGAGAGAGAGAGAGAGAGAGAGGGAGATAGATAGATAGATAGATAGATAGATAGATAGATAGATATAGAAAGAGAAAAATATGATTATCGTATCAGTTATTGATAGATCTATATGTTTCTTACGGCGTCTCAAGTTTCGTAATATATTTAAAGCCAAAACATATTATTGGATGGAAGAATAATACTTTTTGAAGATTGAATAATGGGAAATAATATTTGACCCATAGATGATGGGGAAATGAAATAAATTCATACGTTTCCCAAAGGTATATGCGCTTACGTAAACGCAACGTACCCGACTGGAATTCGAACTCGACTCTTCAATTACTGATTTCAAACCGTTATCTATTACACCAGCCGCACATCGTCATGTAATTCCTAAAGCGGGCACCCATCTAATTCCTGAGCAGGAGTCGTACGAGAATCAGTGTGTCAACGTTATACGTACGTAACCCAGTAGATCTGTGATATTTAGTACGGAATATAAACATAAATACACACACTCACAAATATATCTATACATATATATATATATATATATATATATATATATATATATATATATATATATATATATATATTAAGAAATATACATAATATCTTACATTATTTGCACAACTCTGAGTTTCATGCCGAAGAAATTTGCTGATATCGTTATATTTATTTTTATTCATATTTTGACACCGGTAATTTTTTTTTAATTTTCTAGTTCCCGCGAGATATATTATTGTTGGGGTGGAATATTATTGGAGTTCAAATATTTAAATGAATTGTAGTTTAATTTGGAATTATAATTTAAGTTGTGCAAATAATGTAAAATATATATATTTCGTAATATATATTAAATAGCTCTGTTACTTAACATTGAGCACTGTTTTTCTTACACTAAATACTATTTATATGTATTTGTATACCTATTCGTTTACACAACACACACACACACACACAGATATATATATGTGCATGTGTGTGTAAGTTTTCTCTCGTCTTTGTGTTTTTGCATCAGTGTAAACATCACTTTAGTTATATATATATATATATATATATATATATATATATATATATAATATGTGTGTGTGTGTGTGTGTGTGTGTGTGTGTGTGTGTGTGTGTGTGTGTGTGAATATACATAATATCCAATTTCGATAACACTACTCGGAGTTTCATGCAGTTCCGATGTTGGATAATATGCATATTCGCTAACTGGATTCTCCCATCGATTTCGACGTGTGAGGGTCAAGCAACTCAGTTCCTAAAAGCTGACAGCCAGTCTACGTGCCCAAATCATTTGATTATAGTGGTGAGAACAAACAACCCTCATCAGCTTTGAATTCAGAGTTGTCCTTCACCGGACACACCCTGTTCTATAGCTGGGGTGGGGGTAGAAGAAGATTCATATCTTTCCCAAAAGTATTAGCACGTGAGTGAATGCAATGGATTCGACTGGAATTCGAACTAGCCTCTCCGATTCCTCAATCCGAGCCGATATAAATTACACTAGCGTGCCTCTATCTTCCCTAATACATACTAGCTTTGTTTCATAATATTGAGACCTGTTTTTATAACACTTTAGGAATAAATATACTTACATACGTGCAAGTATCTGTGCGTGTATGTAAATTTTTATCATATCCAGTTATATATATATATATATATATATATATATATATATATATATATATATATATATATATATATATCAAAATACACTATTCGTTATATTTAGCTGTTTTTAAGCAATATATTTTCGTTTAAATGTTTAAAAACAGACGTTAACTGTATCAGGTGTGTCGACTCAATAAAACGTGTAAAGTAATAAGAAGTAATGTCGGACTATGGACAAAATTCCATTAATTCTTTGAAAAAATGTCCGTGTGCGTTTTGATATATACACATTTGCATATAATAACGTGAATATATATACCCTCTCAAACATTCACTTTGTTATCTGTATGTATTTGTGTTATTTTGTGAATGTGCCTGCGCGCGTGGTTCATTATTTTTTTTGATGTTGTATATTGTATTTAGGTTGTAATTGAATATATTTACATAGCATTTAACCAAGAAGTAAATAGTTAATAACATACTTATATATACATATGTGTGTGTGTGAGTGTATGAGCGTGATTGTGTATATGTACATGCACACACACACATACACGCATGTATATGTATGTATGTATGTGTGTATGTATGTATATAGGCAATATATATATATATATATATATATATATATATATATATATATATATATATATACATATATATATGCATTAGGATATAATAACAATAAATATGTAACTTTATACACACAGCCACAAAAACAAACATTCATACATTATGTATGTGTGCGAGAGAGGTGAGAGTGGGAGAGAGATGGAAAGAGAGCGAGTGACAAATCACTTCAACTCTGTCGTTGTTGTAAGGGGTAGCATTTCAAATAGCAAATTACCCGCTCTAGGGTTGATAGTTGAAGTAATTGACCATTTATGTGACTTGAAAAATAATTTTACTTTAAAAAAATGAGTTAAATAAAAAAAAGGAAAAAAGAATATTTAAAAAAACAACCAAACTTATCTCATTTTTTTAAAAAAAATGGAATTTTGTTTCCTCTTCAAGCGGATAGCGCCAATTAGGTTTGGTTCACCTCGAAAAATTGAAAGTGAATTGTAAACTGAAAAAAAAAACACATCTAAGGAGAATAAGAAGAATAGGAAGCCGAAAACAGAAAGAAAAAAGCAGACGATAAACAAATGTTGAATTCAATGAAACAAGAGTGAAGGCGAAAAGTATTTCAAAATGGCGTCCAAGAATTGGAGCTTATAAGAAAAGCAAGAAAAAACTTGTAGGATAAAATTATAAAAATGTTTTCTAAAAACAAAAAAGTCTGAAACAGTAAGGAAAACAAAAATTGGGCGAAGTAAAGCAAAAGAGTGCGGCTAATCAGCTATAAAAAATCAAATATAAACGTAGTATTATTGAGAAAGAAAGAAAAAGGAAAGAATGAATGAAAGTTAGGAAGAGAGTCGAAGAAAAATGAAAGAAGGCCAGTAAATTAAATAACTAAAAAAGAAGAAAAAAAAACAATAAAGAAGAAATGAAAAAAAAGATTTTTACCGGCAAGAATTTAAGATTGGCGCTTACTAATTCTACCCCTACAACAAATTTTAGGTTTGATAGATTATTTTATTACTTCAGAGGTTAAAAGATAATTTGAAAGAAGGTAAGAAAAAGACAAGAATGAAAGAAAAATAAACAAGCAGGATAAACAAAAAGAGTTTGAAAAAAGGAATGAACTAATAAAGAAAAGAGAAAGAATGAAAAATTAATATCAATATTAAAAGAAGACGTAAAAGGGCAAAGGAAGAAAGGAAAAAAGAAGGAAAGGAAGAAAGAAAAACACATTTTTGAATAGTAAATGAATGTACAAAGAAAGAAGAGAAAGACAAGCGAATGAAAATGAAAAACAATATTACAAAAAGAAAAAAGTTAAAATATTTAAAAAATGCGGAAGGGAAAAAATGACAAAAGAAAGAAAGAAAGAAAGAAAGAAAGAAAGAAAGAAAGAAAGAACGAAAGAAAGAACGAAAGAAAGAAAGAACAAATAAAGGAGAATGAAAGAAAGGGAAATAAAAATCAATATGAAAAAGGAAAACGTAAAAAGGGCAAATAAAGAATATAGAAAGAAAGAAAGAAATGGAATGGAATAAAGAAAGAAATGGAAAGAAAGAAAGAAAGAAAGAAAGAAAGAAAGAAAGAAAGGAATGAACAAATAAAAGAAAGATAAAGGAAAATTGAAAATCATTAATTAAAGGAAATAAAACGTAAAACGACAAAGAAAGAAAGACAGAAAGAAAGAAGAAAGAAAGAATTAAAAAATGAATGAACAATTAAAGAAAGAGAAATAATAAAAATGAAAATAAATATTAAAAAGAAAATTGTAGGAGGACAAAGATAGAATACGGAAAGAAAGAAAGAAAGAAAGAAAGAAAAATAACAAAGGAAGGAAAGAAATTTTAAAAAGTAAATGAATTAACAAAGAAAGAAGGAAAGACAAGAGAATGAAAAAGAAAAACAATACTACAAAAAAGCAAATAGGGAAGTAAAATGACAAAAGAAAGAAAGAAAGAAATTTTTTTAAAGAAATGAATAAAGAAAGAAAAAACAAAAGAATGTGTGATAAAAAAAACCGCTATTAAAAAAGAAATGACGTTAATGAACCAAGAATGAAAAATCCAGTTAGAAGATCATAAGAAACAGAAAAACAGAAATCGAAAAGAGAGTCGTTACTAAGAAATCTAGAAAGAAACAGAGCAAGACAGAAAATAGTATTTAAAAAAAAAAACAGGCGCTAACGAAATTGAAAATTTCTCTTCATTATGAGAATCTGTACAAGCCAATTTTAATGGCACTGACGGGTGGAGAAGATGGCGTGGAATTTGATTACTGATGTTTATGCAGGAAAACGTTGTTCCTAATGTTACAAATTCGACGCAGCAAACATCCAGAGAGATGCAATAGGGAAGTTTTCTACGTCTCGTGTGTAATCCAGACAGGAAATATTCACTTTACCGCTATACATTCCTTGTCTCTGTGAAAAATAAAAATAATCAACCTATGTTGAAGAATACTTCGAGTCAAATCTGAATACACAATTTATTTGAAAAAAAAAAAAGCACCAGTCCATAGAAAACAATTTGAAAATATTTTCGTGTAGGCATAATGATACATTAAATTTTTATAAAAAATATTTTATTTGCATTATTTAAATTCGGTCTAATATACCCATCTTGGTTGTTTTCATCGCATTGGAGCTTATAAGAAAAGCAAGAAAAAAATTACAAACAAAAAAAAGGAAATTAAATGAGAAAAGCTAAAGGATTTAGCTAAAGGATTAGCTAATCTATGGGACAATGACCGAGCGGATTAAAGCATTGGTTTGTGAATTTAGTAATGTAGTAATATAAGAGTTGTGAGTTCAATCCCAGGGCTGGGTAGTATAGACTTTGACTCAGTACGAATCAATAAGCGAGCCGTAGAAACGAAGAATCCCTGTATATATAGAACGGAAAGAAAAGAATGTCTCCCCGAAAATGAATAAAGATCCCAGAAATTCCCTGAAAGTTAACCAGGATGAAAGACACCTGAAGAATGTCGGGGGGAACAACGACTGAAATGTGATATTAACAACTAAGATCAGGATATATTGCGAATGGCATTCACAACACAAACCCAACTGCAGGTAGGTCTTGTGACCTGTCAGTTCAAAAGCACCTCAACCTATCGAAGTTTTCTGATCTTATAAGTAACGGGATTGTATCCCTCGCCGTCTTGCTAGGCCTGTCGCAGAATTTACAGAACCCGGTATTCCACAGCGGTCACCCATCTGAGTACTGACGAGGTTCAACGATGCTTAACCGGTGATCAAACAAAAACTTGTGTTTCAACCTGATATGGCCAAAAGAGTCAATGATGTAAATAATGATAATTTCTCATACCGGAAATTCAAAAAATATTTTAACAAAACACTGGAAATATTTGCATCAAACTGTTACAAATTAATTTATAATTCTGTTAGAATTTTTGCTCTGTTTTTTATTTTATTTTATTTTTTTTTTTTTTTGCTTTTTCTCCTTTTTGAGCGATTTAGATGCGTGTCTGTGAGTGTGAATGTGCCAACGCATTTCCCAGAATATGTGGTGTGTATAGCTAATCACGCGAGGGGTTAAAAATGTATTGTGGGATTTGAGTGTAAAAGGGGGGAAAAATACTGCGAAAGAAAAATATCTCTGAAGTAATTTCAGTAACGCAAGAACAAATTTGTTTACAATTTGCTTAAGAGTGAATTTAAATAAAAATAATAATAAAAAAAATTCTTGGAGATTTTCTTTTACCTTGCGGCCAAACCTTATCGATCGATCGATTTCCCTAATCAAAGTTGAGTTTCTTGATTGTGTTAGCTTCACAATGACAAAAATCGAGTAATCGGCCGGTTGTTATCGAGACCTCAACTGAATCGAAAAGAAAACTTTTTTTCTTTCTCTCGGTTAAACAAAAATAAAACAGATCGAAATAAGAAATGTAGACATTTTATTATACCGCCTGTTTTTAGGTTGTCTGCATATGTTTTCCTCAGAAGATACGTGTGACTAGAAAAAATACCGTAAACAGAAAGGCCACATATATTAAACGTCTACTAAATCTGACTAGCAACAGCAAGAAAATATCTAGTCGGTAGCTAGAGAAACAATCCAAAATGAAAGCTGTGAAGTGAAGACATCAGATTGTAAACAAGTACACAGAATTAACTCTCTGGCAAGACGGAGAAAAATGTCACAGAGAAATCTGAAGGTGTATCAAAATGGCGGAAGAAGGATTCCAAAAGCTAAAAAAAAAATATTAAGAAGCATGAAAAATTGTTAGGCAAAAAGAAAAGTGTGAAGAATTGCCTGATGTGATCGAGAATTCAACTGAAACGGAAAGAAAAAAAATTCCAACCAGTTAAGCAAAAATAAAGCAGACCCAAATAAAAAACTGTATATATAACTGAAGATGACCTAACTGTTAGCTTCAGTCATTTTCCCATCACTGTAACATAACTTCCCTCTGCCCGTCCCATAAATCTTTTCATGGCAATTGTTCTGATGAGCTTTGCTCTTTGATACTCCAACTTTACGAATTCAAGCATCGTACCGTGGAGCAATGGATAGCGGAGAGCCGAGTTCGAATTCCAGTCGAATCCATTACATTCACTTACGCGTTAATAATACCCTTAGGAAAGGTATGAATCCTCTTCTCCCCGCCCCAAGCTATGAGTAAATAGCAGGGCAGACCGGCTTCTAAAGCCTTGTATGTCAACTGGTCTATCGCAAAAAGAAATAGCAACCTAGTGCGGAAAAAAAAATTATGTATTGAAAGACACATGATCGCCTAAGCGTGTATCACGCATAGCACATAACTGACTGACTAGATTGGCATTTAGGTTTCATCCTTTTACAATGGAAATGTCTAGATATAACCGTAAGTTCTATGCCAACATTTCCTTCTCTATCATTTCTCGCTTGTGAAACTTACTTCCAGTTTCTTACTTTCCAGTCAATTTTCATCTTCAAAAATTTAAATACAACATTCATTATATTTTGTCTTCTTAATTTTTGTTCTTTTATTGTTTTCTCTCCTTAATAATGTTTACTTTTTCTCATATTCTCTCATACCCCTTGGGTCTGAGTGGCTTTATTACCTTGCCTGGGATGAAATTCTTAAAAAACGTGTGAGTAAAAACTAAGCCGTAAATAGAAAGACCAAATATATTACACATGGTAAAATGCGAGCATGTAGCCAACGGAATGACTGGTGCTACATAATCTTTTTAACTTGCACTTCTCAGTATCTAACTAAGTTAGATTAAATAAATAGCCATAAAAGTCGATACTTGATGTGCATACACGATTTTACAAGCGTTTTATTTTCTTTTTATGCCCACACATAAAAATATAGACTCAAGCCTACGTACATGCACGTAAATAGACAGAAATAGAGAGTGGGGATATAAACGAAGTATGCTGAAAAGTAATCGGCCTGTTTTACACATTTGCTTAAATCTGGAGAAGTGGATGGAGCCTAGAGATTTTCAAGATTATATAATAGATAAAATAGTTTAAACAAAAAATTGTAACGTTTTTTCAGTGGTAGAATTTGAACACGTGATTTCGTTTCACACGTGATTGAATTTATGTCATATATATATATATATATATATATATATATATATATATATATATATATATACACTGAAACGTGACTTCTCAACGCGTCTTTCTACAGGATGCTTTTGTGGATTGTGAATTTTAAACGCTTTACGTTAATATATATATATATATACATATACACACACACACACATATATATATATATATAATACTAGTGGCAAAATCCGCTACTCATACGGAACCAATCTGTCGTTTAACATGCTAATTCACCGTAATTGAAATAAATATTCAACTAAAAATAAGCTATAACTGCACAAGCATGATAAAAAAACCCATAGTAAACCAAAATAGAAAAACAATGGCGAGATCTGATAAAAAAGAAGCATGTAAATGTAACTGCAGAATGAAGGGGGAATACCCTCTGAATGGGGTGTTTTTGGTGAGGAACGTTGTCTATGATGCTAAAGCAATCAGTAGCGGAGAGAGTAAATACTACCCAGGAGCTGCCGAGGGAGAATGGAAAAGACGATACTACAATTGCAAAATTAGTTTGACCAACAGTAAATACAAAGGTAGCACTGTGTTTTGTAATTAGTATTGGAACACCATTGACAGCGGAAAATAGGCGCCTGCCATCACATGGAAAATACTGGCCAAATCAAGACCATATAATCGGGCCGGTAAAGGACGGAATTTGTGCCTAACGGAAAAAAATGAATACTCATACAGCGAATGGGAGTTCAAGTTTTGAATAAAAGAAGCGAATTTATGACCGCGGGACGGCAAAGAATAAATATTGCATAAAAAACACATATCCAGGGCCGGAGTTACTTGCCACACTTGGAATATATAAGATAAACAATAGATTGGTTCCGTAGTTCTGTCAGAAGATTATTCTTACATGAAATTCTCTGTAGCGGAATTTGGTATTGATAGTATTATTGTATACTGACGGCTCACTCGGTTTTGACATTGATATCTCAGTTTATTTTATATTTTAAGCTTTTAGCTTATTTTAAGCTTTATCTTTTATTCTTACTATTAGCATATATATATATATATATATATATATATATATATATATATATATATATATATATATATATATATATATATATGACAGAAAATTCTGAAAAGTGCGGCTATCGAATCTCATCAAAATATAAATCTGCGCTATGGATTTTTTTCAAATATCTCCATCCCTGAAAGATTTATGTGATTAATGCGAATGTCAGTGTGTCACTATGTCACACTTTTTCAACTTTACTCCTAAATGCTTGTAGCCCAACTCATCCTACCATTTTGGATTCGGGCCGAACCCGTGAGCAAATTAAAAACGCTACGGGTTGGATCCGGAGCCGCCATCATGACATTTTGGATTCCCAAGTTTTCATTACTGCGATTGTTTTCGCCGATTTTTTTGCGACGAATGTTCTTCTACGATAACAATTTTTATAACGTGGAAATAAATTTGGGAATAATCGAAATTAATTCCGAAATCCAGCGAAAGTCACTCATGAAATAAAATTAATGGTTTCTACAGAAAGTAAGGACCTACCTACACCAAATTATCTTTGAACTTTTAAAAGGCAACCTTAAATATTGATGCAATACATAAATGCGGCGATCAATTTTCAGTTCTTCTGTTGTGTATTATTTTCTATTTCATCTTCTCTTCCGTACCTATTGTGATGAAGGCTCAATCAATAGCCCTCCGCAGAAGCTAGCTTAAATGCTGCCCGATGGCAGCATTTAAAGTTCTTTAAACTAGTATATATATATATATATATATATATATATATATATATATATATATATAGAGAGAGAGAGAGAGAGAGAGAGAGAGAGAGATAGATAGATAGATAGATAGATAGATAGATAGATAGATAGATAGATAGATAGATAGATATACAGGTTGTTGCAGCAAAATCCGACATTTAACAAAAATAAAACGAAATAGTCAATAAAAACAAAAGTTGTATATGCAGATACCGCAAGTCTCATCGCATGCTCATCACGAATGCCTCTTTGCTGAACGAGCTCAAGCACGTGTCTGCCGGGATACTGAGGTTATTCTCTGTTGAAAAGAATTTCACCTAATACCAGACAAGCAACAGACAGAACGACAGGTGGATCGGCAAAGACATCGAGAAGGTTCCCGTCGTGAAGCATACAAAGATTCCCTCCTCCGTCATGGTTCTTGGTGTCATCTCCAGCGCGGGGGTCGTCATGCTTCCATTCTTCTTTCAAAAGGGCCTGAGAATCACCGCTAAGATCTACCAGGAGTTGCTGAGGAGCGTGGTGAACTCATGGATGGACGAGATCGCTGCCGGACGCCCCTAATTCTTCCAGCAGGACTCCGCTCCTGTACACAAGAACAAGACGACCAAGCGAGGCTGCTCAACAATGTTCCTCACCACTGGTCGCCGGACTTGTGGCCGCCCTACTCACCCGACTGCATCCCCCTTGACTATTTCTTCTGGGGCGTGATCGAGGCCAAGACCAACAAGCACACCCACAACACAGTCGATTCTCCTGAAGGCTGCCATCGTGGAGGCATTCGCTGCTATGGACACGAAAATGGTCGCCAAAGCGTGTGACACATTTCGCGCCCGCCTTGAGATGGTCGTCGCTGCCGGCGGCGGTTACATTGAAAAATAATGTAATATGTAACTCTAACTGTTGCTAAATAAACTGTCGGGTCTGCATATACACACTTTTGTTTTTATTGCCTATTTCGTTTTCTTTTTGACAAATGTCGGATTTTACTGCAACACTCATGGATAAAAATATGAGCCAGATGTAGAAAAGAAATATGATTAAAACTCGTATATATATTAGCTGAAAACTTTATAATTATCTTTCTTGAATTGATGTTTCACTCGCATGAAAAAATTAATGTTTCCTATTTGTCCCTTATCGTATCACATATATACCAGCAATGACTTGTGTTAATTTTTACTTATTTCGGATGAGTAGCAAAATCATTTATTTGAAATTTAATCTGGAGTGCTAAAAATTAATCTGTAGTACAAAATCTTTTCTATTTTTTTTAGTAACCAGTTTAGTATCAATTTATAAATGCTTCTTCTTTTGTTGAAAATATCTCCGAATGAAAACATTTCTGAGAATAAAAGAGTTGAAATCATTGACTTCAACCACGGCCTTCAGGTAATTTCGGAATCTCTAGCAATTCTTCCTGACAGTCTCCTTGTTTAAGTTAGTGAATGCTGACATAATCCTTGCTTTCGTTTCATCTTTGATGTTACAAGCAATTTTGTCGGTTTTTCGCTCAACTGTGCCGCAGGGAGTTAGATAGCTAAATATAAGAGGTGATATGATCACAGAAATTGTCTGACAGCATTGACTGTGTTCTTGTTGTCAGGCATGGTGTGTAGTCCTTTTGCCAGTGTTTTCAGCAGGCATCTTCTTGACCTAGGGCAGCACTAGCTCTTCATATCACTTGATGTAGGCCTCTGTGTTGAGTTTGAGGCCCTCATCAACAAATTCGGGAGTTCTTTTCTTATCAGAACAATCAGAGTGGGTTTTGCGATATGCCATACCTTCGGAAGCATCAGTAGATTCATCCAACTCTTTAACGAATTCTCTTCACTGTCCTCCGATTGACACCCAAACACTATGAAATGTCGGTATTGGAGATTCCGGTGCAAATGCCCAGCAGTACATCATGCCGTTTCCAAATTCCTGACGGGGGGAATTGTGTCATAGGGCTCTTTTACACACAGACAGTGCCCAACTGACCCTACTATACCGTGCAGTCGATAAAATCAAGAGCAAACAAAGTGCATGCGCGAAATTAAAAATATAATTTACGACAATTTACCCATCGCAGCATACATATATATATATATATATATATATATATATATATATATATATATATATATATATATATATATATATATATATATATATATATATATATATGCATTAGGATATAATAACAATAAATATGTAACTTTATACACACAGCCACAAAAACAAATATTCATACATTATATATGTGTGCGAGAGAGGGTGAGAGTGCGAGAGAGATGGAAAGAGAGAGGGTGACAAATCACTTCAACTTTGTCGTTGTTGTAAGGAATCAAATACAAATGAAATGTGGATTGGAATCCGACATAATGATAGGATAAGGAAAAAGTAGGAAATGTTTATATATCTAGCATGTTTCGCTTTTATTAAAGTTTCATAGGAGAATGAAATATTGAGGAGTAAAAAGAAGAAAACGACTATATATTGTCATCCGATACCTGCATAGACAATCTAGAATTAGGCCATAAATACACACATGAATTATTCACACGAACGCTGCTTGAGAAGACAAAAGCTGTTGTCCTCCTTAACCAATAAAAAACAAACACGACAAAATTTTAAAATGGCAAATTTCATTCTCTGTTGAAGCTTACTAAAAGATAAACTTATTAGATTTGTAACCGTTTCCTATTTGTCCCTTATCGTATCACCCCTGATCTGTCATCTCGTCTGCAGTCGCTCTCTCACAGACGCGACGTTGCCTCGCTCTGTCTTTTTTACAAATACTTTCACGGTAATTGCTCCGAGGAGCTGCTTTCGCTGGTTCCTAGGCCTCATGAATTTAAACGTCCTACGAGGCTGGCATCCCGTTCCCACCCCTTCACCGTTGAAACTGTTAGATGTAGACGTCTCTTCTACTCAAATAGCTTCATGTCTCGCACACCTCGCCTGTGGAACTCCCTTCCTTATTCCTGTTTCCCTGAAAAATACAATCTCCAACTATTTAAGTGTAACGTCAATCGACATCTCCAGTTGCCTTGATCTATCCACTTCCCTTCTCCACATCCTTTCACCTTTAATTCCTACCTGCTCTCGCTCCAAATCTTCTGTAACCCCCTTGCCTTGATCGATCCACTATCTTTCTCCACATCCTCTCCTTTACCACTCCTATCTGCTCTTTCTCCAAACCTTCTGTAACCCCTTGCGTGCTAGTGGCTTCCAGCCTTGCTTGGGGTGATAAGCTTAAAATACATATATATATATATATATATATATATATATAGATATATATATAGATATATATATATATAGGTTCCTCCACAAAAACGCGATTAAAACGTGTTTAAGATGATTGTTTAATAATCAGAAATCTTTCTTAAAGCCTTTGTTATATTTTTAATTTCAAGCTGAGAGATTAACTTTAATACTTCTGATAAACATAATATTATGCTGTATTTCAAAACAAATTAAATTGATTGGAAGTCGTTTTCGTTTTGAAATTAATTTTTTTTTTTAATTTAGCACCATTTTCAACAAACTGTTATAAAAATGTAAATATGTTTATTAAAATATCTTCCAAAAAGCAAAGTATAATTTTCTGAAACTGTATTTGAGGAAATATTAGTTTATTTAAAGTATAATTCATATGATTTGAAACAATTATTATTCTTGTTTAAGTTTAAAATATCACAGAAATGCATTTTTTAACACCACGCTGCCTTGCTTATTTATGTTGACAGTTTTTTACCAACTCCGAGACATCTCGATGATAGATATATTTTTATTTAATATTATTTTACGGGGCTTTAACCTTACAAAATAATTGAGAAACATAACGCGAACGTCTTTTAAGAACCCTTAATCTTAAAGATTTAAGAAAATATTCACACTAACCTAATGTTTTATTGAATTTTAGAGAATTTTGAACCCAAATTTATTGTACTTGTCGCTCTTATTTTCTGAGTGTCGGATATGGGCGATCGTATCTATAAAATTTGGCGTGTTTTGACACATACAAAAACAATTCAATTTTTATTTTAAATATTCAGGATTGTCAGATTATAATAAGCTTTACGACATATGATTAGTAAATATAGTTTTACTTAATAATAATATTTCCTAAGAGTTACACCATAAAAACTGATTTTTAAAAGATTTTAAAATATTATAAATTATTCCCATTAAATTTTTTTTTAACATGAACACAAATCTTTTAAAAAATCATTTTTCATGTAATTTTTTTATAGACAATATTGCCTTTAATATATATTATTCATAAAAGCAATTAAAGCTACTTTAATTAAATAATGTCTTAGTTTTATTCAGCATTTTAGTTTTCGATTCAGACAGATGGAGTCTGATTTTGCAAAAAACATCGGTGATTTAAATTCTCCAAATAATTCTACTTTTAACTAATATAGTTACTAAAAATTATCACGTTGAATTTCTCATAAAATTAAGTAACGGAGTGAAACAAATCTAAAAAATATGTTTCCTAAGATTTTCTAATAAAAAAACCATTTGTAATATAATCTCATTCATTTGCGAATAAGTCTTGAAAATTACCATTAAAATCCGCCAAGTACTTGATCTTTGCAAAAAATTCCAATGTGTCTGTCACCGCAAAAAAAAAGACGCTAAAATTTGCTATGCTAATCTATAATACATCCGCTGACGAAAAAAAAAGACAAGAGTTTTAATCAAAATTTCGAATGTTCTAAAAAGGAGTAAAAATTTGATTAAATATTGAAAAAATACTTTGATCCTTCCTCTTAAAGATTTGACGATAAGACTTTGTTTTCATTAAGTTCGGAGCATGTTTTCATCACGGTATACTGATTTTAGTGACTTTGTGGAGGTGCATACATACATATATATATATATATATATATATATATATATATATATATATATATATATATATATATATATACACACACACACACACACACACTTGGGGGTCGCAGAAGTCACAAGTCATCGTGACCGAGGTTTTGAGTGTGCTGGCATTGTTCAGATTGTTGACTACGCTAGATAACACGCTCTCTTCCAGAAACTGTAACTAAGGTCTGCATAGTTGCAGTATAAACCACAGTTGGGCTCTGTGGAGGTTGAACAAAAACAAATGTGCCTGAATAAGCGTCTGCAATAGGAATTGTCTAGCCCCCCTTGTAGACGGGTATCCTCGAATATGAGTTACCAGCTATCATATATATATATATATATATATATATATATATATATTATTATTATTATTATTATTATTATTATTATTATTTTAGATATCAGAACAAAAACCTGTTGAAATCGCTACACAATAGCTTTCGTGTTTCGGTACTATGTTGTATCACTTCAGGCGAATGTTTAAATGACTAGCGATTAAATTTTTTTTTTTTAATTTCAAAAGCGAAATGTTTACCTCTTTTCCGAAAGATAAAGGGTGGGTGTAAGAAAACACAAGGTTAGATTTAAATATGGAGAGGGAAAGAAAACACATGATCAGAATTAAGAATAGACTTTATCTTTCGGAAAAGAGGTAACATTTTGCTTTTGAAATTCTTATATCAACGCTGCCGATATGTGTGTGTGTGTGTGTGTGTGAGAGAGAGAGAGAGAGAGAGAGCCCGCGCACGCGCGTGTGTATGTAGCTATTACAAAGTATGAGCCGTCTAATTATAAAAATAAACATTTATTTTACCCAAAATATTTAGATTTTTCTACACAATGTCTTGTCAGTGCACTTAATCAAGTGGGGAATATTAATCACATAGATTGGATATTATACAGTGAAATTTTAGATCAACTTTCAGCTAATAATTGCGTAAGAGGCTTCGGATTTACTGATACAGCTGCCATATTATATATAAGTACATATATTATATATATATGTACTTATGTCGTGTCATCTGACTCCGGGGCTAGTTTGTTGTTCAATTTGAAATTCACAGGATTTTTTATGTCAACGTCAGCTGGGAGTATTTAACGCGAAAGACGCAATAATTGCCTGTGAAACCCGCGCGCTGGCTTTTCCCGACCTCCCACACATAGTGAGCCGCTCGAATGGATCCAAGCCAGGAAAACTGGCAAAATCATTACCTTTCTAAGGACGATGTTTGTCATTCACACCAATAAATAAGGCATGATCTCAAATTTTCTGTTTCATCCTAATGAAAACCCTTTGTGCCGTGAGAATAAGATAAAAAGGCACAGGGAATTTTTTTTTCGGCTGTAATGATTTTCACACTCCAATATTTTAGGAGCTCACTGATTAGCTGAGAGTTGATCGAAAATTTTACTCTATAATATCCTATCTATATGATTAATATTCCCTGATTAATTGCACTAACATAGGAGATTGTGTCTAAGATATATATATATATATATATATATATATATATATATATATATATATATATATAGGTAACTATACTCGTGTCGAAAAACCTTCGAATTCTTGATTTAACAATAGCCAAATCAATTTCGAAGGGAAAAAATGGTTTTAAAAAAGAAAGAGCCAGGAACATGAAAGTCTGTCGAAAATAATCGCACAGATACAGGTTCAAGGCCCAAAGAAAAAACCCCAATATGAGTAACCAACTAACTAAAGAGCTCGATACAAACGTAGAGCAAACCTAGTCAAACCTAATGAGCCAGACAAACCTACCAAGGTTTCACTTAAGCAGATCGTCAGAGCCAGCTGACCCTGACGATCTGCCTAAGTGAAACCTTGGTAGGTTTGTCTGGCTCATTAGGTTTGACTATATATATATATATATATATATATGTGTGTGTGTGTGTGTGTGTGTGTGTGTGTGTGTGTGTGCGTGTGAGGGTGTGCGTACGTGTGTGTGTAATATTAATGCTTTTTGTAATTAGCTGGTGGATGCATTGTAATAACAGAACCCTCAAATTCCTAGAAGATATTATTATACAAAATAAACAAACCACATTAATTAAAATATATTTTAGCACATGTGATAGTGTTTTCAAACGTGTATAAAACATTTAATATTCGTACAAAATAATAATAATAATAATAATAATAATAATAATAATAATAATAATAATAATAATATATTTACTTACAAAAACGATCAGTGGGATCAGTGTAAAATGTCATGAAGCCATTTCTAACATTAGGCCCCTAGTTGGGACCCTGAAGGAAACGTGTATACAAAAGAAATCAAAGGAAATAATAATACTTGAACAGGACAAACATGAACTTCGTCCACAATATCGTTGCCGATATCTCATTCGAAAATTGAAAAATACTAAAAAAAAAAAATAAATTAAACAGACAGAATTCGCTTGTTGAAATAATCTTGTTACCATGAAAATTTGCTGCCTCAATATATCTTAAACACACACACACACACACATATAATGAAATATATGTATTTTTCCTCAGTTTCTTTAAATAATTTTATGATATTTTAAACTTAATACAGATTAAATTTTAAATTTAAAATTGGTAATTTTTAATTTTCAATTTTATAGTTAGAATGATTTCTGTTTTAGTCTGACCCTAACGTAAAGGCATTAATAACTATAATCAAGGTTCGTTGTCATGTTTTTTGGAATCCTCATATGCTTGTATTTTGATTGGTCATTGCAGTTTATGTAACAGCGTTTCCTCTATCGAGGGGTGTTTGGCCGATTTGATTCTTTCAAACAATATATTCTACATTAACAACATCACTTAATAAGACACCAGAAGTGTTGAAACAAAATGGCTATTTTTGTAGTGATTTTATAACATATATATGTTTTCGAATAAAATATATTTGCTCTACTCTGTATTGATCACTCTTTTAAAAATAGTAATTTTGGTTATTGGAATTTATTCCGTATACACCAAGCCTATATATATATATATATATATATATATATATATATATATATATATATATATATATATATATATATATATATATATATATATATATATACAAACAGGTTTGGTTAAATAAGCATGACATATCATATTCATCAGGGATTAATTTCTTGGTAGCCTTAGAAAATTGATTTAGAAAAATACCAAAATTTTCTGTCAAATAGTTTGTTTCCTTTTTCCAAAGTAATTTCTGAGACCATCTTCAGGGTGTAAGCGCACCTGTTCGTCCACTCTTCAAGGGTTATCAGCAACACACACGCACACACATATATATATATATAGAGAGAGAGAGAGATAGAGAGAGTGAGAGAGAGTGAGAGTGAGAGACAGAGACAGAGAATTAGCGAGAGAGAAAGATATATATATATGTGTGTGTGTGTCCATTGTGGACATAGGAATCAACACAACACGTTGAATGGTAGTTCCACGTCTTATGGTTGTAAAATCGCTTGAGGAAGACACAATGTAGATTTGATTCCTACTTTCACACTATTTATATCTACATGCGCTCTACCCCCGATATTGGGAACTGAGAAATATCTATCACATAATGCATCCATTTGGTCAAACGGGCAGCTAATATACGATAAAAATTATTATCAATATTAGTATTTTTGTTGTTTTTCATGACTCAAATTTCTTCAAACGGCCTATTATACCTACATATTATAAGAAGCATACGTGTGGCCAATGGTTCTTCATTATATATATACATATATATATATATATATATATATATATATATGTGTGTGTGTGTGTGTGTGTGTGTGTGTGTGGGTGTGTGTGTGTGTGTGTGTGTGTCTTTTTAATCATTTCACTCCAAGCAAGGAGGCAATGCCTCTAGTAACCAGGGATGTACAGGGAGTCAATGTGAAAGAAAAGAATGAGTATAGTATTGAGGAGAAATATACGTTTCCTATTTGTTTCTTATTCTATCATATATATATATATATATATATATATACATATATATATATATATATATATATATATATATATATATATATATATATATATATATATATATATATATATATAAAGATAGATATATATATATATATGCATACATCGTTACTTTGGCGAACTGTCTGACTGGTGCTGATGTCATCTCACAGTGGTTTCGATTTTGTGCTTCTTCCATATTTTCCAGTGCACATATGTCGCTACCTTGTTACGTCTGTGGGTATATTCATTTGTTTCTAGTTCCGGACACCCTGAGATAATATGGTCGACAGTTTGATCATATTTGCCGCAAATCCTGCATTTCGGGTTAGTTCCATCTTTGATTTATGTGACAGTGATAGGATTTGATTGCGACGCTTTGATCCTGAGCTGCAATAATTAAGTCTTCTGTCTTAGCTTTCAACCCGGTGCTCCTCAGCCACTGATGTGTTTTCTGTTGATCCACATCTGCTTCTTTTGTTCTTTTTATTATTTTGCCATGCAACGCCTTGCCCTCTCAGTTTTTTGCATCTTCATTTGGCCAAGTTATTTTACTTTATGCTTGAGTCGTTTAGCGTAGATGGTGTTCGCTTTGTTTTTTGTTGGTAGGGTTTCAAGTATATTAAGCTGTTTCATGAAGAGTGTCGCTTCTTTGGTGATAGATTACATTTGGTGTTTTACTATTCGTAGGAGAGGGTCATTGTTTTTTGTGAGTATGCGTCTAATCCCTTTGTTGTAGTTTTTAGAGTTAGTTTAAGCTGGATTTGCCCTCGGCCCCCTAAAGTTCTTAGTACGTACCGCCAATCAACATCTGATTTCGGGTGGTGCATTCTCATTTGGCTAAGCATTTTTCTGGTCTTGGCGTTCAATCTTTTAATGTCATTCAACTTTCATTTAATAATGTTGGAAGCTGTATGTTACTACGGGTATAGCTAATGTGCTGATACACTTCATTATATTGGCCCATTTATGTTCGCTTTCCAGAATCAAACGCACTCTTCTATAATATTATTTTCGGATCTTTTTCTTCATAAGTGAATCTTGTCTTCCGTCTCCTTCATTAATTCCTCCGTATTTGTATGTACCATCTTGGACTAGTTCCTTAATCTTGTTGTTTTTATCATTATTATTATTATTATCATTATTATTATTAATATTATTATTATTATTATTATACGTATAAATAGTTGATGCATGCTTTTACTGTGAGGTCTTACTCGATGTAATCGTTTTAAACATTGGACAGATCCAAAATTTCAGCTCGGAAAATGTCAGGACATTTACGTACCACTGAAAACAAATGTTTGTTGATGAAGACTGAAGCTATCTAAACTACTTGAATGGAACAATAAAAATGTAATTGAATCGGCTGAAGATGGCAAGGTTATTTAATGTCATAATCTTCTGTAATCTGATGGAATTCAATAATATAATATAATTTTATATATATATATATATATATATATATATATATAAGTAGATATATTATTATGTAAATATATGGTAGTTTTGACTGTCAGTTATATGATTTTATCCGTATTTCTAGCAATATACATGTACATATATATTTGAGAAAACCTGAATTAAACATTTTTATTTTTTACTTTAATAATAATTATAGATCTAGACTTCTATCGAGTAATATATGTGAAGAAATTCTATTCAATTTGATATACATTCATTTATATACTTTGACGTATATTGATTGCATAAATCTTATTTTAAGATAGATAGATAGATAGATAGATAGATAGATAGATAGATAGATAGATAGATAGATAGATAGATAGATTAAAAGGTCGGTGTCACACTCTTCCCAGGTCTTTTGAACAAAACTAAATGTTTATTCATTGTTTCCAGTTTAGAATTGGGTTTTTGATTCCTTCTGAAGTCTACTTCAGTTCTGTACTTCTAACGTATCCGATACAACACTGAATTTTTTTTAAATATTTAATTGTTCCTTTTCTTTCTTCAATAAGCGTAAATAGGTTCGTCTCCCCGGTCTTTTGTACAGGAGGAGAGACCTATCCTTTGTCTCCTGCTTAGGCCTGGGTTTCCTGTTCCTTCTAAAGTCTTTTCATTCTCTTTCACTCCCAATATCCGCTTATACC
This sequence comes from Acanthosepion esculentum, assembly GCA_964036315.1. NCBI lineage: Eukaryota > Metazoa > Mollusca > Cephalopoda > Sepiida > Sepiidae > Acanthosepion > Acanthosepion esculentum. The sequence continues at coordinate 52,438,965 of OZ038497.1, read as the reverse complement.
TTAACGTTATCATCGCTTGCTTGGGGTAAATTGATTAAAAATGCTTAGATAGATAGATAGATAGATAGATAGATAGATAGATAGATAGATAGATAGATAGATAGATGATTTTGCTTTTAGAAACCTGGGGTGGTATTTTGATTGAAACATTAAAAATGGCACCCTAAACTCTGAAATTTTTTTTCTCTTCTCTCCAAATAGGAGTACATAGGTTTGTTTATCGTCCGGTTCTTACACCTCTCCAGTCTTTTGAACAGGAGTAGAGGTTTATCCCTTGTTTCCTGTTTAGGATTGGGTTTCCTGATCCTTCTCTTTCACTCCCAGTAGTTCCTTGCATTTTGGTGTCATTATTGTCTTACTTGGGTGAAGTGATTAAAAAATGGTTAGATAGATAGATAGATAGATAGATAGATAGATAGATCGGTCGGTCGGTGATTTTGTTTTTATGAACCCGGAGTGGAATGTTGATTGGGACATTAAAATGCCACACTTTTCGCTTTTTTATTTATTTTTATGTTTTTCCAACTCAAAAATCATGCGATCTCGCGAGAATAGTCTGTAAATAACGTTCTGGTCAACCAAGCATATCTTTTGATATTTATGCCCGGACGAAAAAAAAATCCTTTTTAGTGTGTGTTACTGTCTCAGCTTTTGACACTTCATCCGACAAACTTGTTTAGAGCTTTCTCCCTTTCTCAACTCTTTTTTTTTTTTTTTTACATATATATAGATATTTTTCCTACTAACAAAATTATGTCATGTTTACTCAGGCATTTTTTCGCATTTGCCAGCACATTCCCAAAAGCTATAAAACGACCTTAATTACTTCAACTGGAAAATGGCTAAGGGAACGACCCCAACAAAACAGTTTCTAAATTCACGTCGAAGCCAATTCTAAATAATTCTGTCTGAATTGGGTAGACGAGACATGTACGTTAAATCTTTATGATTCACATTTTTATCTTTGGTGTGCTTTATAATATTGGAAGAATGAAATCAATGTCTACCGATTTAGATATCAAGGACGTCTATTTAGATACGTATTCCCACTCAAATAACATTTATAGTTATAATAAATTGATATATATATATATATATATATATATATATATATATATATATATATATATAAATACCTACGTTCGAAGTTCAGTTTAAAGTTTCGTTGTTCTCCCAACTAATCGAGCACGAATTTTGAGCTTTTAAGTTGCGTTTAATTTAGCGTACCCCCATGAGACACAGTATAATTTTTTTTATTTAATCAAAAGTAATAATTCGTGCCTGATGAGTTGCTAGAACAACGAAACTTAAAGTTGCGCTTTAAATGTACTTATACATATATATATATATATATATATATATATATATATATATATATAATTAATAATTTGTGCCTGATGAGTTGGTAGATCAACTAAACTTTAAGTTGCACTTCGAACGACGGTATATATATATATATATATATATATATATATATATATATATATATATATATATATATATATATACTTCTTAATTCTTTCTAACTACATTGAGCACTTTGTTTACACAAATAAAATTGAGTAAATATTTATTCGCTAACGCACGTATATACAGTTGCTAATATCTAATTTATTTATCCCCATTAATACATATATATATATATATATATATATATATATATATATATATATATATATATACACACATATATATGTGTGTGTGTGTGTGTGTGTGTGTGTACGTGTGTGTGTGTATGTGTGTGTGTGTTCATTATAGTAATTCATCGAGTCTAGAATCCTCAACAGAAAGAAGTGGACGGCCGTTTTGTCCTATTTGGGACTTATCAGCAGTGCGCATCCCGGGCCGCTACGATACAGCGCAAGCGTCATACCACTGGACCAATGGGCCTCGGTGACGAAAAAGGAACTGACTAGACTCGATATATAGCGCCGCTACACACTGCTGATGAGTCCCAAATAAGACGAAACGGCTTTCTGCATTCTGTTGAGGATTTTTCTTGAGTCGATGAATTACTATAATGATCATTCTAATTTCTCAAAAATTCCTTTCATTTGTATATCCTTGCTTGATCCAGCCGATGCTCTGAGATCGAGTGACTAAGGAGAAAGTGGATGTTGCTCCTGGGGCAAAATCCGTTGTCTTATGAATACTTGGATGAGTATCACCACGGAATTAGTGAGTAGCCGCGCTATATCGCGTCTAGTTACTTTCTTCTTCGTCACCGAGGCCCATTAATCCAAATGTATGATGTTTGCGTTGTATCGTAAAGGTCCGGATTCGATTCTCAGTAGTGGATGCGTACGGCTGATGAGCCCCAAGTAGAACGTAACGGCCGTTCAGTGCTTTCTGCATTCAGTTGAGGATTCTTCTGGATCCTATGAGTTATTATAATGATTATTCTAATTACTCAAAAATTACTGTTACTTGCGTGTATATAAATATATATATATATATATATATATATATATATATATATATATATGTGTGTGTGTGTGTGTATGCATGTGTGTATAAATTTATATATATATATATATATATATATATATATTATTATTATTATTATTATTATTATTATTATTATTATTATTAAGTAGTAAAAGTAATAAGAAATCGTTTAGGAATAATATTGAATTATTTTTTTAATCATTTCACTCCAAGTAAGGTAGTAAAGCCTCCAAGATGCAAAAGGTTAATGAATGTAAGAGGGTATGATAAAAATAAACTATTAAGGAGAGAGAACAATATAAGAACATGAATTAAAATCAGAAGATAACGATTGACATTGCATTTAAATTTTTGAAGATCAAATTTAACCGGGAAACAAGAAACCGGATGAGAATTCCACACGTGAGAAGTGCGACAGAAGAAACTGTTAGCCTAGAATTTACGATTACATCTAGCCATTTCTATTGTAAAATTATGAGACCTTGCTGCCAATCTAGTACTGCGCTTAAATTCATAAAGCGCAGGTACCATAGAGTAGAATTCAACAGAAAGATTATCCTGGAAATATTTATAGAAAAGATACCGACAAGCTACGTTATGGCCGGAGAAAAGTGACTGAAGCCGAGATGCTATGTCAAAACTAATAATATTGCAGTAATAAGCAATAAAGTTTGATTTTTTTTTAAAAAGCCATTTAATACTATATAAATTTACCCGCCTTTATTGTATAATTTAGAGGGGAACATGAGCCAGTTCAGAAGTACATTTTTAAACACTATTACAGATTTAACATCAAGCCCGGCTACTTCGTGGGGATCAAGTTTAGAGATGATGGCAGAAACCATGGATAGAATATCACTCAATATAACTTTAGTTCCAAGTGGAAAGTCAGGCAAACATATTCCAGATGAGTCAATTAATTGTATACAAATTACTTTCTTTATGTTTCGCGTACAGAAATAATTTTTTCAGATCGAGATTTAGAAATGATCTAACGAGAGATGTGTATTTCTTACATAGTATAATTGAGCTTTGGTTTACTGTGATGGGTTTCTGTGGCTTAATGGTAAAGTTCACTTTATTTTATTACGCTTTAAGACTTTCAGACTCTAATGTTTTCCTTCTTTGGTTTTCATGGTAAAATTTCGTTGAACAATAAAAACAATGTCTGCCAGTGTAAAGGTCAAGGGCAACTACTCAAGTATGTGTACCCACTAAATATAATAATTATGGTAATAATAAATAAAACCAGATTATAAGAGAAAACTTATCAAAAGAAAAGAGTTGCACATCTCTTAAATAAAATAACTGAAACTTTATTTGCTGCTTAATAGTAAAGCAAGCTTTATTTATTACATAACTAGCAGCATGGCCCGGCGTTGCCCGTGCTTGATTCAAAAATCGTACGACTCATACAGTAATCACTATCACTTGACTTAAAATATTTTTGCCCTTACTTGCCTTTAAAGGAGTGCTCTTTGCCGTGCTGATGTTGCTACATGCCTTACTTCTTGCCTATCTCACACTGCGAATTTTTTCTAAGCTCTATACTAAACATTAACTCTGTTACGAAAAAAAGAACTAAACAAAATGAACACAAAACGATCAGCTTTAAAAAAGGACTCGTAACTGGGAAAACCGAATGAAAAAAGAATGTTAACAACAAATACTTTTTCACACCTAGCCCAGTACTTCGGAATCAGAATCAACGTTGAGTTTAGGCAAGCGAATGAGCCAATTGGAGTAAAGTGCCATGCAGATTTAAATTTTTCCCACTTGTGACGAATGCAGCCATCGATTTTTTTTTTGCATGCTAGCATGCTAGTTAACATTCGTGTCAGTCAGCTGTTGGCTCTCACGCTGGCCAATAGAATCTTCCTGACTATTCGTGGCAGCCAGCTATAGGCTCTTACTCTGGCCAGTAGAAAATGGCCGCAAACTACATGAAAACTGCCGTAGAAGCATGAAAAATAGATTATTTCCACTATCGATGGGAGTTGGGAAATGCAACGTCGGTCTTGGTCTTCCCGCTATTTGGAGCATGTGTATGTAAATTTTGGTGCAAATCCGTCGAAAATTGCGGCCGTGCATTCGTTACACACACACACACACACACACACACATCCTGCCCTTTATAGATAGACATACGTCTTTCGACTTCTTTTCTTTATTTTGCTTAGGTTATATCCGTATTTTTGTTCTTTGAGTGGATATGTCGTTGTTATTTTAAAATGATTCATCTAGGCGAGTATCTTCTTCATGCTTGTTTTTATATTGAAACTGTTTTGATGTGTTGTACAATGATTATTTCGGATTAGAATCCTCATTTCGGTTGTTGTTATATTCCGTGCTAATAGGAATATGGAATGGACAAACCCGGGGGATAAATAGTAACAGGTTTCTTGTAGAAACCAGTACAACAAGCAAGGAAGTAATAGTCATGCGCACGGTCGTCGCAAGTCAGTACAGTTGTATGCGTGCTGCTTTCGGAAGGCTGCTAGTTCTCGCAGATCCCAGCTCGACAGTATTTACTGACCCCCCCCCCCCAACGAGGCACAAGGCCGGGATTAAAGTTGGGTATTCCCGAGCCCGTAGGCTAGGCCAAAAAAGTGCCCGTAGATCCCGTATAAACGGGATCGGTTTGGTCAACCTACCCGAACGAGGCTCTGCCCTTCGGCGGAGCCTCGTCCGGGTTCAGCTGGAAAAGATCCCAGCTCGACTCTCCTGTCCGTTGTCCTAACGGATACATATAGGTGATTAGCACCTATAGTGCCACCACTCATGAGGGTGGCAGGTTATTCCATTACATCAGTTGTTTTCACCACAAAGCTTTTTTAATATGATATTATTATCATTTAGTTATTCAAAATAGAATATCTAGCTTGTTTGTTTTTAAACTCGACTTTATTATTATTATTATACAAAGATTCTTCAGAACGAGCAACATCTTCTTGACTGTTTTTATCTCAATGCTAATTCCCACACAAATTTTCCAACAAAATAACAGAATAAACTGTATTCTTTGGAAACCAAATCTAGATTGTCGTAGTCTGTCAGACTTGAATGCTGAGATGATTCGCCGAAACCAGTGCATAAGAGGATAGGCGGGCATATTACCACTGTAAATGAAACAGTAACAATGTACACAAGCTCACTGATGTATCACAGCCGACTGGGTTACGCCATTGGAGAGTATTTGTTGGTGTATATGCGTGACAATCTTTTGATTGATTTGTTTTTTATTTGTTAATTTTTAAGGCTTATCAAACTTTTGAAGGTTATTTAAAGCCAGGTAATATTTTTAGATTGAGAGAATGTTTTTGGAGATGATAATGATTTATTGATGCAATTCCTAGTACTTAATCCATAGCTGGGGGAAGAAGAGAATTAGAACTCGGCTCTCCGATTAATAATCCCAAGCTGTTATTGATTACACTATCTGCATCCAAGCTACGGCACCTGGTATTCCGAAGCGGTCATCCATCTAGGTACAGACCGAGCTCGAAGATGCTTAGCTACGGTGATCGTATCTATATGCGTGACGTAACCAAATCCATTTATTCCAGTTTAGACTAGCTGTGCGAGGGAAAACCAACTGGGAAATAATTCTGAATTAAAAGCTGTAGAGAAGCCAACAGGAAACAGATATTAAGTTAAAGTAAGATGTCAAGAGTCATAATCTACTACATTTTATGGGAGGTGTTTTCATTGTTGGTTTTGATAAGCAGTAATCTTTGTTGAAATTATTTATCAACATTGACAAATATCTTCTTTTTTTTGCTGCCACCATTCTCATTTGCTGCTGATTGTATTCTGAACGACGAAAGGTGAAAGAAGTTAATCGAAAATCTGTTGGCACGAACGAAACATAAAAATTTACAATCGTTCTGTCGGTGCTAAGAAATGAGATGAACTCTTCAAAGGTAACTATTTTATACTACTATGCGAACTTTGCAACAGTTTGTGCATCCATTTTCTAAATATTGAATGGATCGGAGAAGAGGCTAGGTTTCATATAAGATGATTGGTCGGAAAATATACTCGGTATGTTGGCGCTAAATTCTGATTGGTCAAAAAATTATTTTATCATTTTCATTATTAGCCAATATCCATCTGCGGCAGATTGCGAATTAACATGATTTATTTTCTGTCGTTTATTATCTACTAGCTATAAAGGACACACTCAGTGCGGACTTTTGAACTAGCGCCTGCAGAAAGCTAACTGGGTGACCAGCCAGAAACTAAAGGGACCTCTGGTTCAGATTAGAAAAAAAGCAAGATATATTTTGAAGAACTAACTTTTAATTCCTCAATTTATACCATGGAACTTCAAAACCTCACTTTAACTCTAATTCGGGCTATAAATCCAATTCTGGCAAAAAGACCGATTTGGGCCGAAACTACAATTTGTGCCGAAATTCCAATTCAGGCAGAAAATTGAGTTCTTCAAATTACAATCTCTGCGGAACTTCAAAATCTTACGTCACGATACCTCTCACTTTAACTCTGATTCCTTGGCATTTTGAAGAAATAAAACTGATTTCCTCAATTCACCAAATTTGGATATTTTAAACTGAATTTAAAATATTTTTTTTTAAAATTCGCCAAGCTTTTATGTTACTTTAGACTCAATATAAATTAAAATCTTTTAAAATAACTAATTATAAAATTTGAATTTGTAACTCTTCCCTACTAATCCTAAACACAAATCCCAATGCTGGATGTTCAAGCACCAGATGAAGGACATATTTTTAATCCCGAGATAATCCTGATTCCAAAAAGGTATATATCTATGTACAGAAAGTGTTGCCCGTGTTAGAGGGGTTTCAGACAAACGGACGGACAAACAGAATTTGCCGTTTATTTATTTAGATTATAGTGTTATTATTTATTAAGATTTCTGTAGTTTCTGACACTTTGTCTTCTATATGCCGTATCCCTTCAGGATCTTCACAATTTACTGTCCTTTGGAGCTCTAAATAAGTAATGTCTTCTTGTTATCTTTTCTAATTTCTGGTCTGTCAACCATTGACAAAAGCTCGCTATGAAGCTTGTGTGTTGTTTTCCTCTGTATCTCTTGTCATGCACCTCTCCTGTGAAAAGCATATTTTCAAAGTCTTCTGTCCACCTCTGGGCTTACGGTCATATCACGTTGAAACACCAGTTAAGCAACGTTGAAACTGGTCAGAATTTTAGATGGGTGACCGCTTAGGAGTACTAAGCTTGTATGTGCGGTGGTGTAATGGATATTGGTTCGAAACTGGAAATCGGAAAGCAGACTTCCAATTCAAGTCGAGTTCGTTATATTCACCATTTGCAAATCGTATTAATCCACCTGTTTCCCAATCTAGTTACCCATCAAGTTACTGACCAGGTTCAATGTTGCTTAACTTCGATCCGGGTAATTACGAAATGATACTTGGACTGTAATGCTACTTGTACTGTTTCTAGTGATACAAGCAATGACTCGTATGATTGACTGCCAGTATTATTAGCTCAATCCCCAGGAGGCCACACCCCAAACAGCACCTCTCCTCCGGTAGGCGGCTGGGTTAACTGAGGCGTTTCCAAAATAAGGAAGTGCCGAGGGAGATTGAGAATTTTTTCACCGTACTGCTGATAAAATTAAACTCGACTTTTAAGTCACGTTTCCTTTACGTCTTGGGAGCACGTCTAAATACAAGGGTACTTAAACTGTAATGTTATTTGGACTGAATGTGGCTCTACAGAAGGATGCTGCGGATACCTTACGCCAAATATGTGAGCAACGACAAAGTTTTAGAGAAAATGGAAAGAAAAAAGGAACTTATATTTAACATCAGGTAGACACAGTTGAGGTTTCCGAGGCACATAATGAGGAAGGACAGTTTGGAGAATTCAATACTCACAGAACAGATTGAATGCAAGAGGAACAGAGGAAAACAACACATAACATACGCATCCCTACAGGCAGTTCGTCTCCTTCGAGAGGGTCTTGGGGTTATTGCACGGCGCCTGAGGTGTCTCTAAAATATGGGAAATGCCGAGAGGACTTGAGAATTTTTCCACGTTACTACTGATAAACCAACATTAAACTCGACCATTTTGTCACGTATTGTGGGTTCACGTCGAAATACCAGATAACTAAGATTATCATCCGTATTTTGATGAACATCGAGCGACGTAAAATTAGACCTGAAACAGGGTAAGATCGTCGCTGCATTTGAGTCACTGGAACAATTAATGCAATCTATATGATCGGAATGTTGTCAGAGTGGGCAGCAAGAAAGCAGAAATATTTTAATCTATGTTTCATAGACTACACAAAAAATATTTGAAACGATACGGCGCAAACGTCTATTTCAACGGCCAGGTAAACTTGGTTTATTTACGAACATGTGGGGAACGCGCATCGGTACATACGCAAAAGACGTCCCAAGTCGCGAGCGGACACGTCTGTCAACACTCGTCACATCCGGTTCTTTCCTCGTTAGCAGCGGAACAGCTTGGCATGTCTAGAATCCGGCCTCTCTGCAACTGGTCACGATTCGATCCTTTGTAAGCTGCCTGATGGGACGGGAATACTAGAAGTCAGCAGTAGGCAGTTGGCAAGACTCGGTGTCATGTGAAGTCGGTCTCGTCGTCATTTAGTCCGTAAAGTTACTGTGTGAGCCGTCGTGCTGTGGTCTCTGAGGCAGTGTTATTTTGTTACCTCCCACCTCTTTCCCTTATCCGGAGTTATTGGGAAAGCAGTCGGTTAGTTGTTTCCCCTCAACCTCAAAACGTCCTTTCCCCACATCACAACAGAACAATATTAGTATAAGCCAGAACATTTATTATGAACAAGCCGCCTGTAAAGGGATTAAAAATAAATAAAAAGAGCAGGTTCATAAAATAGGAAAAGTGTAAGACAAGAATTATATAATATTCTCACTGTAATTATATAAGCTGGAGAATGACGCGATCTTACGAGATATAGAATGCCTACCAGGAATTATTACTGGAAGACACAATTTTAATAACATAAGATACGCACATGATACAGTTTTGATCGGAGACACAGAAAGAAAACAATAAGATCTCTTATACGATGCAGTAAAGGAAAGCGGGAAGAAACGACATCAATTGTAAGAAGACAGAAAACACAGAAAGAGCCCAAGAGCTGAGCGACGAATTAGAAACCCCAGAATCAAACAAGAAATTTAACTATCTTGTAAGTGTTTCTTATATACCGTACATATGAACACTAATGGGTATGTCTCAATCCTCATAAATACGTTGGACACTATTGTAAGTGTGGGGGTAATATGCTGTCTAAGTAGCTCACCACTAGCAGTGGTTTACCTACTTCACGCCGCTGGCGAGTATTGTATTTTATTGATCTTATAAAGATTACCATTTCATTTCCGACCTCCGTTTTGGTTATTCATCATCCAGTAACCCTTTCTAAGTTACAACAACAAGAAGAAGAGGAAGAAGAAAAGAATTCGTGAAAGTAACATTAGCAGAAAGAAGAAGAGGAAAAATAAGAAGAGATAGAAGAAGAAAAATAAAAGTGTTATATACCGTACCTATGAACACTAATGTGTATGTTTCAATCCTCATAAATATGTTGGACACTCTTGTAAGTGGGAGTAATATGCTGTCTAAGTAGTCGACCACTAGCAGTGGTTTACTTACTTCATGCCGCTGGCGAGTATTGTATTTTGTTGATGTTATAAAGATTACCATTTCATTTCTAACCTCCATTTTGGTCTTTCCTCATTCGGTAACCCGTTCTAGGCTACAACATGTGTTAATCCTGACGAGAGAAAATATGACTCAGAAATTCGAATAATAATGGTACTGGAAGTATTAGGCGTTTCCTTATAAGCAACCATTCAAGGTGCACTGGAATAGCGAAAAGATTTCTTCTAATTGAATTATTTAAAAACAGGAAAATTTCAGTAGGAACAAAAAAGTGAAGTGATATTTAGTATCAATCCTCCTATATGACAGTGAAAGTTGGGAAATTACATCACAAACGAAGAAAAGATTTGAGGCAACAGATGTCGTTCTACAGCAAGATACTGAGAATTCATGTGTGCATCGTTTAGATTTCAAGGAAAATGGAAACAAATGCACACTTGTAGTTAGAATAAGAAAGAAGAAGCAAAAAATTCTAGCATGCATAATGAGGAAAGCGGGTTTGGAGAATTCAACACTCACATGACATATTTAGAGCAAGAGTGACAGAAACAGTCACTACCTAACGATCTCATTTCAATGGTTGGTAAAACAGGGAGTAGGAAGGAGATTATGTGGTTAAATGTTGTTTAGACCTAAAAAGGTTAGGAAGTTGTTGAGGACCATGACAGCACAAGACCTGAAAAGACATGGAAAATAAAAGAATATATATCGTAAATATGGCTGGTGTTCAATCACTTGCTAATAAAACAAAGTATTGTATGTTATATACTGGTGTATAATACGCATCTAAAATTTGTAAGAAATATTTGGGAAAGGCTGAAAATATTCAGCTGAAGATTCAACTATAATTACGTCGCTTTATTTTAATTTTTCGGACTGTTGTCCTCATCTTTGTTGTCATATTCACGACGTTTCAGCCGTTGTACGCTCTGACTTTCTTCAGGTGATTGGAATTTCGAACCGAACCCTTTATTTCGTCAAACGGGGTAGAATGTTCTAGTTCCACGCCTTTTTCGGATATCTCAGTTTCAGTTGTCTCCCTTTAGTAACTCAGCTCTCCAAGTTTTAGTTCACCTCTGCTGTGGCCAGGTATTGAACTTACATCTCTTTTGGTCAAGTCACTGGATTACTTCAATCAGCGCTTTTATCTACTGGGCCAGGTGTCCCATTTTTACTATTTCAACATTATTTTGATTTGCTATTTTAATTTACTCATGTATAGTATTATATATTTAATTCTGGGATAATAGAAAGATAATTATCTGACACTGATATCGAGATGATGGACTAATAGCCACACCTAACCAGCGAGGTAGAAGGCGTAATGTAATTATTTGCGGAATGTTAGAGTGAAAGAATTGCCCTTTATATGGCGGTGAATATGAAACAGTACCAACAAAAATACTCCGCTAATCTTTCTAACCATGACGTTATTTTGTACGCCTTTGCCGCTTTCCACGCTGCTAGACCGATATTATCTAGGACAGCTTTTAAACAAAATAATCAAAAGTTATTTTTTGATGATTTGCTAAAAAATGTGTGTGTGTGTGTGCGTGTGTGTGTGTGTGTGCATACCAACCGACATCGCGTAAGTCAGTAAAACATTAATTAGCCTCTAGAAGCTGTTCCTGTTTCGAGTGATATTTATCCTATACACTGGTAGTGTAAACCAATTTGTTTCTATATCTGCACTAAGCCTGACAATATTACTAAGCATAATGCTATTGAAACAGCTTTCTCTGGTTATGAGCCAAGGAATTTGATGGACCGCAATAAACACATTTAATGGGACCAGTTAAAGCCAATATATACTTAAATATGCATATGAAGATGCAAACAGCGAATCCTCGATTTAACAGACATATAGAGAGCCAGCTATGTCCGTTAAATGCGAATAGAACTGGGGAGAGGCACTTTAACTTTTTTCGTTTTCTTCTTTTCTTTTAGCGTAACCGTTATCGGTGCGTAATTTGGAATCGGTATTCTTTGGTAACAAAGAAGAGTATTGAGCTGCTACGTGGCATCTGTCCTCCTTTACGGCAACGAATGTTGGACGGTCTCCTCAAAGATGAAGAAGAGACTCGAGGCGGCGGATCTATGGTTCTACAGAAGGATAAGGATATCATGGACCGACCGTGTGAGCAACGATGAAGATGCAAACAAGAAGGAAGTTTATACTTAACATCTGGAAGTGTCAGCTGAAATTTTTGGTACACGTAATGAGTGTTGTTCATGATGACGGTAGTCTTTGAATATAGAATCCAGAGGTTGGCAGTGAACATTTCGAAGACAGTAGGGAAGCGTAGTTCAGGTTAGCAGTGGATATTGGTAGCAGAGCGTAGTTCTTCCTTCTGTCCTAGTCATCTTTGATTCTGACAGGTTCGCATTGGACATTCGGAGAGAGTAACCAAAATGGCCGCCTTTATACAAAACCGATTGAATATTTTACGCCTTCTGATTGGTTAACCTTCATTTGGGGGAAACTATAAAGTGTGTCCAGTCATTACTCACTAGTATAGATACACAAAAATTGTAACAATGAGAAAGGAGGGTTTAGAGAATCTGATACTCACAGGGTAAACAGAGGGAAAGAGTGACAAGTGTAAGCAATGCATGACATAGCTAGCGGGCTTAAGCAAGTGGGTGGCAGAACAGGGCCTGGAAGAAGTAACAAATGGGCAAAACTTATTGAGAGTTACAAGGGATAGGGAGAAGTGGAGAGCCATGATCGCCTACAACCTGAAGAGACACAGCACATAAAAAGAAAGAAGGTGAAGTCAAATTTCGAACTGGTCTGTTACGTTTACATTTGCACTCATTTCTTTAAGAAAAGGCATGAACCCGTTCGTTGTCCTACTCCAGCACTGTAGACAGGACACTTCATCCTTTATTTGCAACCAGTTTAAGACAAGAACTAAGAAGTGGATCTCTGTAATTTCGGAATCTTTCTATATTTCTAAGATAAGGTATTGCAATTATAAAAGTGCAATTATAATTTAACGCATAAAAGAATCCAGTGACTTGACCCAAAGTGTTGTGAGTTCAATTTCTGGCTACAGCGGAGATGAACAAAAAAAAATTGACAGTTGAGTTAAAAACGAGTTAACCGATACTGATACACCCGGAAGAGGCATGACACGTGAAAATAAAACAGTCTACATCGATGGTCGAAATAAAGGGTCCAGTTCAAAATTCCAATCACCTGAAGTAAGCCGGGGCGTACAACCGCCGAAACGTCCTGAATATTAAACAAAGATAAGGACAACAGAGAAAAAATGTGTAATTTCTATCTGAATTTCTTGGGTGAAGATTTATCATTATTTACACGATTTAATTTACTATGCATCTTTGTTTTTGTTATAATTCGTCCTTAAAAGTTACTATGACGATAGCTTATATCCGGCAGCAAGAGCTCTGATCGGGAAAAAGAAGGTTTTGAGAAACGTGGAACGGCCTCTTAATTGATGTTGTTCCGAAGTTCATCTTGCTAGGGCCCCAAGTATGAACAAATATTGATCCCCGACCCAAACAAAAATCAAAACATTAGGAAAGTATAAAATACATTTTTATAATAAAAATACCACAAATACATTATTATAAAAAAAATACCCACAATATATTTTTGTAGTGAAATTACCAGAAATATGTTTTCATTTAAACAATTATTTTTACCAACACATTTGTATATCAAAATGACCAACAATAGATTTTTATTGAAAAACAATACCAAAAATGACAATCAATAAAACGCTATAAATATTTAAAAAATGCATATTTATCGTAAAATTACCAGCAATGCATTTTAAAAATCCCAACAATACATTTTATCATCTACACGCTATATACAGTTTGAGTATCATTTATCCGAAATTCCCAAATCCGAAAGACCTCCAAAATCCGAAAATTTTTCAAGAGCAGACATGATTTACCACAAAAGGAAAATTTCAGAAAGTATGGGAACGTATTAGGATATGAGGAGCTGTTGTATGTGACCTCATCTGGCCTGAGTGGTGTTCCCCAATCCAGCTAGGTAGCTTAGGTTGTCGCCAGTTTTTGTTAGCAACAACAACAGCTTCGATCGTGGATTGCTTACCAGATTCTCAGTAAAGATATTATTCAAAATGTTTATATATTTTTGTAAGTAGCTATCATAGTTTTCGTACACCTGCAGAAATTGCAAAAACGTATTTTTACGTGAAATCTAAATTTCACCACTTAAATATTCGTATGAGCATTACATGACTAGCGTCATTACCTCTATCTGTATGTACAAAAACTTTCGTAAATTTCATATAAAACTACTTTCAGAGTATATGTTATTTATATAAAACTACCTTCAGGGTATATAAGTTGTGTTATGAAATGCAAAGTGATATCTTGTTTATGTTTAGGTTACATTCCCAAGCTGCCCCATTTTATAGATACTATATACAATTCAAATTGCCTGTATTCAGAAATACGAAAAAATCTGAAAACCTAAGCACTTCCGGTCCCAAGAATTTCGGATAAAGGATTCTTAACCTGTATCTAAAAAACATACATTTGCCCTGAATGTTTAAAATTATGTACAAAATATCTGTAGTTGAAAGCATAAAACTGCGTTCATAAATATTTAGATTTCGGCATTAAATAACCCATAGAGGTGTTGATATGCTGCTAAACAAAATCAACCAACCAGCTATCTTATATCTCAGCAAATACATTGTTTTATCTGGGATGAAACTCTAACCCCTATTACGACTGAAAATTATACCACTATTTTATGCACAATTAAGAGGTAAACATTACTTGATCTGGTACAAGGTTACAAAAGCTGAGCACGACTGTATATTGAACTCAATGTTCCGAACAGACCCCTTAACCACCACGCTAGTTCGTAACATGAGAATAATCAGCAAAAACAAAGAAATACACGATATTTCTCTTCTGACAATCAAGGAATATAAAAAAAAAGAATTAAATATATAATAAAAGAATACATTGTATTAATGTCAAAGCTCCTATTTTGCCTGCAGGTAATTAAATTCTTGTCAGCAACCCGAAAATACAAAGAGGTGGGTCGATTTTTCAAATGTCACATGAATTGATTTTGAAAAGATCAGATAATTAAAAACTAATTTTCATGACAAAAAATGAAAAAATAATAACTGAATCGATAATTTTCCGAAAGACACCATGTAACCTCTATTTTATCGATTTCGAAAAAGTGTAGGCAAAAATATGTAAATTTGACAATTGGTGCAGTTAGACTAACTAAATAATCATCGTGAGTTGACAACTTTGGAATAGCACGTTGATGAGAGAGCTTGTCTGGTAGTACTGAGTAGGGCTTTCGATTCTGGTAACCTTATAATCGTGGCCTTGTGTCAATACAAAGGTAATTTTAGTAAATAACAATCCTTACCACTTGACCGTAAACCAATATGAAATGCTCTTAGAGTAAGAGTAGAGTAGCGGGTTTTTATCAATTCCCCCCACCAGCAGGATGATGATGTCATTAAGACGCAAGAGGCTACTGGAAGGGAAAGAAAATAGAAAGGATCAGAAACCCAAACAAGGGATAAACCGCCTACTCCTGTTCAAAAGACCAACGAGGAGTGGGAACCGGTCATCAGGCGAACCTATCTAATCCTATTGATGAGAAAAAGGTAAATAAATAGTAAATAAAATTTCAGAGTTTAGCCAGCGATGATATTTACTAAACCGCCCTACGCGGTCGGATGTAACGCAAGGCCGAGTTTATAGTGAGGTATCCGAGCTCGTAGGCTCGACCAAACAAACGGGGTCGTGTAGCTGTCTCCTGAGACGAAACTCTGCCATTCAACATAGTCTCGTCTGGGTATCCTCTCTTCCCGGAGGTAGAGAGTTTGACCAGCACACTCGGAAGTAATCCGTAGAGTGATCAGAGTTTAGACAGTGATGTGAGAAGTAGAGTTGAATCAGAATTTAAAAGGAATCTGCAGGGATACAAACGACGGCTCTCTCTCCTTATCGCTGAGATAAGGGGATACGGTGACGAAGGAAAGTTGTTAATGTAGAGCCCAAAGAAGAATGACGACCATATCACACAGCTGTTGGTCTTACAGAAAAAAAACACATGGCCTAACAATATTTAACACTAAGGTTAAGTTTTAATCTCAATTCATACCCAGTAAATACTTATAAATCTTGAAATTTTTCTTATTTACTTTTTATATTGGCTGTGATGGAAAAGATATCAGCCAACGTAGTTCCACGAGCCGCACATTAAAGTTTAAAGAGCCGTATGTGGCTCGCGAACTGCAGTTTGGCCACCCTCTGCTCTTCTCGAGTACATCGATTTATTATTATTGTTTTTGCTATCATAATTACATGCAAGTCAATTCAATAACAACTGATTTATAGTTGTGTTTAAAAGGCTGATTGCAGACATGAATGACTGGGCGTTCGTAAGTAAAGTGAACATAGTTAAAGAATAAGCTAAAGTGTATGACGTCAGTGCTGCATGGAGAATTTGAATTGAAAGTACTGGCTTTTATTCGAGATTCAAAACCCAACTACTGCTTTTTTCTGAGATAATGGAAACTCTTTGAAGCCTGACGAATAAACAATCGAATCTAATTTGTCATTCTTTGAAACATGCGATTAAAAAACCTGTTTTATTATTGGGCGTAATGAGAAAGTATCCTAGCCAAATGAAACGTAATCAATCCCTAGGTGTATGTTATAATTATCTAAAGTCTATGATATTTATTCTGTATAAAAGCCTACAGATGTATCGGAGGTGAATCTGCGTTAATTTAGTGAAAGTGTCTCCCATTGAAGCCTTTTGCAACGATCCTAAAAGATGTTAATCGCTTGGTGTACGGGTAGATGAATATGGCGTTTGGAGTGAAAGAGACCAACCGAGTTCCAAAAGTGTTTCTTGTGTTATTCTTATTGTACGCAGCCTTGCGTTGTCATAGAGGAGAACGATTTATATTGAACATCACAGGTCAGATTCTTGACCAGACGTGTATGGCCACGTTCCAGCTGCTCGGTATTAAAATGTGCATTTAGTACTTCACTGCGTTTTAATAACTCTAAATAAATAATAACCTATCCAAAAACACAAGCAACATTATATTTTCCTAAGTAAATCAGCATTTGGGGTCGATTATAAGGATTTTATCCTGGACAATTTCACTGCTCTTTGCGTTGAAGATAGTCGTATGTTATTGCGCCCCAGTTTTCTTAATAACTCCTAGGTAGTTAGGATAATACATTCGTCATTAAGATTGAAATTAAGATGAAGTATTACAAGATGTTTATTTTAAACGACTTCGGTTGTGTTTATTTTGTTTTACGGCATATCAAGCTTAATGGGTTATTTAATGCAGACACTATTGAATATGTATTCTTTGGTTCAATTTGTTAGTGTTTTTTTAATTATTTTTTTACAGCATATCAACTCCTATGGGTTATTTAATGCCGAGATGTTTAGGATAGGTGCGTATGGATAGAATTTCTTTTTTCAGAAATCAGTTTGTACATCAGATTTGATTGTTGATTTTTGTCGAGTATTGCTGGTAATATTTTTTTTGCAAAGATTTTTTGCTGGTATTTTTACTATAAAAATATGTTTTTATACTTTAATAGTGTGTTGACCCCAGTTTGGGGAATTAACTATTTGCCCATAGCTGGGATCCTAACAGGTGTTGCGACACCGTCTCTGGATGGAACTGGGAACAACAGCATTTAAGTGTTTCTCTGCTCCTCAAAATCTCCAGATCAGAGGCCTTCGTACCGGATATAGATTATTGTCAGACCCAGAACGTAAATGTCTTTAAAAGTTTTATTCAAACTGGGCTAACGTTATGTACACACGCACTACTCACAGGATATACTGAATGCAAGAGAAGCAGAAGGAAACAGAGCATCAGGACTAGAGTAAATGAATAACACAGCAGATACCGAGGGGCGGAAAATTCAAGGAGATAAAGAATATAGAAAATATATTTGTATTACGTTATTTTCATGACGTACGGTGGCCGTTAATAATTAAGTAAAACTCAACATATCGGTGTTAAGATAAAATAGTATTTAATTACAACCGCAAATAATTACTTAACAAGAGAAAAGAAGTAAAAGTCAACCAAAGATAATTAACCATTTCATTGAATAACTTGTTTAACGCGTCTTGGTTTATCGTCCCGTAAATCCTAAATCTAGAGCCTAATCATCGACGCACAATAATACATACTAATTCGACTGGATAGTTCCACTCAATTCCATATATTCTTAAGTTCAGAGTGTCACACTCGAACCTCTGTGTCGGTAGCTACTCATTTTCTTTCTACATGTCAATTATAATTTTTTTCTACTATTTATTTTTCCTTTTAAAATATTTTTGTTTTATATATATATATATATATATATATATATATATATATATATATATATATATATATATATATATTTATATATATATATTATATTAATTCTCTATATACAACATGTGAAAGCACGCACGGTACCCTGCCCGCGTCAGCCGCCAACCGGGAGAAAATTACACCGTTTTCATGTCTAAGGCGGTACTGCCACCACTGGCGCCACCAGCATCATTTGCCTCGTGAGCGGTGGTCTAGAGACGATGTGAAGCACGCTTCAGATTCCGGCCATTGATGCCCACCTTCTGAAGGAGGGAAACGATTGACCGCCCAAGGAATAAACGTAACATGACCTCAGTAGGTATCACATGACATACCATCCCTTTTCCACGGAATCGGATGGCAGCGATTCGAAACGGTTTTTTTTTATTTTTCTATATTTTTATTTATATTCATATTATATTTACATTAGAATATTTTGTATGCTAGTAAAGATAGGATATTTTAGAATTTCATTCTGACAGGAGTAATTGTCGTTATTCTTGTCTTATTTCGAACTATTGGTCTCATCTTGGTAAATACAGACGCTATCATAGATTCAACGTTTCGACCAAGTACACTCGGATCATCATCAGCTTCCGTTGATTGGTTGACATGAGATATCAGTTGATTATTGTGATATTTAGGCACCGTGATGTCAGGTGTTGTTCCTTATTGCTGTACTGGTGCTTCATTACCGGATTGAACTCTTAACCACCAGATGAGTGTAGCATATGTATAACCAAATCCTCTATCCACTATGTCCACCGGAAGGACATTAGTGGTGTGTTTTGGAGCCTTTTATATTCAGTGTCAGACGGTTTTGACATTTGGTTATGATGGCGGATTCATACCGATTTTCATAATTTTTGTAATTTCCTTTCGTAGTCGAAACGTGCCTATAATAACATATATTGATTGTCACACTCTATTCACGCCACTCTCTCCTCCTTGCCAACTGAAGCCCACATGCAGCAAGAATAAGAGATGGAAGATTTTGGATCGTGTTTGGCCTGTTCTGCCCCCACTTACCGTATTCACCTGACCTTTTGCTGCTATTTAATAATTTAATTACTAAATATCATTAACTTTAATGAGAGACTGATATCTTTTAATCATCATAGACAACAATTTTTACCTTCATTCAACATGGCCGATGCGAAACTGCATGTGAGAAACTCATTGCGCCTTCTTGGACTCTAGTTTTCCCCTGACATGAAGAGAAGTGATTACCGTATATACAGGCGTATCATGCGACCTTTGAAGACCTAATTTTGAAGCTAATTTGACTAGAGTAAATGGATATCTATTTTGGTCAACAGCCTAACCAGTGCCAGCGTTACATACGCTAATTTTATATCTAGATTATCGTGCGACACCCAAATTTTCACAGTTTATCATGTATCGGGTGTATCATGCGAGTTTCTTTTTTGAGAGACCAAATTACAATAACCTCTTTTCCTCCATATTTTTATCCCATCTTCTAAGTAAATAAGTTAAACAAGCAAAAGAGAATGATAAAAGTATCGTTAGTAACGCTATACTCGTTGCGTAAACGCGTACAGCCATAAACAACCGCTCGAGAAACAGCTAAACATCTTATAAACGTAAACAATGGAAGAAAAGATGTATATTCTTTATGTTTGTATTTTACAATATGATACTAATATGTGAATTTTACATGCATTATTATTGGATACAGTTAAGTAAAACACCAGTTTTATCAAAATCATGTTTATGTTAAATACAGCTGTACTTTTGACTACAGTAAATGGATAGTAAGTTTTGGTCAACTGCGTAGACAGGGCCAGCAGTACATATGTTAATTTTGTATCTCGTGTATTTTGCGCCCCCGCCTGGAAATTTGCGGACACTGCTGCTAGGAAAGTCCGTTCATTGTGTCGTGCCAGACAGTTTTTCTCGCCATAATCATTTCACTCCAAGCAAGGCAATAAAGCCACTAGGACTCAAGGGGTTTACTGAGTCTTAGAGAATATGATAAAAAACTACTATTAAGGAGAGAGGACAATAAAAGAAAAAGAATAACGAATACAGAAGAGAACGATTGAGATTGCATTTAAACTTGACTGGGAAACAATAAGCCGGAAGAGAGTTCCACAAGCGAGTAGTGCGAGAGGAGACTGTTAGTATAGAACTTACAGTTACATCTAGCTATTTAAACTGTAAAATGAGGAGACTTTATTGCCAATCTAGTACGGCGCTTAAATTCATTAAGTTTAGGTAGCATAGCGAAAAGTAATATTTATTTTGAGTAATACAAAAATCTGACACAAGGTCAAAAGAGTGATATGGGAAGGCTGGTCTTTTAATCTGTCCTATCTTAAACTTAACTCGCCATGATTACTGACCAAAACATATTCCTTGCACCAAACCAACACATTCTTATTTACCATTCTTACTACAACCACCATAATACCTCATAGTGCAAAGTTCATCAAAACAATTAGCATAAAGTATTTATAAAAAACGACACAGGGAAGCTATATTTATAAATCGTGCACATTTCTAAATCTACCATGTGTCCGTACAATGAATCTCGCTTCAATACTTGATTAAATTCTTCTGCTATTCAGCTTGAGATTCACGACAAAACCCACGTTTGGAAAGTGCCAAGCTGTGTGAGTGAAATTGGGGGGGGGGAATTTCCCGTGACCGATAGCATGAGCAACTGGCCTTGTTCAAATGGTAATGACATCTCTCCCAGGAAATGCAACTGAGGTCCGCCCAGCATAGTTGCATTATAAACCTCAGGTGGACTCTGTCTTGAGCAAAGACAAATGTGCCTGATTATAATTGCAAATGGATTGGTTAGCCGACAAAGATATACGGAAAAAGAGCAGTCAGCTATTATAATATTTAAATTAAAACATCGAACTGGAAATGAAGAATGGAATGGATAAGGGGAATAATTAAAGGATACAGCAAACGGTGAAAGAAAATGTAAGAAGTCATTTTAGTTGGAATTTCCGAAGATCCAACCCGAAATAATTTGTTATTGCACATTATTTATTTTTTTTACCATATCCTTTTTCGAAGAATCTTTTTTCTTTTTGTTTTTTTTTTACTTTTTGGTATAAGTCATTCATTTATTACTTATTTGTCATTTAGTATTACATCCATGAACAGGTATCGTATAAATAGCAGAAGTAATAGTAACTCTTGATATTTATTTCGTTTTCCACTGGCATTGAGAGAAACGTTTCCATGACGACTGTTACTGAATTTAAAGCCTTTCTCAGAGAAGACAAACTCTTATTCTTATGCTTTATCTGTTCGCAAGGCTGTACCTATTCAAATCTCTTTTTCTTTTTCACTCTCTCTAACTTTGTATATCTAATAAACACACATAAGCTCAGAGCTTCGCGTACTCTTTCGATTACAACTACATACAAACGGTTCGCACATTACTGTTTCATTCAACACTAACTTTCATTATCTCCCACTCTCGGCATATATATGTATGTGTGTGTGTGTGTGTCTCTCTCTCTCTCTCTCTTTTTCTTTTTCACCCTCTCTAACTTTGTATATCAAACACGCGCGCACACGCGAACCCACACGCACACATTTTATTTTCCTCCCAAATCAACAAAATAAATACAGAAAATATATTTTGTCATAGATTTTTACATGCATGATTATATCTATTTGCATATATATATATATATATGTGTGTGTATATATAAATACACACATATATATATATATATATATATATATATATATATATATACATTTATGATATGTTTAACGTCCTTTTTATAGATACAAGTATTTAAGCAAATGCTCTGTTTTATAATAAACAGTATTAAATAACATTTACCGGCCTGAATGTCCGAGAAATTTTCATAGAAAATTTTCCTTCTCCGACAGGAATCGAACCTGTATCCTATACGGAACCATCATTTCGCGTGATGTGCCTTAACCTTTCGGCCACAGAGAAGCGTCTGGTTAGCAAGGTCGATTTTACTATCTTTAAACTTAAATCTTCCATGAATCTCTTCTATTCATATCTGCTCTAGCGTATCAAATGTAAACAAATGACGTCATATATTTTTGAATTGGACAAAGTCCGACAATTTATTTAAAGACATTTATGATATGTTTAACGTTCTTTATATAGATACAAGTATTTAAGCAAATGCTCTGCTTTTATAATAGACAGTATTAAATAACATTTACCGGCCTGAATGTCCGAGAAATTTTCATAGAAAATTCGATTCCGGTCGGAGAACGAAAATTTTCTATGAAAATTTCTCGGACATTCAGACCGCTAAATGTTATTTAATACTGTTTATTATAAAAACAGAGCATTTGCTTAAATACTTGTATCTATAAAAAAACGGTAAACATATCATAAATGTCTTTAAATAAATTGTCGGACTTTGTCCAATTCAAAAATATATATATATACTCCTTCCCGGTCTTTTTAACCGGAGTAGACGTTTATTACTTGTTTAGGATTGGGTTCCGGCTCCATCTAAAGTTTCCTTATTCTCTTTCACTTCCATTAGCCCTACGCATCTCAGTTGATTACAATTATATATATATATATATATATATATATATATATATATATATATATATATATATATATATATATATAATTAAGTAATTCATTGAGTCTGAAAGAAACCTCAACAGAATGCAGAAAGCACTGGACGGCCGTTTCGTCCTATATTTGGGACTCATCAGCAGTGCGCATCCACTACCGAGAATTGAAACCCTGACAGTTGAGTTATCAAGCAAACGTCATACAAACTGTTCCAATGGGTCTCGGTGACGAAGAGGTAGCAAATAAGACTCAATATAGCGCCGCTCGCTCACATATTCCGTGGTGGAACTCAACTGAAATTCTCTGTAACCATAGGACTGTGCCCCTAGGAGCCACGACTATTATCACCAAGCCGCTCAAACTGAAACATTAGAAGCCGGATCAAGCAATGATATACACATGATAGAAATTGTTAGGAGGATTTGATAATTATAATTAAATAATTCATTGAGTCTGAAAGACACCTCAACAGAATGCAAAAAGGACTGGACGGCCGTCTTCGTCAAATCCTCCTAACAATTTCTATCATATATATATATATATATATGAGTCACGGTGGGGTAATGGAGGCTTGAATTGAGGAATCAGAGAGCCGAGTTCGAATACCAGTCGAATCCATTACATTCACTTGCGTGCTAACACCAATCGGAAAAGTGTGAATCCTCTTCTTCTCCCTCCAGCTATAGATAAAAAGCAGGACAGACTGGGTTCTATAGACTTGGATGGCAATTGGTCTAGGAGAAGGACAAAACTCAGAATTTAAAACCTGCGGAGGGTCATTTGAAAACCCTGTGGCACGTAGTGCGCCAGGTCTCTGTTTCGGCCCTTCAAAAAATGTGGATGGTTCTGCACGAAACCTTCACTACTATAATCAAATCTTATGTGCTGATGTCGGGCTGTCGGTTTCCTCTGCTTGACACTCATACGTCAAATTCGACAGGAGAGTCGAGTATATATATATATATATATATATATATATATATATATATATATATATATATATATATATGGTGACCAAAAGAAAACGGGAACTTTTTAACAATCCAATAAAACCAAGAGTGATGGAAGAAAAATATTTAATTCATAGTAATTGAAACCTTAATAGATGCCATTTAAGAAACAATGATGGAATTTTCATTTTTTTAAAATTATGTCCTGTAGATGGCGTCCTCCTGTACGAATGCATTATTGAAATCAGCTGTTGAGATTCCTATTTACTGATGCACATCTCAGCTGGGATATTGGGAATTTCATTCTTGTTACGAAAATGGCGAAATGTTTACTTGCTCAAGGTCACTGTCTCTCAGTGTTGCCACTTGCTCATGTCTGGCAATACGCACTTCAAAAATTCCCGTTTTTTGGGGTCACCCTATATATATATATATATATATATATATATATATATATATATATATATATATAGTTTACGAAAAACTAGGTAATCCGTATGGGTAGACCCAAGGAGGATAAAATCCAGAGAGCTCAATGTAAATCAGAGCTAATAATTTAAATAAAAATAAAAACAGACCACTTTAAGGTTCCATGTTGTAAATTATTTCACCACATCCCTTTTAAAGGACCGCGGATCATCAGACTTTACTTCCAAATGTTGAAACGAAATTTTTTTCTTTACTTTGGAAGTAAAGTCTGATGATCCGCGGTCCTTTAAAAGGGCTGTGGTGAAATAATTTACTACATGGAACCTTAAAGTGGTCTGTTTTTATTTTTATTTAAATATATATATATATATATATAGAGAGAGAGAGAGAGAGAGAGAGAGAGAGAGAGAGGGGGGGAAGAGAGCGAGAGAGCGGGTGTAACAGCAAATTTGTGTATTTAGGCAGCATATTTTCATTCAAACCTGTTTGGTTAAATAATTTTACTATATCAGTTTATTTTACTTTTAATCCTTTCGCGTCAACGAATCAATTTCATGGAAGCAGTAGAAAATTGATTAAGAAAAATACCAAAATTTGCATTTTCATTCAAATAATTTTTATTTTCCCAAGTACTTTTAGTCAAAAATCACGGCAGTTTTTTAAATAAACCTGATTTTGATAAAACTGGAGTTTTACTTAAATGTATCCAATAATAAATAATTTAATATTCAAATATTAGTAGATATAAAATTAGCGTATGTACCGTTAGCCTTGGTTATGCCGTTGACCAAACTATATATCCATTTACTCTAGTCAAATTAGCTTCAGAATTAGGTCTTCAACGGTCGCATTATACGCGTGTATACACGGTTATCGCTTCACTTCATGTCAGGGGAAAACTTGATTCCAAGAAGGTGCAATGAGATTCTCCCCTTCATGTTAGCATCGGCCATGTTGAATGAAGGTAAAAATTGTTGTCTATGATGATTAAAAGATATCAGTCTCTCATTAAAGTTAATGATATTTATTAATTAAATTATTAAATAGTGGCAAAAGGTCAGGTGAATATGGTAAGTGGGGGCAAAACAGGCTAAACGCGATCCAAAATCTTCCATTTCTTATTCTTGCTGCATGTGGGCTTCAGTTGGCAAGGAGGAGAGAGTGGCGTGAATAGAGTGTGACAATCAATATATGTTATTATAGGCACGTTTCGACTACGAAAGGAAATTACAAAAATTATGAAAATCGGTATGAATCCGCCATCATAACCAAATGTCAAAACCGTTTGACAGTGAAAATGTTCCAAAAACACACCACTAATGTCCTTCCGGTGGACATAGTTAATAGAGGATTTGGTTTTACATGTGTTACACTCATCTGGTGGTCAAGAGTTCAATCCGGTAGTGAAGCACCAGTACAGCAATAACGAACAATAGCTGACATCACGGTGCCTAAATATCACAATAATCAACTGATATCCCAGGTCATCCAATCAACGGAAACCTGATGATGAACAAAGTATACTTGGCCGAAACGTTGAATCTATGATAGCGTCTATATTTACCAAGATGAGAACAATAGTTCAAAATAAGACAAGAATATCGACAATTACGCCTGTCAGAATGAAATTCTAAAATATCCTATCTTTACTAGCATACAAACTATTCTAATGTAAATATAATATGAATATAAATAAAAATATAGAAAAATAAAAAAAACCGCTTCGAATGGCTGCCATCCGATTCCGTGGAAAAGGGATGACATGTCATGTGATACCTACTGAGGTCAGGTGACGTTGATTCCTTGGGCGGTCAATCGTTTCCTTCCTTTTGAATGGCCGGAATCTAAAGCGTGCTTCACATCGTCTGTCGACCACCGCTCACCAGGCATCGAGTTACATCTTGTCTACATCATTAATGTGTATGTTATACAATGATGAAAATTTTAGTTGCAGTTGTAAAAAGGAATCGCAAGAGACTGACACGTATAAAAAAACAATACATTGTCCGGTGACAAATGCTGCAACATCCCCGCTTGGCGGCTGACGTTGGCAGGGTATCTTACGTGCTTTCCCATGTTGTATATAGAGAATTAATATATATATATATATATATATATATATATATATATATATATAATATTTGATAATGGCTTATGTAAGCCGAAAGCTTTGATTGGGTTCAAACATATGTCAATATGATGTTTTCCTTTCGTCTTTCAACGATAATGTGATTAAGCTTATCAGACAATACGAAAGGAACTTACTTAAAATAAATAGACAAAACTTTTCTATATTATTTAATGAAACATGCATTAATGAAAAATTGCTGCCGAAATATACAAAATTTAATATATATATATATATATATATATATATATATATATATATATATATATATGATAAATATAAAATAAAAATATTTTAAAATGGTAAAATAAGTGGTAAAATAAAAATATAATTGTCATATAGAAAGAAAATGAGTATCTACCGAAACCGAGGTTCGAGCGTGACACTCTGAACTTATGAATATATATATTCCGCCAGGTGTATAAATAGCAGTGTCAGGCTACGGTGATTATTAAGTGACTGTTGAGTGGAACTATCCAGTCGAATTAGTGTGAATTAGTGTGCGTCGATGATTAGGCTCTAGATTTAGGATTTACGGGACGATAAACCGAGACGCGTTAAACAAGTTATTCAGTGAAATGGTTAATTATCTTTGGTTGACTTTAACTTCTTTTTTCTTGTTAAGTAATTATTTGCGGTTGTAATTAAATACTATTTTATCTTAACACCGACATGTTGAGTTTTACTTAATTATTAACGGCCACCGTACGTCATAAAAATAACGTAATACAAATGTATTTTCTATATTCTTTATCTCCTTGAATTTTCCGCCCCTCGGTATCTGCTGTGTTATTCATTTACTCTAGTCCTGATGCTCTGTTTCCTTCTGCTTCTCTTGCATTCAGTATATCCTGTGAGTAGTGCGTGTGTACATAACGTTAGCCCAGTTTGAATAAAACTTTTAAAGACATTTACGTTCTGTGTCTGACGTTAATCTATATCCGGTAGGAAGGCCTCTGATCTGGAGATTTTGAGGAGCATAGATCACTTCTTAAATGCTATTGTTCCCAGTTCCATCCAGATATGGTTTCGCAACGCCTGTTAGGATCCCAGCTATGGGCAAATAGTTAACTCCCCAAACTGGGGTCAAAACACTACTAAAGTATAAAAACAGATTTATATTAAAAATACCAGCTGCACATTTTTGAAAAAATATTACCGGCAATATTCGCCAAAAACCGTCAATCAAACGTAATGCACAAACTGATTTCTCATAAAGATGAAATATTCTATCCACACAAACCTATCCAAAAATCGTGTCGTCATTAAATAACCTATTGGGGTTGATATTCCGTAAAACAAAATAAACCAAACTATACATATTTTATTCATTCGAACCTTTCCTAAAATTGTTTCGGCATTAAAGAACTCATTGATGTTGATATGCCGTAAAACCAAATGAGCCAATCAGATCCAGGGTATACATATTTTATTCATACGCACATATCCTAAAAATCATGTTGGCGTAAAATAACATACTGAGATTGATATGTCGTAAAACAAAATAAACCAAACCAAAGATATTTAAAATAAACATCTTGTAATATTTCATACGAAACATAATCCGAACCCTAACTTTGACCCTAATCCCTAATGGTTATAATGGTAATTTACCTGATTTTTGCGAGTACCAGGTCTGATCAAAAAGTATGGGACGTGTGCTATGAGAAGTAAACTACAACACATATTAATTAGCCATTTAATCTCTTTTGAAATATTCTCATTCTGAATGCACACACATTATCCAGCGTCGTTTCCATTGAGAGATGCCTTCCTGGATGTCCTTCTTGCTGATAACGAGGATTCTCTTGCATTTACTCGACGTCTTGATATCTTCTTCCTGTCAAGTAGGATTCGATTTTGGAAGAGGAAAAAGTCCCACGGGGCAAGATCTGAGGAATATGGTGGCTATTGAACCTACTTAACCAAACCCTGTTACAAAAGCCATTTTCACTAATGGAAGAGCCGTGATGTGGTGAAACGACCAAAGACTACACACTTTCCTTCCAAGCACTGCACGAAACAACGCTAGTGAGCGACAACGTTTTAAAAACGGAAGAAGGTTTTGCTTTCTGTCGAGAGGTATATTTTCTTCATTGAGACGTTAAGCCTATAGGCCGGTAGACATTAATATCGTAATGTAACTGTTTTAAAACATATACAGATATCTACATTATAAAATGGATTAAGTCTAATAATTATTTTAATATATTTTCCATTTATCCGTTGTTAAAACGACAAGCAGAATAAAAAGAAGAATATGGTTTATTTAAGTAAATTAAATTAAAAAAGCATTATTAATTTTTTAATTTATTTATTTAATTTATTTATATTTATTTATTTCATTATTTATTTAATTATTTAATTAAAAAAATCATTTACTTAAATAAATTATAATTTCGGTTGAGCTCTGTTGGTTTGAGGCGTGAGTTTGTAAATAGTGACTATTTAAGCTAATATAGCATGACTCTTCGGCAGAATTTAGTCACTGTCAGTCACTGTGTGTTTATCTAAATCTAAAAATAAACACGCTAAAATTCACCTTCATCCCTGCCGTGAGCCGACGGCTTAGTGGTAGAAGTTCCGACTGACGCTAATTCAGTCTGGTTTCGATCCTAGCTAGATGCAACCGGACGTCTAGCCACACTGATGATCTGTGAAACAGCGAAACAGTCTGTCCGTGGATGACAATATATATATATATATATATATATATATATATATATATATATATATATATATATATATATATTCGGAGAACTGGTTCGAGCCACGCCGAAGCTGTATTATGAAAAGATATAAAAATCTTCTCTCAGACGGAATAAAAACGGAGGATTCCTCGGGTTAGTTTTAAATTAGTTTATATAGTTCTTGGTACCAAAATCATCCTTTCCCTCTTTAAATTTCTATAGTGACACTTTGCTGTTCTCAATATTGGAACGGGGTTCAAACTCGGTAATTCCCCCGGAAACATGTCACTCGGGGTTTTGATAGCAGATTGTCCGCTCTTCTCTCTGAAAATTCTATCTGATTGAGACGCCTGCTTATATTGAGTTCAGCCCAAGACTGACGTGAATTCGGACTGGTCTGTGGGGTTTCGGTAATTCCCAAACGTTCGGATTTAATTGCCTTTATAACTCATACTTTCTCTTATTTATATCTCGCACGATTACTTCCAAATTGGCCATGGCAAACTTTTCCTCTTTTTTCCTCTCTCGGTATTCCATCTGAGAAATTTGACTGTCTTTTTGACAATTTTAATTTTAAACCGAGTGGGTGAAGAGGCGGTCTTATTTTAATCATTCATTTTCCATAACAAATATTATTTCCAAGCCTTTGATCTGGTTTGTTCTAATGCACCACAACGAGTCATCTCACTTCCACAGCACTCAGGGTTAAAATACAAACATTACAGGTGCGTTTCTTTTTTCAATTTCCTATTCGGGTCACAGATTAACTTTTGTTTTCCCGATTCGTTTATATTTCCACAATTATATTAAAGATGGCCCTTACACCGTCCTGCCAATCGCAATTTTCACTTTGTCGGCGGCCAGAAACAAAAATTATTTGCCAATTCCGTTTTAATTCTCACGGTTAGCGAATAACACGGAATATATCGTAGCGATTTCAGGTTACACTTTCGCATTAACCCCTTTAATTCCACTAGTTTCACATAGTGTCACACAATGTCAGTTTCATCGTTTGCAAATATCGCAACTTCACGTGAAATGTTCGGTTTTTAATGTATTGCATCTTCCTGTATCAGTGCGTGGGGGTCGTTTTTTTATTGTTGAAATAATTATATCTAGCATACCTGTTCTTAAATTTGATAGGATTTCATTGATGCTGGGTTGTTACTTTTTGTGCCTAAAGTTTCTGTGAAACATGCCATTCGTCGTTATATATATATATATATATATATATATATATATATATATATATAAAGATATATAAAGAGTGTGTGTGGGGGGATAACGATTTATAAATTTTATACATCAAGAACAGTTTTGGAAGAAAGATATATGACAAAGTTGAAAAAGTTTTTGTGTTTACCTCGTTTCGTCCCTTAGGACTTCATTGAACTGGGTTTATTTCCGTTGATGCAACTACACATGCGCACCAACGAGGACGCTGGAAATTTTAAATTTTTAAATGTTTTTGGGCATACAATCTAGCCAATTTCATCTAGATTAGCATATATATATATATATATATATATATATATATATATATATATATATATATATATATATATATATATATATATTATCCAGTTCACCCTAAAACGCAAGGCCGTCCTGAGTAAGACGTTAAACTACATCCGTGTCCTGAGTAAGACGATAAACTACATCCAGCAGCAAGGCCTCTGATCAGGAGGTTTTGAGGAGCGTGGAACCACCTCTTAATTGGTGGTGTTCCCAGGCCCACCCTAACCCAGGGTGGTAGCACCTGTTAGGGTCCCAGTTCTGTGCAAATAGTTAACTATTACCAGCAATACTTTTTGGAAAAAAATTATTACCAGCAATACAATTTTGATGGGAAAATATTACCAGAAACAGATTTTTGACAAAGCAAAATGTTGTCGGCATTAAATAACCCATTGGGGTTGATATGCCGTAAAATTAAAAAAACAAAAAAACAAAAAACAAACCAAACATGAAACGCAAAAGGTTCTTAGGAACCCCTAGCGTCTTAGCAGCATGTTAGAAAATATGAAATAAAACAGTATTAATGAAAGAGAAAAATAAAAGAATAGGAATTGAGTAGGCAGAAAATAACAATTGACATTGCATTTAAACCTTTGAAGATCAAACTTGACTGGGAAGCAAGTAATCGAAAGTGACAAATACGACAGAAGAAACTATTTTAGCTGTAAAATGATCAGACCTTTTTACTAACGAAATATTGCGTTTAGTGTCATAAAGATTAATCGAACCTAATCACTACGAATAGCTCTGTGTTTCAAATATTAAAAAGGTAATATATTTGTTGTCAAATATTATATATATATATATATATATATATATATATATATATATATATATATATATATATATATATATATATATGGCATTC
The DNA here is from genome assembly GCA_964036315.1 of Acanthosepion esculentum. NCBI lineage: Eukaryota > Metazoa > Mollusca > Cephalopoda > Sepiida > Sepiidae > Acanthosepion > Acanthosepion esculentum. The sequence continues at coordinate 52,407,306 of OZ038497.1, read as the reverse complement.
CTTAAACGATCTGAACGATACTCAAAGATTAACACATCATTAAGTATATATACAACACAAAGACTTGATAAAACATTAATATACAAAGCACCGAGGCGCATGCGTATTGTCACATTTATGCGTGCACACACGCGCATGCGTACAAACACGCAAACCCACAAAGAAGTATAATAATTTGGAATAATTACTCCGGTGAAAAAGTCACTGTTGCTGACAATGATGACGACGAGCTTTGTTCGACGCCTCATGGCGATGAGTTCGCCACCCTTTCGCAACTTCTGCTTTTCTTTTATTCCGCCTCCCGCCGCCTCTTCATATGTTTTTCTTTTCATTTTGCCTCATTAGCAGTAGTTTCCCCTCTTGCCTTCCCTCCTGCACTTACAGTTATTTAGGCCAATCCTTGGATTACCTGTTGGAAATCATTTTAAATTTCTGTTTTATTCTATTGATGCAACGCTCTCCTCCGACTTCCCTTCTCTCATAATTAATATCTTCAAATTTTCTAGTATGTCTGTCTCTCTCTCTCTCTCTCTCTCTCTCTCTCTCTCTCTCTCTCTCTCTCTCTCTCTCTCTCTATCTATCTATCTCTATCTATCTATCTATCTATCTATCTCTGGCTCTTACATATTATTACCTTAGGTATATTATTATCACTATTATTATTGAACACTATTCCATCATAAACATAGCAATTGTATACAATATATATATATATATATATATATATATATATATATATGTGTGTGTGTGTGTGTGTGTGTGTGTGTGTGTGTGTGTAATTTGGCAGCAACTTTTCTTTTAAACATGTAGTATTGAATGTTAAAGACAACATAGTCTTGTATATTTTCTTTTGAATTTTCTCATATTCTTTAATGAGACTTTTTATTTGAAAATGATTTCGAAATAAGTATTGTCCATCCGATGACCTAGCGCTTTCGAACATCATTGTTCATCTTCAGGGTCAATATTTTTAGTCAAAATTTTTTTAAACAAACATTTGCCAATTATCTTGTAGCGTAATCACAATGATGTTCGAAAGCGCTAGGTCATCGTATGGACAATACTTATTTCGAAATCATTTTCAAATAAAAAGACTCATTAGAGAATATGAGAAAATTCAAAAGAAAATATACAAGACGATGTTGTCTTTAACATTCAATACTACATGTTTAAATATATATATATATATATATATATATATATATATATATATATATATATAATTATTTATTCGAAAATTATAACATAAATATGTTATAAAATCATTACAAAAATAGCCATTTTGTTTCAACACTTTTGGGGTCTTATCAAGTGATGGTGCTGAATGTGGAATAAAGGGTTTTAAAAGGTTCAAATCAATGAAATATCCCTTGCTTGGGGAAACACTGTTACATAACCTGGAATGACCAATCAAAATACAAGTATATGAGAATTAAAAAAACTTGACAACGAACTTTGGTTATATTAATTATCTAACGCTTTAATGCGAGGATTAGACTAAAATAGAATTCATTCTAACTGTTTAATATTAAATTATAGTATAAAATACAAAATTGAATATTACCAATTTAACTTTTATATTTAATCTATATTAAGTTTTAAAAAATTATAAAATTATTTAAAGGAGAAATTGAGGAAAAAAATACATATGATTTGTCATTTATTTTGCCTATATTGAAAGGCCAAATATTAAGTATATATATATATATATATATATATATATATATATATATATATATATATATGTATATATATATATTATGCGCAGTACTTAATGGGAAGCGCTCAATATCAGTGATAGACCTAACATATTTAGTTCTATGGACATGAGTTTGTGACCCTCGGTTTCAGGCTTTTGTGATCATCAGGCAAATTGTTTTTTTTTAATTGTATTTATACTTGTTTGACTATGTTTAGTGATGGGAATGGGGTGGGGCTCTACTTCTATGTTTGTTTGGGGTGATACTCTTATACGCATAGACACACATGCATTTTGGTTCACACATCAATATAAACAGTCCGAGGCTAGGCGCAGATACATATCCATGCGTTCGGGCATGCATACATACATACGCAGTTGTAATTTTGTTTCGGAGTCGAGGCCGTAGCTTTTGTAAGCTGAGATATTCCTTTCAACAAGCAGCGGGTAGGGGTGTTCTTGACGCTTTTCAGATCTATCGCCTGCGCCATCAGAGCAATTTTCACTTCCTCACACACACACACACATACACGCATGTAGAGGCGCACATGCACACACACATACACGCATGTAGACGCGCACATACACACCCATTGGCCTGGCTCTTTGGTTAAGCTGGGTTCTGTTTGTTTGCATTATGATGATGATGTTTGTATTTTCAACGCTAACTGCTTGTGCGTCGACGATTTTGAATATGCTTATAGTGATACTAGCTGTGATATTAATTGTTCTTAATATGTTACTATTAGTTATTGATGTGTTAATAGTAAATTTAGCCTTTATAATGATGGAAAAAATGTAGGGGTAATAATGACAATCGCAAAAAAATGGAGGGGTAATAATGACAATCGCAAAAAAATGTAGGGGTAATAATGACAATCGCAAAAAAATGGAGGGGTAATAATGACAATCGCAAAAAAATGTAGGGGTAATAATGACAATCGCAAAAAAATGGAGGGGTAATAATGACAATCGCAAAAAAATGTAGGGGTAATAATGACAATCGCAAAAAAATGGAGGGGTAATAATGACAATCGCAAAAAAATGTAGGGGTAATAATGACAATCGCAAAAAAATGGAGGGGTAATAATGACAATCGCAAAAAAATGGAGGGGTAATAATGACAATCGCAAAAAAATGGAGGGGTAATAATGACAATCGCAAAAAAATGTAGGGGTAATAATGACAATCGCAAAAAAATGGAGGGGTAATAATGACAATCGCAAAAAAATGTAGGGGTAATAATGACAATCGCAAAAAAATGGAGGGGTAATAATGACAATCGCAAAAAAATGTAGGGGTAATAATGACAATCGCAAAAAAATGGAGGGGTAATAATGACAATCGCAAAAAAATGTAGGGGTAATAATGACAATCGCAAAAAAATGGAGGGGTAATAATGACAATCGCAAAAAAATGTAGGGGTAATAATGACAATCGCAAAAAAATGGAGGGGTAATAATGACAATCGCAATAAAAATGTAGGGGTAATAATGACAATCGCAAAAAAATGTAGGGGTAATAATGACAATCGCAATTATGATAATAGTTGTGGTAACCATGATAATGATGATGATAATAATCTAGATATTGTAACAATGATCATGACGATAATAAAAATAATGGCGTTGTTAAAAAGCAGTACTAAGTGTAGAGGAGATGAGTATGAAGTGATTTTTGTCTGGCTGTGTTTTGTTGTAGGTGTTATCCGTTTGGTATGAACTGTGATAGTAGGTATCTATTTTTGTGTCTGCATTTTGAAATTTCAAAATGCAGACATTTCTGTAAACGTTTCTTGATTTACTGTATGTATAGATATATATACACACACACACACACATATATATATATATATATATATATATATATATATATATATATATATATATACAGTATTTACATTAGTCGGACTATTGTCCTCATCTTTGTCGCCATATTTGTCACAACGTTTCGGCCGTTGTACGCTCCGGCCTTCTTCAGGTGGTTGGAATTTCGAACTGAACCCTTTATTTCGATCACTGTGGTAGACTGTTCTAGTTCCACGAGCCATGTTTGATGGATGTCAGTTATCAGTTATCTCCTGCTAATTTTCCCTCTGAAAGTTCTCCACTGCCTTAACCGGGTATTGAACTCACACTCTTTGGGTCTGTCACTGGATCTAACCAACGCCTTTATCCACTGTGCCATATGTATGTATGTATGTATGTATGTATGTATGTATGTATGTATGTATGTATGTATGTATGTATGTATGTATGTATGTATGTATGTATGTATGTATGTATGTATTCAAACAGTTTTGATCAAATAATTTAGTCGTATTATGTCTATTTTACTTTGAATCCTTTTGAGTCCCCAAATTAATTGATTGGTGGCCGTAGAAAAGTGATTAAGAAAAATAACAAAATGTTCTTCGTATATTTTTCTGTGTATTAGATATGTCGTTATGGTGGCTCCACTTTTCGAACTGGCGAGGGTGAAAATCAGAATTTGATATCCTGTTGTCTTAGATTTGTTGTCGGTAATACGTTGTATTATGGTTGCAGTTGTGCTGATGGCGGTGGTAGTAATGGTAATGACGGTTCTGGTGAAGATGCCGTGATGGTAGTGATGATGGTAATAATAGTGATGGTGGTGATGGTGTTAGTAATGTTGATGGTGGTGAAGGTTATGATTCCGAGATGGTTCCGATGGTGTTAGTAATGCCGATGGTGGCAATGCCGAGATGGTGGTGTTGGAAATAGTAATGGCGATGGTGTGGATGCTGTGATGGAAGTGATGGTGGTGATGATGTTAATGTTGATGTTATTAGTAATGGTAATAGCGGGCATGACGTGATGGTGTTGATGGTGTTAGTAATGGTGATGGCCGTGAGAGTGTTGATACTGTTAATAATTGTGATGGTGATAGTAATGTTGATTGTGGTGATGCGATGATGGTAGTAATGCTAATGGTGGTGACGATGGTAGTAATGCTGATGATGCCGTGATGTTTGTGATGGTGATAGTAGTGATGATGGTAGAGATTTTTAGTAGTATTGGTTGCAGTGGTTTTGATGATGGTAGTGGTATTGTAGGTTGTAATGATTGTTGTATTATAGTGCTTTTGCTGATTATTTTTTTGTATATGAAGTGGCCTGAACATCGAACTATGGTTCTGCTTCAAAATATTCCGTAATCATTGCTACATGGTATTCTAATTCTTCTTCTATTCACCGTGTTGCTTCAGGAGGTGGGCGATCATTGCTATGCCAAACTTCCTATCTGTTATAACTCTTAATATAGTTTGTCTCTCCCCCTTCCCTCGTAATCTTTTTCTGCCATCCATTTACACAATTGAGGTCGAGGTCGAGAATTGTAGTAAAACAGTAAAATCAACCTAGCTAACTGAAACGCTCCTCTGTGGCTCAATCGGTAAAAGCACGTCAGGCTATATGACGGTTCTGTATAGGATACAGTTTCGATTCCTGTCGGAGGACGCATATTTTCTATGAAAATTTCTCTGACATTCAGTCCGGTAAATGTTTTTAATACTGTTTATTATAAACAGAGCATTTACTTAAATATTTGTATCTATAAAAAGAACGTATAAACATAAAAATGTCTTTAAAAGAAATACATATATATATATATATATATAAACACACACACACACACATATATATATATATATATATATACACACTACAGTTCAAAAGATTAAAATCACCTCCAAAATTTGCATGGGATGAACTTGACAGAAGAATGAAAGATATAAAAATAGGGATCACAGTAACATTGAAAAATGAATGAAATCAATTATCAAACTCATACTTTGAGAAACTTTTGCAACGAATGCCAAAAAGTTGTGCTGCCGTAATCAAGGCTCTCCTTCAAATCCGCGTTCTCGCTGTCTATCGCCCCTCCTTATTTTCCTCTCTATGTCTCTTTGATTCCTTCTCATAGCTCTCCTATTTCTCTCTCTCACCGCTTCATTATCTTAGCCCCTATACTTCCAATTCACTCTCAACTCCCGCTAATCTCTTTTGCGATTTCTGCTTTCACTCTCATGTATTGTCTATCAAATATTTAAATTTTCCCCTCTCTTTTCGAATATATCACCCTCAGCATTTTCCCAGTCAGATTTTTTTTATATTTTCATTAAGCTTAGATTAGTTTGGCAAAAGGCCCAAAATATGCAGTCAGGATTGAGAAACTAAACCCCGAGATCATTAATGGACGACAAGCCAATCCAATTTAATTATTACACTGTGCTGCGGGGTTTCATTCAAACGGGTTTTATTTCTTACCGCTCATTTTTTCTTGCGCTCTCTCTCACTTTATCTCAATTAGTCTTTCTCACACTTACTCTCATTCACTTTCTCTCTTTTCTCTTTCACTTTCTCTCATTCTCTCTCTCTCTCTCTCTCTCTCTCTCTCTCTCTCTCTCTCTCTCTCTCTCTCAAATCTACTTTTTTTCTTTTAACGTCTTTCTTCTCACCTCCTCTACAACCGCTTATGTCTCTTTCAACATCTATATCTCACGTGATATTTCGTTTTCTTCTCCCTAATACCGACTCTCTCTCTCCCCTTCTCGTTCCCCCTCTCTCTCTCTCTATCTCTCTCTCTCTCTTTCTCTTTCTCTCTCTCATTTATTTCCTCTCACTTTCTCAGTATTTATTTTCTCTCCATCACTTTCGACACCAACATATTCCTGTCTGTCTCTAATATCAAATACTCTCACTAAAATTTACACTCACTCAATCTTACTCTCTCTCTCTCTCGTTCTCTCTCTCTCTCTCTCTCTCTCTCTCTCTCTCTCTCTCTGGCTGGTTTACAGTCATATAGCTTTGAAACACCAGTTCCCGTACGATCACTAAAGTTAAGCAAGTCAGTACCTAGATGGGTGACCGCTTGAGAATACCAGGTGCTGTAAACTTGGATGTGTGGGTGGTGTAATGGATAATGGTTCGGAATTGTTAATCGGAGAACCGAGTTTCAGTTCCAGTCAGGTTCGTCATATTCACTTACGCGCAAATACCCTTGCAAAAAGGATGAATCCTCATTTTCTCTCCCCAGCTATGGATTAATTAGTAAGACTATTATCACTAGTCCATTATTATCATCTCAAATAATTCAAAACACTATGAATGTGTAAAATAGTTTTTGATACCAGCAATACATTTTTGAAAAATTACCAGCAATACATTATTCTCCCTACCCCTCTCATTCGGTCCCTAGTTCTCACACTCTCTCTTTCTCTCTACCTCTATCGGTCTCTGCGTTTTTCACTCTTCCTTTTCTTCTACAGCACTTTCTGTTCTAACTCCTCGCTACCTATCTCACTTTTTTATTCTTCTTTCTCCCTAACTTTTTCATCCTTTTCTCCCTATTGCTCTCTTTCTTCCCCTCTATCCTCTCTCTCTCTTCTTGTCTCTCCCTACTTCTCTCATGCACACAATTTCTACCTCTATCTCTCTCTCTCTCTCAGTTTCCTAATTCACTCGCTCTAACCCTCTTTCTTCCTGCCTGTTAGATCCTATCTCTCTTTTTAGCTCTGATTAGTATCTCGCTAATTCGCGTAATATATTTCCCTTCTCTCTTTCCTCAGTTCAATCAGCCTCCTTTTTATATTGTGTACTGCTTATCGGCCAATAGATATCAACTTTTCATCAACTGATTTCAATCTTTCTTTCTTGGTCATTCTTCTCCTTACAGGTCACAGTGGATGATTCAGCTCCTCGGAAGCGGCACGACGAGTCCATGCTGTAAATGTCTGAACTCTAGAATGGAGCTAATTTGAACATTTGCCATGGAAATAGCAAGAGAGCAGCGACAAACTTGCCACATTGCATAAATGGAAAATATGTCTTCCCTCGTAAGAAGTGTGTACCATCTATCTACCTCAGATACTTGTGTGTGTCTCGGTTGTACGTTATGCTGATAAAACGACTAAATTTTTCATATATTAATTCATTTTTGGATACCATCAAATGAACGTCAGCAAATTAAGTGTATGGGCGAAGTGCTTAGGATATTCGCTTTCTGATCATGAAACCAGGGTTCGAATATCGATTTGTCAGGAAGGTGATTTCTTGATATTATCGGTCTAGAGTGGGTGATCCCAGCGTGCAGCACCTCTGAAAAATGCCCGAAAACCATACCACGAGTTGACCCACGCCTTCTGAGTGAAATTGAATAGACGGAACCCTTGCTAGCTCGAAGTCACAAGCTATCGTGGTTTGAGCGTGATGGCCTTGTTCAGAGTATTTATCACGCTAGATAACATACTTCTCTCCCAGAAACTGTAACTAAACCACAGGTAGGCTCTGTGGGTGTTGAACAAACACAAATGTGCCTGAGCTGGCGTCTGCAATAGGGATTCGGTAGTAGACAGGCATCCTTGAATATGACTGACCTGTTATTATTTTCACAGGTCTTTTCTTCTTGCGAGGATGCAATGGATTCTGCCTTCTCCGCTCTGTGGTCTGGCGCCTATATAACTTCTTCTCATCCGGTTGTTTATAGGTGTATATCCTAAATTCGGCTGCGTTATTTTCCTTGTTTATATTTGTGTAGCCACTGACATACTTTGAAACCAAGTTATGCATTTGAGCGCTTTGGGGACAACTTTTATATCAGCCTTTGAGGCACCTAGATCTTTTGATGTTCTAAAGTGACACTGAGTAGAAAACGTACTTTAAAGGTTAAACTGGTACAAATTCAAAGATTTTGAGGATCATCATATTCGATTAAGAACTCTGGTATTTCCTAGCATGAATCACATAATAATTGGTACATTATCTCTCTATAATTTTGTCTACCTAGAGTTGGGCTGCCCAGTCGTCAATTGGCTGACTTGATAGAGTTTAAAAGCTTCTAGGCGACCTTGTGGACGATGAATTATTTTACACCCTAAAACCTAAAACTCCTTTGCCACAGACGAAACGTTGCAAATCTCTGGCTACTCTATCGCTATTTCCGTGGCAAGTTCTCTGGCGAGCTGCATTCCTTGGTTTCACCAGCCCTGAGCTTTGCAGCTGGGATCCGCCAGACCACATACACAAGAATTCACCCCTATTCCTTTCGTATTCCAGTGGTAAGGCGAAAGTTCCATTCGAACAAGTTCTTCTAAAGAACTGTTGTTTTCTAGGGCAGGACGTAGGCATGATGCTTTTTCCCATCATTACATTAACCTCTTCAATTCTAGGGTTGACCTTTATCTTTCTAACATAACCTCATAAAGTGCGCTTCTTCTTTTCTTTTACGCTCATACAAAATGATACAATACCTCTCTACCTTAGTAGCTCTTAGTTCAAAGTCTTTTTGGGAAGGTTATGGATAGAATAATCCGGCGCCGCCGAATTTTCCTTATACAAAGGCTTACCGTGAAATTCAGCATTCAAAATCATGATTGTGTATTCTTCTTCCTTTTTATGTGACATGTCCTTTCAGGACGTAGGTGATCATGGCTCTCCATCTCCCTCTATCCCTTGCAGCTCTCAACAAGTTCCTTCCCTCTGCTTCCTCCCCCAGACCACATTCTGTCATCCACTTGCTTCAGTCTGCCAGTTATGTCACGCGTTGTTTTCCCTTGTCTCTCTTTCCCTCTGTTCGACACGTGAGTATCAGATTCTCCAGGCCCTCCTTTCTCATTACATGTCCCAGAAACTTCAGCTGCCTCTTCCTGATATTAAGTATAAGTCTCCTCCTTGTTTGCAACCTCTCATCGTTTCTCACACGCTCGGTCCATGATATCCTTAGCATCCTTCTGTAGGATCACATCTCGTGTCGCCTTTCTTCATCTTTGAGGAAATCGTCCAACATTCGCTGCCGTAAATAGTAATATTTCGGTATTCTTTTCTTTGTTACCAAAGATATCCTCCTGTCTCGCAGTACTCTGCCCAACTTTTGGAATGTGTCCTTGGCCATTCCAATACTTCTACAGATCTCGGTGTCGCACTTGCCGCCCTCTGTCAAGACGATTCCCAGGTATTTAAACTTCCGCGTTTGCTTGATTCTAGAGTTCTCGACCTTCAGATCGCATTAGTTAATACAACCATTTCGACTACCAGTCAGGCCTATCAGCTAATCTCTATATGCAATCTTTCCTTGCCTCATTCTTCCGTGTTCACTTATTCATCAATACCAGAATACAACCTGCAGTGATTGCTTTTGTTTAAATGCGAGTTTTTTTTCTTTTCGAATTTTGAGACACGTGACCTCATTATTTTTTCTTGCAACGACGTGTGTCGCTTTTCCTTTCATCATTTAATTCCTTCTTTTTCTTCAACATTTCTTTCGTTTCATTTCTTTATATCTCTTGCTTCTTCCTTCTTTCTTCAATCATTTCCTTGACTTTCTTTCTCTTCATTGTATTTCTTTCTTTTCTTTCTATCTTTTTCGCTTTCTTTTCTTTCTTTCTTTTGCTTCAGTCTGTCTTCTCCCTTCTTTTCTTTCTTTCTATCTTCTTTTTTCTCCTTTCTTTTCCTTCTATATTTGGCACGTTTTCTTACTGCCTTTTCCTTCCATCTTATTATTATCTCTTTTCCTTCTATTCTTTTCATTCTTTCTTTTTTTTTTTCCTTCTTTGTTTTATTCCTCTTTTTGCTCCAATCTTTTCCGTCTATCCCTTCTATTGTTGCTTTTTCGGCATATATCAGTGATGTGGCCACACTCAAACGGCACTACTCTTACTTCAACTAAAAACAGTGGCGACCATATTTTGCGCATATAAATGTCTTGTGTAAGTAAAGGGAATGAATTTCAGCAAGGCGATATTTCATCTTTTTATATAACTGACTAAAAAGAGAGAAATACACATAGCTTAGATGTAGTACAAGGCCGAAAATATTGAGCACTCAGTGTAAATACACAATATGCATGCAAAAGAAAGCAGATATTACAAGTTAAGTATTGGGTGAATGACGTGAATGTGTGTGAATAGAGTCCAGTCAATGAGGGGAAAGATATCCTCATGTCCGTAAGCAGCGAGGAAAACAGCGCCCTCTCACGATTTCTTGTCGAAACTGACGAAGCACTATGGCGATAACCCACACTATATTTTCCTGCTTTCTTTCCACTTCCGTGCTTATTTCTTTCTATCTTTTCGAACTTTTCTTTCTTTTTTTTCCTGTTATTTTTCCTTTCTATCGTTTCGATTTTTCATCTTACCTCATCTTTCTATCGATTCGGCCATTTCTTTTTTTCTCTTATATTTTCCTTCTGTCTTTTCGATCTTTTCTTTCTTTTTTTCTTTTTCCCTCTTCTCCTTTCCTTCTGTTTATTCGATCTTTTCTTTCTTTTTTATTTTTCCTTCCTATCCTTTACTTCTGTCCTATTTTCTTCCTCACCCCCCATCTTTTTCTATCTTTTCTTTCTTTTTCTTTTTTCTATAATATTTTCCTTCTATCTTTTCGATCTTTTTTTAAAAATTTTTATCTACATTTCTTTCGTTTTAGATTCTTTTCATTTCACTTGTTTATCTTCATTGGTATTGGATTTTACGAAAAAAATTCTTATTCATTATTCCTGTTATCCTTTCTCTCTTGTAATTTCCCATCAGAAATTTTGAGTCAACTATACACAGAAGCTAACTCAACAACAACAAAAATATAGACTACCATGTTGAACAACCTTTCAAAGTGTATTAGCCATTTCATCGTAATAAATCTATTATCCAGAACTAAAATTGTCAGTGAAATTAGAATTCTTATTTTTGGTAAATTATTTAATTACACTCGTTTTCTCTCAGTAAGGTTGTCTTTAATTCTTGACCTTTTTTAAAGCATTCCAAAATGAAAATCAATTGTAAAATATTTCTCGAATAAAAACTGTTTTCAATGCACATCTATAATAAATTCTATATTTGTATTATACAACTGATCGCATTATTTTGCAACAAGGCTTACATTAATTTACTGGCATTTTACTCCAGGATGTCCAGATTTTAGAATGCCTACAACTTTCTGTCTAGTGCAAGTCTAGCCAATGTCCAGCTTTTAAATTTTAGTACAAACTGGATTTGTCTACCTTTTTCACGCTTCTGTAAGCAGAGCCAATGTTGATCGTTTAGATTTTATTACAAACCGAATCTGCTTACATTATTTACTCTAGTGTAAGTTCAGCCAATGTCTACCTTTTGGATTTTGCTGCAAACCGGATCTATCAAACCTTCCTACTCAAGTATAATTTGAGCCAATGTCTACCTTTTGGATATTGGTTTAAACCAGATCTACCAAACCTTTCTACTCAAGTATAATTTGAGCCAATGTCTACCTTTTGGATTTTGGTCCAAACGGGATCTGTCAAACCTTTCTACTCAAGTATGATTTGAGCCAATGTTTACCTTTTGGATTTTGGTGCACATCGGATTTATCAAACCTTTATACTCAAGTATAATTTGATCCAATGTCTACCTTTTGGATTTTGGTGCAAACCGGATTTATCAAACCTTTATACTCAAGTATAATTTGATCCAATGTCTACCTTTTGGATTTTGGTGCAAACCGGATTTATCAAACCTTTCTACTCAAGTATAATTTGAGCCAATGTCTATCTTTTGGATTTTGGTCCAAACCGGATCTATCAAACCTTTATACTCAAGTATAATTTGAGCCAATGTCTACCTTTTGGATTTTGGTCCAAACCGGATCTATCAAACCTTTATACTCAAGTATAATTTAAGCTAATGTTTATCTTTTGGATTTTGGTGCACATCGCATTTATCAAACCTTTATACTCAAGTATAATTTGATCCAATGTCTACCTTTTGGATTTTGGAGCAAACCGGATTTATCAAACCTTTATACTCAAGTATAATTTGAGCCAATGTCTACCTTTTGGATTTTCGTGCAAACCAGATTTATCAAACCTTTATACTCAAGTATAATTTAAGCTAATGTTTATCTTTTGGATTTTGGTCCAAATCGCATTTATCAAACCTTTATACTCAAGTATAATTTGATCCAATGTCTACCTTTTGGATTTTGGAGCAAACCGGATTTATCAAACCTTTATAACCAAGTATAATTTGAGTCAGTGTTTGCCTTTTAGACTTTAGGGCAAACCGGACCAATGTCTGCCTTCGTTACCTGCACCTAACAGGTAAGATCTGAATTTAAATTCGATTCGCCGATTGCACTTCCCGGATCGATAATCTTTACTCCACCCGCACTCTATCACCCCAATATCTCGACTGAAATTTCAACTGCTTCTTTTGTACATAGTCCAGCTTCTAATGTCGGAAACTGAACCGTGAACTTCCATCACATGTTTCAGACTTTTTAAGCTTCAGAAAAGAATGTACCAGAGAGCAGTTCATCAGGTGCTGACATAACTATTTCATAACCTGTTTGAAATTCCACTCTTCAAAGAAAACCCAAATAAATGAATCATTAATGAAATCGATGCAGGAAAAAAAATAAAGAGAAATGTAAAAAAAATTGCACAAGAAGTAGGAAATCAAATTAACATTTTCCTGGGGGGTAAACTGCTGGGAATATCGACACTGCAGCTGTTCCGGGTATGGAATACACAAGGCTTGAAATAAGGAGACCAGGGGGAGTCGTGACTGGCTGAGATCGTAATTAGCATCAGCGGGTAGAAATGAATTAAAAAAGAAATCGAACGAATAACAGATGTCAGGAAACAATGCATTTTTGTAGAATTAAAAACCATTGAAGAAATTCACACAGACATATACATACATATTATGATCTTTTTATATATATATATATATATATATATATATATATATATATATATACATATATATATATATATATACATATATATATATATATATATATATATATATATATATATATATATATATATATATATATATATATATATATGGATGGGGTGCGATATATTACATAGAGTTTTTTATGTATTACTTAATATCACACATACAGGTGTGCCGACACACACGCATATATATATATATATATATATATATATATATATATATATATATATATATATATATATATATATATATATATGCGTGTGATACTGTGAGCTTGATACTAAGTAATATATATATATATATATATATATATATATATATATATATATATATATATATATATATATATGGAGGGGTGATATATTGTATAGAGTTTTTATGTATAAATTAATATTGCACATATAGGTGTACGCCCCACACATGCATATATATATATATATTTCTGAAACATGGTTATCACTGTGTAGCGGTAAAACCATATTTTAAATCTATTAATTTATAATATTAATGCTCTGTAAATTTAAATGTTCATAGAGCACTATTGTGTAAAAATAAAAATATCTATAAGAACAACGGATTTTATATCTTACTGTTCTTTCCTTTTTATTTATATATACATATATATATATATATATATATATATATATATATATATGAAGATAAATATATATATATATACATATATATATATATATATATATATATATATATATATATATATATACATATATATATATATATATATGCGTGTGTGGAGAGTGCATCTGTATGTGTGATATTAAATAATATATATATATATTGTATAGAGTTTTAAGTATTACTTAAAATCACACATACAGGTGCACTCACACATGCACGCATAACATATATATATATATATATGTATATATATATATATAAATACATATATATATATGGGGTAGCGATATATTGTATAGAGTTTTAAGTATTACTTAATATCACAGATACAGGTGCACACCTCACACTCGCATTATATATATATATATATATATATATATATATATATATATATATATATATATGTGGGGGGGTGATTGTGGACTTGGGCAGCAACTCCTCTTTTATATAAGTTTCATTAAAAACGATTACCAAGTTATTGCAGCGCCTCGCGGGAAGTAGCTGTTTGATTGGAACTTACTTCTCGCTGATGGAATACTAAGAGAATCTGAGTTGCTTGCTACTACGTAAGTGGTATAGCGAGTCCTTGCCGTGTCAGTGAGAATTGATGTACCCAAAGAATGTGGTTCGTCTGAGCACTTTCCATGGAAATAGCGATTGAGCTGTGAGAGATACACCCCATCCCGCTTGTGTGAGAGAGACGAGGGTGAAGAATGAAGAAAAATTTCTCTCCCACAAGCTTCAGAAAAACATTTGAACTCTATCCAGGCTAGAAAGTGAGAACACAAAATTTTCGGTCTGATTTGGCTATTACAATGTAGAGGATAGCATTAAGCATTTTACTATTATTATTATTTTTTGTGTTAATATAAATGTTTTCTTTTCTGGTTATAAAATATGTAACAACTGCTCAAACATTCTATACAAATTATTAGGACAGTTTTTGCACATTTCATATTCTTTACTTTTAACACTTAATATTCTATGATTCAGTTTTACACACTTCATATTCTATATTTCAGTTTTTACGCACTTCATATTCTATACTTCAGTTGTTATACACTTCATATTCTATACTTCAGTTTTTACACACTTCATATTCTAGGCCTCAGTTTTTACACACTTCATGTTCTGTACTTCAGATTTTAAACACTTCATATTCTATACTTCAGTTTTTAAACACTTCATATTGTATACTTTAGATTTTACACACTTAATATTCTATGCTTTAGCTTATACGCACTTCATATTCTAAACTTTTTACGCACTTAATATTCTATTATTTAGTTTTCATGCACTTCATGTTCTATACTTCAGTTTTTACACACTTCATATTCTATATTTCAGGTTTTACACACTTCATATTCTATATTTCAGTTTTTAAACACTTCATATTCTGTACTTCGGTTTTTACACACTTAATATTCTATGCTACAGATTTTACACACTTCATATTCAATCCTACCATTTTACACACTTAATATTCAATGCTTCAGTTTTTACACACTTCATATTCTGTACTTTAGTTTTTACAGACTTCATATTCTATGCCTCAGTTTTTACACACTTCATATTCTATCCTTCAGATTTTGCACACTTCATATTCTATCATTCATTTCTTACACACTTCATATTCTATACTTCAGTTTTTACACACTTCCTTTTCTATACTTCAGGTTTTAGACACTTCATATTCTATACTTCAGTTTTTACACACTTCCTTTTCTATACTTCAGGTTTTAGACATTTCATATTCTATACTTCAGTTTTTACACACTTTAGGTTATATATAGAAAATTTGAACAATTTTCCAAAGTTAATGTAAAGAAAACGCTCATACAAACACAAGAAAATAATGAATCAAAACATTAATTCACGTGCATTATCACTCATCCTTAACGAAACTTGTATACACCCCCACACACAACACCCCCACCCACACACATCCATCCATACATACATACATACATACATACATACATACATATATGAGGTACAGAGTTACTTTAAGTGGTGGTTGATATGGATAGAAAGGGAAGATAACGGTTAACTCTCGACGTGAACTGGTTAAGATTATAGTGATCGGAGAAACATCCTCTTGAGAATCTGTTCTACAGGGCAGTGGTTCGCGGGAAAAATCTGTTAGAGTGGAACTTACTTCTCGTCGATAACTTAGGGATCCATTATTTTATAGAGAACTAAGCAAGAAACAGTTATCAACAATAATTTCCCAAACCACGCTTTGATGATGAAACAAAATTCCACTTTCTTTTAGAAATTTAGAAAAAAAATATAACAAGAATTTATCTTGATATCATTCAGAATAAAGACACGATTAATTTATTCTATCATAAGATGAAAAAATCAAATTCACCCAATGCAAGGCAATAAAGCCACTAATGCCAATGGGGGTTATTGGGAGTGAAAGAGTTGGAAAACATAAAATATAGTGAGGGGGCGAGAAAGAGAGAAGATTATTCAGGAAGTCTGTAGATAACGATTGATATTGCATTTAAATTTTCGCAGATCAAAGTTGGTTGGACGCCGGAAAACAGTTTCACAAGCGAGAAGTGCGAGAAAAGAAACTGTTAGCATAGAACTCACGGTTACTCTAGTTAACAAAACTCTGTATGTAATTTTGGAGATGGCAATTTGACCTTATCGAACTGATTCGACTTACTATTGAGGGGTCTCCCCTTTTTACACAAAAGGACTCACCCAAGGTATACATATACTAATACCAGTGAATACCCGGACGGTCAGTACGTTGAGTCAAGTCAGTAGTAGTAGAACACAGAGTCTGTCGGTAGAATAACGTAGCGGCAAGAGTCATAGTCAACAAGCACTTAGACTCAGTAAGAAGTCATATAGCGATACGTCGATATCAAAGACTTTATATATATATTTGTCTACTAACCCCGCATTCCTGGAACTACTAACCTGTATTACCAGTTTGTATTATTACGTGAATACGTTTATTCCCTATATTCATTCTTGGTGTTTGTTATTATTTTATACGGGATTTCATCCCGGAATCCACAACACTTACTATCGAGTAAAAGATTGCCGTCAGGCAGATAATGAGTTGAGGACTGAAGTTCTCAGGAAGCTCATTGATAAAAATTAATAACATGTGTCCAAAGATATACACCTTCATTAGTACAAATGATCTCGAAAAGTGGCCGCTCAGGATAACTTTCATTTCGCGATACCTGGTTGAGAATTCATGTTACATCATATGATTGTATACTCGGACTAACGACTTCATCTTTGTTGTTGTTATCTCAACGTTCGGCTGTTGTCTCTTCGGGCTTCCTTCGACCCGGATAACTTTCGGGAAATTTCTGAATGTATCCTTTATCTAATCTACGCGGGTAGATTGGCCTCATTCCACTGTGCTTAAATATACCCCATCTCTAATACTACTCGTCTTCTTTCCATTGCACTACCTGGTTCAGGAATTGAACTCACAATTACTATAATTCACGAACGTATGCGTTAAACCACTAGGTGGATTAAACAGGGCGAGTGGCTGTGTCATTTACATTTATAGAAAAGATGTAGGGATGTTACTGAAGCTAATATGCCAGTATAGGTCAGTACCAATGACATTGAAGATTCTCGTTTGGATTTTATCAAAAATCTCTAAATATATAGCAGGATCTCTAGATCCGATGTGGCAGCAATATTCAGAACAAGGACGAACGATAAATATATATATATGTAAGATAGATTATTTTTCTTGAATATGTGTATTGAAACTAAAAAAGTACGGGACTAAATGACGTTTCTAATGGCTCATAAATTATCTCTATTGGTTATTTGTTTTATTCGTCTTCATTGACTGTCGGCTTAAATCTATCAATATACGTTCTTCTGCTTTGTGTGTCGTGTCGACTCAGGACGTAGGTGATTATGGCTTCTCACAATTTCCTGACCTTCGTAACTATTAATAAATTTTTCTTCTATTTTATTTCTCCGAAACACTGTTTCGCCATCCATTTACTCAAGGTCACTAAGGATGTCATTCGCTATTTTCCTCTGTCTCTCTCGCCTTCAATCTGCCCTGTGAGCATTATATTTTCCAAGTCCCCCTCCCTCATTATGGACCTTAGAAACCACAACTGTCTCCTCCTGATTTTAAGTATAAGTTTCCATTTTGTTTGCATTTTCTCTAAAACTTCTTCGTTTCGCAAATATCCGGTTCATGATATCCTCAGCATCCTTCTGTAGAACAACATTTCTGTTGCTTCAAGTTTATTGTTCATCTTTGGGGAGATTTTCCAGCACCCACTGCTATGAAGGAGGGATAATATAACGTAGCAGTTTAGTATCCTTTTCTTTGTAGTGAGTTTTTTTTTCTATTTCTTCGTACTCTGCTTAGCTTTTGGAAAGCATCTTTGGCTATATCAATGCGTCTTTGGATTTCGGTATCGCACTTTCTGTCCTCTATTTAAAAATTTCCCAGCTATTTAAATGTACGCACTTGTTTGGTACTTCCGATTTTCAATCATTTTGGGATCATCTTTTTGCTAACCACGATGGATTCTGTCTTTTTGCGTTTCTTTACAATCTTCCCTGGGAGTTCTAGTTTTTTTTTCTGTGCCTGCTATCAACCCTGTGTCATCTGCATATCTTATTTTGTTGAGGTTTTCTCTGCCAATAGTGATTCCTGGTAGGACTTACAATTGTCTCAAAATCGACTCACTGTACAGGTTAAATAAGTCCGGTGAGAAGACACATCCTTGTCTCACACCCCTTTCTATTTTTGTATATCTGATGAACTCATTTTCTATCCGTATGCAGCTTGTCTGCTACATGTTAAATGTATTCTGTGAAATGAAGCCGACCACTTTGTCAGTAATGGTATTACTTCAATTAAACAATAAAAATGAATACGTTCATACCACACGGTTTGTTAAGTCAGTGTTCTTATTTTTAAGTGAATTATTTATGTCGTTATTTTTTCTTTATGTACAGACATACGTGTGTAAATATTGGCGAAAGAGCATTTATCACTGAAGAAAGTGTTTATTTATTAATCTTATTTTCATTTTAAATTCTTTTTCACGTCTTCTCCCTTATCAAAAATGTCTATTCTCACTTGTCACAAACGCTAACGAGAATTGGACGAGTTAATAAAATTTAAAAATATCATCCATAGATTATTTTTTTGCATTTGCACATATATATATATATATATATATATATATATATATATATATATTCTTCGGAATTCCTTTGGATTATGGCGCCTTTGCTCTCCTCTCTGGTAAGACTCGCAACCGAATATAATAAACCTTCTCTCTCTTTTCCCCTTCTTTTCTCTATTTCCTTCTCCAGTATTTCTTTCTAATTTCACTTTTCAACATGCTTCTATCTTTCTTTACCTTCGTATCCCTCTCTCTTTCTTATTTCTCATTCATCATTTTAGCCCCCCTCTCTATTTCTTTATTCCCTTCTATCTTAGTTTTTGCCTTTCCTTTTTTTAATTTAACAGTCTAATTTCGTCTCTCTCTCTCTTTCTCTCTCTCTTTCTCTATCTATCTATCTATCTATCTATCTCTGTTTCATTATCTCAAATTTTCCTTTTTTTTCTTTTCACTTTCTTTTTCTTTCTAAATTACCAGTTCAACTATTCTCATTCCCCCTCTCTCCTCCCAACTAAGTGTTTCTTTTCCTTTTCTCTCTTTCTTTGCTTCTTTCTAATTCTAATATAAAGTTTACCATTCGATTTCGTTTCTCTCTTCCCCCTTCTCTTTTTCCTTTTCTCTCTTTTCTTTTCTCTATTTTTCTTTCTCTCTTTCCCCTTTCTCTCTTTCCATTTCTCGCTTTCCCCTTTCTTTCTTTTCCTTTTTCTTTTTCCCATTCTCTCTTTCACTTTCCTTTTTTTCCCCGTTTCTTTCTTTCCCTTTCTCTTTTTCCCTTTCTCTCTTTACTCCTTATCTCTTTCTCTTTCCCTCTTTCCCTCTTTCTCTCTTTCCCCTTCTCTTTTTCCCCCTTTCTCTCTTTCCCCTTTCTCTCTTATCTTTTCTCTGTATTATTTCTTGTCTTCTTCTTTCTCTAACTTTCCTCTCTCTTTATACTTTTTCTCTCTTTCTTAGTCTAATTTCCCGCTCTCTACCCTCCTCTTTCTTTCATTCTTACTCTTTATATCTTTCTATTTTCTTCTCTTTTTCCTTGTTTCTTTCTAATTTAAAAGTTTAGAATTCCTGTCTTTCCCCTTCTCCTCTTGCCTTTTTTTCTTTTTTAACTTCCCTCTATCTCTGCTTATTTTCTACTCTCACTTTCTCTTTCCTCTTTTTTGCCTTTTTCTAAATTAATATCTTAATTGCTCTCTCTCTCTCTCTATCTCTCTCTTTCTCTCTCTCTCTCTTTCTCTCTCTCTACTTCACTTATTATTTCTTTATCTCCTTACCCTTTGTCGCTTTCTAATTTACCATTCCAACATTTCATCTCCCACCCGCAAAACTTCATTGCCTCGGCGCAATTTCTCTTTCTTTTAAGGTTTCGTAATTAATTAATGAAAACTTCCTTTCACAAAACATACAGAGCTTTGTGTAAGAATGCATATTCGCAAAATGTTTCCTTTCCTTCATTTCTTCATCTAAGAGGGGTAGTGCCACCTGTTCGGGTCCCATCTATGGGGATATAATGAATGTCCAAACAAAAATCAACAGTACATTTTATTTTCATAGTAAAATTAACAAAAATGCATTTTATGATTTACGAAATATGCATCTAAAAAACATGCTTTTACCCTGATAGTATAAGGCCACGTACATAATATCTGTAGTTGAAAGTATAAGATTACAGCATTAAATAACCCATAGAGGTGTTGATATGCCGCCAAACAAAAACAACCAAACAACCAACATAAAAGAAATCTTTCATGACATTAATCCATATCATATCCTACAAATTCTTAAAGAAATTAAACTGTATTACCGCACTAACTACAACAAAACTACAACATACCACCACCTCCAGTAATCATGTCCACACAAACATGTATATGCACAAAAGTTGAGTATAATCTGCCATGTATGCAATTGTGAAAGCAGAATAACATATATCATTTTTATTACTTAAAACCTTCCAAGAAAATTAAATTAAATGACGCATAAGGAGTTGATGTACCGTTAAACACACAAATTTATTCCCATTCTCTCCTTACTCAATTTGTAAGAACGAAATTCCACTCAGACTGCTTCTTCTCAAGAAACACAATTATGTGGAACAAACTCTCGACAAGATGCTTCCCCGATCACTTTAATCTCACCCTTTTGAAGTTCAAGGTCTATTTTTTACTATCTTTCATATCCTCATAGATTTTACTTTCAGCTTCCTTCTCTTATCTTCATATCACATACCTCACCCAGTAACCGTTTACCAAGAGTGGCTATTAAGGTTAACATTAGTAAAAAAAATGTTTCATTAATTTTAACTTGAATATATATTGAATGCTAATTAATGTTTGAATAATCTATGAAGTGATGAAATGAAATAATTTTGTCATTCATCAGCGTGTTTTAATTGCTTCCTAGCTTGTCATATTGGAGAGATTCGCAATTTTGCATACGTTAAATGGCATATGACAACAATAAAAAAAAACACACCTTCGAAAACGAAGTCGGTTGATTTGTTGGGAATCGCTAATAAATCAATTTGCTTCTGAATGCTAGCCGAGCTTAAGTAAACAGTGTTCGCTTTTGATGAGGAAACGAAGCGAGAAGCACGCTGTGTGTCCCAGGCAACAGTTAGAGTGTCTGCAATTTCTTTGTGGCGCTTTCAAAACAGCGCTTTCAAAAGAGCATTATTAGACATTTAGATACGAGGTTACATAGATGCGAACAGACACATACAAAGAGAGAAGAAAACGCTTATCGACTTATTAAATTACAGACACGAGCTCTCACTCGTTCGCACGGACTTAAACACACACATAATGACACAAGCATGAGCACAAAAGCACACACCATAATATATACCGGGTGTAACTGCAAAATTGTCCATATCCTGTAACAGTATAATTGTCCATCCCCTCAAAAATATTTATAATCTAAAAACCACTAAGCTGACTGAGTTTATTTCTTCCAGATGTTCAGATAAGACATCTTGACACCATTTGTTGTAAGAATCATTGAAAAATCGTCTAGAAAAAGTATAGGTTTGTCTTCCCAATTGAGCAATCGTGAGAGGAAAAAGATCATACACATCTTCAGAGAATGGGACCAACATTCATACACTGGCATCCATCTTCAAATCCATTCAAGAACCATCAAGAGAATGGTGAATAAGTTTTAAAAAACATGGAGCAGTAGAGAGGAAAACTGGATCAAGAGGTCGCAACAGAAAGAGAGATCATCATTTTAACATAGGGCTAAAGAGATCAATTAGAAAAGATTCAATTCAATCCATAAGAGGTTTTGCACGTGAGATAGGAGTTTCAGCTATGACGGTCCAAAGAGCAGTGAAAAAAGACTTGAAAATGAAATCGTGCCTAAAAACTGTGAAACATCTTGTTACCCCAGGACAGAAAGTTAGAAGGTTAGAGAGAGGGAAGATCATCTTAAATAAGTTGGGAAATAATCCTGGAATATATATATATATATATATGAAATTTATTCCAATTCTTCATGAGCTTCCGATCCTTAGCTATGAATAAGTAATTATGAGCATGTCATTTTCGTTTATGATCAATTTATCACGATTCTTCTGTTAAGATTGGAGAGTAATTATACATTCTTATTGCTTAAAAGTAGAATCCAATATTGTTATGAAAAGCACGAAGAATTCCAGTAAGATATTTTATCATTTCTAAGATACAACGGTTCAAATTTTAATCTAGGAGTTGAGCAATGTTGTTGTTACCCCCGGTATATACAAGGTATTTAAAAGAAACTTTAATACTTCTTTGTTAAAAAATAGTCCTTTTTTTACGAACGGACTGATCAATTTAAGTAGAGCCCAATTGTATGAAATTAAATTATAAAATAACTTTTTGACCTATGACTTAAGCTAACATTCTTTGATGGCATACCGGGCTAATAAGTTCTATTCTATTTCAAACTATGTATCGTATTTGCAAAAGAAATCTTTAATTTAACTGACCCGAGTACCAGTAGTCAGAAATTCCTAACACTGCAACACCAATCGGAGAATTGTGTGGACCGCAATGTTGAAAAATAAACTTCATTTAGTCAGCCTATGAACCTTTCAGCTGACCTACATATATCTATACGTTAAATAGGATGTTTGAAAATCTCACGTTATTAACGCTGTGACAATGCCTCATAGTATTAAGTGAGTTAAATAGATATTGTCCCAACTTGTTAATTGGGGGGTCTGTAGTAATAAAGCCAACGCAGTTTCGACTCAAGCATTTTCTTGTTTGATATTATGGCTTTCCGCGATAAGGAGGTGTTTGGGCTTGAAATGTTCTAGCAACAAATGCTTAATTTCCTTAAAATTTCTATCATTCAGCTTCAGTGGTGCACACAAATATTCCTAGACTCTGTACGCCTTTTCACCTATGGCGCTACGTAAGATAGCTTTTCATTTTATCTCTGATGCTGGCTGCGAATGATGTCGTTTGCCCAGGAAAACTGTTCCAAACGGTCCAGGTACGACGAAATATTTCCAGATTTAATACAGAATTATTCCAAACGTCCGAGTGTTGACATATTTGCGAGAAAAAATCTTTCCCCGTTGCCAAAAATATAGAACAACATAATCAAAATCTGAGTACGTATTCCGGCATATTATTGAGTCTAGGACAGTTACCAACGAGACTGTGAAACACAAGAGAACTTACAATTTACGAGTGTTGGTTGTACCCGAAACGAGACCCAATTTTGTTGGATTAGATTGGCTGGGAAGATTACCAATTAACAAAATTACCGACTTGGAGCGAGAATTTTTGCATTTTTTAATGAAAAATATGGCTGATACTTTACTTCCGTGTTTGAACAATAGCTGAAACGGTGCTTCCGTTTAGTTAGTTCCCGGTTACAGCACATATTTTAAATGATTTTCCCGTATTCAAGATCTTCAAAATGATTTGATATTTACAAAATAGAATATGTAAGCAAATGTGTGGATGTAGATCCGACGGTATGATGAAAATGTGGAAAAGACAAAGCAAAATCCGAATATGTGAGTTTACTGTTTTTATTTTGTTTTTGTTTTTGTTATTCTGTCGACGTCAGACGTTTCGGTCAAATAGACCTTCTTCGGGACATGGTTAATGGAGACATATTTATATTAGATTTAAGTTAGATGAAGAGACGATATATACAGGACTGGTCAGAAACAGAAAAACTGAAATTCTAAAGTCAGAGTATTCTTTCTTGGAGTCGGATACGCTGGCATCGCGTGGGCGGCACTACGAAAACCTGCGCACAGGGAAAAGATTGTGTCCTAAGTGGAAGGGGGGACTGATTTAAAACTATAGCTTATCGGTACGTTTGTCACGCATTAATATTGCTACACAGCTTGCTATATGAAAGAACCCTGGTCGGGTATTTACTGTGTGTGAGGTGGCTATCATGCCAGCCTCATAAATCTGCCTAAGGTTTTTATTGTGGATATATTTTAAGATCTTCACAGAGTCGAAATCAAAACTGTGATCAGATTTGGCTATGCGTATAACTAAAGCACTGCTTAGATTACCGAGGCGAATATCACGTTTATGTTCGGAAATGCGAGATTTCAATGATCTACCTGTCTCGCCTACATAACTCAAGTTGCAGTCTCTACAAGGCACCTGATAGACACAAGTATCGGATGTAATATGCTGTCTGCTGGTATTATTCAATATGTTACGTATAGATTTAGTGGGTAATGTAGTAGTTTTAATTTTTAGCGCGTTTAGATTGTTGGAGATGTGTTCGGTCAGGGGGTTATTCGGTAGAAAGATGCGGCCAGTAGGATTATCAGGGGCAGCTGAAAGTGTGCTTCTCTCCACCTTTGATGTAGTAGTAGTAGTCGGTATGTTGTTATATACTGATGGACGAACTCTGTGGATTTTCAAGGCTTTATGTTTAGCGCCGAGTATTAGTTGTCTCGGATACGAAAGGCTGGAGAAGGTATCCTCGATATAACTAAATTCGTCATCTAAATATTTTGCTGAATAGATTCGCAGAGCTCTCAAGTAAAATCCAATAATAACACCTCTCTTAGTCCTAGTATCATTGATTATAGAATATGTATTTGATGTATTTGAATGAATCTCTGGATGTATTTGTATTCGACTGATACTTTAAAAAGTGAAACTTAACATCTGTACTAGCTCTGTTCCAGAGTGCCACTAGCTTAGACATTTAAACGAAGACACACCTTGCCCCGTCTACTAGATTGAAGCACCCTCATTCTCTACTTATTTCTTTGGTAAGAATGGCGTTCCACTCCGAAAGCTACTTCCCAAGGACCACTACTTTGAGGGAGTGATTTCCATGTGAATACTTCCCCTCACCCGAACATGGGTCAATCATTATCTATCCCCCACATCCTCAAAATCTTTCCTCCCTACGCACTCCTCTTACGTTCATATCACACACATCCTTCCGTAACTCTCTACTTTGAGTGGCTCTTCGAGCTTGTATTGGTAAAAAATTGTCTTACAAATGATTCGACTCTAATCATCAAATCGAATATCCAATAAGTCAGGACCTTCTGCTTAACTTCTTTTATGTGCCGTGCTCATTCAGGGCGTGTTCAATCATGGCTCTCCACAACTTCCTATCCTGTGTAACATGTTTTTCTACTAACTGCCTTTCCACATCCCTGTTCTGTCATCTATTTATTCAAGCTTCTTAAGTAAATTAATCGATTTCCTTTGCACCTCTCGCCTCAATATGCTCTGTTTGTGTCAAATTCACCAAAGCGTCCTTCTGTCGAACGACATCTCTTTTGCGGCGTCTCTTCTTCATCTGCGAGGAAATTTCCAGAATTCACAACCAATGTCTTAGGAGGTCTTATGTTACATAGCAGTTCAACACTCTTTTTTTTCTGTTTCTAAGCAACACTTCCTGTTTTCCATAATATTTTGCTTGGTTTTTGGAGAGCATTTTCATCATTCAAATGCGCCTTCATATTTCTGTATTCCATATTCTATCGTTTATTAAATCACTTCTGAGAAGTTTAAATTTCTGTCGGTGCTTTATTTTGATGTTTCCAACAAGTAGCTTGAATCTTTGAATGTTCTTGGTGCTAACGACGATACATTCTACCTTCTTACAATTGATGGTTAGTCTTTTATTCTCGCTTTCCTTTGCTAACTTTTCTGAGAGTTCCTGCAGTTTTTTTTTTCTGTGACTATTATCAACACTGGTTAAATTACATATCCTGTTGCTAAATTATTTCCACTAATATAAAGTCTTGTAGGACTTACAGTTTTCTTAATATCGACTCATTGAAAAAGTTCGTATAAATCTGGTGATAAGACGCATCTTAATATCGACTCATTGAAAAAGTTCGTATAAATCTGGTGATAAGACGCATCTTAATATCGACTCATTGAAAAAGTTCGTATAAATCTGGTGACAAGACGCATCTTAATATCGACTCATTGAAAAAGTTCGTATAAATCTGGTGATAAGACGCATCTTAATATCGACTCATTGAAAAAGTTCGTATAAATCTGGTGATAATACGTATCTTAATATCGACTCATTGAAAAGGTTTGTATAAATCTGGTGATAAGACGTATCTTAATATCGACTCATTGAAAAAGTTTGTATAAATCTGGTGATAAGATGCTTCCTTGTCTCTTATCCCTTTCTATTATTGTGTATTTGCTCAATTCATTTCCTCTTCGTATTCGGAGTGTTTGCTTCCCGTAAATATTCTAGATTACTCTAATATTTTCCTCTAAGTGTTTTCCTAGTAGTTCAAATAGATATTTGTGTTGTATCTTACCTAATGACTTTGCATACTCTATGAATCTTACGTAGGTATACACTACAGTTCAAAAGTTTGAAGCCACACCCAGAATTAGCATCGGATGGTAGAATAGTGAAAAAAATGAAAAGAGCTCTTAGATTCATTGAAAAAAAGAATGTAATCAATTAGCAAACGTATACTTTGAGAAACGTTTGCAACGAATGCCAAAAATTTGTGCTGCAGCAATGTTGAAACTTGACTAATGCATGGAATAATAATGCAAACACAAAATGTAGTTAGAATAAAATGTATTGAAACAAGAAAGTGTACACAATATTTACATATAGTCTTTTGTATATTCCTGGGAAGACCGTTCCTGGAGAATGTGTTGACTAAGTCGCAGTCGGGCAGAGTCTCTAGTTGGATCTCTTGATTCGCCTCCCTGTCTTCCGGTACCAACCATATTTATATCGTCGGTACTCCGCTATGCAAATTAGGTGGATCCTGCCACAACGAGTAATTAAGGCTAAAGGAGGATATTTTGAGGAGAGCAAAACTTAATCCTAAAATGCATTTTTTTTTCTTTTTGTCATAATAAAATTTCTGATAAAAAAAAAAATGTCACACTTTTTTTGACCATGTATAATAATTTATTTTCTTTTAAAGTACAAAACAATTACTTTTGGGGCTAATTTTAAAAATTACCAGGGGTGGCCTCAAACTTTCAAACTGGAGTGAATGCCCTTTCTGCATCGAATGTTTTCTTAGTCGATAATATTCTACAAAAAGCAAGAAAATAGTAAGAGACTCTATTTTAATCTAAGTTTGTCGTTCGAATTCGGGTAATTTTAATCCCAACAAACAGATCCGAATGACAATCCACAATTCTCATAATTGGCGACAGTTTTTCGCGGCTATTTCTAGATTCCCAAAGAGTTCCAGTAACGATTATTGAGTGAAATGCATTGAATCATTTATCAGGATACTGTCAGAAATGCTGCAAATTTGGAAAAAAAAATCAAAATCCAATGCTTCGATTTTATCGCATATGGAAACTTTAATTAGCATTTAAATCAAGCGGGGTTCTAATTAACAACGTCGTCACGTTCTCGTCATAAATTATTATGATTTCCAATTAGCACCATCTTCGGCCACGTAATAATTGCTTTCAGCTTCGTCAGTAAAACGCAACTATCACTACTTGTAAAAGAAATGATTATCTTCTTGATTACTGTGCCAAAATTATCAGTCGCTTATCGCTTTACAAAATCAACACATTTAATGACAGCAAAAATATTTGTATTAAATTAACACTATAAAGTGAGTGTAAATGTCTTCAAATATTCAGCAACCCGAAACTTATCTTATTCCAGGGAAGTGCAGATGCCAATAAATAGTTCGCCTTAAATGCAAACATTCGACATTTTGACGAGGATTTCAATACAAGTCCTCAGTTGGTAATACAGGCTGTCCTTCACTGGATAGATCTATATGGTTTTTTTCTAATTAAATGCAAACTTTGAAGGTGATTATATTAAATTCAAGTCCTTGGTTATTATTAAGGAGTGCTTTTTCAGGTGCTTCTTACGTGACATTTTTAATTAAATTAAAGCACCTGACAAGAAAATAATATATGTCCTCAATTAGTCATATGGACTTTCCTTTGCTAACTGTATCTTCATGGATTTTTATGGTTAAATGCAAATATCTGGCAAATTTGAAGAGGATTAGATTCAATAGAAGTCCTCAGTTGATAATAACGGCTGTCCTTTACCAGTTGCATCTATCCAACTTTTTCCTTTATCATTTATATCTATGTCACTTTTTTCTTATTAAATCAAACATTTGACAGTTTTGAAGAGTATTGGATTGAATACAAGTCCTCCGTTGGTCATAACGGCTGTCCGTTATCAGTTGTATCTACCTGATATTTTCGAATTAAGTGCAGTCGTTACTCAATTTGAAGAGGTTTCGTTTCAATAAAGCTCCTCAGCTGCTGATACGGATTGTTCTTTGGCATCTATATCTAATTTTTTCTAATTTAAATGCAAGCCTCTGACAATTTTGACGAGGATTAGACTTGATGCAAGTCCTCCTTTGGTCATACTGGCTCTCATTTACAAGGTGCATCTATGTGACTTTTTGTAATTAAATGAAAATGCCTGATAATTTTAGAGAGCATCAGATTCAGACATTCTCAGTTGGTCATACGACGGTCCTTATCCATGTATTTTTGTATGAGTTTTTTCCAGTTAAATATAAACATCTGAGGATTTTGAAGATCATTATATTCAGTACAACTCCTCCTCTCAGTATATGTCTATATTTCTGAGATGAGGTATTATGCACTCTATTTACATTATTCGGACTATTGTCCTCATCGTTGTCGCCATATTTATTTCGGCCATTCTACGCTCCAGCCTTCTTCAGCGGTTTGAATGTCGAACTGAACCCATTATTTCGCTCACTGGGGTAGACTGTTCTAGTTCCACGTGCCATGTCTAATGGATGTCCGTTATCAGTTATCTTCTGTTAATTCCCCTCTCCAAGTTCTTCACTGCCTTACACTCTTTGGGTCCTGTCACTGGATCTAACCAACGCCTTTATCCATTGTGCCATGTGTTTTTGATCATACATCTGAATGAATTTCTGGTTATTATAAATCTAAGTTCTTCAGCAACCATTTTTTTACCAGTGCTCATATTACAATTTTTGCTGTTATCATTGTATGCACATAATACCCATACATTCATACACAGATGTCCTCAAGGACACATTCCACAGTGGATAAAGGCGTTGGTTAGATCCTGTGACAGGACCCAAAGAGTGTTAAGGCAGTGGTGAACTTAGAGAGTGGAATTAACAGAAGATAACTGATAACTGACATGCTTTAAAAATGACACGTGGAACTAGAACAGTCTACTCCAGGGAACGAAATGAAGGGTTGAGTTCGACTGTCCAACCCCCTGAAGAAGGCCGGAGCGTACAACGGTCGAAACATTGTAATTAATATAGCGACAAAAATGAGGACAATAGTCCGAATAATGTAAATAGTGTACCGACTCTCATTTACCAGGTGCATCTATATGATATTTTGTAATTAAATGCAAGGAGCTGACCAAATGAAATTCATTTTCTTATACAGGTCCTTTTTTTACCAGGTATCTTTTTCTAATTAAATGTAAATCTCTGAAAGTTTTATAGGGGATTGGATTCAGATAAATTCCTCAGTTGGTCAAAATGTCTATCCTTTACCAGATGTATCTATGTTATTTTTTTTTATAAAAGATACTTGAACCGTTTTTACATAGAACATTTAGTAACTACACAGTCTGTCTATATTTCTGAGATGAGGTATTATGTATAGTATTTACATTAGTCGGACTATTGTCCTCATCTTTGTCGCCATATTTGTCACAACGTTTCGGCCGTTGTACGCTCCGGCCTTCTTCAGGTCGTTGGAATTTCGAACTGAACCCTTTATTTCGATCACTGGGGTAGACTGTTCTAGTTCCACGTGCCATGTTTGATGGATGTCAGTTATCAGTTATCTCCTGCTAATTTTCCCTCTGAATGTTCTCCACTGCCTTAACCGGGTATTGAACTGACACTCTTTGGGTCTGTCACTGGATCTAACCAACGCCTTTATCCACTGTGCCATGTGTCCTTGAGGACTGGGTTCAGTTCGAAATTCCAACCACCTGAAGAAGGCCGGAGCGTACAACGGCCGAAACGTTGTGACAAATATGGCGACAAAGGTGAGGACAATAGTCCGACTAATGTAAATACTGTAATAGCTACACGTTTAACAAATTCTGTATACCTTCTCCGGGCTGCATTTCTTTCTATTTTATAGTCGTGTCGAATACAAACGTTTTACAATCGAATCTCCTCTCAAATTTCGAGAAGTTTCATCCGGAGTCAGTAATATTTTCGTACAGTTGAACGTATTGATTTTTTTTTTATGTTTTCCCATTAATTTCGGTTGTTCCCTTCTACTACCTTCTTTAGGTGTACTAACTGTCTAGAAAGAGACGTTCTTTTTTTCTTTTATTTTTAGTAGAGCAAAGCAAAAACATATGAAAAATTTAAACTCAGACAGCAACAGTTGTAAATTAAATTGTCCTATTTTGAGCAACGCGTACGGAACAGCTTGTTACAGGTATCTGATCGTAAATCATAAGAGCGTAATTAAGAGAAACCAATTTGCAAACCCTAGTTACTAAATTCTTAATACTTTAAAAAAAAATATCACAATGATAAAATCGGTCAATAATTATTTATAACTGTTTATACCGGGACTCATGCATGCAATTACAAGTAATCGATAATA
The DNA here is from genome assembly GCA_964036315.1 of Acanthosepion esculentum. Classification (NCBI taxonomy): domain Eukaryota; kingdom Metazoa; phylum Mollusca; class Cephalopoda; order Sepiida; family Sepiidae; genus Acanthosepion; species Acanthosepion esculentum. Next base: position 52,376,020 of record OZ038497.1, on the reverse strand, counting down.
ATAGTTTGAATTTTGAAATCATATTTATTTCTGACATATGAATTTTTTAAACTGCTTCTAAATCTGGGATTGTGTGTCAATCATTCCGCCTCACCTACTATCCTCTTCCGCCTCACTTGCTATCATCTTCCGCCTCACCTGCTATCCTCTTCCGCCTAACTTGCTATCCTCTTCCGCCTCATCAGCTATCCTCTTCCGCCTCACCTGCTATCCTCTTCCGCCCCCACTTGCTACCCTCTTCCGCCTCACCTACTATCCTCTTCCGCCTCACTTGCTTCCCTCTTCCGCCTCACCTGCTATCCTCTTCCGCCTCACTTGCTACCCTCTTCCGCCTCACCTGCTATCCTCTTCCGCCTCACCTGCTATCCTCTTCCGCCTCATCAGCTATCCTCTACCGCCTCACCTGCTATCCTCTTCCGCCTCACTTGCTATCCTCTTCCGCCTCATCAGCTATCCTCTTCCGCCTCACCTGCTATCCTCTTCCGCCTTACCTGCTATCCTCTTCCGCCCCCACTTGCTACCCTCTTCCGCATTACCTGCTATCCTCTTCCGCCTCACTTGCTATCCTCTTTCGCCGCACCCATGAAGCGCGCCGCACCGTTTTGCAACCACTTCACTAGCCGCTCATCCCCCTTTGGCTATAAAATGCCGCCAATCTGATCTACTTCCAAAGGTGTTTGCCGATCCCGACCTGAATTTCAACTAAGAAGTACTAATGAAAGTGATAATATCACCATGTATAAATTACGTTGGTTAAACAAAGAAAAGACCACGGAACTGTTACATGATATCTGTATGGCAGTGATTGTTGGACAATCTCCTCAAAGATGAAGAAGGGACTTGAAGCAACAGAAATGTGGTTCTACAGTAGGATGCGGAGAATATAATGGACCATAGAAGTGAGCAACGGCCATTTTCGGCGAGAATGCAACAACAAGGAAACTCATACTTAACATCAGAAAGAGGCAGTTGACATTTCTGGGGCACGTAATGAGGAAAGAGGGCTCGAAAAATCTGATATTC
>OZ038497.1:52334997-52372497 GCA_964036315.1 Acanthosepion esculentum | reverse complement strand
ATTTTAACTGATCCCCTATGTCATCGGCATGACCCCTTCATCATCAATATATTCACCTCAGTGTGGAAAGCAACAAGGCTTTTATTTTTATTAATAGACTCGTTAGGGATGTGATAGTGAATGCTTAAATGATTAGTGCCCAATTATTCACAACTGTGCTTGTATATGAGCAGGACATCCTCTAGGAAAAGATTAAGAGTATATATTTGTTGATTATTGTGTTACTTTGTACCTATGAAGTCGTTGTTCCTTCGCTCATGCCGAACAAGTATAGAGATTTTCCAAGCGTAGCTTAGATGTGGCACAAGGCCGAAAGTATGGGGCACCCAGTGAGGATCGAACTCATTACTCATTCGTAATTGTTTTAGCGAGACAAGCTTGCTAACCATTACACCGCCTCGGTAAGCAGAATACATTAGGTCATTCCAAAGTTTGTGCCTGCCCGATTAGAAAATTAAAAATAAAATTCTACATAATCACAAAAAAAACATTTATTAATCAAGCACATAGTGTCCATTGTTTTTAAGAATCGTCTCCCATTGTTCTACAAGTTTGTTGATTCAATTTTTGAAGAAGCCTAGTGCTTTTTGATAGATGAAGTTTGTGAAGAAGTTTTCGACATTTTGTCATTTAAATTTGTTCTATAGAAAAATTCTGCCATATTCTCCTCACTTGGTTCCTTCGGACTTTTAAGTCCGAAGGAACCAAGTGAGGAGAATATGGCAGGTGCTTGCGGTTTTCCCATTTTAATTCATTAAGCTACTATAAGGTCTGTTTTGCAACATGAGTTTGAGGTGGTCTTCAAAAAGATTCGTTTTGCAACATGGAGTCTTGCGTTGTAGTCGTGAAATGTAATATTTTTTCGATTTGCCAAAACAGGCCTTTTTTCTTGAACTCAAGTCTCTTCAAATGGCGAAAATCAATTGAAATATCGATTTTCAAAATCTTAGCAATCTCTTTCCACAAAAATCTTCGTTTTAATCTCTACGACGTTAAGCAGAGCGTTTTCATCGATATCGGAAGGTCACCCAAATTGTGGTTGACCGTTTTCGTCAAAATCACCCTGATGAAATATGTGAAAGCATCTTCTGACAGTCCGAAGAGCTGGAGCATAATCCAAATAAACGTTCTGGATGTTTTTTTTATATCTGTGTTTGGACCTTTACTCTATTCTGAAATTCATAGAGCGTATTATGGCGAAAGTGTAACTTTTCATCTTCTATCTTTAACGCATTCATTTGTGGCAGGAGGTCAACATTCAACAAAGTTTGTTTCGCAACTGAACGATGAAAGGTTTCAATCAAGAACACTCCAGAAACCGGCACCCAAACAGTGTCAAGTGGCGGTCATTTTAGATCAGGCTTAAAAATTAGTACTAACTGCCATATAAGGACAGGAACTGCTCAGTCCTCACTTTCCGCTCTCGATAGAGTTCAAAAGCGCCACCGCGTCGTTGTGTGCAGTGAATTATTTTTCAACCTACAACGTCTTTCCCACAGACGTAACGTCACAAGCCTGTCGCTGCTCTATCGTTACTTCCAGAGAAAGTCCTCAAACGGACTAAACTCCTTTTTACCACCAGTTCTAACCTGCACGGCTAAGACCCACCATGCCGGGCACATCGTAGCGAACCACATTCATCCCATTTGTGAGCCGACACTTAAGAGGATGCCTCCCGATCGCTAAAAAGTTGCTAACAGGGGCTAATGATCCCAGTTTACTCTCATATTTAGCCAACATACTTCAGTCATATCTTTCCGTCCTGGGTAAGACGTTAAACTACATCCACGTCCTGGGTAAGACGATAAACTACGCCCAGCAGCAAGGCCTCTGATCAAAAGGTTTTGAGGAACGTGGAACCACCTCTTAATTGCTAGTGTTCCCAGGTCCACCCTGAACGCGGGTTGGTAGCACCTGTTAGGGTCCCAGCTATGGTCAAATAGTTAACTATTACCAGCAATACTTTTTTTTAAAGTTATTACAAGCAATACAATTTTTTAAAAAATATTACCAGAAACAGATTTTTGACAAAACAAAATATTACCAGCAATAAAAATTTTTCTCGGCATTAAATAACCCATTGAGGTTGATGTGCCGTAAAACAAAATAAACCAAACCAATCTAAACCAAAGAATACATATTCTATTCATACGAATCTATCCTAAAAAAGGTTGTCGGCATTAAATAACCCATTGAGGTTGATATGCTGTAAATCAAAATAAATCAAATAAACCAAATCAGTCATATCTTTCTCAAGGGTATTTGTGTGAAAGTGAACGCACGCACGTAAGCTAAAATTGGTGGTCGGCACGCTGATTGCCCTTTCCGCGCCGATAACCGCTACCCTACGCCCATGTATGATTTGTTCAAAAAGAGAACATTTTAGAATTTTATAGTAGAATTTTACAGGGTGAATCAAAAGTTGGTGGATAGTAGGGTGAATAACGTTTGTGCTAGGGTTATATTATAAATATATAGGGTTATATTATAAATATATAGGATTATATTATAAATATTGTGTTTCTAACAAGATGGGGCTTCTCCACTTATTGAAGAGCAGTCCGTGAGAATCTTGATGGCACATTTCCCGAGAACTGGATTGGCCGAAGAGGTTCAATTGATTGGCTCGCATGTTCACCTGGCTTTACTCCAATGGGTGTTTTCTTTTGGGGAGTACTCAGTGACAACCTTTATAGTCAAAAAGCACGAAGTGTTGGTGATTTGAAAAATGACATCAGTGATAGAGTTCAAGAAATGAATACACAAAGATGCTTGTATAGGAATGTTTCTCGACACGTGGAAGGTAGACTTCAGAGCTATGTAAATTGTAATAAACAGTAATTTGAGCACCTGCAGTGATAAAATTTGCAGGGCTTTTGCATTGTATTAACACACGCACACACACACACACACATATATATATATATATATATATATTAAGACATTTTTATGTTTATATATTCTTTTTTATACATACAAGTATTTAAGTAAATGCTCCGTTTATAATAAACAGTATTTACTTAAATATTTATATCTATAAAAAAATGTATAAATATAAAAATGTTTTAAAATAATTGTCGGACTTTGTCCATTTTATTATATATATATATATATATATATATATATATATATATATATATATATATATATATATATAATAAAATTTAATTGTGGATGTAATAATTGTTAAGCAAAATTTACACTATTTACATTATTCGGACTATTGTCCTCATCTTTGTCACCATATTTATTCCAACGTTTCGGCCGCTGTACGCTCAAGGACACATGACACAGTGGATAACGGCATTAGTTAGATCCAGTGCCAGGACCCAAAGAGTGTGAGTTCAGTACCTGGTTAAGGCAGTGAAAAACTTGGAGAGGAGAATTAACAGGAGATAACTGATAACTGACATCCATTAGACATGGCACTTGGAACTAGAACAGTCTACCCCAGTGAGCGAAATAAAGAGTTCAGTTCGACATTCCAACCACCTGAAGAAGGCTGGAGCGTACAACGCCCGAAACGTTGTAATAAATATGGCGACAAAGATGAGGACTATAGTCCGAATAATGTAAATAGTGTACATAATACCTCATCTCAGAAATATAGACAGATAGCAAAACTTAATTGAACAGTACAACACCTCTCAAGAATTGTTCGGGTCCGTGGAAGGAAAGGCTAGTTAACTATTTGACCATAGCTGGGACCCTAACAGGTGCTACCACACCGCGTTCAGGGTGGACCTGGGAACACTAGCAATTAAGAGGTGGTTCCACGTTCCTCAAAACCTTTTGATCAGAGGCCTTGCTGCTGGTCGTAGTTTATCGTCTGTGGCAAGCTTAACATTTTTCTTCAGTATTAGAGTTTAGCATATAAAATGTATTTTGTAACATTGATGCGTTTTTATTTAAAGTTTAGATTAAATACATAAATGTACAAAAATATAATTGACAATCAATAGTAATTTAAAAAAATTGTGCTAGACAAATATTGTAATTTGTGAAAAAGACAATTTATGAAATGTTTAAAAATTTATGAATGTTTTAAATTTGTCGTTCGTCCATTGTCAGATCTGAATTTCATTGCGTTCTTCTTGTGTGTTCATGACAGTTGTTTCTATGTCGCTTTTGACGCGAGTCCAAATTTTTTCACTTTATGATGCGGCAGTCTCTTTTTTGATAATTTCATTTTGTCTATACAAAAGGTTCGGGTTTGAAGATGTGTCCAAATTCGAGGAAGTCTAGAGTATGCTATGTTCGGATTTGCGGAGTTCCACAGTATTAGTATTAGTATTAGTATCTCAAAATAAATGTTATCATTTACTGTCCACCTATTTTGTTTCACCCTGTACAAACGCACACACACACATACACATACACACACACATAGATAGATAGATAGATAGATAGATAGATAGATAGATAGATAGATAGATAAGGAGTAGAGATAGATAGATAGATAGATAGATAGATAGATAGATAGATAGATAGATAGATAGATAGATAGATAAGGAGTAGAGATAGATAGATAGATAGATAGATAGATAGATAGATAGATAGATAGATAGATAGATAGATAAGGAGTAGAGATAGATAGATAGATAGATAGATAGATAGATAGATAGATAGATAGATAGATAGATAAGGAGTAGAGATAGATAGATAGATAGATAGATAAGGAGTAGAGATAGATAGATAGATAGATAGATAGATAGATAGATAGATAGATAGATAGATAGATAAGGAGTAGAGATAGATAGATAGATAGATAGATAGATAGATAGATAGATAGATAGATAGATAGATAGATTCTCTGTTAATACGTTTTTTAGGGATTCAAATATTTAAGTGAATGCTCTGTTTATAATAAACAGTGTTAACAACATTTACCGGCCTATTGTCCGAGCAATTTTATAGAAAATATGTCCTCCGAAAGGAATCGAACCTCTATCCTTTTTACTTAAATATTTGTGTCGATAAAAATATCGCATAAACAGAAAATCTATTAAAATAATTTTCGAACCTAACCATTTCCTAATATTATTATTATTATATGTATTTTAAGACATTTTTTCATGTTTATACATTCTTTTTATAGATACAAATATTTAAGTAAATGCTCTGTTTATAATAAATAGTATTAACGACATTTACCGGCCTGAATGTCCGAGAAATATTTATAGAAAATATGCGTCCTCCGACAGTAATCGAACCTGTATCCTATAAGGAACCGTCATATAGCCTGACGTGCTTTACCGATTAAGCCAGAGAGGAGCGTTTCGTTTAGAAGGGTCGATTTTACTGTTTTTAAACTACAATTCTCCATGATTTTCTCCCCTACATTCATATCTGCTCGATGCGTATTCAAATGTAAACAAATGACGTCACACATTATGAAATGGAGAAAGTCGGACAATTATTTTTAAGACGTGTTTTTATGTGTATACGTTCTTTTCATAGATACAAATATTTAAGTAAATATTTGTATCTATAAAAAGAACGTATAAACATAAAAACCGCCTTAAAAATAATTATCCGACTTTCTCCATTTCATATATATATATATATATATATATATATATATATATATATATATATATATATATATATAGTCGGTTTCACACAATTCAACAGAGTAAGGCCACTACGACACAAGGGGTTAATGAGTGTGGAAGAATTAGGCACAGAAGAAAAATTAATAATGAGCGGGAAGACAAAAGTGTAATCTGAAGGAGAGTATATAGCAATTGACATTGCGTTTAAATTTATGCAATTTAGAGTGAACAGTAACCAGTTCGAGAGTACACTTCTTAGTGGCTATTACGGCCATACCATCGGCTTCATATGATTTGTGGGGTCTAGGTTAGATGTGATAGCAGAAACTATATAAGTTATATGCATATGACTCAATAGAAACATAGATACTCCAGGTGAGTCAAGAGCAAAGTTTAAGAAGGATTTACGTGTAAGACATTCAGCTTTATCGGCAGAGGACGTTAACACATCAAATATACAGGCTGCGATATATAAATTGTCGTCTATATGATGCAAAAAATAAAACTAAATCTGACATCTCATTTTAACAGATATATTTACCAAAATTGCACAAAAAATATCTTGAAATACTAAAGAGTAAATTTATTCGATAAAATCGTCATTGGCTTCAACCACTGTCTCCAGATGACTTCGGAATCTCCTGCAACTCTTCTGGATGGTCTCCTTTAAGTTGTTGAATGCTGCCATACTACTTGCTTTCAGTTCATCTTTTGTGGGACAAGAAGTTTTATTTGTATCGCTCTCAACTGAGTCCCACACATAATAATCAAGGGGTTGCAGTCTGGGGAGTTAGGTGGCCAGATATAAGGAATGATCTGGTCGGAGAAATTGTCTGACAGCTATAACTGGGTAAACCTAATTGTGTGGCATGGTGCAGAGATATATTGCCAGACATAAGGTCTCCCAGAGCCACCCTCTAAACGCAGAGCAACATTACCCTCAAGGCACATGATGTAGGCCTTCATGCTGAGTCTGAGGCCCTGTGAGAAAATGAATGAAGGCATAACGTCGCCATCACTAGTGATCATTCCAAATACCTTCGTAATCACCATTAGACTCATCCAACTCTTTCTGAATACTCTGCACTCTCCTAAGATAGGCACCCAAACACTCTGAAATGTTCGTATTGGAGCTTCCGGTGCGAATACCAAGCAATACAGCATGCCTTTTCCAAATTTCTGGCGGAGTGAATTCCTTCATGGTGCTGTTTTTCTCACAAACAGTGCCCAACTGACCCTACTATACTGTGCAGTCGACAAACAAACAAAACACATGCGCGAAATTAAAAATATAAAATGGCGATAGTTTACCGATCGCACCCTGTATTGTTTGGATTCTATATCCTTCCAGCATATCCTGTCGTCATAGAAGACTCAAAGACAAACCTATACTTAATCAAAAAGTTTAGCTTAGCTTCAATGTAAAAGAGCTGGGAGGTAAACAAAAACAACTTTCAACGAGTCAAGAAAAATGACCAGGAATTACCAGGGCTGTGGAGTCGGAACACAAAACACAATAACAACAAAAAGCAAAAAAGAAAAACACAAAACCGAATTCGACTCCGAGTCCCATACCGAGTCCGATTCCGAGATCGACACCGAGTGCGATTCCGAGTCCTACTCCGAGTCCGACAACGAGTCCGATTCCGAGTTCCATTTCGAGCCTACTCCGAGTCCGACATCGAGTCCGATTCCGAATCCAAGTCCGACATCGAGTCCGATTCCGAATCCGAGTCCGACATCGAGTCCGATTTGTGTCCGACTTCAACTCCTCTTTTTGGCACCTCTGACTCTGACTCCTCTTTATTTAATTAAATGACTATGGCCTACAAATCTCATAAAGCCTATGCATACGCTGCTAACTTGGGTAGGCCTATATCATTATAACTGGTTTATATCAAAGAATAAAGATATTGTGGCTTACATATCATACCTATTCATTCTTCAATATTTTCTAACATAATTAGAGACAAAATATTTGAAAGGATATAAAAGAAATAACAATAAAAATAAAAATGCTATAATGTAAGACATTTTACCTATATACAGTTCTGTTCGATAAAAGTGACTCACCTGATTTTTTTTTACTAAATGTTCTCTTCTCCGATGAAAAAGAGTTGAGCTAAATTCAAAGGATAAGCGATCAAAAATCCGAAGAAGCTTTGAAAGCTCTTTGAATTTAGCAATAAGTACTCTCAAGCATCCGTTCAGTATAATGTTCTGGGGATGCGTTTTTTTTTTTCATGGAACTGGTTTCTTAAAACCTATTGAAAAACTCTCAGTAGCGAGCAGTACAAGAGAATTTTAGAGTTTTGTTTGCTCCCTTCTGCTGAAAGGGTGCAAATCGACTCCACCGAGCTCATTTTTATGCAGAATAATGCTCCCTGTCACAAATCAAAATTGATGAAGGAATACTTTGATGAGAAGCAGGTGAGTGTTATGACATGACCGCCCCAATCTCCTGACCTCAACCCCATAGAAAACTTATGGAGCATTATAAAGTACAGGCTTTCGAGAAAGCAGTTGAGCAACAAAAAGGATTTGATTGTGAATTTCATATCCGAATGGAATTCAATGCTTGGAGATGAGATTTGCCAGAACCTAATCAAGTCAATGCCAAAAAGGGTTGAAAAGGTTATTCAAAATAAAGGAGGACCCATAGATTATTAAATATTTCGAACTATATTACCTATTATAAATAAATTATACCTCTATTATTCTTTATTTAAAGCTGTTCGGTTATGTTTCTATTGATTACTAGTTGCAGGAAATAAGTGAGTCACTTTTTGGCACAGAGTTTTTCCTTAAATCTCATTTATATCCTAAATTATAATTATCAATAGAATATCTTAGGGTGAGTAAACTTTTTTACTAGGTGGTCTGGAAGGGGTCTTTAAATTAGTAAGATTAAAAATTAGTTTGACCGTAAAAACAATAGGCTAAAAAACTTTGAAGTAAAATAAATCAGGTGAGTCACTTTTATCGAAAAACGAACTGTACATATATATATATATATATATATATATATATATATATATATATATATATATATCTTTGCAAATGAGAAATAAGGGCAGAACAAAATTAAATTTTACTTTATAACAGAAGTTGAAATATAATCTTTTACAGGATATAAAGACATAGCAAAAATAAAAATTCTGTAATCTAAGATTTTTTTTACATATATTATTTTTCAAATACAAAATAACTACAAAAATAAAATGACTTTAAAAAAGAAGTTGAGATGAATTTCTTTAAAGGAAATTGTATATATACAGTAGAAGAAATAAAAATTCTATGATGTAAGACTTTTTACATGAAGTGTAAATTCAACTGGACTCGAAGTCTGTATAGTCTTACACATGATCTCTGAAACAGCGAAACAGTCTGTGAATGACAGTATATATATATATATATATATACATTTTCAGATCACATAGCTTTTTCAGGTCTACCAATATACATTATTGGTGAGAAATACGCGACTCACTTAACCACTGGACCCTTATAATTGTGCTATTACTTTTATTATTATTTTTATCTGAGGCTATATACTGAATAGAAATGTAGAAACTATTGCTGGGGCGATCTTACAAGGCATATATATATATATATATATATATATATATATATATATATATATATATATATATATATATATATATATATATACTGACTTGAAAAAACAAATAGATATTTTCCCTTAGGATCCTTATAACCAACACTTCAGAAAGAATCCGTTGGTATAAATGAGACGAGAAAATAGACGACTTTCACGAAAAAGCAATTTATATATTCGATATTCGCTCTTTGGGTTTATACAGGCTGACCATCATTGTAACAAAATAAGACAACAAATAAAAATTTATATATATATATATATATATATATATATATATATATATATATATATATATATATATATATATATATATTACATCAATAAATCCGAAGTCTAATGATGAAAAAAGGAAATTTATTAAAAATTTATTCACAGTTTACGCATTTACTGCACACTTTTTGGGTGTGTATGCATTGGTTAACGTAAAATACTTGTTCGTGTATTAATAAAAATAAAAGTTACCTTTGACATTAAAATTCTTCTAGAACAAATTTACCATTTTAATAAACAATACATGCAAACATTCCTCTACTACTGACACCTTTCGTGTACACATATGTCCACCATTATTTGATATGGCTGCAGCTGGGAATTAACGCGCATGCGCAAGTTTTTGGCGTTGGCAATCCATCAATCATAAATTTTGACTTTGTCTTTTCATTGAACTGGAACTTATCGCGCTCTTCTGGGAGTCGAATGGCCGTTATATGGCCGTGTGTGTGACACCGCGAAATAGAGAAAATCAGAAAAAGGCCCAAGGGAATAATCTTTTAAAATAAAAAAATTATATTATGTTGAGAATAAGTATTTTGGTGGCCAAACAAGAGTGAGCCCCAACAAGCGTGACAAGATGGTCTTGTTTCTGCAGGAGAATAGGAATTACAATATCGATCTTGTGGGAATATGTAGGGGTAGAGTAAGATCGAATAGCGACAGTAAGTTTTTGATGGTTCCCACTGGTTGGACATTTCTCTATCTAAGCAATTAGTGCAAGAATGACATGATGTTGCGACAGGGAGGAAGAGAAATGGGTACAAACAGGCAGTCATATATATATATATATCGCTATGAAATTACTAAGAGCAGATAGATAGATAGATAGATAGATAGATAGGTAGATAGATAGATAGATAGATAGATAGATAGATAGATAGATAGATAGATAGATAATGAACATAGATAGATAGATAGATAGATAGATAGATAGATAGATAGATAGATAGATAGATAGATAGATAGATAGATAGATAGATTGAAAAAGGAAATAGAGTGATAGAGATAGATGGTCTGAGAGATTCTTTAATTCATACATACATAGAAAAAAGAAATGGAGGGATAGAGAGATGGAGTGAAAGAGGAGCTGAGATAGATAGATAGATAGATAGATAGATAGATAGATAGATAGATAGATAGATAAAGAACAGACTAAGATAGATAGGTAAGAACAGACTAAGATAGATAAATAGGTATGAACAGACTGAGATAGATAGATAGATAGATAGATAGATAGATAGATAGATAGATAGATAGATAATGAATAGACTAAGATAGATAGGTAAGAACAGACTAAAATAGATAAATATGTATAAACAGACTGAGATAGATAGATACATAGATAGATAGATAGATAGATAATGAATAGACTAAGATAGATAGGTAAGAACAGACTAAAATAGATAAATATGTATGAACAGACTTAGATAGATAGATAGATAGATAGATAGATAATGAATAGACTAAGATAGATAGGTAAGAACAGACTAAAATAGATAAATATGTATGAACAGACTGAGATAGATAGATAGATAGATAGATAGATAGATAGATAGATAGATAGATAGATACCAACTTATTATAAATATTTCTATATTTGCATAGTGAGTTCAATATTCTAAATGATTAAAAGTAATTGATTGTTTTTTTGTATCGTGTAAGATACTAGGCAACGAAGTGGAGATGCTTCAATTGGGTTTAATTCCACAAGTCGTCGAAAGGACTTTGGAAAGATATGCTCTCTATATAGCTCTCCTTAGTATTTCTTAATGCATGACTTTGCCAAAGAATAAACCACTCATACTCTACACTTCAAGTACCTAGATATGGATCTTTTTTTTCATCAGAACAATCAGTGTGTTTTCCGAGCTGCCTTACCTTCGTAATCACCATTAGACTCACCCAACTCTTTCCGAATCCTCTGCACTCTCCTCAGATTGACACCCTAACAATCTGAAATGTTCGTATGGGAGCTTTCGCCGCGAATATCAATGCCGTTTCCAAATTTTCAAATAATTTTCTCACAGTCGGTGCCCAACTGACTCTACTATACTGTGCAGTCGACAAAATCAAAAGCAATCAACGCACATGCGCGAAATTAAAAATATAAAATGGCGAAAATTTACCCATCTCACTAATAAAAAGATACACACTGCTTCAAGCAAAAGCGTAATAATCAAATACTGAACAATACTGAAAATAGCGGTAACAGCTGACAATTTCGTTCAAGACATGGTTCTCCACAACTTACTGTCCCATGTACTTCTTAGTAAGTTTGGTCTTTTTGCTATACTTTCTAAATCCTGTTCTGCCAAAAATTCAGACACGTTCCTTGTGTAGTTTATTCGATGATTTTCACCGTCTGTCCTACCTTCAGTATGTCCTGTGAGTGCCAAATTTTCAAAGCCCTTTCCTCATTATGTGCCCTAGAAATGCCATTTGCCTCTTTCTGATCATTGATTGTCTTTTTGCTTCCAGTTTCACTAAATCTTCGTCGTTGCTCACATTTCCAGTCCATATTATCCTCAGCATCCTTCTGTAGAATAACATGTCTGTTGCTTTGTATCTCTTCTTCAGGTATAAATTTTAAAAAAATATATTTTTATTTCAAATGCAATGACAGTGTTGCAAGTTCGCTCTACACTTCGCCAGTATTTTTTTGTTTCATCGGCTTATTTTCTTATGATACTGGAGGCAGTAATTTTACTCGCCCACGAATATTTTCTACTAGTGTTTGCTTTTCGGAACTTAGCCATGTGTTCCAAATAAAAATATAATCTATGAAATCTAGAATCTATTAGATGTTTGTGGTAGAGTGAAATGGAACTGCAAGCTTAATTTTCCCTTGCTTTAAAAAAGAATTTTTTTCTCTTTTTTTATTTATGGTAACTAATTTTCTGTGTCCTGGGTATGACGATAAACTACATCCGCGTCCTGGATAAGACGATAACAGCAAGGCTTCTGATAATACGTTTTTGAAAAAAAATAATATTACCAACTATATGTTTTTGAAAAAATTAATATTACCAGCTGTACATTTTTTAGAAAAAAAATATTAACAGAAATGGATTTTTGACAAAACAAAAATATTACCAGGAAAAAAAAGTTGTCAGCATTAAATGACCCATTGAGGTTGATATACCGTAAAACAAAACAAACCAAACAAACCAAAACTAATTTTCTGCTTATTTCGAGCAATTAAAGGTATTGGCATGCAGATTTCTATATTAAACAACTCTTTAAAATATTTTTCTCTTTTAAAATTTATGTTACCTACGTTTTTGCTTGTTTAAAATAATTAAAAGTTTGCAATTAGCAAACCTTAAGAAAAGAAATTATGCTAACTTCAAAAAATTATCAAAGGTACGCAATTATCCAACGACGCATTTGTCTAGGGACGCAAATGTCCAAGGTCGTAATTGTCTGGTACGTAATTGTCCGAGGCGCAAATGTCCAGTACGCAACTGTGCACCCGCTCTTGTCTTACACATCTCTCTATATTTTTTATTTACTGGATTCATTTTCTATTCGTATATAGGCGGTTTGCGTTGAGTATAGATTCTGGATTATTCTAATAACTTTCTCAAATAAGTCAAGGTTACCTAGCAGATCCACGTGACGTAAGTTACCAAACGCTTTTGCATAATGGCAATGTTCTGATAAGCTCCCCTTCTTATTACATTGACTGCATAAATTTGAGCGTACTACTAGATTGGCAAATAGGTCTAATCCTTTTACTATTAAAAGTGTTCTATTCTAATAGTTCCTTTTCTCGCCTGTGGAACTTTCTTCGAGTTCCTTGTTTCGCTCCTAATAACGGGTTTCCAGAATTTAAATGCAAAGTCAATTGCCATATATTCTACCTTCCTAAAACCTTTTCTTTTATTGTCTTTTTCTCCTCCCTAAAGTCCCATTCCCTTTCACTCACTCTAACCCATTGCATCTCAGTGCAATTAGAATTTGCAGTGAAATGATTAATAAAAATCTGGCATCATCCATCATGCCTCGTTTGATCTCCGATAATTAACTTGGATTAGACGAGCAGATTTCAAAGCACAATTGATATGGGTTTGCGGATTTCTCTGATATTAAGGTAGGGTGGCGCCATCTACCATTAACTTTACATACAGCTACACCATGGCTTTTGGCACGTCAATTTATAGATGAAGTGAGACTGAGATATATCGATATACCGATATACAGATAGAGAGATAATGTTGCATTATTAGGCATGACACGGAATATATGGATTTTAGATATCTGCTTGAAGCGTTACTTCTATCTCTGTATTAAAGTTAATTTAAATCATTGGTTCCACTTGACTATGCTTGAAATTAATGTTACTTGAGATGGAATCTTTTTTTCCGTTAATCAGGTTTTAAATTCTTGTGGAATTTTCTACCAGTCTGAATTAAAATAAAATTTTCACAGGCAGAATAACGATTGGTTGGGAGGAGGATGCATTCATAACGCTTTTCCCGCGTATAAGTGTCTGTGTGTGGTATGAGAAAACGTGAGAAGGTATGAGGAGGCATAGAAAGCATACAGGCCAAATAAACTATGTCCTTGTTAAGGCACTTAACACAGCGCTTTTCTACCGACCCATGTAGATCGAATATTATTCAGTGTAAACATAGATAAAAAATCAGCTAATAACTGTCATATATAGCTATATCCAGATACATATATCATAGATAGATAGATGGATAGATATTAACAGAGTGTGATAGATAGATAGATAGATAGATAGATAGATAGATAGATAGATAGATAGATAGATAGAAACAGAACTAGATAGATAGATAGATAGATAGATAGATAGATATCAACAGGCATTAGATAGATAGATAGATAGATAGATAGATAGATAGATAGATAGATAGATAGATAGATAGATATCAACAGGCATTAGATAGATAGATAGATAGATAGATAGATAGATAGATAGATAGATAGATAGATAGATAGATAGATATCAACAGGCATTAGATAGATAGATAGATAGATAGATAGATAGATAGATAGATAGATAGATAGATATCAACAGGCATTAGATAGATAGATAGATAGATAGATAGATAGATAGATAGATAGATAGATAGATTCGTTTCCTAGGGTTTATCAACCCATTTGCATGCTATTTAAAGCCAGTAAATATTTCATATAGTAAGATATTTTTGTTGAGGGAGATAATAATGGTTCAAGGATACTTAATATTTAATCCATAACTCAGGGGGGAAGAGTTTGATTTATACCTTTCTCAAGAGTTTTCGCGCGTAAGTGAAACGCAGCCAACGAGAATTGGAAGTCGGCTCTCCGATTCATAATTCCGAGCCATTATCCATTACACCAGCTGTACACTCAAGCTAACAGCACGTAGGATTCCTGAGGTACTAGCCAGGGTCAACGTTACTTAACTTCGGTGATCGTATGGCAACTGGTGTTTCAACGTGATATGGCCGTAAAATTACACGAGTAAACCTAATACTAACAAGCAACAACAAATAACAAAGGAATCAATAACAAATTTAACAGACAACACTATAAAATAGCCATAAAACTGCATTCGGGTAGGCAATTATTTACACTCTATATTGTCTAGAATAATTTGAAACATAAACGTTACCGCCCACCGAATACCCGTCAGCACAATATAATAGAGCTGCCCATAATGCACCACTGACGTGCATATCTAAATATTCGAGTCAAAACACATGGCCAGACGACTGAGCTTATAATGTAACAGCCCGTCGCCGCTGCGTATTGACCTCAATATCCATTTATATATATAAAGTCAACAATGAGTATAAGAATAAAGTTCTTAAATGTTTGTAATAGCAAAAAATACATATATATGTATATATATATATATGTGTGTGTGTGTGTGTGTGTGTGTGTGTGTGTGTGTGTGTGTGTGTGTGTGTGTGTAAGAATAATAAGATAATAAATAAATAAAATAAAAAAGTTACTTCCCCTATACTGTGGAAAAAAAAGAACTGATCTTTTGAATTTGAAATCTAGAACGCTGCCTAACGCAGTAAAATGAACAGTTAAAAATGTTTTGAATTAACAGAAATAAATATATACCATCATAGACAATTTAGCCCCTGAAGATGGACTCTATGAGAGTGAAAGTACTTGAGTGAAAAAAAAAGTATTTGAAAGAAAATTTTGATATTTCAATTTTGAAAAAAAAGTATTTGAAAGAAAATTTGGATATTTCAATTTTGAAAAAAAGTATTTGAAAGAATATGTTGATATTTCATTTCTCCACAGCTACCAAGAAATTAATCCGTAATTGAAAAATCGAAACCAAAATAAATAGACATATGTTTAAATTGTTTAACCAAACCTGTTTGAATATATATATATATATATATATATATATATATATATATATATATATATATAATGTAAATATATTTAAACTCGGTGGGTGAAAAAGCCAGGATAGCACAATTTTCAAACAAATTGGCATCTGAGGAGAAAAATTGGCAAAAAAAAAAGAAAGCACCAGAAACTTCCGAAAATGGAGAAAGAAATCGCCCAGTAGCTTAAATCTCTGGAGCAAAGAAAATAATCCCGTCGAGTAATGAGTTAAAACGAAGAGTGCTCAATACGCTAAGTAGAGCAAAGTTAAAATAAATAAATCCTAATGAGCCTAGTTTCCTCAGCTCTAGCATCACTCCTTCATAGTCAGCCTATGAACTTTTCAGCCCACCCTCGTGCCTCGAAAGAGACAATTGAGTTATTAATAAGTTGAAATTAATGCATACAAGATTTCACAGCCTTAGCATCACTCCTTCATAGTCAGCCTACGAACTTTTCAGCCCACTCACGTATGTACAATAGTTCCCTATATTCGTTTCTTATAAAAATGTGATCGGTTTGACACTATTACCAAATCATATGTGTGGGCAGTTTGGCGGTTTTTTTTTAAAACTGAGCTGCTGAACCCCTTGGAGAGTCCATTTTATACACGCACGCACACACTCACATACACAAATATACATATAAATATATATGTGTGTGTGCGTGTGTGTGTGCGTGTGTGTGTGTGAAAATATTGCCGGACCATGATTAAAATAGTTAGACAGGTCGTAGGCGGTCTCCTTTTTTATTATGGCCCAAATTAAATTCAATTTGTACATTTTGGTAATAAATGTCTCCAACCTGATATTCACGACCAAATGAAAATTGATATGGTAAGGCTGGCTGCTTTTGAAATTGATGTTCTTTTTTTTCCATAAGCCGTTTGTTTCTTTGTTTTTAAATTTCGCTCGTTTAAGTACTCGGACATTGACGTTAGTGTGCCGAAAAGTAATTTACCATCTCATAACACGTATTATTTATTCAGCATATTCGAGAAAAATAGAATAAAGATTCGGGGTTTGAAGTGCAGGGGAAGAAGGGATTCCGGAAATTTTAGAAGAATCTTTTTAAAGAGCGTATGTAAAAAAAAAAAAGAGTAAGAGTGAGAGAGAAAGTCTCAGAGATTGTTCCGTTTCTTTTTCACGATTTATCGACATTATTACAGGTTATTTAAACCCAGAAAATATTTTTAGATTGTAAGATTATATATATATATATATATATATAGATAGATAGATAGATAGATAGATAGATAGATAGATAGATAGATAGATAGATAGATAGATATAAGGATTTACTGATCAGTTCAGTTATGTGCCATGCACGATAAACGCTTAGACGATCATGTCTCAGATTTTTCCCGCAGTAGGTTGCCATTTCTTTATGCGGTAGACCAGTTGTCATCCAAGGCTATAGAAGCCAGACTGTCCTGCTATTTACCCATAGCTGGTTGGAGAAGAAGAGGATTCATACCTTTTCCAAAGTTACTAACACGTAAGTGAATGTAATGGATTCGGCTGAAATGAGAACCCGGCTCTCCGATTCCTCAATCCGAGCCACTATCCATTACTCCACCGTGTCTCCGCCTGACTTACTAGTACAAGTCCTAATTAACCCATAGCTGGGAAGAGAAGCGTTGGTTTCATATCTTTCTCAAGAGTATTGACGCATAAGTGCATATAATGAACCTGGCAGAAATTCGAACAACCGCTTCCTTAGATCAATATCTTTGAGCGAGTAAAGCCTGACGGGCTTGGCAAAGATCACCCTTCTTTAAACAAATTTCATTTGAAAGCTGTACTAGATGCTCGATCAAAGAATCGCAAATGTTTCCTTTATTATTGCCATTACCTTTAAGAAACCCATTGAAAACTAAGGAACAATAAAACATCACTCGTCATTACAGCTGAACTTTTGAAAATAGTTTACTTCATCCCTAAATTCCATAAGTTCCTCTATTTTATGAAAGAAGTATGAAATCATAAGTCCATCCCACTAATCACGTATTCATGCCTTATGGAAACAGAATGATAACCCTCAATTCCCTCATATATACAGAAGTATCTCAACCAGATACATCAGTGTGAATGCATTAATGAACATTACTAACCAGGCTCTCCTCGTTTTACGAATATCAACTGCTCACAACCTAGTTTAGACTTCGTTCGGATAGGGAAGACAACTATGGCTTATATGTCATCAAACAACTCAAAAAAATTGCATAACTGTCTAACAAAAAACTATATCTATTTTATCTTTCTCACAGCAGCATATGGCCACATTAATAGAGACTTTCTCCTCTTATCCATTAAAAATCACCTCTCAAACTCCGAATCGACTGAATAAATCGAACTATATCGATCTACAGAAACCTCTATGTCTGGCGTGGATACCGTTACTGAAACATTTCAAACCTCATCAGGAGTACGCCTCGGGGGAAACGTGAGCCCTAGTCTATTTAATTTCTACCTATTTCTGCTCATACACAAGTACAGATGTGACGAGATGGACACTGACCATTTAATTTCTACCTAGATTATGTTCTGCTCATGCGCAAGCACAGATGTGACGAGATGTACACTAACCATTTAAACCTTCCATACCTTATCCCAAACGACTCTTCCAATAGAAGAAACCGATCTTTCTTTTCCTACTGAGGCCAATTTACTGGTGATGCAGGATGTATACTGATATACATAGGTGTTCATAGTGTGGATAAGAATTTTCTTGAACAGAAAATCGGCATCCTCTATCAAGTGTTCCAAGAAACGAGACTCAAGATCAACCTTTCTAAAACAGAACCTATGATCTGGAATTGGGATGAAAGCAGTGCCAGCACCTATCCTGAATACATCATAAATATACAGAATGTGGAATTAGTAAACACTTCAGATACAACGCTGGTCAAAATCTTAAGACCAGATAGAAAAACATTTTTTAAAAACTGATCACAACAACGTTAAATGTGTCATACAGAATTTCAATTGGTACCTCTCTTCAGGAACTTTTAAAATCAATGAATGTATATATTAACTGATAAAGGTGTCGCATATGTTCCCACCTTTGTCCATGTACCATGTATGTCATTTTGCCGATCACTTTTTATAACGCCATCTTCCCAGATTTCCTTTCCGCCCTGATACATCTTAAAAATTACCGTATCTCCACGTTAAAAAAAAACTGTTATTCAATCAAAATATATTTGCGAAACATTTACATTTAATTAGAATATGTAGTTTATCAACAAACAAGTGAAAATTTTAAGCTTTTAATTGACTGATTTAAACAAACATTGAAAAACGAATTTTTTTTTTTTTTTGGCTGCTCATAAAGATAACACCATGTGTGAAAAAACTAATTACTGGACAAAGATTTTAAAACTACATTTTCTAATTATAAGTAAATGTTTCGCAAATATATTTTGATTAAATTAATAGTATTTTTATATTTTCTTTAACCCTTTTGTATCTGGTCTTAAGATTTTGACCAGGAGTGTACCTCGGAGTATGAATCGCTGTTATATATGAATAAAATGTCCCTGCCGACACTGAAGTTTGAATACAGACCACCCAAGATCAAACGGACAAATGGATCTGTTTGTCGATAAGTTTAAAAGGGCACTAAAAAATCCGTGGGAGAGGAGTAAGATGAAATAATGATTCAGCAATTTCTGAGTATTTACAGAATAACACCAAACCCGAACACCGTGTCTGGAATGTCGCCTGCAGAATTGATGTTGGCCAGTCCGTTTTCAATAAGTTATTATAGGTACCTCCACGAAATCGCTAAAAAAAAGAACATAGCATGATGAAAAGACGCCAAACTTGACGAAAACAAAATTTTATCGTCTAAATGTTTATTTTATTATTAAGAGGAAAGATCAAAGGAATTTGGGGGTATTTTTTTACATTTTTTAATCGTTCCTAGCACGTCCGAAATTTTCGTTAAAAATCTTTTTTCTAAATCAGCAAAATTGACAGATGGCAACCATTTTATAAAAAAAACTGAAAATCTCAATTTAAATATATAATTAAATTTAAATATTCATTATCATTTTTTCAAAACTTATGTTAAGAAAATCAGAAATTATAGTGTTTATATAAAATATTTTGAACCAAGCTTAGCTTCTGCTCCGAAAAGATGTAATTTGAAAATAAAACAAAGCAGGTCATAAACTTTCGCGTCACTTGACAGGTGATGAATGACATATTGACGGATTCCGTGAGGATAATTTGTTGTACGGAAGGAGAAAAGTGAAATTATTTACAGTTAAATGAACAAATTATTTACCTCATTATTTTTAAGGAAAACTTTCAGTGCTCTAATATTTTTTGTACTTAGCTTTCACCTTTACGTTTATGATGCTTTATGGAAAATATATAAAGAAATTAAAATAAGACTGTTAAGAGTGAGATTAAATTTCATAAGAAATGTATCTAATTAATTTATAGGTACCTTTCTTATCAAATTTTATCAGAAGTGTACATAAAATACTATAATTTTATGTACATTTACTACGTTTTACTGTGTTATTTGTATTTCCATTCATTTTATTATTAATTTTGATATTTCATTTATGGAAAAATGCCATAACTGAGATTAATATAAAAATAAGATCATATAAATTTCATGATACTGATACTTTTAGGTACCCTTCTCAGTTGAAATTGAAAAATCAAATTAACTTCTCCACACGTGTTTCGCAAAAGTAAAGACCTTAACAGCGGAGAACAATGCTTAACTCAAATAACGCGACTTAATTGTATTCTGGTTGGTCTTCCGTACTTTATAATTACAGCTCGATTATAAACACAAAATTATATTTCTTAATTACTGCGGGTCTTCTGATTAGTCAAAACGATGCAATTTACAACGCGCTAAAAAAAAGATCTATCTCATAAGGACACTTACGAAAGTGGATGCGGCTTTTAACTAATTTTATATTTTAACAATTTAAATGTAAAAATCTATTATAATTAAAAATAATAATAAATAATTGTATTAAAAATTCATTTTTCATCGAAAATTTTTTTGCTTTCAGAAAATATTATCCATATTCATAAAAACAACTAAAAGTAAATAAAAGCATTTGAAATTAAATAATATAATTGTTTTATTGAATTTTGTATGTTACAAGTCAGAGCTGATTTTCAGGTAGCGGGTCCAATTAAAAACAAAAACATGATTTGCATTCCTGAAATCCTTGTGTTTTTAACTATTGTAATTACTAAAGTGGACTCGATCGAATTTCTAGAGTTTTCATAAAATTAGTTGGGGGGGTAATAAATATTAAAAAAATTTCTGCCATGACTTTAATAAAAGAAAACATATTTATAATAATTTCGATCATCTATGAATAGTTTCTGAAAATTTCATTAACATCCGAAAATTATTTTTATTTTTGCAAGATTTTCAAAATTAATGTGTGTCATACAAAAAACATGCTAAAAATTGTATATGTTATTTTACTAGTTCTGATGATACAAAGAGAAACAAGGATTTTTAAATGAAAATTCAGATTGTTCTAAAAACAAGGAATTTTTTTTAAATGATTAAAATAAACTTTGATCTTTTCTCTTAATAATAAAATAAACATTTAGACGATAAAATTTCGTTTTCGTCAAGTTTGGCGTATTTTTTTACCATGCTATGCTCATTTTTTTTAGCGATCTCCTGGAGGTATCTAAGTTATTACCAAAACGCAGGGTGAGAACATGAAGAAATAACAATACAAGAAGATACTTCAAACCTGGAGATAAGATATTTTTTAAGATGTATCAGCGCTTAAAGGAAATCTGGGAAGATGGCGTTATTAAAAAAAAGTGGAGAGCAAAATGACATACGTGGTACATGGACAAAGGTGGGAACAAAGGCGACACCTTTATCAGTTAAAACGTAGATTCACTGATTTAAAGATTTCCCGAAAAGAGGTACCAATGGAAATTCTGTATGAAACCATTAAAGTACCCATGTATTCAGAAATTTTTGAACAAAGGTTTTAAAAAAGAATACCAACAGAATTTCTAACTATTGAACCGAAACTGAAAACATATAGGCTCTAGGGGAAGTGATCTCAAAAAGGATTTGTTATATAAGTATAAAGTGTCGCTGCCGACACCGGAGTTTGAATACAGATCACCGGAGAGAAAACACAGGCAAATCCTTTTTGAATAAGCTATATCAAAGCGCAGAGTCTCGTCTCGGAAGACAGCTACCCGCCCCTGTTTTAACGGGGTCTACGGAAATTTTTTGGCCTGGCCTACGGGGCCGGATACTCCACATAAACTTGGCCTTGTGCCGCATCCTGTCGCGTAGGGCAGTTATTGAATATCTCACTATCTGGATTACCTTCAGGAAGTTTGCTGGTCAAACTCTCTGCCTCCGGGCAGAGAGGATTCCCAGACGAGGCTATGTCGAAGGGCAGAGTCTCCTCCCAGCATGCAGCTACCTGACCCCGGGTGTACGGGGAAATTTTGGCCGAGCTCATGGGCTCGGATATCCCACAATAAACTTGGCCCTGTGCCGCATCCGACCGCATGGGGCGGTTAGTGAATATATCACTATACGGATTAATATTCGGATCAATATTTGGTGGTTATTATCCGAGCGCGTATTATCGAGCAAGTACTATTAGTGCGAGTCTTAATCGAAGGCTTTTGACACCAGTATTGGTTCAACGGCGTTACTATCGTTGTATCGACGATTACAAAGTCTATACAACAATGAGCATTACGAAAATGACAACGAGTATTTGTTGACATTACAAAAGTAGCAACGAGGATTCGTTGACATCACGAAATTCAGCTGTAACAAGTTAAGAATAAAAGAAAAATAAATTGACCTAGAATAATTTGTGGCCGAATTAATTTCGCCCAACACCGAAAATTGCTACAAAACCAAAACATTAATCTGAAAACTCGAGTCGTTCTTAAACAGCCTCGTCAAAACGAGACTTTCATATGGATGCGCTTCATGGCGCCAAACACGTCCAGAATTTTCTAAAATGTCAGCTGTTTTCAGCCGTTTTCTGAGATTAACAGTTAAAATTTGAGCCATTGAAAACTTGTGGATCTTAATGAAGGCCATACTTTTTTTAATATTGTGGACTGGCGCTACAGAACCACAAATATAGATACGTACCAAATAACAGAAACCACATCGCTTGAAGATTATCAACAGAAACAACAACTAGAATGGATAGCGCGTGAAACTTGAAGAGAAAATAATGGCATAATAACATTCCTCAATACATCAAATACTAGGTTCGGATACTGGGTACTGAAAGGTCAAATAACAACTACTTGAGAAACCTGTTTTCCTGAAAACTATTTCAAGAGAAAATTTTTATAAATTTCAACCGAACCGTACTAGCTGCTTGGTCAATAAATGCCAAATGTTTCCTCGTAGGGAAACGACTAATATAACCATTGCCATTATATGTCTATATTTCTACACAGTCCAAGGGTTCACATCCTCTAATTTAACGCACTTCATGTTATAATACAGATAGACATTGCTAACGTAAGCCCTTTTGGTTTACGGAAGCCTTGAAGTACACAGTTTGGCACTAAGCTAATTGAGTATATATTGATAAATTATTTTAGGAAGAATAGTTTCAGGTCAGACAACATTGATCAAAGGTAAACGATATTTTCAGTGTGATGTGATGTCTCGTCGTAAAAAGAAAATCTCGCTACTATTTGTTAGTTTTGTTGCTTTACGGTAACATAGTGGAATCAGTACTTTATTATACGGACAAATTATTTTTAAAGAAAAGAAACCATTTCATAAGTAATATTATCTACCTTGAGAAGTCCTGTCATTTTAATATAAACTAATTTAAATTCAGTTAAAGAATATTGATATTTTAACTATATATTTTTCTCATTATTTGTCTATATTTCTGAGATGAGGTACTGTAATTATTTACATTGTTCGGACTGTTGTCCTCATCTTTATTCTCATATTCACGACGTTTCGGTCCTTGTACGCCCCGGCCTTCTTCGAGTGAATGGGAGAAAAAGGGAGATCACTGCAACATGTGGGATAATGTTGAAATAATAGAGAACGTCACTGGAAAATATGAAAACTTTAGGAACCAGCACATATGGTATGCCAAAAAAATCTCCTAAGCAGGCCAAGCATAGAATAAAATATGGAAACCATTAATACGGGGTGCTAAAGCAAAGCAATAACAACAAAATTGCAATATGGTAAAAAAAAGAAGTTACTGGAATATTATAAGTCCCACAAATTCATACACTGATGTTCTCATCACCCAGTGGATAAACGCGTTGATTGGATTCAGTGACTAGACCCAAAGAGTTGTGAGTTCAATATCTGGATACTGCAGAGTTGAACAAAAGCTGAGAGATTTGTGTTAAAGGGAGATAATGAGACATCTGGATGAGGCATGGTCCGTGGGATTAGAACAATCTACCCTCGTGGACGAAATAAAGGTTCTATTCGAAGTTCCAATCAACCGAAGAAGGCCGGGGCATCCAACGGCTGAAATGTTGTGAATATGGCAATAAAGATGAGGACAAAAGTCCGAATAATGTAAATAATTTTTCTCATTAGGCTGTGAATTCTAGTCTACCTTGCCGTTTCGTAAACATTTTAGGACAGTCTATCACCTTCATAAGAAAGACACTAACACATGACATGCCATTGTAGAAGAGATAAGTGAAAAAAATAACTCATATTCATGAAATATATAGGGTGACCCCCAAAAATGGGTATTTTTGAAGTGCGTATTGCCAGACATGAGCAAGTAGCAACACTGCGAGATAGTGACCTTGAGCAAGTAAACATATCGCCATTTTAGTAACGAGAATGAAATTCACAGTATCACAGCTGAGATGTTGCAGCAGTCAATGAGGAATCTCAACAGCAGATTTCAAGAATGCATTCGTACAGGAGGACGCCATCTACAGGACGTAATTTAAAAAAAATGAAAATTCCATCATTGTTTCTTAAATGGCATGTTTTAAGGTTTCAATTACTAGGAATTAGATATTTTTCTTCCATCACTCTTGGTTTTATTGGATTGTTAAAAAGTTCCCGTTTTTTGGGGTCACCTTATATTTCCTTTTTCTCGAGATAACGAAATAAGGAAGAGGGAATTTTAGAAAGTAAATAAAATGACAGTAAAAAAAAATGATGAAAGAGTCAAAGGAAGGAATACAGACAAAAGAATAACAGACATAGATGCTGCCTTGAGTTTCATTATTCCTTTAATCATTTTATATTCGATTGGCAAGTGAACGTGAAAATATAAAAGGAAACGTTAGGTTAAGAAATTGAAATGCATCAGAATGAGAATTGCTTTGCGCATATCCTGACAAGTAACGGTGCATAGATGTGAGACGAAAGGTGACAGGATTTACACTGGTTAAGTGATCGATATTATGGTCAGTTATGATTCACCTTGTCAGACGGCAATCTCTACACACCATTCATCATAAACGCCGACCGACAATGTACATCAACACTAACAACATTAACACATCAGCGCTGTTTATCAGCAATGATGTCTTAAAATGTCTCCAAAGTAGCGTAGGACTCAGCGTACTTCATAATTTTCCCTAGACTGCACCTACTTATGAACATGGCAAGTAGAATAAGGTTTAAAGAGTAGTTGATATACTTAAGTTTTTCCCCCTGTTCTATGTATGACTATTTTCTCAAGCATTTAACCCCAAGCAAGGTGGGAGTGAACTATCACGCAGAGGTTTTACAGAGTGAATGTGAGGGAAAAGACTGTGCATAGAGGCGATTGAGAAAGAGATAAAAGAAGAACGGTGATCAAGGCAACAAAAGATGGCGACTGACGTTGCATTTAAATCTTTGAAGATTGTAATTATCAAAGAAGCCAGTAAGAGGAAGGGAGTTAAATCTCTTCTTTGTTTTCCCTACATAGTCTTCTGTTCCTTCGATACTCTCTCTAACTACTGCCTTTTAAAATTCACGTCTGCTTTGAACAACGACAGTCTTAAAATCAGTTACGACGACCAACGACAATAGCCTTTACCCCACAGGTTCCGAAAATTGCAAAAGCACTTTTGAACATTAAATAAATTAAAGCAATATTTTCAATAGGAGATTTTTCAGTAATATTTTTTCAAAATTTCTGACAATTTAAATAAATTTAAAAAAAAAAAAGAATTACTTCCGTGTTGGATTGTTTTGGGTTGGAAGATTTTAAGATATATCAACCTTCGTTGCTTTATTTAATGTGAAGATATGTTTCTTCTAATATACTTGATTTGGTCGTCTTTATGCTTTTATCTTTAGGTTGATGTCCCTCTTTTTTATTTTCTTAAACAGGGAAATTAATTCTAACCAGCTTATATCGGGATGGGCACGTAGTTAGAATGTTTTCTTTCTGACCATGAGACCCGTGTTCGAATCTCTCCATTCGTCAGGAAGCTGACTCCTTGATGTTTCCGTTTTTGAAATCCAAACATATTTTAGCTATCGGAGTGAAATCGGGTAGACGGAGCTCTTCGGGGCCGTCGATGGTTGTACTAGCACGAAGTCACAAGTGATCGTGACCGAGGGTTTGAGTGTGCTAACCTTGATCAGACTGTCGATCACGCTAGATAAACGCGCGCGCTCTTTCTCTCTCTCTCTCTCTCTCTCTCTCTCTCTCTCTTTCTCTCTCTTTCTCTCTCTCTCTCTCTCTTTCTCTCTCTCTCTCTCTCTGAAACTGTAAATAAGGCCTTCTCGGCATAGTTACAGTATGAAATTATAAACCACTAGTGGGCTCTGTAGGTGTAGAACAAACACAAATGTACCTGAGCAGGCGACTGCAACAGGTAGATGGGCATCTTGGGATATTCGTGGCTTGCGCCATTTAGATACCGAAATGTCCTACTAAATAAAAATGTTCGTCCTGACAGAAATCGAACCTGTCTTCACTTTCGCCATCTTGTTGTCGGAATGCACATTTTACTTTAGAGGAACTTCACAATATAGGCCGGTTTACATTAATTTGATTCTATGAGAAAATATAAAAGCAGGAACAAAAATCCATTTTTACTTTCCTGGTATAAAAGGGAATCTAACAGATATAGACTCGAAAAACTCCCAACATGAGATGTGTATTTCTTAACTAGGTAATAGGTCTTTGCTGTATTTTGAGGGTCTCCCGTGGTCTAATTGGTACGGACACGCTTCGGTTATAGAAGTGGTTTCCCTTAAGGGAAAACCACATTTTGCATTCATCTCGGGATTCATCACTTTTTCTTCAAGGCTTTTCTATCTAGGCTGGTTGTCATTAATTATTTAGATTTTGTTTACATTTAAGTCTGCATCTTCATATTAATAATTATAGTTAGATATATAGGTAGACATTAGTCGGGTTTGTACTTCTTTCTATAGGTAAACATTGGGCTTATTTTTGAGTATATTCAATCATTGGCTGTGTTTATACTTGAGGCTATAGGCAAAACAGTGCCGGTTTATACTTGAGCTTATAGACAAAGATTGGCTAAGTTTACTCTCGAGTCTATATGGAAAGTTATACTTTAGTTTACAAGTAAATATTTACGGTTATACTTTAGCCTCTAAGTAAGCATTGGTCAGGTTTATACTTGAAGCTATAGGTAAATATTAGTCAAGATCATACTTGAGACTATAGGTAAACATTGGTCCGAAATATTTGAGTCTATGTGTAAATATTTATTTTCTTTATATTTGATTCTATAGGTAAACATTAGTCGGGTTTATATTTGAATTTATTGAAAACGGTTGGTCGTGTTGACAGTTGAGTCTATAGGTAAACAATGCAAACAAAAAGAAAGAACCATTCGAAATTCCTCGGGAACATAATGAAGAAAGAGGGGATATTTGACACTGACAGAACATATTGGAGGCAAGGGAATTAGAGGAAAAAAGCACTTAACTCAGAAGCTTGCATAAGCGTTTGGCAGAACTTGAGTCTAGAGTAAAACATTGGTTCAGTTTATACTTGAGCCTCTAGGCAATTATTTGCTACGTTTATTCTACTGTCGTAAACTGGACCTCACGAGCACATCAATATACCTAAGAGTAATTGTAAACAAGGCTTTTTGAGTAACATATATATATATATATATATATATATATATATATATATATATATATATATATATATATAATGTCTCTTACCGTGACTTTATTCTTCCCTAGATGGATAATGATGATATTTGTAAATATGTGGGTAGTTATACCAAAGCAATGTTTAGTATTGCCAATGTTATAAATGGGTGCCGATCATAATCCCAAATCTTAAAATCCCGAATGTCGAAATCCTGTAATTTAAAATCCCGAAATTTGAAATCCCGAATATATCAAAATACCGAAGGATCAAAATCTCGAAATTTTAAATCTTGAAAAGCACAATCCCGAAAAATTGTCTTTGGAAGGAATTGAAAAAATAGAAATTTTGGAAATAACTTTATTCCTAAAAATTTACAAAATAGCGTTTAAA
Source organism: Acanthosepion esculentum (assembly GCA_964036315.1). Classification (NCBI taxonomy): domain Eukaryota; kingdom Metazoa; phylum Mollusca; class Cephalopoda; order Sepiida; family Sepiidae; genus Acanthosepion; species Acanthosepion esculentum. Next base: position 52,344,200 of record OZ038497.1, on the reverse strand, counting down.
TAGTGTTTATATATTTGAAACATTCAAAACTCATTACAAAAATATAAAAGCAGAATCTATGAATAATTTATAATGAAAGAGTGTCCTAAGATAATCCATAAAATCTGGTCGGATTTCACGATCGTTAACTATATTTTTAAACCTTTTTAAAAGGCTTTTTTAAAAAATATAATACCAGAATATGGCAGAGTTGATAGAAAAATCTCGTAGACAATGTTCATGTTGGTGTTTATCGCATTATTGGAGATCTGTAGAAAGAGCAGCAGAACCTAGAAAATGAATGTGAACGCATTCTCCAAGGAGAGTCTTGTCGAAAAAGAAAACAAATATGTGTTTTATCGTGATGAAAAGCTTAAAAATATAGCTACGTCGCGCGTGGTGGAATTCTAAGCCAACGTATGAGAATGCGTTCCCCTAAAGTTCTTCCTCCTACCATCACACCTGTCCCTCCCGTATAAAAAAAAAACGTATAAGAAAAAGAAACTCTCTTTCGTTGATACAGTCTATAAAGTGGCGATGGGTTCTTCAGGGTTGATAGCAGTGGCGACAAGGTACGCAAAACAACAGCCAACAATGTTGATGAAAATAAAGCTCCTGCAAGATTAATCTACAACAGCTCTCTGAACCAGGGCCAAACTATCACAGAAGAGAAATACTCTCATGAAGTCAATGAAATAGATCAACAACCCCAGTATACGTGTCGAGCATTGACCAATAGCAAAAAGATTAATAATTTTGCACAATTTTCGAGCACACGTCGCGCAACCAACGTTACGAAATCTGAATACATTGGCTTAAGAAAGTGTTGTAATGGAATGTCCCAATCTCCCTATCGCCTATGTGGACTGATTATATCAGTAGATATATATAGTGAGCGCAGGCTATAACTGGTCGAACTCTCTGCCTTCGGGCGGAAAGGAACCCAGACGAAGCGATGCTGAAGGGCAAAGTCTCATCTGGGGTGATAGACAGCTAGCTGACCCCGTTTTTTTTACGGGGTCTACGGGAAATTTCTGCCCGAGCCAACGGACTCGGTTTTACTCCGCATTAAATAACGGCCTTGTGCCGCATCCTGCCTCGCGGGATGTTGAGGTAAATAACCTTGCTTCGACAATTAGTTGGAGTTTCGTCTCTAGCTGTGCTTGTCGAACTCTCTGCCTTCGAGCAAAGAGTAACCCAGACGAGGTTATGCCGAAGGGCAGAGTCTCGCCTGAGATGGTAGACAGCTACCAGACCCCGTGTATACAATGTCTACGGGGAATTTTTGCCCGGGCCTACGTGCTCGAATTACCCCGCATTAAAAAATGGCCTTGTGCCACATCCTGCTTCGGGGGTAGGTACGGTAAATATCCTTACTTCTCAAGCTGAGCTGGTCGATCTCTCTGCATTAGGGCAGAGAGGAACTCAGACGAGACTATGCCGAAGGGTAGAGTCTCTTCTAGGGTGGTAGACTGCTACCCGAGCCCGATTTTTACGATGTCTATGGGGAAATTTTGCCCTAGCCCTACGGGCTCGCATACCACACGTTAAATTCGGCCTTGTGCCATATCTGGGGAGGTTGGCAAATATCTTTGCTTTGACAATTAGTCGGGGAGATTCGTCTTCAGCTGTGCTTGTCGAACTCTCTGCCCGACCCCGTGTATACAGGATCTACGGGGAATTTTTGCCCGAGCCTACGGGTTCGGTTTTGCCCCGCATTAAAAAAACGGCCTTGTACCTCGCGGGGAAGTAAGGAAAATAACCATGCTTCCGCATTTAGTTGGAGATTTCGAAGTTTCCTACAGCGAAAACTACTGAGGTGAGTTTTCCTACGGTAAAAATGTTTACGGCGAATTTTCTGGATACGCCTTACTCCTATAGCTTCATTCTGGAAGTGTCTTTTCACTAAAATTGACTCTCCAAGACAGCATACCTCGAGACTAAGTGTTGGACTTTGGGCGTCTGGGGACAGCAATGCAGAACCGAACATTGTGGGAAGGGATTGTCAATGGAGTCCCCACCATCCACAGGCAAGTTGAAGAATGATGATGTTAATGTCAAGAAATATTTACTTCTTTATATCCGTCCAGTGTTTACATATACGCGCAACTCTAACCAGACAATGTTTCCCTATCGACTGGTGCATAAACCGGGCCAATATTTAGCTATGAATAAACTAATCTTTGTCTATAGAATTAATATAAACCCAATCGATTTTTACCTAGTGATTCAAATATAAACCGGACCCATTTCTACCTATCAACAAACCAAATTTTTGTTCATACACTTAAATATGGATCTTCTTGAGAAAAATGTCCAGTTTCTAATATTTGTTTATTTATTTCAATCAACAGCTTATTTGACGCGAGTTATCCCGTTTTAATGCTAATTATTAAAAACCTAAATTTCTGAACAATTTGATAATTTAGAAACTACTCTTGAGGGCCATTGTGAATATAGGGAATTGGTATATATTTAATCCTGCTTTAGACACTGTATCACATTTATCTTATTAACTATCTCTAGGAACTGATTTTTTTGGTAAATCGGTAAAAACGAACGTGAATAGAATTTTTTTCCCATTCTAATTCTATTGATCCATCTTTCGTGTCTTTTATATATCTCTATAGAATAAATTGAGTTTTCGAGTCGAATTCCGTTTCTTTCTTGAGATGTTTATGGTTACTTTTTAAATATTTTTTTTTCTTTCTTTTATACTCCACGGTCTAAAATTAATATTTCCACCCAAGAATAAAAAAAAAATTCAAAATTATTTCCTAAGTACTTGCATAATAGCAAGAAAAATTTTTTGTTGTTTTTTTTTTTATGAATCATCTTTCCGTTAATTTTTATATTTATACACCTGCAGCTATTTTTGATTCTGTTTGCTAAACTTAGTCCCCGTACAAGGCCAAATTAAGTGTGTCTCGTTCACAACTTGAGCACCTGCAATACAAAGCTATCCGGATAACTATAGCACTTTCGTTAACGCCCGAAACGAATATTTACTCAGAAAAGTTTCATCCAATACTGGACTATAATAACAAATTACCTACCCGTGTGAAACCCACAACTTCATAACAAGGCTAGCTATATCACTAAAATAACAATCTCTTGTAGTAAGAGAAATACGATAATTGGTCAAAAAATAATACATGTTCTAATATATTTTTTAAAAATATTCATGAGAATTCCGAGGATTTGTATTTCTTTTTTTTTTCTTAGCAATGAATAATGGAGTTTAATAGAAGCCTACCCACAATTGTGTTTTAAAATTAGTACCTCTCTAGTAAAAATGTCAAAAGCAAATAATTTCTGTTTGCTGAAGAAGAACACTATTTAAGGTTTACGATAGTATAATTAATATTTATAGGAAATGCAGCACTAGTTGTGTGCACAGTAAACAGATTGCTTACTAATGTAATGTCAGTCCTACAAAGAAATGAAAAACTGATCTTAGTGACAGGAGTCCGCAGTGGCAGCCCAACTACTGCTGTGAATAAGGACAAGTAGATTGATACTGCCATTATATTAAATAACCATTCCATGTAGTTGAGATAATAGCAATCCGAAAGAGAGAAAGGATAAACAATATTGGTAATATGATGATGGGATGACAATGTCCACTCACAAATGCCTACGAAATCAGCCAAGAAGCCTTTACGAAGAGGTTACATGTGTTCTTCACGTAAAAGTGAAATAACAAGAATGAGAAATGAGAGGATTTATCTTGAATTTCTACGATAAAAAGTTATCAGTATTGACACTATTTATATATTCCAATACCTGCATGGACATTCGAAGAAATCAGCGAATACGCTAGGAAATGAAAGCCCCCCACCCCTCAATAGGCCTAGTATATAAATCAATACCATATGTGAGTCATTAATAAAGAAAAAAATGACAGCAAGGCTTCCATAACAACTTCAGCAGCATTAAGAAAAGAGAAGATGAATTCAAAAGTGACAGTATCCGCAGCAGGAAGAGCAGAAATCATTAGTTTTAAGTTTGAATTCTATGCTCCAGATTGTCCAATGGTACCACTAGTATAGTAGATTAAAGCGTTAGTTTTTTTAATTTGGTGACATAGAAACTGCAATTTCCTTCCCTGGTCAAGGTATCGCAGATTTATATTCAGAGGATGTTTTTACAGTGAGGTTCACTCTGTAAAATACCCGGGAGCCACTCGAGGTAGAGGGTAACAGAGTAAGAGGCACAGTTTATGCGGATATGTGGAGAAGATAACGGTTAATCCTAGACTTGAACAGGTTAAGATTATGCAGATCGAGAAAACACCCTCTTGTCTGTCGGTTCCACAAAGCAGCGGTTTGTGGGAAGAAGCTGCTCGAGTGGAACTTACATCTCACTAGGGGAATACGAAGGGAATGAGGGTGGTTTCATACAATGTATGTGGCATGGTGGGTCTTAGCCGTGAAGATTAGAACTGTAGGAACTAATGAACGTAGTTTGGCTGATCACTTTCCATTGAACTTTGATATTATCCATAAAGTATGAAAAATGATTCGGCCTCTACTTACAATATGGAACCAAGCTAATCAGTGGCGGCTCAGATTTATTCCAACATGAGTTCAATAACAGTAGAAATAGTCCTAATCCTTTCGGATCAGATCGAAAACATTTCAGTAGACCTTCGTGTATAAAAAACAAAAGCTAGGATAAATTATGAACGTCCATACACTGTGAACAGTGCAAAGGACTTGCAATCGATTTAGATCTAAGACTATCCTTTAAAAAAATGCAGAATGATCTGAAGTTTTAAGATTCAGATTAACTTCACGTACTCATCATCAAAGAAGAAGAGCCGCGATTGGAGATATGAAAAGAACAGGACTTCGCCCGAGAACATAGAAACAGATGAAACATGAAGTCACGGATGAAACCAATACAAATTGGTATACTTAGAGCATTAAATTGTAAAACAAAATAAAAACTAACTAGAATCGGTATTGTATGATTTGGAGATTTGGGCGAGATCATTCTGGACCGCAGCATTACTGAAGTCGACGAAGATACTGTGGAAAGTTCTGCTATTTTATTCCACATGCTCATACCCAATCCCCAAGACGAAGAGGGAAAATGACAGTAAAACGGGATATTTGGTTTAACGACTCATTGCTATTTATTTAATCATTGCTTTGCACCCACTGCGACATTGAGCTGTCAGCTCGACAATTTTCTGCACACTTTAAAAGATGTAATATACAAAAATAACGAGAAAGAGAAAGCCAAAGATGACTACATCCTTTCTGTCGACAGTTGTCATCACCATGGTGACTGCCGTTTATGGCGACCAGAGATCTCCTAATCACTGATCCTCCATGGGTTGACCTAAGCGCTTCAGCGCGTTCACTATGGTTGCCCATTGATTCCGGGATCCATCCGGTCATTTGTCCGTAATCAACGCTAGTCAACAGTCCATTGGACAAGAGATTGAAGGGAAGGGATGGTAAATAGATTGATTGCTAGAAAAGAAAGATACAGCAGCTTCGTAGACTTGCTGGGCCATTTTCTCAGTTGGAGAAGGAAGCGATGTAATGTGAGCAAGCAGACAGCAAAAACAAAGACCGACCGAAAAGGGCATAAAGGTAAGAGCAAATGAAAATAGCAATAGATAATACGCAGAGCTGAAAGAAGAAGGCATTTTCGAAGACAAGAATAAAGAAAAACTAAACGTATGAAATGAATCATAGAAAGTGAAAGTGAAAGTGAAAGTTAAGGCGGGAAGAAATGTATAAGAAAAAGAAATAGAAGACAATTGAAGATGGAGTTGAGATATATTAAAATGTCAGGGAAAGGAAGAAGATATTTCGCGGATCAAGGGAAAGATGAAAGGTTAAAATGAAAGGAGGCTGGGATCTGATAAAAAGGGGAAACGAAGGCTGAAGTAGATGTGAGGGGAGAATAGGAAAAAAATGAAAAGTTTCGTATATAAGATGGAAGAAAACAGAGGAAAACAAAGAAAAGAAACTGAGATGGGGAAGCTATAGAAAGAAAGGGGCTGAGAAAATAGTATTAAAAGAAAGAAAGAAAGAAAGAAAGAAAGAAAGAAAAGACAAAGGGAAAGGAATGAAGAAGAAAATTAAAGAGGCAGATACATATATGAACTGAGATAGATAGATATGAATAAAATAGACAGATATGAATAAAAAGAGATAGATAGATAGATAGATAGATAGATAGATAGATAGATATGAATAAACTGCGCTAGTAGATAGACTGAAACACGAATAAATTTAGATAGATAGATAGATAGATAAATAATAACTAGATAGACAGATAGATAGATAGATAGATAGATAGATAGATAGATAGATATATTAAACTGATATAGATAAGAGTAACCGCCAAGCGATGAAAAATTGTCGCTAACGTCAGGTCACATTCATAAGAATTCATCTTTTTTAATACATTGCATTATTTATTGTAAAAGAAGTTTTTTTTTTTGTTTTGTTTTTTAGACTTGCAAGATCTTGATCCCGGTTATAACCTGTGCTTTCTTTTTGCAAATCTACAATTTGGAAAGCAGATTTTTAATTCTGTAAACCATTTCTCTTCTCTAACATGCAAATTTCTCTACCTTCACCTAAGATCAATTCAAATGAAACAAGTCAGGCACGATCAAATCAAAAAGACATTACACTTGCATGATCGCTCTGATGTGTCTCTTGTCGCTTCTTACGATCTTCTGAACCCGGTAGAAAGTCAACGCTGATAAAAGAATGGTAAATAAATGTCGCAGATGAAGAAAGACATGCTTATTCGAAGAAGCTTTCAGTATCGTAGATTTTACATACACAAATATAGTTTAAACGGCGGTTTACGACCGTATCACGTAGAAATAACAGTTCTCGTACGATCACAGAATTTAATTGATCAATACCTCGACGGATGACCGCTTTAGAATAGTTGTTGTAAGGGACATCGTCTCTGGATTGGAATTCGGAGAGCCGAGTTTCAATAAACATTTAAAATTTGTCAATTAATAATAAATAATAAGGATTTACTTATGTAAAGTTCGAATCGACTTGCAGTTGGCCGATTTTTGCCAAACATTCCAATAAACAATCTAATAAATATTGTTTATTGGAAAGAAAGAAGTGGAAAAGAAAAAAGAGGAGGAAAATAGAAAAAAGGAAATTAAAAAAGAGAGAAGAAACGAAAGGAAAAGAAAAGAACAGAGAGACCGCAAAAAGGGAAGAGGAAAATAAAGAAAAAAGAGAGACTAGAAAGATAAAGATGAAAAGAAAAGAAAACGAGAAAGATACAGAGAAAGAATACAAAAAGGATTTCTGTTGAGTCTACTTACGTTCACTTCACATGTGCGAAGTGCATGAACCCATCTCTCCCTGTGCTCGTTGTCATCGCTAGAAATCTCGGTGTACATGCAAGCTAGTGAAATGCTATAAATCATGAGAAATGGATTAGCAAACCGAGTTCGAATTTCGACAGATACATCTTACATTCACATCAGAATGATACCTTTGTCAAATGCATATATCCATTTTTCCCTGTTCCCTGTCTTATCGACAGATATCTTCACAAATATATAGTCAGTGGCATAGTACATTATTCTTTTAATCATTTCAACCAAGGTGATAATGCCACTAAGACGCAGAGGTTACCGGAAGTGACAGAAAATATGAAGATTTTAGTGCGGAGAATTGAGGAGAAAGGACAATATAGGAACAGTGTTCAGAAAGATAGAAAGCTGGTAATTGGCGTTTCGTTTAAATTATTGAAGATTTCATGTGGCAGGGAAGCAAAAATCAGAATGGAGAACAACAGACGAGAAATTCGAGAAAAACAACTATTCGAATAGAACATAGGGTTCAACAGTGAAAGGGTGGGACCTAGTTGCCAATCTAGTAACACGCTTAAATTCATGCAGTTGACGATGAAATTTCATCAGAAAGGAGAGACGGAAGCCACGTCACGTCGATGGAAAAGTAATAGAAGACGAGATGACGCGTCATGATCGATTACATTGCAGACATTTCTTTGAATATAATATGAATGAGAGAGCGAGAGCATTTGAAGAAACCATTCTCCCATAACTAGCTTACCTCCTTGGACATTTTAGTAAATAGCTCTTCTATTCATAATCAAGGGGGCCAGCATAGTTACAATTTATGTTTGAGAATTTATACTCTCATATAACTATGTGTACTTGGAAAATCCGATAGTACAACTGCTGAGTACACAGAGAGGGGGATGGTGTAGGAAGAAAGAGGAGGCGAAGGAAAGGAAAAGGGAAAAGGTCTCAAGAATAAAGTGGATGGTCGGTGGTGACGAAAAGTCGGAGGCTGGAACATAATAATTACCGTATTTTCAGGCTTGCAACCCTAATATTGGAAAGAATTTTTTCAGAAAAAAAGTCATTCTCATACAACAACACATACTGGCGCCACGTATCTTTTACATTAATCTCTCGTCCGATTTTGTTTGTATGGCAAGAGCAGAAAGCCTCCTGTCGCTGCTATTAAACAGAACATGTTTAAGCTTGTGACTCGGCTCCAGGCAGGTTTATATTCTTGAAAATACTTGTGACAGCTAAATACTGAGTTTACATCGTATAAAAAGCTGAATTAGATAGCTAGCTAACAGTACTGGGTAATGACTCAACATACAAATTCACGTCCCTATCAGTAAAGCCGTTCAATCTTACTTGAGACTGGGCGTTGCCTTACTTTCGTCTTGGAAGATGCACACGTATTTTTCGGAGTATTTTTTTAGGAAAAAAGGGCTTTTTGTAAGCCGGAAAATACAATACTGACAGCGTGAACCTCTTAAGCTGGACACATCGTTTTATACTGGTTATCAAATTCGGATACTGTCAGGAAAGCAATGTGATTGGTCATTGGTTAAAACCGTTTGCGTTCAATCTCTGGCAGAAAGCGAACGAAAGGCAGATTCTTCAACGCTATACTTTGATCTGTGAAATGTCCAGGGTTAGAGAAAAGAGAAATACGAGATTACCATGTAAACGTGCGTTCAAAATACCTGTCATCATTAAAATCATGCATGGACTTGACATTATACCTGGACCAGAACATCAACCTCTAAAGTTATCTCGAAGTAAGTAACTACCAAGCAAGCTCTCTTTATCTCTGTTGTGATATATATATATATATATATATATATATATATATATATATATATATTGTAATTTTTATATATGGACAAAAACAACTTGCTCACTACAA
>OZ038497.1:52244997-52332497 GCA_964036315.1 Acanthosepion esculentum | reverse complement strand
ATAAAAGACAAAGACTTCAAATTCTTGAAGCCCTCTATATAAGAAACTTACAACCAACACTAAATAAGATTAATTATGTGTATAGCAATAATGTTTTAAAATGTCTAGAATAGCAAGGTTTTAAAATACCTAAAATATATTCTTTAAATTACAATTATAACAGCAGTGTTTTTAAAAAATAAAATTGTAATTCTTTAAAAAGAATTACAAATATAAATTAAGTTACCTCCCTTGATAACGTTAAATTTTGAATCAACAGAGCTTGTGTCAGGCGCATTTACAAAATAAGCACAGCTATTACACACACACACACACACACACACACACACACACACACACACACACATACATATATATATATATATATATATATATATATATAGAGAGAGAGAGAGAGAGAGAGAGATGTATATATACCGGGCCACTGACGTATTTCGCATAGAAAACGTTAAAAATTTCCCTTCTTCTATGCCGTGCAACGATAGCCTAGGGGTAGAATCTCTGACTGATACCAAATTGGTTGGGGTTCGGTCTCGTCTTATCAACCAGGAGAGGTGTGATACAGCGAAACCGTCTGTCTGTGGATGACTATATATATATATATATATATATATATATATATATATATAATTGTCATCCACAGACAGACTTTTTCTCTGTATCACAGTTTATTAGTGTGGTAAACATGCGATTGCTCAAACCGGGATCTAAGCCATCAGCGCACGCTAAGAAGAAGGGGAATTTTTAATACTGGCTACCTGAGGGCTCAGTTTATAGTGAAGAGCTTAGCCTTAATCATCAGTTACAGTGCTCAAAGTGATCATATATAGTCATCCACAGACGGTTTCGCTGTGTCATAGCTCATCATAGTGATTAGACATGCGATTGCTTCAAGCAGGGATCAAAACCCGGCCAATTTGACATTAATCGGAGACTCCCACCTCTAGGCCATCAACGACGAGGATTCTAGATGTTTTCAGACTTTTTCAGGAGAAACATTTATTAATTTCAAAGTACAAAACTAATCTCCTTCAAAGTAAGAACCTATGAGTTCATTGCAATTGTGAAACGCTTCAGACAAGTTTTGAAGGTCTGAAGGACACTTGTCACTGCCTCCTTCATCTTCCCCTTGTCTTATAAACGTCTGCCCTCGAGATTCTCCCTGAATTTTGCAAGCAACCAAAACTCGCTGAGAGCAAGGTCTGGACTGTAGGGAGACTGAGGGACAGATCTGATATCCATCTCTGTCAACACAAAATGCCATAGCAAGCTTCCAAATCGGCTTTGACTGCATTCTGCAAACTAGTCAGCTGTGACAAGCAGTTTTTAGTAGGGTGTGTTCAAAGAGCTTGTGGTGGCCTTGTTAGGGTCAGAAATAAAGACACACATAGGAATTGAGTTAATTAATATATTAATAGAAACAGTAATACAAACATATATAAACGATAGTGTTACAGCAAGAATGTTCGGTCGGACTGTCAGAGATGACTGCTGGAAACTTCAACCTCCAAAAGGTAGTAACTGCTCCTATTTATAGCTGGGAGAGTCTATGCGTACTTGGGTAAATTACCATAACAGTAATATATATATATATATATATATATATATATATATATATATATATATATATATATATACGAGAGTCATTCAATAAATATGGTGAATTTTTCGGTATAAGGACTTCTAATACAGATAGAAGCTTATTTTTTCCAACGTAGTCTCCCAGCACTGTCACACACTTTACCCATCTGTGCACAAGCTTCCATATTCCCTCAGCGTAAAAATCTTTGGACTGATGTCTCAGCCAGTCGCTCACAACACTTTTGACTTCATCGTCACTTTTAAACTTCGTCCCTCTCGTCAACGCTTTTAAGGGACCAAACAGGTGAAAGTCTGAAGGGGCAAGATCTGGGCTGTAAGGGGGATGAGGGAGCAGTTCCCAGCCCAGCTCGTTGATGGTCTGCACCGTTTGGGCTGCTGTGTGAGGCCTTGCGTTGTCATGATGCAAGATGACTCCTTCTGACTGATGACCCCTGTGTTTGTACCAACAGATAAGCTCAAAGTCCTTGCAATATCATCCACTGTCACCCTTCTGTCAGACTGAATGAGGTCATTGACTGATTCGATCACCTCAGGAGACCTCACTTCTGTAGCCCTCCCAGGCCTGTCTTCATCCTCAACACTGCTCCAACCTTCTTTAAACAATTTTGCCCACTTGTAGAGATTATTTGGCTGAAACATGTGGCACCATACACAGTTGACATTCTTCTATGAATTTCAACTGGTTTGCACCCTTCAGCAATCAAAAACTTGATAACTGACCGCTGTTCAATCCTGGAGCATGCTTCTTGGTCGGCCATCTTTGTTAATCGCCAAAACTCTCAAAGTTTTTTTTTTTAATCTGCAAAAGAAATTAAATCCATGTGAAAAAGAAGTAAAACAAAAAAAATTAAAAAAAGAGTAAGCTTCTATCTGTATTAGAAGTCCTTATACCGAAAAATTCAACTTATTTATTGAATGACCCTCGTATATATATTCCAGGATTATTTTCCAACTTATTCAAAATGATCTTCGCCCTTTCCAACCTTCTAACTTAAAAGACAATTCTGTAAACTCGTCATCTCTCGCAATCAGTGTTTAGTAGGGTGTGTTCAAAGAGCTGTTATAGCCGACTCCTTCAATCTGGAATAACAAAAGTTGACAGGTCAGCTTATTAGAGCTATAGGTATGATATGCTAAAATGACAATAATCTCGGACGGTTGTAACTGTCTCTCATGAGAACATCATGCAGTTGACGTTTTTTACGGTCACACTGAGGTGTTGACTGCGATCAGGCAAAAATTCGAAATATCATTAACAGACCAAGAAAGCAAAAAGAAAATGATCTCATTGCCTAACGGAGGCTCCATGCATAAATTTATACTATCTTGCTAAAAATATGATATATTAAATTTACATTCAGTAATGGTTATTGATGAATTTCCTTATTTTTGCATATCAAACCCTCATTATCATTTTATAACATTTCAAAAACTCTATACTGCTGTCTCCACCTAAATTCTGAAATGTTATTTCCTATTTGCTTCTGTTTTGTTTTTTTCTCAATAGGAGTGGATATGTTCCACCGTCCATTTCACACTCTTCCCTGGTCTTTTGTTTAGGATTAGAATTTTATCCCTTGTTTCCAGTTTAGGATTGGGTTTCTAGTTTCTTCTAAGGTTTTTTTATTCTCTTTCACTCCCAATAACCCCTTGCATCTTAGTGAAATTATCCCCTTGTTTGTACTGAATTGATTAAAAGAAAATTCTGTAAACCCGTCAGGTCTTGCAATCAGTGTTTAGTAGGGTGTGTTCAAAGAGCTGTTACAGCCGTCTCCTTCAATCTGGAATAACAAAACTTGGCAGGTCAGCTTATTAGAGCTATAGGGATGATATGCTAAAATGACAATAATCTCGGACGGTTGTAACTGTCTCTTCCCATTCTTCTGGAATGCACTGACCAAAATGCACTGACCAAAATCTGGAACATCAGACTTTTTTTCTGGAAACAAAAATGCATGAGTCAAGAATGTTTCACCACCGCCTCATCTCGTTCTGTGGACCAGGTGTGCTGAGAAAATGGGTATTAGCTGAAAGTTTACCTTCTTTTCTTGACCTTATTTGTTTTCCTCATAGAGTTTGCCGCTGTTGTTGTTGTTGTTGTTTATTAGCACGAGATCAATTTTAACCTTCCGTTGCTCGACGTGTCACCGTCCGGAAGCAAAGAAGATTGATCCGCAGCCGTTGATCTACTATCTGACCTCTGCCTTGACACATGAGCTCAACGCTTGATTCTCTTTTCCAAAGAAGAGACCAGCTAACAAAGCCGCCTGAACAGTGAGATGCGATCAGAGTTGCAGGAATTTAATGTACGAATAGGTAGAAGTTGGGAGAGGAGCTAGTGATGAACTTATTTACAAAATAGCGTTCAAGCGGCCATAATGGGCCAGTTCCCAACGGAGGAATCTACACTTTGACTTTGCCGGAGAGAGGGTCAGCTTCCATTTCACTCAGAGGCAAAGCAAATAAGATTTGCTGTGTTTTCCAGAATTGGGATTGGCTATTAACGACGCCTACTTCCCGTGTACAATTTTACATGTTTTTCTACATACTTTGATAGAGAATTTGATCACCGTCTCAAGCTGTGATAAGGTCACACCTAACAGCCAAATGATCAGTGTGTCTTGATCAAATATAGAGATAGACGCAGAATTGTTTGTTTTTAGCAACATCTTATCAATAAATATAACTTTGCTCACGTTGACATTATATAGTTTGAACCAGGATCGAATCTTAAACCAAAGTATAACTTGACTCTAGAAAAATAAAATATAATATTAAAATTATATATTATTTTTAGCACTTAAACGTTATTTTTATTGTATACGCATATTTAAGTAGATGCTCCGTTGTTTTTCTTTTTTTTAAAGCAGTATATGTATCTATATCTACAATTCTCAAAACGTGTGTGTGTGTGTGTGTGTGTGTGTGTGTGTGTGTGTGTGTGTGTGTGTGTGTGTGTGTGTGTGTGTGTGTGTTTGGGGATGTTGTTTATGCATTTCCACAGTTTTCACCCGATTTCGATGAAATTTTTTTTGTATGAATGATAATTTTTCAGTGGCAGTTTTGAGTCCAAATTGTTGGCAACAATGGCTCTCCACTACTTCCTGTCCATTATAACTCTCAGCAACGTTTTACTATTTACCGTTTTTGGGTATACATCTTTCATAAAAAATTTAATAAAAATAAATAGTTTAAATTATTACAATAATATTATTTATTATTATGCAGTTCCATTTTCAGGGCCAGCACCCCCCCCCATTCAAATTGTTAGCCCACCCTCCCATTTGAGGATGTGCCTCAGTTGCACCCAAATGTTGTTATTAATATTGATTTTCGGGTGGGCTGACTTTAAGCTTAAACTTCTCCAAATGAACGTCAAATTTCCCAGTAATGAAAGACCCGATCAAAGGCGGGTTATACTGCTTGTTTGTCTATATTTCTGAGATGAATTAATTGTAATTATGTACACTATTTACATTTTTTCTCTCATCTTTGTTGCCATATTCACGAGGTTTCGGTTGTTGTACGCACCGTCCTTCTTCAGGTGATTGGAATTCAAATAAACGGTTCCGTTCGAAATTCCAATCAGCTGAAGAAGACCGGAGCTTACAACGGCCGAAATGTCGTGAATATCGCAACAAAGATGAAGACTAAAGTCCGAACAATGTAAATAGTGTAAATAAGTAATATGTATTATCGTCCACCGGACTGAATATTCGAGAAAATTATTACTGAAAAATATATTTTTAAAAAGATATTTGTCCCACCATATATCGGTGTATTTAGTTTGGATATATATTTGCCTTGTGTAATGGGGAATAAAAATTGCAAAGTGTTCATATATACAAACTAAATGTTTAAATAACACAGTATAATATAATTGTTGTGGTAGGCTCCACCTAATCTGCATAGGTGACTACCAACTATATAAATAGTGGTTGGTACCGGAAGACGAGGGGAGAAGGAATCACGAGATCCAACTAGAGACTCTGATCGACTGCGACTAGTCAACACATTCTACAGGAACGTCTTCCCAGAAATATACAGAAATACTATATGTACTTATTGTGTACACTTTCTTGCTATAATACATTCTTGTTCTAAGTACATTTTGTGTTGCATTATTATTCCATGCATTAGGCGAGATTCAACAATGAGTCAAGACTCAACAATAATATTGTAGCGATTACTACTATGTTTGACACGCCTACATTTTTCTCAACTGTGATTGGTCAAATAATAAATACTATCACAGGACAATTTACTGATCGCATTCACCATACTGAATTTTTTCCTATTGTTAATTCACAAACATGCTTTTGCTATAAAATCACCGATTGGGTAATTTTTCATCCAATCAGATACTTTTTGTGTTCTCGAAATTTCTCCTGCCATTGTCCTGGAAGCCTACCCATGGTTATATAAACCGGAATTCGTTCCAAAAATAGACAGTAGAAGCAGAACTCAGCAACTCACACGCGTCTACACAGACTATTCATTCTACTCACTGCACGCACGCACACAGAACTTAAATATAATTCACCATCAGTTCTATGTAACAAGCCAAGTTGCAACAGCTCTGTTAGTTATATCTAATCCACAAACTGATTTATTACATGTTCTTCTGAAAACATCATTCTAATACAGAACTTTGAACATACTTTCAGAAAACTTGTTAATTTACATTTAATCTTTCAGCTAACAGTTGAAGTGAAGCAACTTCTCCTATCTTATTGTTTCACACATTACAGAAAATGTTTTGTATTTGGTGATTTTAATATATATTTTATCGTTGAAACAAAGATCGGTTTTCCATTGTTTTTCGTTGATAAAAAATGTATAATTGTTAAATGCAGCCACATCAACCTTTTCAACACAACCAGCATTTACAATATAATGATGTAAAAGAATAAAGTTTCAAGAGTGAGTGCAAAAATACTGGCACATACGAGAGAAACAGAAAGAGCCCTTGAGGAATTAAATATATAAGTACTAGCTTAAAGCCGACCTGTCGGGCGGCATTTAAGCTAGCTTCAACGGAGGTCTCTTAACTGAACCTTTATCACAATAGGTAAGGAAGAGTAGATGCAATAGGCATCAATGAACTACAAAAGAACTCAAAATTGATCGCTGCATTTAAGTATTCCATTAATATTTAAGCTTACCTTTTAAAAGTTCAGCGATAATTTTTCATCCGCCACTTAATTTAAAGACAATTTCCTTACTTTCTTTACAAACAATTATTTTTATTTCATGGGTGACTTTTGCTAGATTTTGCGATTAATTTCGATTATTCCCAAATTTATTTCCAATTTGTAAAAATTATTGTACAAAAACATTAGTCGCAAAAAATCAGGTAAAATATTTTGCCGAAAACAATCGCAGTAATGAAATCTTGGGAGCCTACAATTTCAGGATTGCGGGTTCGAATCCGACCCGGAATGTTTTTACTTTGCTCACGGAGTCGGCTTGATTCCAAAATGGTATATGTTGGGCTACGGCCTCTATGAGTAAATTTAAAAACACAGACATTTTTATTTTGAAACACTGTAATTTAAGAATGTTTTTTATTTGAACATGAACTATTGAAAGTTAGAGAGTTGCGTCCCTTTAATTGTTTTTATCAGTAGAAACCAATATGGCGGAATACGAAAAGAATCGCAGTAATGAAAATTTCAAGTTTGCAGGTCCGGATCCGACCCGGTATGTTTTTAATTTCCTCACGGAGTCGGTCTGGTTCAAAAATGGTATGATATTTTGGGCTACGGCCTCTATGATTAAAGTTAAAAAAGTTTAAAAAAAGGTGACACAGTGGCACACTGATATTCGCATTTATTCTTGTTATGGGAACTTACCCATAATAATAATAATGGACTATTCCGGACATCATAAACACTACGCCTCAAGAGGGAGCGGGAGCAGCGTTCAGATTCAGTCAGTCAGAGTCAGAGACAGAGTCGCAGTCAGACGATTACTGTAAGACATTGGAATAGTGACACTTGCCGAGACAGCATAGTTCATTCTAACCAAATCTGATATCCATTACTAATACTTCTACTTCTCTGTACATATTTCTCTTTGTAATGTATCTCTTTTATTCCATACCTGTGTTCGAGTTATTCTTCATTGGTTCTACTTCGGACCATCACCGTGGTACAAGGAACTTGGACCATAACAATTATGTAGATATGTAGGTATCTATGCATCCAAATGTAGTAGCCGCCTGCTTAACAGTTGGAGAAAGAAAGGGTATATGTTTGAAAATGTATCAAATCAGAACATGGCCGAAACGTCCATCAGCATGGGTGTTGCTAAACCATTTGAGAATGACTCATTGCGACCTTTTGGACTAACATTTTCCGCTGTCATAAAGCGGAAAGATTATAGTGAATCAATTGTTAGGTCTTATGATAGGGATGTTTGTTCGCTGTGTCGTGCTAGACAATTTTTCTCATCAGAATCTGTCTTACATATTTATAACTCTACTATTCCTTCATGCTTTGACTATTGCTCCCACATCTGGCCTGGTGTTTCTGCTTTATAATTAGAGATTCTTGATAAAATGCAACGACAAATCTGCAATGTTATTAGTCCTGACCTGGTATCCCAGTTTCAGTCACTTTCTCACCGTTGTAATGTAGTTTCCGTATTACTATAAATGTTTTCATGAGAATTGTTCTGATGAACTTTCCTCTATGTTACCTAGACTTTACGAATTTAAGCGAATTACTGGATTGGCGGCAAAGTTTCATTATTTTTGAGTGGAAATGGCTAGATGCAACCGTAAGTTCTATTCTGACAGTTTCTTCTTTCGCATTTCTCGCACGTAGAACTCTATTCCGGCTTCGTGCTTTCCAGTCAACTCTGATCTAAAAAATATAAATGCAATGTCAGTCGTTATTTTCCTCTCTTCTTAATTCTTGTACTTTTACTGTTCTCTCTCCTTAATAGTATTTTTCTTCATATGCTCTCACACAATGTCCCCTTGAATCTTAGTAGCTTTAGTGCATCTTTGTGGGGAAATAATTTTAAAAAACAGAATGGCTTTTGGAATTCTCATACTCAGCTCTACTGCAAGCCTATCAGAAATAGTTTGAGGGAAAATGGTCAATATCAGTTGCATCTTTAAACAAGACAATGGGGTCGGCTACATTGCACGTGGGAATTGTTTCAGGAATATGAGGAATATTTCATTATAGGGTCCATTCAAATTCTCTAGATCTCAAACCTATTGAGTATTTATGGGATTTGCTTGAGTAAAAAAACAAACATTACGTAGTTACAGGACTGGTTGTTAAGATGTTAAAACCAGATTCAAGACAAACCAGTGGATCCCAAACGGTGAGGCAGCCTCATGTGTGCAGCGGAAGAGGATAGCAGGTGAGGTGTTATGACTGAAAGACAAAGATTTAGAAACATTTTCAAAAAAAAATCATATGCCAAAAATAAATATGATTGCGAAATTTAAAATATTACTATGCATTACTTGTAATTGCTTGCATGAGTCCCAGTATAAATAATTAGAAATAATTATTGACCGATTTTATCATTGTGATATTTTTTGCATTATATCAAGTATTAAGAATATAGTAACTAAGGTCAGCAATTTGGAGGAGAGAGTTATCAATAACAATGTTCTGTAACGCTCTATCTCTCGTTTTTTTTAATATGCTTCTTATATGAAATTTGGTAAGGCGGGAACAAACTTTCTTTCAGGAAATGTGGGTCAGAGAAAAAAGATTCAGAATCACTAAGATAAACATTTTAATGATCCTCGTAAAGCCCATGATGGATCATGTGTCAGTGGAGGTGTTAATGCTTTGGTTATGAGAGTACAGTGCAATTTTGATTGTTTTTCTTTCTTTCTTTCATCTCATTCTGTTATTATGCAGTACAACGTGACAAGCAGCAGCAGACATGTTAGGTTTAAGATTTCAAATTTTCAACTTAGGATTGTAGTTTGGAACAATAATCAAGTAGGTCAAAACGTTTTCGTGAATTTGGTGACGTGGTAAAAATTAAAATATACATTTCGAATTATTCAAAGAAGAAATTCGATTTTAAAATGGCAAATCTCATTTGTTTTCTTATGAATAACTTTCTGCAAAGTTTAGCAATCAAACTTGGTATGCGAAAACTAACTTACTCTTGGCACTACTATTACTGTATATACACTGGGAATTTTATCATTCTTTTAAAAAGTTATTGTTAGAATTTTGATAAAACCCAGACATATAATACTGGATTTATACCTTTTCCTAGAGAAATGACAACAAAAATGTTAAACACTATTCATTTTTAGATTTATTCTCAAAAATAATTTTATGTTTACATGATTACAAAAGGATACGGCAGAAATAACTCCCACATTTTAAACTGTCACCTGTGTGGTGCTATTGCACTTAGACAAGTGGCAATAATGTCTTCCTCTAGTTAATGTCTTACCATTTTCTACTTTTACCATCATGGTTTGGACCAGTGCACACCGTTCGTTTGCTATGATAATGCTTATAATAGGGGGAATATAGACGGAAAAATAAACCATTCTTCCGACGTCTCCCATTATTTCATTCATTTCAGCGGTTCCTTTTTCTTCATAATTCATTTCCTCTGTTACCATTTTACGTTACACGGGATCCAGTAAATTGTTCCATATATTTAACTAGGCTCCATCCCGTAACAAACCTAGATGCTCTCAACCTATTTTAGTGCGAGAGCAAATTAAAGAAATGCCCGGAACATACATGGATACATGGATTTTTACATGTATATAGAATTTTTAAACAGTATAAGATTATACGAAGAATTATACACAGTATATTAGCGGTGTCAAAGGTAAAACCGACCTTTTGACGTCGTTTTTTTCTTTTTCGGGTAAAAAAATGAAAATCATCTTGCTTCCATGTTTTATATTCAACGCTTAACTCTAGAAAATACCTTGCTCCTCCTGCTTTTCTGTATATTCACAAGAGTCACCAATGTAGTATTGCTGCCATATATCACTTCCCAACCGTGGCAGAGTACTAACGAGTTTAAGCGTCCATGCGGGTGAT
This sequence comes from Acanthosepion esculentum, assembly GCA_964036315.1. Lineage (NCBI taxonomy): Eukaryota > Metazoa > Mollusca > Cephalopoda > Sepiida > Sepiidae > Acanthosepion > Acanthosepion esculentum. The sequence continues at coordinate 52,321,842 of OZ038497.1, read as the reverse complement.
GGGTTATTTTCCACCCTACAACCACTTTTTTCTACTAGCTTTTTCTAGTTATTATCATGCCAAATTACATTCCTGACACCCAGCAGTTTCTATACAACTAAGACCCGTCATGCCACCTACACAAGATCTGCTCATCCAAAGTCTCTTCGTTTTCCGTTAGTAAGGAGGAAGTTCCTATCAAACAGCTTCTTCCCAAGAACTGTTGCACTTTGGAACAGAATCCTCGGAGAATTCTTCCCGACCACTTAAACACTTCAAGACTTATACACGTCTCACTCCTCTCATGTCCTTACAAAAACCACATCAACCTCTACATTGGGCCTTATACTGGATGAAAAATAATGTAAGTTTACATTTTATGTACGTTCATTTCAGATGTTTCTTATATATGTTTATCACTTTGATATCTAAGTTCTATGAAAAATAGATAGATAGATAGATAGATAGATAGATAGATGAACAGGCTGCAATAGATAGATAATTAGATAGATAGATAGATACATACATACATACATACATACATAGATGAAGAGGCGTAAGATAGATAGATAGATAGATAGATAGATAGATAGATGAACAGGCTGCCATAAATACATACATACGTACGTACGTACGTACGTACATACATAGATGAAGAGGATTCAAAGAGTAAAAGATAGATACATATATAGTTGAAGAGACGACAAGCGATAGCTAGCTAGCTAGCTAGCTAGCTAGATAGATAGATAGATAGATAGATAGATAGATAGATATTATCATTGCAGTTTAATTAAATTAATACAAATTTTGATGCAATGATGCTCATCAATTTTTAAAACGCGAATGTTTTGAAATGGGAATTTTAAAAATAACATTTGTTTACCTAATTGATATTTATTTTCCTCCATTAATTATTTAAATATAGATTACAAGTAGTTTATATCCAGTAGTTCCACGTATAAGATGAAGTATTTAAGGAGGAAATATTGGCAAGACAGAGGAATTTATAGGCCGAAATCTTACATTAAATACAACACAAATAAAGATAACCCGATTAATATATAGAATAATGAAAACAATTTATTTCAGTATACGAAAACAAACAATAGCTTTCCGAATTTAAGATAGGAATCGTCCAGCATTTTCAATAGTTTGCTAATTTTATTTGGGTCTCTTTCCAAGACCCGGGTTCACTTTGACCCGATCAATAAATGCCCTTAACTATCGTAATTCTTAACGATCTGTCTACTTTTGCGAAGGTAAGGCGTAAGTGACAAGTCAAGAAATTCCAATCAAAAAGCTCATTACGAATGAAGAAAAAAAAGGGTCAGTGTCGGTTTTGGTCTTGCTTTACCAACTCCGGCCAGAGATCTAAAGAAAGAGATAAAGATGACCTTCGGCCAGTCAGTCACACAGATGTGCGGACATTAATGGCCGAAAAAGAAGAGAAAGGAAATATTACGCGCATCGTTTCCTTATTTAAGCTGAATGTGAATTTGGCAGGATTAAATTATAATCAATCTTTTTATTTGATAATGGGTATTAAGGGACCATGTTCCTTTCTTTGGCCGGCCGGATGCCTTACAGTGACCGGTGACCACAAAGGAAAAGGGAATAGGAAAAATGGACGGAAGTACGTTAGTCGGGGACAGGGTAACTAGGCCATTAGTTATTTTGATAAATGCCTTAACAGCAATCAATCACCTTTCAGGATATCATCTCTATCTCTCTATCTCTCTCTTTCTCTCTCTCTCTCTCTCTCTATCTCTATCTCTATCTCTCTCTTGCTCTTTCTCTCTCTCTCTCTCGTTGTGTACTTCTCTAAATTTCATTCTCACATGCTACTAATTCCTAATACACACATTCTTCTTTCCCCTTTTCTTTCTTGTTATATCTCTCTTTCTCTCTCTCTCTCTCTCTCTCTCTCTCTCTCTCTCTCTCTCTCTCTCTCTCTCTCGTTTTGCAGATCTCTATATTTAATTCCCCCTCCCTTTCTCACTTTCCCTCTTACTTTCTTTCTTGAAGGCAGCTGGCTCTTAAAACGCTTTCTCTCTTCTTTCTTTCTCTCTCTGTCTCTATGTCTGTCTGTATCTCTCTCTCTCTATATATATATATGTGTGTGTGTGTGTGTGTATGTGTACGTGTGTGTGTGCGCGCACGCGCGTGTATTGGCAGCATATTTTCATTCAAGTATATCTGGTTAAATAATTTAAACATATTACGGTGATAACGCATAACCCATCCATAGATATCCAACCGCTGAAGATGGTCTCAGATGAGATTGAAAGTACTTGGGCAAATAAAAACTATTTGAAGCAAAATTTTGGAAATTTTTTAATCAATTTTCTACAGCCACTAAGAAATTGGATTTGAAATGATTAAAACTAAAATAAATACACATAATACGTCTAAATTATTTAACCAAACATGCTTGACTTAAATTAAAAATAAGGTGCTTCAACATATATATATATATATATATATATATATATATATATATATATATATATATAACGTAAATCATTCATACGAAAAACAAATAATGAAGTTAATTATATGGCAAGAATCACTCTCGCAAACAATATTTAATAATTAAAAAATTCAACCTCAGCGTCGTGACTGCACGCTCCAAAATTATTCTTACAGTTAACAATATCACATTTCTAAAATAAACACTTCTTTCATTTTGCACTATCTTTCGATGTCTCGTTATTACCTGGATTTAAAAGACTTACCTAATTTTCTACCTGATGATGGTCGTATGAAACGATTGAAAGCCGAGCTAGTAGCAAAAATAAGACCTGATAAAACCGGAATTTAGAAACAAGGATCATACCATTCATTAACGGATTCGAGGTTGATTGTATTTAATTATTAAATATTGTTTGCGAGAGTGATTCTTGCCATATAATTAACTTCATTATTTGTTTTTTGTATGAATGATTTACGTTATATAAATTGAACACGCACCACATAATTGATATATATATATATATATATATATATATATATAACCTGACTTCCTAAATTCCAAAATTTCCTTATACATATACATATATATATATATATATATATATATATATATAAGACAAAATGGAAATATATTTTGGGTGACGTGTTTCGCCCTTTACGACTTCGTCGGACTAAATTTGTTATGTTGGTGAGACTGCAGATGCGCACGAACAATGTTGGGAATTTTTAATTTAATTTTTTCTTTTTTTCAATCTAACCGATTTAATTTGGGTTTTTTTCTTTTTCATTCCCTCTTTTTGTTATTAGATATTCCACAATGTGGTAATAGAAGTTCTCCCAAGAACTGTGAAATGTTGTAAAAGCCAGGGCGCAAATTTACTATAAATGGCCATGCGCTCTCTAGATATTTTCGTCGTAGTAAATTGTTTTCACCTTTCATCAGAGTAACATTTTTCATGTCAAAATTGTAGCCAGTCTCGTTACGATGGCCAACCGACTCATTTGATAGCTTGTTTTGTAAAATGACTATTTTGTATTCATATAATATTTTATTTAGATTCCTTGAGATTTCGTCTATATATTTTTTGTGACACTTATTACACGCGATCGAATTCGAAACGAGTGACAAGAAAAATTTTTCATTTTGTCATAATTTTTTCCACAATAATAATCTAGATATAAAAATAACTATATATTGTTATCTCATATATATACGTGTATATATATATATATATATATATATATATATATATATATATGTGTGTGTGTGTGTGTGTGTGTGTGTGTGTGTGTGTATGTATGTATATAAGCGGACATTGATGTCAACACCTAGCAGCGAGAGTCTTAATTTGCTTAATCGCAATCTTCGGACAACACACACACACGAACGCACTCACAAACACAGTTATATATATATATATATATATATATATATATATATATATATATATATATATATATAATTCGAAGCGCATTATCTGAAAATTGCAAAAATACAATCGAAATGAATCAGACCTTGTCGTCTGTTCTGTTTAATCAAATTTGTTTGTATATATATATATACATATCTATCTATCTATATATATATATATATATATATATATATATATATATATATATATATATATATATATATATGAATAAATATAGTCTTAAAGTGTGCTATATTTATGGGATAAAGTGCTCAATATCAGAGATAGAGCGTCTGTAAATATAAAAGTGAACATAGAAGTCATCACTTAGAGGCGACAGTCTGTTTCATACTAGATGCAATCTAGCATGAAACAGACTGTCGCCTCTCTCTCTCTCTCTCTCTCTCTATATATATATATAGTTGATATTTAGGCAGCAATCCTTCTTTTATGCAAGTTTCATTAAAAACGACAGACAAGGTACTACAGTTAAGTTTTTTATTTAATTTTTCTTGTGTACGAACAAGAGCTTTGTTTGCGGGACAAAGGGTGTGTAAGAACTGTCCAAATGTTTTATTTTTCCGACCGCTTTCGTCTATACCTTTAGCTATTATCAAGGATGATTTGATTTTTCAGCTTAATTGAGTGTGTGCATTATGTGTATGTCTTAGTGTGTAGTAGTGGTGTTTTAATTTCCAAATACGGTTAGCACGTTGTGGCTTTGTTCGTAGTTAATATTGTTAAGGGTAGGCTTTTTCTTTTTTATTATTAAAGCCCCCATTATTTTTAAACTTTTTACAGGTGTAAGCAATTAATATATTTGTGTTTTCTACTAGTATATTTCTAATGGAGTCTGGTAAATTTTTGCGTGTGTTTAACGAAACCGGACTCATAAATAATTACATCTGTTATACAACTACATGCTTATCCAGACGTCTTACGTTACACCTATCTGATCACAGCTCCATTAGAACCCATTTAAACACACACATCTCGTCCAAAGTATACTTATATTGACAAAGAGAATACCTGCAGTCATACGTTGAGTCAGTGTGAGAGATACAGAGAAAGTACATAGGGTGTTCACAGGGAGTTATACGAGAGTCCAGCGAGAGAGATAATTACGGCTTCACTTACAAAGATTTGTACATATAATTTCTACTAACACGCATTCCTGGATTACTAATCTTCACTTCAAGTCTGTATTCTTACGTTTAATACACTTATTTTTCTATCTCAATTACTGGCGTTGTTTATTTATTTGTGCAGGATTCCATTTCCGGAATCCACAACAACGTGGCGACGAGGATTTCGGACCCACACGAGAAAAAAAATTCTCTCTCGTCAACACAACAATTTGACGACGAAGAGTACGGACACGTACGAAAAAAATAAATTTCGCTCGCCAACACAATAACTGGCGACGGAAATTTGAGAGTCACGTCGACCACAACAACTTGGCGACAAGACTCGAAGGAACTCACACTGAGAACAACAAATTAACGACGAACATAAAAGAACGTACATAAGAGATAGAAAGAAAAATTTCGTCACTCCCTAAAAAAATGGAAGATTTTCAAAAAACAATATTTGCGTTTATAATTAGAAGTGAAAAAAGACAAATTTCAACTCCAGGAATTAATATTAAAAGTAACCGTTAACGCACAACAAAAGAACATCGAAAAAAAGGCGACTTTTTCTCAAGACGCAGTTTGGAACACATTAGAAACATTTAAATCCTCTCTAGAAGATGATAAACATTTCCGGGATTATTACAGACGTCATGAAGACATTTTCAACATTAATTGCCAAAATTGGACGGAAGCTAATAAGCTACGTTTATTACTCAGGAAATTGGGAAGAGAGGAGTACACCAAATTTGTGGACTATATTCTACCAAAAAAGACAAACGATTTGACATTTGACGGGGCAGTTACATGCCTTACGGAGCTCTTCAGTCCAAAGACTTCACTTTTTCACAAAAGGTGGAAATGTCTCAACCTCATAAAAAGCGAAAATGAGGACAACTCCACGTTCGCCGCAATTGTGAACAAACATTGCGATAATTTTAAATTGGCAGAATTGACTCCTGACAATTTTAAGTGTCTTATTTTCGTACAGGGATTAATCTCAGCCAAGGACAGTGAAATGCGAAAAAGAATGCTCACGAAGCTTCAAAACGTGCCTGGATTAACGCTACAAAAATTGTCAGAAGACAGCCAAAAATGCTTGAACATAAAAAAAGTCTTTAAGGATATCGAGAAATCGGGAGTAGCACACATACGTAAGTTGAACAAAAAGTTACGTTTTTCAACCCCCTCACCCACGAAAGGAAAACAAAATGATAAAGAAAAAATTACAAGGTATAATGCGATTAATGACAGATATCAAAGCAAATATAACCACCACCACCCCATCTGCATGATACAGATGTGGTGGATTCCACTGGAATAAAGACTATTCGATTTAAATACAAGAACTGTTTAGCTTGTGGAAAAATGGGACATAAGGCATCTCAATGCAGAAACAAAAAACACACTAGTAGGGTAAGAACTACTAGAATGTACTACGAATACAAACTAAATACAAGAAAATACGTGGTACTCGAGATCTTAAATAAGAAGGTAAAATTACAGTTAGACTCAGGATCGGATCTAACTATAATTAATTTACAAACATGGAGGAAGCTAAATCGACCCACCATGATGCATACACAGAAAATCGCCAAGTCTGTTACAGGAAAGCGTATCAATTTTGAAGGAGAAGGAATTCTAAACGTAAAATTCCATGGAAAAACGAAAAAATTGAAGATATTTGTAATGAAAGACACAGAAAATTTGGTGGGCACAGACTGGATGCAAAAATTTGATGTATGAAATACCCATGAGCTCATTTTGTAAGAAAATAGAGTGCGAGCCGTCAGAAGCTACAAAATTAAAAGAAGAACTACACAGTTAATTTCCCGAAGTATTCTCGAGCGGTTTGGGACGATGTAATAAGGTTGCAGCTAAAATTGAACTAAAGGAAAATGTTCAGCCAGTATTCAAGAAAAAGCGAAACGTGCCTTTCGCAACCATAGAAAAAAACTGACAAGGAGTTAGATAGATTGGTACAAACTGGAATCCTTTCACAAATCGAATTCAGTGAATGGGCGGCACCAGTGGTCTACGTAAAGAAAAAATCCGGAGAAACCCGTGTTTGCGCAGATTTCTCGACTGGGTTAAACAAGGCTATCAAGGATTATCACTACCCATTGCCAAGCCCGGAGGAAATATTTACGAAGCTTAACGGTGGTAAGGTATTTTCTAAGATTGATTTAAGTGAAGCTTATCTTCAGATTCCAGTAGAAGAAAGTACAAAAATTTTATGCATCAATACTCACAAAGGACTTTACAGATTTAACATTTGGGATAAAAGTAGCACCGTCAATCTTCCAACAGACTATGGATACCATGCTCATGGGACAGAACTTTGCTACTGCTTACTTAGACGACACTTTAATCAAAAGCGATAATGTGGAAGAACACGCAACGCAAATTAAAGAAGTTTTTAAAAGAATTCAGGATTTTGGTTTTCAAATGAAGGAGAAGAAATGCGATTTTTTTCTAAAAGAAATCAAGTATCTAGGCCATATAATCAATGAAAGTGGCAGAAAACCAGATCCAGATAGGGCATCTGAAATAAAAAATATGCCTGAGCCGAAAAATGTCGCAGAATTGCAAAGCTTTCTTGGTCTAGCGAACTATTACGGTGACTTCATTGAAAACATGCACAAACTGAGGGCTTCCCTCAATGAATTATTTAAAAAAGGTAACAAATGGAACTGGACGAAAGATTGTCAGAAAGCTTTTAAGGAGATCATAAAGAAATTAACGTCTGATCTAGCACTGAGGCATTTTGATCCCAAACTGGAAATTATCATTGCTAGTGACGCAAGCTCACACGGTGTGGGAGCTTGTATATTACAAAAGATGCAGGATGGCACAAGGAAACCTATAGATCGTTGTTACCAGCAGAGAGGAATTATTCGCAAATTGAGAAAGAAGCGTTTGGCATAACTCGCTTCCACAGATATATATATGGAAGAGAGTTTACTTTCAAACTGACTATAAACCTCTTCTCACTATATTCGGATCGAAAAAAAGACCTACCAATTTACACAGCCAACAGATTTTTGAGATGGGGAACTATATTATTGAATTATAATTTCAAACTAGAGTTCCTACCGTCGAAGAAAATTGGTCATGCGGATGGATTATCTAGATTGGTACCTGCGAAATGCGAACCTCTGGAAGACTCCGTAATAGCGGCTTTGCGAGCCGAAGACGAAATTAGTAAAGTTCTAAACAATACAGTAAGGGAATTACCAGTGACCTTGTTAGAAATCAGAAGAGAAGCTGAAATGGAGGAAAGTACAAAGAGAAAAATAGAAGAAAAAGAAAGAAATCTAGCGGAATGTTTTTTCAATTTGTGATCACGTATTACTTTATAATGAAAGAGTGGTCATACCAAATCTTTACAAAGACGAATTCTGAAGGACTTTCATCTAGGACACCCAGGGAAAAATCGTATGAAAGCATTAATGAGAAGTTCTGTGTACTGGCCTAATATGAATAACGACATTACACAAATGGTAAAAAAATGTACGGGCTGTGCTGCGGGAGCAAAGGTACCACCTATTATACAAAAACCATGGCCTAAGGTGGACAGACCTTGGTCTAGAATCCATGCTGACTATGCAGGACCCATAGATGGATATTACTACTTGATAACGGTAGATAGCTTTAGCAAGTGCCCAGAAGTTTTCAGACACAAAAACCCTACGACAGAAAACACTATTAATTGTCTACGCGAGTTATTCGCAAGATTTGGCGTGGTAGATTGCCTTGAAACGGATAATGGTACCCAATTCACCTCGAGCAATTTTCAAGAATTCTATGCGACTTATCAAGTCAAACGTATTAAAATAGCAGCATGCCATCCACTATCTAAAGGGCAAGCCGAAAGGTTTGTGGACACGCTTAAGAGAGCCTTGAAAAAAAGCAGAGGACGTACCAACAGAAAGAGCCATACAACAGTTCCTACAAGTCTACAGAATCACCGAAAACGGAAACACACCCTTTGGCGTTTCGCCAGCTGAAGTGATGTTTACCCGCAAAATACTGTCTGTTTTTGATAAACTATTACCCAGAAAAAATAAAAAGAGGTATATACCGATAGTGCCTAAAAGATCCTTCAAACCAGGCGAACGGGTCTATTTCAGAATGTTCAAGAATAATATGGCATACTGGGAAGCAGGTACGATAATAAACAGACTGGGGAATGTTCTATACACGGTCCAAGGTGAAAAATTCACTCGCAGGAGACACATAAATCAGATACAGAAAAGACGGGTAGAGGAACCAAACTCGTCACCTTCCGAAAATGAAGACGCGATGGAGGCGATTTTCGAAGCCTTCGAAATCCAAAAACCACAAGTACCCACGGAGATCAGAAGAACAAGCCGAAAAAGAAAATTCGCGGAACCACTAATAATAGACAATAAGCGAAAAAATACTAGCTCCCCACAAAAAAAAGAAGCTAGGGAGGGTGGTGTTGTGGGGCAGACCCTTTTACACAAGATGGACTCGTCCAAAGTATACTTATATTGACAGAGAGAATACCTGCGGGTTGAGATACATTGAGTCAGGGTGAGAGATACGGAGACAGTACACAGGGTGTTCACAGAGAGTTATACGAGAGTCCAGAGAGAGAGATAATTACGGCTTCACTTACAGAGACTTGTACATATACTTTCTACTAACCCGCATTCCTTGACTACTAATCTTCACTTCAAGTCTGTATTCTTACGTTTTAATACACTTATTTTTCTATCTCAATTACTGACGTTGTTTATTTATTTGTGCAGGATTCCCTTCCCGGAATCCACAACACTTATACAATTACCAGCTCTACCCAGACGTCTCCATATTGCAAACTGACCATCACTCTACAAAAGAAGACGTGAACAATCCGTCAATACCCATGGAGGTGAAGAAACCTCCAAAGCCACTATGCCAGAAGATTTGGGACTCAGTCATCGGTAATAGCTCTGCCATGGAAAGGAAACCTCAGACAATGTCAAAATTATAGGGCAATAAGCATGATCAGTCATCCTGGTAAGTAATGCTCCATGTCATTTTGAATCGTTTGAAATCCAAGGCTGAAGAACTGCTATCAGAGGAACAAACAGGTTTTAGAGCCGTACGAAGTGCAATGGAACAGGTCTTCAATTGTAGGATCATCATAAAGAAACACCTGCCATACAAGAAGGGTGTGTTCCACAATTTATCGATTTCAAGAAAACATTTGATCGTGTATAGCATGACTGGCTTTGTTAAATCCTTAGCGAATTCAATATAGATAACAGAATTATCCAAGTCCTATATAAAGAGGCCAACAGAGCAGTTCTTCTGGGAAAACTAATCGGGGGATTCTTCCGGACAATTGTCGGTGCGAAAGGGGTGCGTATTTCACCCACATTGTTCTAGAGAGAATCATGCAACAAACCCTGAAAAACGATGATTCTTGTTGAAAGAGCAGGTGCAGATGGCCTGGAGGTCAGCTCTGAGAAATCCAAAGTAATGGTGAATAGCACAAACAGAAACACTAAGTGTCAATACGAACGGGAATTCACTGGATAAAGTTTGCAGTTTTAAATACTTGGGAGCAATCTTGTGTAAAGATGTTACCTGCAATTCGGAAATCCGCACACGGATTGCCGAATCCATGGCCAAATTGACAATAATATAGAGGAGCAAAATCATTTTTCAGGCGAAGTACAGACTGTACAAATTGCTGGTAGTCTCCATTCTCCTATATGGATGTGGAACGTGAACACTCTTGGCAGAAGCTGAGAGAAGGATCCAAGCGTTTGAGGACAAATGCAGGAGAAAACTGCTTGGCATTTTCAATTGGGAACATAAAACCAATTCGTTTCTGTGGAAAAGGCTTTAAAGTTTTGTAGACCACCAGAAACCTCTTTACGCCACTGTCATACGGAGAAAATGGCGTGTTTTGGACACGTTAAAAGGCAAGACAGCCTATGCAAGACCATCATGCAAGGTACCGTTAAAGTTTGACGTAGGAGAGGACGCCAACGCAAAAACTGGTTGGACAATATCAAACAATGGATAAGTATGACTATACCAGAATTGCTGATGGCTGCCGTTGATAGGGGGTTGTGGAGATTCAATATGGCTCCTGCATTCGGATCACCCTACGATTACAAAATTAAAGATGATGATGATGATGATGATGATGATGATGATGATGATGATGATGATGATGATGATGATGATTACTAATATCAACCAGGCTTAGCGTTGAACAAAGATAGTTCACCATGAAATGCTACTGGAAGATGTAATGAAACGTATTGAAATGTTGACTACTGCTTGTGATTCCATTGCGTCGCGTTGTCAGCGATGTTTGCATCGTGAAGGACTTCAATTTGAAAACATGCGATGACAAATTTGTATGGGCCTGCTTTTTTTTAATAAATACTGTTTTCATAGGAATTATTTAAATTATATATAGTGGGTACCAGTTACTTGAAATATTTCTTTAAAATGCTTCAAAATATATGCATTTTTGAGACACGATACACACACAGAAATGTAAAGAGAACGAAACGAATATAAATTCAATCTTTCATAGTATTAATAAAAGAGAGCTCAATACAAAAGTATAGCAATAATTATATATCATAAGTTATTACATATGAATATTTAAGTTGCCACTACAAAATTGCAATTTCGTTTCGATGCCAAATTCAGACATCTCATCAGGTGGTCATCAAAGATTGGTAACTATATTTGGCACCGAAACACAATTTCATTTTTGTAGTGGTAACTTAACTGTTCAAATGTAATAACTTATAATATATATATATATATATATATATATAACATATGTGTATTTAGGCAGCAATCCTTCTTTCATGCACATTTCATTAAAAACGACTGACAAGGTGCTTTTATTTAGTTTTTTATATAATATCTCGTGCAATCTAATAATTTTTTTTCTTTTCTGAGGATAAATTATATAAAAACTGTCCGAATGTTCTTTTTATCCGAGCGCTTTCGGCTATACATTTAACCATTTTCAAGGATTATATTTCAACTGTTAGAATTAGAAATAGAAATAGTTTGTTATATGTATGTTTTATAAAGTGATTCATTTTTTTTGTTTCAAAACACGGTCAAGATATTATGTCCATGTTCAAAGTTATTATTATTAAGCGTTGGTTTGTTTGTTTTTATTAGTAAGGCTTCCATTATTTTAGCCTTTTTTTGCAAGTGGATGATGCTATTATATTAGTGTTGTCGACAAGTATATTCCGAATAGTGTCCGGTAGGTCTCCATGAATATATAACATATGTATACATTTTTAAGACACCATATATATATATATATATATATATATATATATATATATATATATATATATATATATATACAACCAGGTTTTGTTAAATTTAACCGAGAAGGTCTGTTGGTTTCATTTTTATTTAATTTTTATTTTTTTATGTATTCTTTTTCACAGTGAGATGTTGTTTATCGAGATTTAAATTATGAATAAAATGTACAAAGTTTCTGGGTTTTTTTTTCATGAACTTTGGACATTATAGATATGGACTTAATATATGATACACGTGTGCGTGTGTGTGTGTGTGTGTGTGTGTGTGTGTGTGTGTGTGTGTGTGTGTGTGTGTGTGTGATTATATGATTATAATGACGACAGAGATTTTGAAAACTCGTTTTCGATATAGTGCCATATTTCTCTTCTCATTGACCGCGGACATTTCACAGATGAATGCATAGCGCCGAGGATTCAGGGTTTCGTTCGCTTTCTGCCACAGATTGAAGGCAAATGTGTTAATCAATCACCACTTGCATCTCCTTTCTGACAATATCCGAATTTAATGACCAACATAAAACGATGTGTCCAGGCGAACAGGGGAACAACCCAAGAAGTTGATGCGGTCAATAATTATTATGTTGCAGCCTCCCACTTTTCGTCACCACCGACCATCTACTTTACTCTGAAATCCTTTTCTCTTCTCCGTTTTCCTCTTTCTTTTTTACCCATCTTTGTCTTCTTACTCTTCACTCCACCTTTCGGTGGATAGAATTATTTCAACAGCTATCACAGATTTTACAAGCACTGAATTTAATTTGGTACTGCAGATAAGAAAATTGAGCATAAGGTTAGGTGTAGTTTTGTCCGATACCACAAGTTGCTACAGAACCAAAACATTAAACTAAAACGTTGAGTCTGTGCTTAAATAACCATGTCAGAATATGATTTTCATATGGATGACAGGCATGACACCAAACCTGTTCAGAAATATCTAAACTCTCAGCTGAATACAACCACTTTTTTTTTAGATCTGTGGTTTCCGGCAAATGAAGCCGTATGTCTTGGCAAGGATCATCTAATTTCGAACCTCGTGGCCTAGTGCTCTAGTATCGCAAAGACCTGCACCAAATGACAGAAAACTTATCACTTGAGGATCTCAATAACAGAAAAACCTAAAACTGATATCATATCTAAACCGAAGAGAATATATATATATATATATATATATATATATATATATATATATATATATATATATATATCTAGGATTGGTGTATACGGAATAAATTCCAGTAACCTAAATAGTATTCTTAAAAGAGTGCTCAATACAGAGTAGAGCAAATATAATTTATTCGTACATTATAACATAAATATGTTATAAAACCACTACAAAAATAGTCATTTTGTTTCAACACTTCTGGTGTCTTATCAAGTGATGGTGTTGTAGATTCAATACCATCACTTGATATGACACCAGAAATGTTGAAACAAAATGGCTATTATTGTAGTGATTTGATAACATATTTATGTTATAATTTTCGAATAAATTATATATATATATATATATATATATATATACTTTCTTAATATGTATATAATATAGAAAAAACATCAGAAAAGTTGCAAATTAAAAAAAATTGAATGTTTTTTGTGAAAGGTTTTATTATATATTTTTTTTTATATATATATATTTGATATTTCAGATCGGCCCCGATCTTTCTTCAGAAATGGCTGTTTTCAGAAGTTTGTTTACATATATAAAAAAAATATAAATAAATACTTTCAGAAAAAAACATTCAATTTTTTTTAATTTTCAACTTTTCAGTTGTTTTTTCTATATCATATATATATATATATATATATATATATATATATATATATATATAACGGCGATGGACAAATTGTCGTCTAAATTACGCCAAAATGAAAATAACACTAACATCTCGTTTCAACAGATATATTTTTCAAAATTACACAAAAATTTCTTGAAATGCTGAAGAGTAAATTTAATCAATAAAATCGCCGTTGGCTTTAACCACGACCTCCAGACGACTTTGGAATCTCCTGCATCTCTTCTGGACGTTCACCTTCCTTTCCTGGTCAATGCAGCTATAATCCTTGCCTTAATTTTTTCTTTTGTGTTACAAGGAGTTTTGCTGATCTCTCGCTCCCCTGCGCCCCACACATAATAATCAAGTGTGTTACAGTCTAGGGAGTTAGGTGGCCAGATGTAATGGATGATGAGGTCACAGAAATTGTCTGACTGCCATCACTTGTTTGGCATGTTGTAGACTACTGTTGCCAGTCATAGGGTCTTCCAGCAGCCATCCACTTGATCCAAAGCAGCCCTTTGTGTAGGCCTCTGTGTTGGGTCTGAGGCATTGTGGGAAGATGAATGAAGCCATAATGCCGCTATAATTAGTGATCACACCAAACACCTTGTTAATCCCCTTTAGACTCATCCAACTCTTTCCGAATCCTCTACACTGTCCTCAGATTGACACCCCAAAACTTAAATGTTCTTAAATGATCCGGCACGAATACCAAGCAATACAGCAGGCCATTTCCAAACTTCTGACGCAGTGAATTGCTTCATGGTGATCTTTTTCTCACAGACAGTATCCAACTGTCCCTACTATAATGTTCAGTTAACAAAATTAAAAAAACACCTATAACTCTACACCTTTCTGACAATAGCTCAATTAGATCTCCTTTAAATATTCATGGAGACCTACCGGACACTATTCGGAACATACTTGTCGACAACACTAATATAATAGCATCATCCACATGCAAAAAAAGGCTAAAAATAATGGAAGCCTTATTAATAAAAACAAACAAACCAACACTTTCTTGACCGTGTTTTGAAACAAAAAAATGAAACATCTTATAAAACATCTTATAAAAGATACAAACTATTTCTAATTCTAACAGTTGAAATATAATCCTTGAAAATGGCTAAATTTATAGCCGAAAGCGCTCGGATAAAAAGAACATTCGGACAGTTTTTATATAATTTATCTGAAAAGAAAAACATTATTAGATCGCATGAGAAAGTATATAAAAAACTAAATAAAAGCACCTTGTCAGTTGTTTTTAATGAAATGTGCATATATATATATATATATATATATATATATATATATATATATATATGATTATAATGATGACAGGTATTTTGAAAGCTCGTTTTATGACTACTTTAATCAAAAGGATGGGATGTAAGTCCAGATCAGTACAGGAAATAGTAATAATAGTTGCTGGACTATTAATATCATTTTAATAGAAAGATTTTATAAATTTTAACTAAAAGTACCACCGGCTGTTAATGAATGTCAAATATGACGATTACCATTAAAGATGAAAACAGATAATACACTTTGATCTCCGCCGGACGTCTAGGTAGTGAAGAAAAGTACCACTAGTTGTTCGGTCAATGGATACCGAATATTTTTTCATAATGGTAATGGTGACATTAGTTGTTTCCTTTAAGGAAACATTCACCACTCATCGACTAGGCAGCTAGTACTACTTTCGGCTGATATCTATAAATTCTTTTGGTTAAATAAATTTTCAGGAAAATAGGTTTCTCAAGTCCTGTAGTTTTTATCGCTCTTTTAAGTATTGCTGGAGGTTTTCTTCCTCCCCTTCTGTTTGAAGTGGTGAGGAATATCAACGTCTTGATTATGTCATTATTTTCCATTTGTGTTGCATATGATACCTCTATTAGTTGTTGTTGTTATTCTTGTTATTGTTGTTGAAAGTACTCAAGAGATTTGGCTTCTGTCATTTGCTACAGTTCTTTGTATTTGATTCAGTAGCGTCAATCCACAATACCCAAAGAAAAAATTGTCTTCGCCAAATTCCACACGCATTACTCGCTCAGAATCATAAGAAATGGGTAAGAGTCTTCTTATATGTGCAGAGTCCCTTCAGGACGTAGGCAATCATCAATTTCCTATCGTTTGTGGCTCTTAGTAATTTTTGTCTTTTTGTTATCACCCCCAAACCTTGTTCAGCTATCCACTTACTCAGGCTCACTAAGTATTTTATATATTGCTTTTCTCTGCCCCTCTTTCCTTCAATACTAGCAATAAAATAATAGTATTAACCAAGAGTGTACTGACCTAGAGTGTTAATATAAAAATCAACAATAATAATATGGATTAAAACTAATAGTAAAATAATAGTAATAATGAAGAGTGTATTGACGCAGAATGTTGAGACAAAAATCAAAAATAATAAAATGGATTAAAACCAGTAATAAATTAATAGTATTAAAGAAGCGTGTATTGACCCAGAATGTTTGGATAAA
Source organism: Acanthosepion esculentum (assembly GCA_964036315.1). Taxonomy (NCBI): domain Eukaryota; kingdom Metazoa; phylum Mollusca; class Cephalopoda; order Sepiida; family Sepiidae; genus Acanthosepion; species Acanthosepion esculentum. The sequence continues at coordinate 52,305,260 of OZ038497.1, read as the reverse complement.
AAGTGACAATAAGATAGCGTAAGACTAGTAAGCAAATTACAGATTGGAGATACTGTAATCACATAGGTGCAATAATGTAGATATCTGAGAAGAAAGACAAAGGATAGAAAGTGTGAAACGGAAGTCCGAACGCGCAATCGTTTAGCGAAAGAAGCTTTCCAAAAGCTAAGCAAAGTATGAAGAAACATGAAAATACTGTTAGAAACAAAGAAAATAGTATTTAACAATTATGTAGTATCAGTCCTCTTCTAGGGCAATGAATGCTGGGCAATCATCTCACAGATGAAGAAACTTGAAGCATCAGAAATGTTGTTCTACTGAAGGATACTGAGGATACCATGGATCGAACAGGTGAGCAACGAGGAAGTTCTAGAGACAACGGCATCAAAAGGTAAAGTTATACTTAACCTCAGCAAGAGAGAGTTAAAATTTCTTGAGCGCATAAAGAGGAAAGAGAGCTTGGAAAATTTGATACTCAGAGGGAAGATTGAAAGTAAGATTGATTAAAAAGCCTGGTAAATTTGAATGAATAGATAGCGGAGCAGGTTTTGCTAGAGATGGCAGAAAGACAAAATTTATTAAGAGCTACAAAGATCAGGAGGCAGTGGAGAGCCATTATTGCTAAGTTCCTGAATGGAAGCGGAAAATAGAACAAGATGACAGTAATATAATGATAGGAATAATTTAATACATTTTAAATTTAATCTTAGCATAAATACTCCTCGACGATAAAGGAACTCACTTCCGACAACTAACAGCGCATGCGCATTACCATGAATAGTAATCTTTACGGAAGGAATTAATAACTGCTTTTGTAGATCAGGAAAAACGCATGCATTATCGGCAAAATGGATTACCGGTTATAGAACGTGAAACAACAAAGACGAACTCTTCTTTAAAGTTTAAAGGTTAGGGACATAGCTTAAGAAAGCAGATATGTACAACGGGTTAACAAAGACGTCAAAAGGCGAGAAGACATCAAAAGACAAACCGAAAGTTGTGCCATACTCACTAGTTGTCCCTCCATTAGTCCCCGCTTCGTCCACTGACCCCAACCCTAGGCTCAAATCTGACCAAACATCTGTGCCACACTGGACAAGACACCGCGTTGGGCCATGATGGATCGGTAATAGCGTCTTCATTACAATCGAATTTGCGTCCATAAAAACAAGAGGCGCTTAAGATGATGGTCGGTATGTCATGTCATGCCGCAGGACGGGCCTCGTTTTGACCACTGCAATTGTGAAAGTGGTATTAGCCATTTTCACTTGGCAGATACAAATGAGAGGGTGGGTGAGGTTATCTGTGTGTATGTGTATGGGGTTGTGCCGGCGTATAGAGCAGGCTGAATCTCTTCGTTATTTCGTATGTGTATTTGTAAATGCGTGTGTACTTCCCTATGCGTTTAGAAGTATTTATATTACCGCAGTATGGGCTTGCAGATGAGGATGGAGGTACGAAACAGGAAGAAATAGGTTACAGGAAGATTGTACAGCGTCAGTTTTCATCCTCAGCTAACAAACTGAAAATAAGAAAATCTTATATATTTACATGCCTACCATTCATCCATGCTTAGATTTTTGCTGTCATATGGTCTGGTGATCCTGCTGTATAGGGAGATATCGTTGATAGCATCCAAAGTAGAATCTGCAATGTCATTGGTCCTGATCCGGCATCTCGACTTCAGTTACTTCGCCACAGCCGTAAGGTAGCTTCTCTGTGCCGTTTCTATAAATGTTTTTATGGTAATTGTTTCTTCTATTATTTTTTATTCCCCACCCCCACAGACAAATTATACATATGCGGATTAGTAAGAGACTTTGACGTATTATGTTGGCTGTAGTAAGACTGGTTAGTAAGAATGTGTTGTTTTGGTGTAAGGAGTACTGAAGTATGTTTAGGTCAGTAATCCTGCATAGCTAAGTTTAAGATAAGACAAAGTGATGACCATCCTTCCTCTATCCGCACCTTTTGCCCTTGTGCCACATTTTTGTATTATAGCAAAATAAATATTACGTTCTTCTTTGGTACCTAGAGTTTATGAATTTAAACGCAGTACAAGTTTGGCGGTAAGATCTCATTATTTTACTCTTGGAATGGCTAGATGTAACCGTAAGTTCTATGCTAAAAATTACTTTTCTCGCATTTCTCATTTATGGAACTCTCTTCGGTACCTTTCTTTCCAGCCAATTTTGATCTTCAAAAATATGAATGCAATATAAATCGCCATCTCCTGCTCTCTTAAATTCTGTTCTTTTATTGTTCTCTCTGGTTAATAATGTCTTTTTTTATATTCTTTAATACTCATTAACCGCATGCGTGTGAGTGGCTTTCTTGCCTTGCTTGAGATGAAAAGATTTTTAAAAAGTGGATGCCAGGAATAAACAAACGATTATGCTGTGCCAAGTTTATACATACACAAAGAATTTGGCCCATCGACGTGGCGTAATGTGCAGCAAGGTTTTCTTGCTAGAACAGTTACGATTCTGTAGTGAGTTCGATCCTCATAGGGTCCTCCATACTTTCTTCCTTACGCCAAATCTAAGCCATGCTTAGAAAAGCCCCAAAACACACAGAATTTTGAACGAATTTGAAACGGGCATCTGTGAAGTGGGGGGCAATTTTTATTTCCATCTGGTAACAGGAAAAATATAAGTTGCAATGCTTGATCCCTTTGAGTTATTTTATTCAGTGCCATACGTGATACACCCTTGGAAGATCATGTGTCATGCGATGCGAGACTAGACAGAAGATTTTTCCCGAAGTAGGTTGCCATTTCTTTTTGCGGTAGACTGGTTGCCAACAAAGGCTAAAGAACACAGTTTTCCCTGCTATTCAACCCATCACGATGGGAGAGAAGAGATGAATTCATACCTTTCCCAAGGGTATTTGTGCGTAAGTAAACTCTAATGGAACCCGGACAGGGCTCTCCGATTTGTCATTTGAGTTCGAATTCTAGTCGAGTTCGTAAAATTCACTTACACGCTAATTTTATTACTCGTGCGTTTAAAACCAATATATTCGCTACAAATATAGTATTTTAAATAAACAAACAATTTACATTTAAAATAAATAATTTTGCTATAAGCGAATCGACAAGTACCAAAATCGTGGCCATAATAAATTTGTTTCCGCCCACCAAAATATATTCAAATAAATTTAGAATAGCAAAATCAATTACTGCTTTGTATCGAGCTCAAACAAAATTGCTTGCAAAAAGTTTAATTATTCTTAAAATTTTTCTTTGTAATCAATTTGTCTGAACACCAAAATAAAAAAGCAAAAATTTTTAATTTTTGCTTCTTTTTATTTTGTAACCACAGATTTCAATTTGTTCAGCAAAAAGAAAAATATGTCTTTTAGTTTAGTGAACAAGGAATTTGAAATTTCTAACTATTTTCCAAAGCATGTGCCACTGACTGACTTCAAGTACAGGGTGTTTCACAATTGTTGATGTGGAATGGGCACCTCACTCACCTGACCTGAACCCCCCAGATTTCTTCCTCTGCATGTTCCTCATCTCCCGGGGCAACCCTCGTACCATTGCTGCATTGAAGGCTGCTATCACAGAGTAGGTTCAAACGATCACCCAAAAGGAATGTGCAAGCGCTATCAATTTCAATGAGACAGTTACATTGATTTTTTATTTTATTTTTATTTCGTTGCATTACACACAACAAGAGACACTAGGAAATGAACATGATGGAAATATTAAGAATCTCTGTATCTGGTGTCTACGAAGATACAGTGTAAGAATTTTACGCTGTTTTTCACCCAGTACAATGTCTAAGAGCTACTTGAGATAGAAAGTTACTGTATGTGGCTGTATTGTGTACAAAATTCTAGTTGGTTGATTATTTGGTTGATTTTGTTTAGCGTCATATCAACCTCTATAGGTTAGCGGATGCCGAAATCTAAAGGCATGGTATCTTCACAATTGTTGAAACAAAGCAGCGGACTCTCAGATAAGTAGAGCTCGAGAAGTGAGGGGAAGAACAGTCGTTCCAGCAGGATGATACTCCTCCTCACACTGCTAATGTTACCATGGTATAGCTCCGTGAAAAATTTGGGGAACGTCTCATCAGCCGCGTGGAATGGGCACTTTACTCACCTGACCTGACCCTCCCCAAGATTTCTTCTTCTGCGGTTTCTTCAGGGAGAGCGTCTACCTGGGCAACCCACGCACCATTGCTGCATTGAAGTCTGCCAGGAGGAATGTGCACGCATTGTCAACAACTTTGCGTTCAACAGTACCTTCACATGAACGACGGACTTCTGGAGCATGTATTCTAGGGCTGCTCTTGACATTTTTGTTTCATGCTTTAGACTAAATGGTTGCAGATCCTAAAATGTTATCCTTATACCGTTCAATAAATTTAATTTCTATTACTCTATCATTTGTGTCCTATCATTTTGTTTCAAAAATTGTGAAACACCCTCTATTTGATTTTATAGGCACTCAAAAGTAGCAGAACCGCTTATCCGCGGTTTGGCATCCATCGTTCTCAGTCATCCGCGAGTTTTATTTTATTATAGTGCAAGGTTGCTATCAAATCGGATATTCAAAGAATAACTCATAAGTGTACATGGTTACGTTGTTAAGATGTACGGTAAGAACGAAACTATTACATAACATAATTTCTATTTTAGTATTTTAAGGATGTAGATGTTCATGGACCGCCACAGCTTCCTTTCTTTTCATATATATGAATTTACTATGTCTTTGAGGGAATGATAGTGGAATGATTTATTGTTTCCATCCAAGACTCTATAGCCCATTCTACTATGCTATTTAATCCTCAGCTGGGAGGTATAGATGGATTCATGCTTTTCCGAATTTATTAGTGAGAAGTGAACTAATCGACACGGCTAGAGTTTTCTTTGAGGCCCGAAAACTGCTACGATAACCACACATCCATTCTCTTATTATTTTTCCTCTTTTAAGTGTCGTGTCACTTCAGGACGTGAGTAATCAAAGCCCCCACCTGCCAGCTTAATATAACACTCGTAACTCTAAACAAATTTTGCCCCATACATCTATTTTTAATTTCGTTATTCGCACTTTCTCTCCATCCCTATTACTTTCAGTCAGCCCTGTGCGTATCAGTTTCTCTAGAACCACTTTCTTCATTATGTCATAAAAATTTCAACTGTATCTTTCTGATCGTAAGTGTAATTGTACTTTTCGCTCGAATTTTCCTTACGACTTCCTCATTGTTCACATGTCCAGTCAATGGTATTCTATGCCTCCTTTTGTAGAATCATATCTTTGCCGCTTCAGCTGTAACGAAATTACACAGTATATATACTGATAGGAAAGGTTGATTTTTCATGTCTTATAGAAAATCAAGATTGAACTCGGTGCGGAATCTGGGGTTTAATGTGATAAATCCTGACACCAGAAATTAGATACATAGCTTTTACCAATTTTTGAGTATTTAGCATTAAATATTGTCCAAAAAATGTACACAAACACCTATTTTCTGCAAGTTTTTACTTACGAACTGACATCAAATTTTTACTATTTCAAGAATAAATCCAATTAAAATTTGTTTTGTTTTGTTTGTATAAGATATTTTGTAGGGCAAACTTAATAAAACCAGAATTCAAATTATGAATCACCACCAGCAAAATATGCGATTTTTTACTGTATTCGATAAGTTAAACTGTTTAAATTTTGTAAAAGATTACAATAAGGCTAATTAATGACTTAGATTTTACATTATTTTCTATGTCATAATTAATAAACACACAAAAAAGATAAAAATGTATATAATGCCATTATACTGCTGGGCACAAATTATGAGATAAAATGTTTTAAATTTGCATTGTTTCTTTTAATATATGTGAATTTATTATGTCTTTGTGGGAATGATAGTGGATTGATTTACTGTTTCCATCCAAGACTCAGGTACCCATTCTACTATTCTATTTAATCCTCAACTGGGTGGAATAGATGGATTCGTGCCTTTAGAAAATCGATTGAAAATTTCAAGTACTGTTGTCAAATCTTTTTTTTTTTTTTTTTTACTAGTCTTTGGACTGTAATCGCTGAAACTCCTCTCTCAAGTGCGAAACGTCTTATGAATTGATTTGGATCTTTTCTAATAATCTCTTTATCTCTAAGTTGAAATGATGACTCCCTTTCCTGTTAGTTTTCGTCTCTATTATTTGCTCTTTTTTAAACTAAGTCACCGTTGTCTTGATGGTTCTTGAATGGACTTTGAAGATGGTAGCCAGAGTATAAATGTTAGTAAGGTACTAACATTTATACTCTGGCTACCATCTGAAGACCTGAATGATCTTTTTCCTCTCAGATCTGCTCAGTTGGGAAGATACAAAACAATTTTAACCTGTTCTCTTTCTAGCTGAATAACTCAAAGATTTTTTCAGTGATTCTTGCTAAACCTCTTATCTGAAACCGAGAAAAAAGAAACTAATTAGAAAATAAATTAATGTAGTGTATTTTTTAGATGGGATGATTTTTTGGAAATGATTAATTATCGCTTGCTGTTACACGATTTGGACAATTTTGCTATTACACCAGATTATATATATATATATATATATATATATATATATATATATATATATATATATATATATATATGAATGATGACAAAATAAAAACTTATCTCAGTCGAAGCGTTTCGTCCTATGATGAACTTTATCAAGGTAAATGTAACAATTTTATTTGGCAACAAGTATGTATAAAGAAAAGTAAAAATATCGTTTATTTTTCAGATTTTTTTAATATACGATCTCATGAATATACATCAGGTTAACTGGAAATTCAAGGTAAATTATGAAGGATGCTAAGTGACGTAATTTAATGTCTAATAAACAACGATGTACACATGTGAAGCAACCGGGTGATAGAAAGTTATATAAGCGCCCCACCCAAGAGGAAAAAGATAGAGAGCCTCGCACATCCTCTCGAAAAGAATGTCCACATTCGGAGAAAACCTCCGTAGTTACATACCCATTCGCTGATATTAGTTGACACAGTCCGGGGGTGTATGGACAATAATTTAACGTATAAGAGAGTTAGTTTCGTGTTCCCAATAAAACGATAAAGAAACACCTGATTTACTTTTCGTCCTTCTAAAGCCCTGTTTTAAATGCTAAGGTGGTTACCAAATTCAAGTCAGAAACAATTTTATTTGAATAATTAAATAATTCAATTATAAAGAAGAACGACTAAACAATGACTTATTTATAAAACTAAGAAATATCGATTTGAAAATGACAAAAAAAAAACAAAGTTATCTAAAAAAATATTCTTAAATATTAACATATACAAATTAGTCTATGGATCATTTACAACAAATTTAACATAGCTCGCCAGATTCCATCTTGAATATTTCTAAATTGACCAATTCGACACTGCCTTGAACATTGTTAAATCTGGTCTGGTGCCTCTGCTGAATATCTCGAGATTTTTGACAAAATTCAAAGAAGGGTCTGTAATATAATCGATCCTGCTCTGGTATCCCGACTTCAGTCATTTTCTTATCGACGTGACACGGCTTCCTTTTGTCTTTTGTATAAATATTTTCATGGTAAATGTTCTTATGAGCTTTTTTCCCCCTCGTGCTTCGACTGTACGAATTTCAGCGTGCTACTAGAATCGCAACTAAGTCTCAGCATTTTACAGTCGAACTAGCTAGATGCAACCGCGTCTTCTGCTCTAAAAGTTTCTTTTCTCGCACTTCTTACCTGTGGAAATCACTTCCGGTGTCCGCAATACTTGACACCTACAATATTTAAAAATCTAGATGCAACATCAATCGTCTTACGGAACCCTATTCCGCTATTGAGCTTTCCGCTCTTTTCCTAACTAGAATATTCTCATTGTCTTTCCTTCCATGTAACCTCGTGCGCCTTAGTGACATTGTCGCCTTGCTTGTTGCGAAACGATTAAAAAAAAATAGCTAAAGAAATTGAAAATAGGATAGCCTGCGCTAAGGGTAAATTTGTCTAACACTGCTACGGATGCTCGTGTCATTTTTTAAATAGCCTATTCAGATCTAGAATTTCATATGGATGGCATACATAACGTGCATCTCGTTCAGAAATGTCAAAATCTGTCAGCTATGTACAACCGTTTTCACAGATCAAAGATTAAAAATGGCTTCAAGTGAACGAAGAGTTAAAGAAAACACTAGTTCATTACAACTTTCAGAACGGTACGACATAACCACCAACCAATATGATCAAATAACGAAAAACACATCTCTTGAAGATTTCAAACAGTAGCAACTAAAATGGATAGTATAAGTTGACTTTTCATACTAACTTAAATAAAAGATTAGGATGGAAAATAGAAAGAGAGATAATATTTACTGCATTTAAGAAACATATTTTCCTGAAAAACTGGATTAAGAAAAAGATTTTATGAATTTCAACCGACACAAACGCTGGGTTTTTAGTCAAAGAATACGAAATGTTTCCTGTATTAGCATTATGTAAAAACTGCTAAGTTGATCAGACTAGAAAATGCATTTCCAAGGCATTGATGGATTTATTTTTAATCCAACATTTTTGTTACTTCATACGAAGTTATCTATCTATCTAACTCAGGCTGTTCATATCTGTCTATTTATGTATATATATGTATATATATATATATATATATATATATATATATATATATATATATATATATATATATATATATGCAAGTTTCATTAAAAACGACAGACAAGGTACTACAGTTAAGTTTTTTATTTAATTTTTCTTGTGTACGAACAAGAGCTTCTTTGCTGGACAAAGGGTGTGTAAGAATTGTCCAAATGTTTTATTTTTCCGAGCGCTTTCGGCTCTACCTTTAGCCATTATCAAGGATGATTTGATTTTTCAGCTTAATTGAGTGTGTGCATTATGTATATGTCTTAGTGTGTAGTAGTGGTGTTTTAATTTCCAAATACGGCTAGCACGTTCTGGCTTTGTTCGTAGTTAATATTGGTAGGCTTTTTCTTTTTTATTATTAACGCCACCATTATTTTTAACCTTTTTTTTTTTACAGGTGGAAGCAATTAATATATTTGTGTTTTCTACTAGTATATTTCTAATGGAGTCTGGTAAATTTTTGTGTGTGTTTAAATGCCCCCTAAGGAACTGCGTTCCTAACGAAACCAGACTCATAAATAATTACATCGGTTACTCAACCACATGCTTATCCAGACGTCTTACGTTACACCTATCCGATCACAGCTCCATTAAAACCCATTTAAAAGAAGGATTGCTGCCTAAATATACAACTATATATATATATATATATATATATATATATATATATATATATATATATATATATATATACATACAGGGTGTCCTTAAATTTATAACTTTATTTGTATTTGCGATAGAAATGATTTGTAAAAAGGATTAGAAAGAAGTAAATCTATATTTTTTTAAGGTTTTATTGAAATTTTATTTAAGTTTCCACGTGTCCTCCATCATTAGCAATACAAAGAGTAATACGATTTTGCAGTTCACGGAAAACATTTGCCAACTGATTTACAGTAATGCCTGAAATCACATTAGTTATTTTAACCATACGTAAAACTAGGTACATTAAACTTTATAACATTTTTTACAGATTATTTCTATCGCAAATACAAATAAAGTTATCAATTTTTTAAAGTGCACACGAACTTTGTGGACACCCTGTATATATATATATATATATATATATATATATATATATATATATGCAATTCTTTTTCTATCTTTCTATCTATCTCAGTCTGTTCATATCTATCTATCTATTTATCGATCGATCGATCTCAACCCGTTCATATCCATATATATATATATATATATATATATATATATATATATATGTATAAAACTTGAAAATGTCAGACATACTGTCGAAATATTTTGAACATTGTTAAGCACTGTGTCGATTCTTTTTTTATTCCTAAATCACACTTTTCTCTAAGTGATAAAAAATATTTGAAGAGTTACGTCAATCATGATGATTATTATTATTATTATTATTATTATTATTATTATTATTATTATTATTTCTTGTAATAGTTGTAATAGCTATTATATCCTTCCTTATTCACTCATTGTACAGTGCCCAACCGTTGTATTTGGAGCTACCGCGTGGGCGTGATGGATTTATTTAATGGAGAAATTCCTCCTTAATATGAGAAAAGTGGCGTGAAGGAAGACTTTTATGATATCTCGTATCTATTTTTTTGCCAGAGGTTGTCTTGATATCCTTTTTTGACTAGTACGCAGGGGCCTATTACCACTGCTACTGTGGCCATATTTATGCCACATATCCTCCAGATTTCTATTTCTGGTTCTTTTATCAGTCTATTCATATCTATCGATCTATATAAGTCCGTTCATATATATCCATCTAGCTATTTATTTCCGTGTGTTCATATGTAAGTATATATATATATATATATATATATATATATATATATATATATATATATATATATATATATATATATATATATATATATATATATGTATAGATATCCGAGTCAATATATATCTACCTCAGTCCGCTCATATCTATTTATCTTAGTCCGTTAATATCTATCTATCTATCTCAGTACGTTCGTATTTATTTATTTATCTATCTGCACAACCGTTTTGAGAAAATGAATTAAGAAAGAGATTTTATGAATTTCAGTCGACAGAAACGCTGGGTTTTCATTCAAAGAATACGAAATGTTTCCTGTATTAGCATTATGTAAGAACTGCTAAGTTGATCAGACTATAAAATGCATTTCCAAGGCATTGATGGATCTATTTTTAATCCAACATTTTTGTTACTTCATACGAAGTTTGCTTTACTTAAATAAGGAAAATGGAACCTTGCTGAACTGTATCGCTCTCCATAGCCAAATGGTAAAGTACGACGAATCAAACGGTGGTTTCTCCTACATAGGGTGGCATAAATTCAATGCATGCCGGGCAACGCGTTTTCTTTATTAAGATTTCTCGAATTCGCATACCGATAGACGTAATACAGACTGTTTAAAATAAAATGTAAAACATGTGCGTCTATTTCAAATACGTGTATCCACTATAATAACGATATAAGATGCATCCTCGGAGTTTTAATGATAAAATCGTATTCATGTGATTTCACAGTTTTAAGAAATATTTGTACACACAGCGTAAACCAATTTTATGTATGTAATTAATTTTGTTTATTTTATTCGAGCGGGCGCACATAACCTTAGTATTTATATATAAAATATCACTGTCGGATCAGGTTCTTTTTAGATTCGTAACTGCATAATAATACGTACCGAACAAGACTGATACATCAGGCTCTGGAACTAAATCTGAAAACCCGTACCTATGATCTTTTTACAGTTATTTTTAAAAATCTATTTATTTTAGTTTTCTACTTAGTAATGGATAGCAGATCGAATTGAAGAATTGGTGAGTCAAGTTCGAATTCCAGTCGAATCCATTACATTCACTTTTATAATACCGTCAGGAAAGGTAAAAATCCTCTTCTTCTAGAAACCCCTTCCCCCACCCAGCTATGGATAAATAGCAGGACAGACCGGGTTCTGTAGCCTTCGATGGCAACTGGTCTATCACAAAAAGAAATGGCAACCTACTGCGAGAAAAAAATCTGTCTCGTCAGTCATGTATCAAAAGATACATGATCGCCTAAGCTTGTATCACACATGGCACATAACTGACTGACATACTTAGGCATGTGTGATAAAATTTATACGCATTTGCAAGTCAAAAATAACATTCGTCAATTTTTTTTTTTTTTGCAGTAAAATATTTTGTTTTGGGTTTTTTTTTTTGTAAAAAAGAAAAAAATGTGAAAATTCTTTGAATGTCAAAAAAAGTTTATTAATCTGCAAATAAGCGAGTCTGGAAAAAAATCCAGATATTTTGAATATCTCGAAAACCGTTTGCGCAGCCTAGATACAATTCGCCGCCGGGAAATTGCCGCTCAAGATATTTCTTGCATCCTATCTATATCTATCTCACTCTTTTCATATCTATGTATGTCTGTAAATATATATATATATATATATATATATATATATATATATATATATATATAACCATTTATTTAAATATTATAACATAAATATGTTATAAAATCACTACAAAAATAGCCATTTTGTTTCAACACTTCTGGTGTCTTATCAAGTGATGATGTTGAATGTAGAATAAATATATATATATATCAGTCTGTTCATATCTATCTATCTCACTCTTTTCATATATATATATATATATATATCAGTCTTTTCATATCTATCTATCTCACTCTTTTCATATATATATATATATATATTAAGACATTTTTTTATGTTTAAACGTTCTTTTTATAGATATAAATATTTAAGTAAATTCTCTGCTTATAATAAAAAATATTAACGATATTTACCGGCCTTAATGTCCGAGAAATGTTCATAGAAAATATTCGTCCTCCGACAGGAATCGAACCTGTAACCTACGCGGAACCATCATATAGCCTGACGTGCTTTACTGATTGAGCCAAAGCATGGTCGGAGGACGCATATTTTCTATGAAAATGTCTCGGGCATGTCGTTAATACTGTTTATTATAAGCAGAGCATTTACTTAAATATTTGTATCTATAAAAAGAACGTATAAACATAAAAAATATCTTAAAATAATTGTCGGACGTTGTCCTTTTCATATATATATATATATATATATATATATGTCACTCAGTTCATATCTATCTATCTCGGTCTGTTCAGTATCTATCTATCAATAAGGGATAGGAGATAAAGAAATCAAACTGTCTGTTCATATATATTAGGTTGGTGCAAAAATAATGTCGTTTTCTCACATATGTTACTTATGTAAATAACGACATTATTTTTGCACCAACCTAATATCTACCTAAGTTTGTTTATATCTATCTATCTACGTCTGTACAGCATCTATCTATCAATATGGGGTAGGAGATAAAGTAATCGAACATAGAATCTACTGCGCTAAGGGGAGATCTTCTCAGCACTGCACGATGCTACTCAACCAAAACTTTAAGCCTAACACTTCTAGTCACGTTCTTAAATAGCTTTGTCAGATCGAGATTTTCACGCGGAAGTCATCCAAATACCTATCTAGTCCTGCTTGTTTAAATATCTTCCTCGTTCTATTTCTCTCTCAGTGTATTAATCTTCCTCTCTCTGTATAAATGTCTATCTATCTCTCTCTATATATATATATTTATATATATGTGTGTGTGTGTGTGTGTGTCTGTGTCTGTGTGTCGGTGTTTATCTATCTATCTCAGTCTGTCCACATCTATCTATCTATTTATCTATCTATCTCAGTCTGTTCACATTTATCTATCTATCTATCTATCTATCTCAGTTTGTTCACATCTATCTATCTATCTATCTATCTCAGTCTGTTCACATCTATCTATCTATCTATCTCAATCTTTTCACATCTATCTATATATCTATATATATATCTATCTCTCTCAGTCTGTTCACATCTATCTATCTATCTATCTATCTCAGTCTGTTCACATCTATCTATCTATCTATCTATCTATCTATCTCAGTCTGTTCACATCTATCTATCTATCTCAGTCTGTTCACATCTATCTATCTATCTATCTATCTATCTCAGTCTGTTCACATCTATCTATCTATCTATCTATCTCAGTCTGTTCACATCTATCTATCTATCTCAGTCTGTTCACATCTATCTATCTATCTATCTATCTATCTCTCTCTCTCTATATATATATACATATATATGTGTGTGTGTGTATATGTGTGTGTGTGTGTGCGTGTCTATCTATCTATCTCAGTCTGTTCAGGTCTATCTATTTATCGCAATATGTTTTCATCTAGCTATGCATCTGTCAATCTTTCATTTCGTCCTCTTGTATGCATATCATTTTATTCATATCTATTTAATATATAAACAGTTCGCCTATTATAAGTTAGCAGATTTTTCTATATCTTTTGAGTGATGGTTAACAAGCTTGTGTTGAATTCCTATATTTTGGATGAAATTGATTTTCTCATAAGTGTCCAAGTGCTGCGTCTTTGTGCTAGACTAAAGCAAATTTCATAAAATATCAGAGCGAACGAAGCAAGCGCCTTATAAAAGAAAGAGAAAGAAGAAGGCAAAATAATAATAATAATGGGTGGATTGGGAAATAGAGGGAGAGAGAAAAGCAGATTAAAACGGGGATAACGAGAGAGAGAGAGATTGGAGTTTGAATAGAGAGAATAGAAAATGAAAGGGAGTGGGTTCAGAGAAAGGATGATGATATAGAAAGGGAGGAAAAAGAAAAAGACAAGTGATGATAGAGGGGTGTAAAGAGAAATAAAAGAATGTTTTAAGAGTCCCGAATTGCGAACAAAAAGAATAAGGATGGGATTTAGTGAAGGAAAAGAGGTGAGGGAAATGCTTGTGAAAAAAATGTGGCGAGTGCGAGAAAACGAGCCAGCAAAAGTCGACCTTTCATTCCCACCGTCTCCTCCTTTGCCAATATCACGCAGTCGATTAAGAAAGCGAAAGATCAAATCCCCGTCCAACAATTTTGGTCATTAGCTCCAAAAATGCATGCTCGCCTTAATAAGGTTACGAACAAGATCTGCAAACCAGCGAATTAGGCACCGGGTCCAAGACACTCTTTCCCGCCTTTTTCCTCTCAAGCCTCAGATATTTAAAAGCTGCAGAGGAGAGAAGGCGGGTGGAAAGAGTGGACAGTCATTCAGCCTTTTTAGCCTTCGAGAAGCTTCCCTAAATTGGACGTCTGCTCTGATGTTCTGACTCAACCAGTAACAATGCTTTCAGTACTGAACCCTAGATTTGACCCAAGAAAACTTTCAAGCCTTGTGGTAAGTTGTGTCTCACATTTGAATTAGGGGCGAAAGTTTCTTCGTCGACGGTGATCTCTTAAACGACCCCAGGAATCTATGCATGCCACCCCGCGCAAACCACCACTCTTTTATAAAATCCGGTATCATTCCCAACCAATACTACTTCGGTTATTATTATTTTCCAGATGTATCTTCCGGTTATGTAGTTCCAGAACTGTGCCGAATCATCCATTTTCACAGATCAACGAAGGTAACTGAATCTATCCTATAATATAAAACAGAATGTTATTTTACTGGTTATGCAGCCTTCTTTTCCTTACTTAGTTATAAGATATTTTATTACTATGGTACTAAAAAAATATTCAAACGTGGGTCATATTACTACAACAACGGAATATCTCATTAGTAAATAAATTGATCAGGATACTCATACGTAACTGTTTTATTTAGTTTTTGATTTGTATTACCTTTGGATATTTTTTCGGATTTGCTTCTTACATGCTCTACCCAGCGTGTATAATCATGGCTCTCCACAATTTCCTGTCCTTATCAATTCTATTTTTATATATCACTATCCTTCCTACTTCTTGTTCCAGAATCCATCTACACAAGCTATTTAGGTAGGTTACTCGATCTTTCCCTCTTTTCCCCCTGTTGCCTTCCTGTGTGCATCAAATTATCCAAACCCACTTTCCTCATTTTTGCGTTTCAGAAATTTCAATATGTGTTCTTTTCTCTTCCTTTAAAACTCAAAACTTCCTCATTGCTTACATGCTTTCTCAATGTTATTCTCGGTGTCCTTCTGTAGAACCACGCCTCTCTTGCCTCAAGTATCCTTTTTATCTGTGAGGGAATTGTCTAACATTAGACACCAGATGAGAGGATTCGTACAGTATAGCAGTTCAACACTCTTTGTTCTTGTTTCTTAATGTTTGTTGAGATTTTTGAAGATATATTTCACTATTGTAATGCCTTTTCTAACTTTTGCGTCACATTTTCCACTTTCGAGATATTTAAATTTCTGTAATTACATT
The DNA here is from genome assembly GCA_964036315.1 of Acanthosepion esculentum. Classification (NCBI taxonomy): domain Eukaryota; kingdom Metazoa; phylum Mollusca; class Cephalopoda; order Sepiida; family Sepiidae; genus Acanthosepion; species Acanthosepion esculentum. Next base: position 52,289,387 of record OZ038497.1, on the reverse strand, counting down.
GGAACCTTAATTTAACGAACAAAGAAAATCGTCTGTTAAAGCCGTTTGTCCGTTAATTTGAAGCACGTTTTTTCGGGAACTAAAAACACACAGTACAGTACAAAATTGTTTGCGTTCACTGACCTGTTTCACATCCCACTTGTAAACAGCTTTCCTCCATGTCCTTACTTTGACACACTATCATGTGCTTACGCTTATACACAACACCTTTCTTATCTTTGGTAGGGTTCACATCAAACATCACTGCAAAAACTTGCAGTTTTTCCTTACTCCTACGTATATCACTTACAGTTTTTTTACGCCATATTCCCCACATACTCTGGCCACAGAAACTCCCGACTCCAACTTAATAAATTCCAATTTGTCACTAATTCTAAGATCAGTGCGCTTCCTTTTCTCCCCTTCTTTACGATTGGATGCCATAGTAAAAGGCCTGACAAAAAAAACAATACTGTATAGTGTACCAAAATCAGCATAAAATGTTCAAGAGTCGATGCATTTTGTAGACGACAGGCGATCAAGTAAACACCAGCGGCTATTCCCGGAACTACCAGGCTCTGTCTGTTGATTGCACCAGTAAACGACAGAGGATTATTCTGGAACGAACGGACTTTGCTCGCTACGCGCGGGCGTTTTGAGTTCCATATATTATAAATAAATATCACTACCTTGAATATTAGGTGCTTTTTTCGAATCATAATTTTAGTCATATATATATATATATATATATATATATATATATATATATATATATATATATATATATATATATATATACTGGGAGGATAAATACAGCAAACGCCGAAATCTATTATTTCTCTCTTACATCGAGAACATTAAAGATACAGAGACGTTCATTTTTATATTTCAAATTTTTGACATCCGTTGTGACCAGATGTTTACCTTGAATTATGATTGATTGATTGATTGATTGATTATTTAACCAGCATATCGACCTTCGTTGGGCCATTCAATGCTGAAAAAGTTTTTTCCAAAAAGTGTAGTTGGTAATATTATTTTTCAAAAACGTATATCTGGTAATAATATTTTTCAAAAAACGTATAGCTGGTAATAATATTTTTCCAAAAACGTAGAGCTGGTAATAATGTTTTTTCCAAAAACGTAGAGCTGGTAATGTTTTTTCAAAAACGTAGAGCTGGCAATAATATTTTTCAAAAACGTAGATCTGGTAATAATATTTTTCAAAAACGTAGAGCTGGTAATAATATTTTTCAAAAACGTAGAGCTGGTAATGATATTTTTTCATTTTCATTCTGGTTTTTCAAAAACGTATAGCTGGTAATAACGTTTTTCCAAAAACGTAGAGCTGGTAATAATATTTTTTCAAAAACGTAGAGCTGGTAATAATATTTTTCCAAAAAACGTAGAGCTGGTAATAATGTTTTTTTAAAAAACGTAGAGCTGGTAATAATATTTTTTCATTTTCATTCTGGTCTTTTGTGATCTTTATAAAAAAGCAATTATTTTGTTGATAAAATTTAATTGCTTAGCTACTCAAATAAAGTTCAAATATGCGGATGTAGTTTGTCGTCATACCCAGGACGCGGATGTAGTTTGTCGTCATACCCAGGACGCGAATGTAGTTTGTCGTCATACCCAGGACATGGTAAAAACATGGAAGTTCACTATTTGCCCATAGCTGGGACCCCCAACAGGTGCTACCACCCCGGGTCTGGGTGGACCTGGGAACACCAGCAATTAAGAGGTGGTTCCACGCTTCCTCAAAACCTCTTGATCAGAGGCCTTGCTGTTGGATGCAGTTTAACGTCGTACCCAGGACGACCTTGAATTAATCACGTTCAATTTTCAATAAATTTTATTTTTATTTTTGTAGCTAATTGTTTCAGTTATGTCATATTGTAGTAGCATTAGTTTTCCGGGAAACGGAAATATATTATATATTCTTGCATCTAAATTTACCGGCGGAGATTCCGAAATTAGCGCGCTTTCAATACATTTTCGCTTTAATATCTTACTTTTAATTGAAACTGCTTCCTAATATGAAATTATAGTCAGACCTGTTACGATGCACAATTAATACATATTCTTTTATAAAAGATCACTTTTTTGCTGATACAATCTTTTATTTAAATTCCCAGATGTGTTTTGGGGGTTATTTTTGCTGCCTGTTTTTATAAATAACGGCTACAATTGAAAAAAAAAAAAAATAAACATTTTTTTTTAAATTTGTTACAAGTACTTCAGAAACCGAAAACACAAACAACTTTTAGCAATGGATTTTTTTGAACCTGCAGACGCAGGCTCATGCTAACTTGAACGCATCCAGAGATTAAGAGAAATGTTATTTCACTTGTGAATACAGAACAAAAAATATTCTAAATTATCTATCAAAAACAGTTCTATCTATATCCTCTATTTCAAACACTATTTTTAATGGATACTCATATTTGAAATAGACGCCTTGTTTATTTCATTTTACTTTACACTTTGTCTATTACATCTATCGGACTGCGTACTTGAGAAATCTTAATAATAAAAAAGTGTGCTCCCCGGCAGCGTTCTAGGGTACGTCGGATCCAAAGGTGATTTTTCATACAAAGGGCCATACTGTTTCAAACCATGTAAGAATGTCTATTGTCTTTATTCTTTAAATATCAGGTTTAAAATAAATCCATAAATTCTTTAGAAAAATAGTTATTTTTGAAACTATTGATTGTCTTTCTTTCTTTTTTTTTCACTTCGGTGTGCGTGCTAAAATTGGACGAATTACAATTCGAAAATACCGCTAGTCATTTCTTGTACAGGAGTATTGTCTTTTGGGAAAATGGCAACAATTTTTTGGCGAACTCGGGCAAAAAGTTTATGAATCTCCAATAAGAATCACTATTATTTACGAGCACTGACTGAACTTAAATCTTAAAATTTAAATTGATAAAATGCAGGGACCTTGTCTTTTGTGAGAATTGTAACAATTCTTTTTCTGACGGCGAAAATATCTTAAGATTTAAATTGATAAATTATGATTACTCGCAAAAATTTACATTATTCGAACTGTTATCCTCATCTTCATTGCTATATTCACAACTTTTCGGTCGTTGTACGCTCCGGCCTTCTTCAGGTGATTGGAATTTCGAACCGAACCCTTTATTTCGTGGCAATGAAGATGACGATAACAGTCCGAATAATGTAAATGATGCAGGTAATCATAATACTTCATGTCAGAGATATAGACAGATATTGATAAATTATATCTGTCGATCCGGGTAACTTTAAGAGGATTTCGAAATGAACCTCTTTATTAAATCAATGGAGATTGGTTGTTCTCTTTTCTCTATGCATATTTATGGATACTTCATTTTGTTCCTATTTGCTACTGCTCAGTTACTACTTCAACTGAGTCTAAGTCTGTTCTAACCAGAACCATGGATTGATCTCAATTATTTTATTCTTGTTCATAGCATAATTAATATTTCTTTTTAATAAATTCGCATATTCCAAAGGAAACACAAACATCTCAAAATTACATGTCTAATTCTCAACATAGCCTCTTCCAAATCAATAATAACATTCCGTCTTTGAATGATGTGATGTTTATCCACTTCACAGAAGCTTTTTAGCTGTTTTCCGAGTCCTGTACGAGTTGCCTCTTTCGCCTTAACCCATTGTAGAATGGCCGTGAATGCCGGCTTCATAGACCCAAACAGATAAAATCTGCGGATGCCAGGTTAGGCCTGGAAGATGGATGAGATAAAGCCGTCCAGCTATTCGCTGTGATTACGCCTCTGTTCTTTAAGATTTTCTGATTACAACATGACAATGCAGTTGTCATGTTGTAAAAACACATCAGTCATTTTCAAATTTGCATCACCTTCATGCTCGACATAAACATTCACTAAACTCCTATGAACGTCTTCAGCACGTTCTACTTCCAACACGAAAAATCATGACAAGCGTTATACTTTCCATGTATATTCAGAGTGGCAGCAATTTTTTTTAAAGAAGTCTTATGGGTAGGAAAATAGAAAGTAAGTCCGCTCATTTTACTCCTGTTTTTTTTTGTTTTGTTTTATTTGTTTTTTACACATATATACCGGGTGTAACAGCAAAATTGTCTAAATCGTGTAACAGCAAAATTGTCCAGTTGTTAGATTAAGCTCTGAAATGTTGTAACTTAGAAATGTTTAAAGATTTCTTACTGGAATTCTCCAAGGTTTTTATATCACTATTGGACTCTTCTATGAGTAATAAGAATGTATAATTACTTTCAAAGTTTAACAGAGGAATCGTGATGAAATCGATCATAAACGAAAATGACATGTTTATCGTTAATTAATCATAGCTAAGTTTCGAAAATCATGAAGGACTAAAATTGAGTTCAAATATATATATTATTCTAGGATCATTTTCCAACTTATTCAAGACGAGCTTAGCCCTCTCTAAGCTTACTTTCTGTCCTTGATAAACAAGGTGCTGCAAACGTTTCACGCACGTTTGCATTGTCAACTCTTTTTTCACTGCTCTTTCGATTGACATAGCTGAAAATCCTCTCTTACTTACACGCCTTTTGGAGTGAGTTGGATCTTTTCTAATTAATTTCTTAAGCTCTAAGTTGAAACGATGGTCCCTCTTCCTGTTGTTAGCACCTGGTCCAGTTTTCCTCTTTACTGTTCCCTTTTTTGTAAACCTATTCACCTTTCGCTTCATGACTCTTGAATAGACTGAAGACAGAAGCCAGAGTATGTATGTTGGCGACATGACTAAAGGTCTGAATGATATTTTCCTCCCACCATTGCTCAGTTGGGAAGACAGTGTGTCTGACACAAAAAATGTTAACCTTCTGTCTTAGCTGAATAACTCAAAGAGTTTTTTCAGTGACTCTTTCGAAAAATGGTGTCAAGATGGCTAAACGTCTGAAAACTCGGGAAAAAGAAACACAGTTTAGTATTTTTTTAAGATATTAAACATTTTGTGTGATGGACAATTACGCTGTTACACGATTTGGACAATTTTGCTTTTACACCGGTATATATTTACCAATTACTGGCGTTTATTTAAAGAGGCAACTATTTTAGCCACTAAGCAAATACCGATTCCTAGAGTTAGCCAAGTGTGGACCAAGGCAAAATAAAGATCTCGAGGTAAGAATGCGCTGCAGAGGAAATAGATTACGTATCCTGTAAATTCTCTTGGGACTAAAGCTCACCCCAGCTTTCATATATACGATTCATTGCTAAAGACATTGAAAAAAAGGTCGGTTGCTTATAGCGCCCCATAAAGTATCTAACTCTTGCTGAAATGCTCTATCTTTACAAAAGTCAGATCGGATCGAATCAATCGCCAGTTTGTTCATTGTGTCGTGCTAGACAATTTTTCTCGACAAAATCTATCTTACATATTTATAAGTCTACCATTCGTCCATGCATCGAATACTGCTGCGAACACTGGTGTGGTTTTTCTGCTATGTATTGAGATATTCTTGATAAAATCCGAAAAAGAATCTTCAATGTCCTGACATGGCATCTCGGCTTCAGTCACTTTTCAACTGCAGTAATATAGCATCACTCTGCTATTTCTATAAATGGTAATTGTTCTGGTGAACTTTTTATCTATGATACCTAGGCTTTATAAATTAAAGCGCAGTACTAGATTGGCGGCAAGGTCTCATCATTTTACAATTGAAATGACTAGATAAAACCGTAAGTTCTATGCTAACGGTTTCTTCTATTGCACTTTTCGCGTGTGGAATTCTCTTCTGGCTTCTCGCTTTCCAGTCAATCTTCAAAAAGATAAATACAATGTCAATCTTTATCAACTGTCTTTTCATTATAATTCTTTTAATGTTCTCACCTTAATAGTGTTTTTTTTTGGGGGGGGGGAGTTCATATTATCTCACACTGAGCAACACTTTCCATCCTAGTGGCTTTATTGTATTGCCTGGTATGAAATCATGAAAAAAGATGAAAAAATGAAGTGTTGCAGTCATATCTGGGCTGGAGTCGATTAATCATCACTTTCTAGTCTTGACATATTTCAAAAGAGTTTATCTTAACCCTTTTCCCTTAGACAAAACGTCACAAGCCTATCACTACTTCCATAGAAAATGTTCTATTAGATTTAATAGTTCAAACCTTTACATCTAGAACCTGAAATGCCATGTCCACATAGTCGACTCATCGTCATTGCATTGGTAAGAGTAATCATGTCCTAAATCGGCTTCTTCGCAAGAACTGTGTACCTAGTGGAAGAAACTTTCGAAAAGATGCTTAATCTTAACCTCATCAAGTCTACAAGCAACCTCTATCTATCCTACATATAGTCATAATATGCACTTCTTAATCTCTCCCTCTGTTCCCTTAAAAATTATTCGAAAACCTCTACCTTGGGTGTCTCTCGGCCTTTTATTGGGTGAGCAATAATATTTACAAAAAATAAATATTAACTTTTGTATTGACTTGAACACTGGTAGCGAAGATGCCACTATCTCAGTGATTAATAAAATAAAATTCTTCTTTTGGTTTTTATTACTAGTTTCCCAGCCGCCCTGTCGGCTGGGGCTTCAGAATACGCCGACTGTACCTCTGCCAAGAGGTTAGACCTCCCCCCCACACACACATGAGGCGTTCTAGGTATGACGATAAACTTCATCTGGTACCAAGTTTTCTGATCAAGGAATCTGCAGGAGCATGGAACCAACTCTTTATTGCTGATGTTCCCAGTTCCACTCGGACCCAGGGTGGTAGCACCTGTTAGGGTCCCAGCTTTGAGCAAATAGTTAACCGCAAACTGGTGTCAAAACACTTTTATAGTAAAAATACCAGCAATGTAATTTTGAAAAAAAAATACCAGTAATACATTTTTTGAAAAAATATTTAAAGCATTACATTTGACTCTCGACAAAAAAATCCCTCTTTACAAAAATACGTCAATGTAACCTGATTTTTTACCAAGAATACGTATTCTGTTCATACGAAGCTATCCTAAAAATCGTGCTGGTGTTAACCCATTGAGGTTGATATGCCATAAAACAAAATAAGTAAGCCAATAAAACCAGACTCTCAATAAAAAAAGCCTCTTTACAAAAATACGTCAATGAAACCTGATCTGCAAACTGATTTCTTACAAAGAATACGTATATCTATTCATACGAACCTATCCTAAAAATCGTGTCGGCATTAAGTAACTGATTGTGGTTGACATGCCGTAAAACAAAATAAACCAAAGCCTAGTTTTCCAGTACTGTAACAAAATAGAAATATTTAAGGGATTTTGTAACTGTTTTGTTTATATTTTCTGTATGAATAATAAGGAGTGAAATAATGGCTTGTGGCTCGAATTGAAGAGCCAAGTTCGAATTCCAGTAGAGTTCATTACATTCATTTACGTGCTAATACCCTTGGGAAAGGTATGTATCCAACTCTGCCCCCTCCATCATTAGGGGAAATAGTAGAATAGACTGGGTTCTATAACGTTGAGTGGCAACTGTTCTACGAGAAGGAAATGTCGGTATTCAAAACTGTATATATCCCTGGCAAAGCACATACTATGCAGCTATGGAAAGGATTGTTTGCGTTGACAACGGTAGACTTTTTTCTATACAGTTAACGTTATTGCCTCATGTTATAAAAGCGGCATAACAAAGAGATATGGCAATGTGTCAGAGGTTACTTCGAGAAGAAAAGAGAGGAATATGTGGTGAGCCATAATCTGATAACTCTTGAACGGTAAGGGTGTATAAGAGAAGTATCAATATCGAAACTGTTCAAAATGACCAGAGCGTCTATTCAAATATGAGTATCCGCTAAAAATAATGTAAAGTGATAAAATATGTCGAATTATAAATAAAAATCCATTGCTTCTTTTTAAAAAGCTTTGTTTACGTTTCAGATACAAAAGTGAATAGGTATAATTTTCGAAGAAATCTGAAAGAGTAAAGTATACTTAAAAGGCGGATAGGACGATACCCGGTTTTGAGGGCCGAGTGGTCAAAAGCACCCCGGATCAAACGACTTTTTTTTTTCTTATAAAGACGCATGCAGGTTCGTATCCAGCCGGGGAGGGAGGGTCGTATTTTTCTTTAATAAGATTTCTCGAATGTTCATGACGGTTGACGAAATAAAATAGTTTAAAATAAACGTAGCATCCACTCAAATATGGCTCACCACTAAAAATAACGTTGAAATAAAGATATTATTATAATCAACATCACTATTATTATTATTATTATTACTTCGAGAATAAGGGAGGAAGTTGTGGTGAGCCATAATCTGATACATCCTGAAGGGTAACAGCTTATAAAAGGAAAAGTACCAATATTATTATAATCAATATCATCATTATTATTATTATTATTATTATTATTATTATTTCGATAATAAGAGAGGAAGTTATGGCGAGCCATAATCTGATACGTTCTGAAGGGTAACAGCTTATAAAAGAAAAAGTATCAATATTATTATAATCAACATCACTATTATTAATATTATTACTTCGAGAATAAGAGAGGTAGTTGTGGTGAGCCATAATCTGATAGATCCTGAAGGGTAACAGTTTATAAAAGAAAAAGTATCAATATTATTATAATCAACATCATCATCATTATTATTAAAGTTTATCGGCTTTCCAACTCCTCTCGCCTGTACGATTTCTAAGCGCTTGAAAATTACAATCATAATCCTAATAGTCTTTGATTATCTCTCGCACAAGTAATATCTGTTATAATAAAAGAAGGTCTTTCCAACAATAGCATCTCAGCTATTATTTTCTTTACGGCTAATAATTTCATAGTCTCGTATGCGAGTAATCTTACCTTTGTCGAGAATTAATGGCAGGTGGCCGGGGAGAGAGAAATGTGCCAATAGCCGGGCTGCGATTACGTAAGTCAATTTTACTCAGAAATTGTCTATTGAAAAGAGAATGCGAGCATTGTGCCGGCACAGACAGGCCATTGTGGCGGCTTAGTCCAGACTGTGCAGCAATCAATAATTTCTCATTGATGTCCACCTAGGATACACTTAGACCCCTTTTGTTACTTTGGGACTGTCGGGCTGGGGTCAAGATAGTGAAAGCGAAAATCTTTAGACCAAATGTCGATTGGCTTTTTGATGCTATTCGCTGACACTGACGCGACGCCATTACATCTTATCTTTTCCGAAAGGATTTGACTGAAAATAGGAATCATATTTGCTTATTCCGTTCTGAGAGAGAATGAAAAGTATGTGTGTGGTACAAGGGCACTTTTTAAAATCAGTGACTCTTCAGAGTCAAAATTGAAATCCAAAGACTCGATGAAATCTAAATAGCAACAGAGCACTTGATACGCACTATTTAATGTAGCGTAATGGATTTCTGCTCGGATCAAGGAATCGGAGAGCCGAATTCGAAATTCAATCAAGTTCGTTGCAGTCTCTTTTTTTACTGATATGCACTGGTAGGAAAGAAGTCACTATCCCAGTCACTAATAAAATACAATTCTGCTTTTTTTTTCTTATTGCTAATTACAGACTACGGACGACCCCTAAACAGACTTTGTCCTAAAGCCTTAGGTACCTTCTGGCCTAGGAGAATGAACACTCTGAATTCAAAAATGTACGTAACCCTGGCAAAGAGGATACTATGCAGCTAAGAAAAGTATCGTTCGCATTGACTCAATGATCCAGACTACGGTCGACTCCATAACAGACTGTGTTCTATAGCCTTGGGTAAAAACCGGTCTAGGAGAAGTAAAACTCTGAATTCAAAACTATATGTAGACCTGGTGAAGAAGTACTATGCAGCTAAGAAAAGGATCGTTCACAATGACGCGATGACCCCGACTATAATCGACTAATGGTGGTCCTGGGTTCGCTGTAGATCTTTCGATGTATCGACGCTAAATTTTCATCTCAAGAATTTTCTTTGTGAAAACTTGGGTACGTGCCAGACATATTTTCAATAACTATTTAATGGGCACATAAACGTTATGGGTTTTCGGTCACAATGCGTGACATACTCTGAATGGTCGGTGGGTATTGGCAAATTACTCATTCGTGTAGAAATGAATGCTGTACTGCAATTTCTGGTCTGCATGGTGCTCAGCATGTGCTAAAATCCTTTCAGAATATGCCAGTAATTTATGCATATTACCTTTTGCTGTATTTTTAATAGATTTTCTATCAACACAAATTTCTTTGTTTCTCCTTCTACATAGTATTCTCTAAGTATTTACTACGAGGCGAAGAAAAAAATTATCCGGACGTTTGCCGTAATATATATTTAACTTTGTCACACTGCCTTCTGCTCATGCATGCTTATAGTTGGTACTGTTGTGGTCACGTAATCGAAGCTTTGAGCCTGATCGCACTAGTTTTCTTGCTGCCGTTAGAGTCTAAACGTGACCGCGTCGCGAGCGTCTGACGCCTTGCCCGTTTATTTCAGCTCTGGCAGTTCACAGTATTTCCGTGTAAGTAAACAAAAATGCTGTGTCAGACGATTCTCCTGTTTGTCTCTTTATTTGAGTCGAATCTTAATCAAACAGGACAAAAATTAAAAGATGAAAACAAATTCCTGTTGACGGCATGACATTTTAACTCTCTTATCAGTAAAGCTCAGTGTACGGAAGATAACGCTAAGATCTTAAGATACTACAAAGTGAAGGACAATGCAGATCGGAAATAAAAAGACAAACTAGAAGCCAATTCAGTTCTTTCTGGGGGATTTTTGTTTTGTTTTGTGTTTTGTTTTTTCAAAGTAAACGAAGCCTACAAAAAGAAACACAGAAAATGATTTTAACAGTACGAAAATACCTAAAAGAAAAGATTTAAAAAACAGAAAGAATGAACGAAATTCCTGCCAAATGAAAGTCAGAGGGTCGTGTGTGTCAAACGAGAACACTAGATGAGGTTGATTTATATATTCATGAATCTTTTTTTATGCATTCGTTTCTCGGTCTGAGAGCGCATCGTTCGATACTGCTTTTAAAGGACAAATGAAAAACAACAAGAAACATGACAGGAAAAATAAACGAAAGAGAGAGCGAGAGAAAGACAAAAGCCGGGATCCATTTCAGTCGGAAGCCGTCATTCTGTCATGAAAACAAAGAATCAAAGACGCGCATAAAAAGTGAAATTATCAATAATAAAAACGGCTGGGATGCTTGTATACGTAGTTTTGTTTTGGGGTTTTTTAAATTGCACTTGCTACTCTTCCGACATTAACTACGTCTTCCTCCTATTTTTCTTCTCTACTTTTTTCTCTTCATTCTCTTCAGCCATTTCCTTGTCTTCTACTTCTAATTTTTGTCTCTATCCTTCTTTTTCTTCACTCTTTTTCTTTCTTCTTCTCTTCTAATTTTATTTCCTTATTTAGTCTTCCTACGTCTCCTCTTTTTTTTTCCTCTTCAATTCTTCTTGTTCTTCGCTGTCGTCTTCTTCACTCACATCTTCATTTTATTTTCTTCTTCTTCTTCTTTGTCGTCGACGTCGTCGTCTTCGTTTCCGTCTTCTTCAATCTATTTATGTCTTACTACCTTCACGTCTTATTTTTTTCGCTTACACTTCTAATTCTTCTTTTCCATCTTTGTCCACTTCTTCGTCCTTCTCTTTATTATTATTATTATTATTATTATTATTATTATTGTTGTTGTTGTTGTTGTTTTTGTTGCTGGTATTGTTGTTGTTGTTGTTATATCAAACAAGAATTAATTTTGATTATTGTCTCCATAATACAAACGGAAAAGACTGAATACAATATGTACTTTATATATCGTATTAAAATGCTCGTCTGGTATTTAAATGTCTTGAAATATGTTCCACCAGTGGAATAATGGTTATTGGTTAACTGCAGATATAAACGTGGGGTCTTTATTCCAATATTGGTTTATAATCTTGAGACGGGCTGCAAGTCGCCTCTACTAGACCTTGAGTTTTGTCACCACTGGTTGGTCTTCTGCGTTGTCCTTATGCCAAGCTAAGCTGGGTAAATAACATTTTTCTTGCTTGTCCGCTTTTTCTTCCAAAATTTTTCTTGTCTTGATTTTCCGCTAGTTCTGGTGTGCAGCGTCTTCTCGTTCCTTTTATTTTTTAACAAGGGATTTTCACGGACTGTCTCGTAAATTGTGCCGACGAAAAGCTCTCTGTGTAATTACTGATAACAATATTTCGCAGAACCAAGCCCAATCGATTAGTTTTGCATCCGTTTATGAGAGTAGATAAGGCGAAAGCCATTATACCAACAACGGTCAGCGAGATTACTGTCTCAGTTTTATTACAGGGTCTTTACAGATTCTTCTTCTACGTTCCGTGTCTCTTCGGGACGTGAGTATGGTTCTCCACAACTTCCTATTCTTTGTAACTCTTAGCAATGTTTGTCTTTTTTTATCACTTCCATTCACTCTGTTGCCATCCATTTACATAAACCTGTTAGGTAAGTAATTCGTTGTTTCCGTTTACCCCGCTTGCCTTCAATATGCCTTGTGAGTGTCAAATTCTCCAAACCCCCTTTCCTCATTATGTGTTTCAGAAAAAAAATTGGGGGGGTGTATACATTTTCCTTGAAACTTCCTCGTTGTTCCGCTCATGGCATACTCAGCATCCTACTGTAGAATCACATCTCTGTTGCCTCAGTTCTCTTCCTCTTAAAGAAATTGCACAGCATTCATTACCATATCAAAAGACTGACATTACGCAGCTGTTCCGAACTCTACGTTTTTAACGAAACTTTCCTGATTCTATTTGTATTATTTACATTGTTCGGACTGTTGTCCGCATCTTTATTGTCATATTCAAGACGTTTCAGCCGTTGTACGCTCCCGCCTTCTTCAGGTGACTGGAATTTCCAACTGGACCCTTTACTTCGTCCACCGGGTTACATTGTTCTAGTTCTACGTGCCATGCCTCTTCCGGATGTCTCAGTTATCTCCCTTTAATTCAACTCTCCAAGTTTTTGTTCACCACTGCATTAGCCAGGTATTGAACTCACAAGTCTTTGGACTCTTTGGTTACTGGATTCAACCAATGCTTTTATACACTGAGTCATGTTTCTTCCTGTTACTTAATACTTCTTTGTGTTTAGGGAACGGCGTTTTCCAATGCAGCTTCGGATTTCGGTGTCACATTCGTCGTGGTTTGTAATAAAGCCCTCTTTTGTCCTTTCTGTTCCCAATTTCCTTAAAATCTTTATGTCGCTTATATTCTCATCACCCTTCTGTAGAACTACATCATTGTTGCCGCTAGTCTTGTCTTCATCGGGGTGGAAATTTCCCAGCATAACATCTGAAATCAGCACTGTTTTCTTTGCTTCTCACGAAATTTTCATGTTCCTTGATACGTTGTTTACGTTTTCGAAGGCATCTTTTGCTATATCAATGCCTCTTCAAATATCTCTATCACATTTTCTGTCATCTGTTAGGACAAATACAGTGTGTCCGTCAGTGGGAATCAAACTGAAGAATGCTCATCCCCTGGTACAAATTTCGGTTTAAATATTCCGCCATGCCACGCCTATTGTAGCGACCCACCCTCGAGCAGCTTCTTCCCACGAACCCCTACCCTGTGGAAGCGACTCCCAAGAGGTTGCTTCGTTGATCACTACAATCTTAATCTGTCCAAGTCTAGGATTAAACAATATCTTCAGCACTTATCCACGAAAGCTGTTCTTCTTATTTTGTAAACCGCTACCAAGAGTGGCCCTCGACCTTTGTACAGGGTGAACACTCTCTCATCCATCTTTCATCTGTTTACTCGTCGACGAGGGGTTAGAACAATCCTTTTCCGACCATGGTCTCGCCATGAGTGAAATTGGGTAGACGGAGTTGTTTCAAAGCCGCAGATGGTGGTGTTAGCACGAAATCACTAGCCATAGTGACCGAGGATTTGAGTCAACTGGCCTTGTTCCTACTGAGGCTTTTCTATCTCCCAGAAACTGTAACTAAAGTCCTCTCTCTATAGTTGCAATATAAACTACAGGTGGACTCTGAACAAGCTAGTCCTGGGTATGACGATAAACGACATCCAGCAGCAAGCCCACTGATTGCGAAATTGGAGGAGCGTGGAAACACCTCTTAATTGTTGTTGTTCCCAGGTCCAACTTAATCCGGGGTGGTAGAACCTGTTAGGGTCCCAGCTATGGGCAAATAGTAAACCCCTGGGCAAAAGCACAATGAAAGTATAAAAATACATTTTTATTTTAATAATAATAATATATATATATATCTATAGTAAAATTGCCATCAGTATTTATTCATAGTAAAATGACCAGTAATACGTTTTATAGCAATACAGTTAATAGAATTACCAACAATACATTTTATATGGAGATGAAAGCTTACAGCTGCATTCAAAATATTTAGATGTCAGCATTAAATAACCCATAGAGGTTGTTATGCCGCTAAATAAAATCAACCAACTGACTGAACAGGCGTCTGCATTAGGGATTAACTAACCATCATAGAAGATGGGTGTACTCGGAAACAAGCAGTCGGTCATTATAATACCATTATTTCAGACAAGTGATATTTAATGAGATAGTTTGTCACATAAAAGAATGTTGCCAGGACAAACAATTGAAAATAGAAATTCGTGGTTACTGAATAAAATAATCTATTTAAAGGAACACAAATAAAATATTCAATCATCAATCATCATTTTAAAAACATTTATTTATTATTGATTGCTTTTTTATGGCTTATCAACCTTTTTGTTAACACTGATTTTGTCGTTTTCAATAAACGATCTACAAGTTTCAAATATTGTTTTTGTCATTTTTAATCTGTAGATAACGATTATAAAACGGTACTTGTTAGTCTTCGCTAGACTCAAGAAGAGTTGGTAATTAGATGAAGACCGAGAGAAACATGTGAATATTAACATATTTGTTTTACCCAGCCGATGCATATTCGGCTAAAATTATTGGCTGTATGTGACAGCATATGAAAGACCATATATTTTAAACTGAGCACTTGTTTCTTGACTTACAGCCATATTACTTTGAAACACTGCTTCGGGTTCGATTTCCGAAGTTATGCAACGTCGCGCCTGGTCAGTGCTTAGATGGGTCATCACTTGGGAATACCAGGTGTGAAGGCTTGGATGTGCGGATGGTGTAATGGATAACGGCTCAGAATTGGAAGTTAGAGAGCCGAGTTCCAATTCCAGTCGAGTTAGTTATTTTTACTCTTTTGAATAAATACCCTTGGGAAAGGTAACAATCCACCTTTTCTCCCCCAGCTAAAGGTTAATTAGTAGTACATGAATCAGTAAATCATTATTATCTCCAAAAATCTTTGAAATCTAAAAACATTTCCCCCTCTTTATATAACATGCAAAAGACTGATAAGCCGTAAATAATAACTCAGTCAACCAAAGAAAGACGTAGAGAAACAGGGAATATCCTTTTTTTGTATTCTCTTTTTTTTAGAGGGGGGGGCGATAATCCACCCGATGCATTTTCAGCTAGGATATTTTGTTGTTTGAAACCGGATACGGAAGAATATATTTTTCAAACTCAACTGTGTCGTAAATTACCGTTACTTCCATGTTTTATTTTTTGTTTTTTGTTTGTTTTTTTTTGGCGGGGGAGTGATATTCTCCTTGATATTTCTTCTAAGACAGTGAAAACCCTTTGTTAGACGCAGGAGGCTCTACCCTCTTCTTGGAGAAGTATAGGTTATTAACCTACCGCGCTGACCTAATGCACGTTGACAGGGGGTGGATGTGATACCTATGTGTGATCATGTCTTTAAGATTTATGATTAACCAAGGGTATTTGCATAAGTGAACGTAACGAAGTCGACTGGAATTCGAACTCGACTCTACGATTTCTCATATCGACCCATTATCCATTGCACCACCTGCACAACCAGGCTCACAGTATCTAGTATTCCCAAGTGCACTTCCAAGTACTGAGGAAGGACGACGATACTTATTTGCAGTGCTCGGACCAAAAGCAATGTTTCAAAGTGATATGGCCGCAAACGTCTTAACATTCAACAAGTGGCAAGTCAAATTTTCAAAATTAGTCAAATAGCTTTCCGAATATCCCTGTCTGTTAACTACAATGATTTTGTAGTTTTAGTCATACTATTTCTGTGAACTATAAACAGTTTTATTTGTTTAGTGATAATAAAACGGAACCTATTTTTGTATATCTGTCTATATTTCTGAGATGAGGTATTTATTTAAATGATTTACATTGTTCGGATTGTTGTCCTCATCTTTGTCTCATTCACGACGTTTCGGCCGTTGTACGTTCCGGCCTTCTTCAGATGCTTTTAATTTCGAACTGAAAACTTTATTTCGTCTACAGTTGTAGATTGCTCTAATTCCAAGTGCCATGCCTGGTCTGGATTTTTCAATTATCTCCCTTTAACTCAACTCTGCAAGTTTTTGTTCACCACTGCCGTAGCCAGGTATTGAACACACAACATTTTGGGTCTAGTCATTGGATCCAACCAACGCTTTTAGGCTATGTTTCCTTCAATCTGCTGATACATGTCCTACTAATTAACCCATAGCTGGAGAGAGAAGAAATGGATCCATAACTTTTTCAATGGTATTTGCGCGTAAGTAAATGTCACTAACCCGACTGGAATTAGAACTTGGTTCTCCGATTTCCAAATCCGACCCGTTATCCATTACACCACCCGCACATCCAAACTTACACCCATCTAGATCCTGACATGGCTTGACGTAGTTTAAACCTGTCATGAAATATATCTGCCTCTGTTCGGAAATTATATGAATTTACCATACTCTCCACGCAGGTTTACGAAGGATTTAATTTTTTTTTTTTTTGTTGTGTCACCTTCTGATTTATCCATATTTTACTCTCGAAGCCAGTATGGACACAGATCAGTGAAGATACTTTATGCCAATGCTCTCCTTCTCTAAGGTTGGTTGCAAGCTTAAGTTAGAGAGATCAATGATGTTGCTTTTTTTACCTATAGCATAGGATTATTTTTCTAAAAATTCTACAACTACAACTTCTTTTCTGGGATATGATTTAGTAAAGTTTGATTAATTAAAAAGAAAGAAGAAGAATCAGTAAAATTGGCCATTACTTCGCTGAATATATATCATCTGTGCAGCTATGGGTTTTATCGGATAAAAAAAAAGGAAATAAAAAAGGAGCCAAACGTTTATTTAGTATTGGCGCACTGTTTGCATTCTGTCGTGTCCCTGCGTAAATGAAGTTTATGTGCAAAATAAGGAACTGTTGGTTCTGGAAACAAGCCGAAAATTTCGGGAAGAAAATATTTAATATTTTCCCATCATAGAAATCGGTAATGATCTTTTTGGACAGATTCCAAAAGCACTTCTCAAAGCAAGTTATGCTTCCAGCATAACGAGGATATATGTCGACAAGATTGAGGATATACGTACAAAACAATAAATAATGTTCTATCGTTCAGTTCTTCTATGTATTGACGTGGGAATTTGTTTCATACTGATTTTATGCAGACTGTCTTTAAATTCCATCCTTATTCAAATGGGTTCGTTTCCAT
Source organism: Acanthosepion esculentum (assembly GCA_964036315.1). NCBI lineage: Eukaryota > Metazoa > Mollusca > Cephalopoda > Sepiida > Sepiidae > Acanthosepion > Acanthosepion esculentum. Next base: position 52,271,929 of record OZ038497.1, on the reverse strand, counting down.
CTAGCTTTGGCTATGTGAATGGAACTTGATTGTACAGAAACAGGCACTATACATACGCATATATATATACGAGGTCTGTTCAAAAAGTATCGGAACTGGTGCGTTAAAAAAAACGCATGACAATGTAGGATATCAGTTCAGGAAAGACATTTGGCCTCCGCTGGATCAGTGTGTGAGCGGAAATATGTGATAGCATAAACAGGCAATACATTCTGTGGCTAAAATAAATAGGGCGCAGAGGTGTCCTGGGCAGAAGGAAATGCGTGCTTGCGTGAGCGCATGCCGGAAGAGACGTGGCCACACGAATCTGCGTAGGCGTAAAGTTGCGTAGGTGTCCAAATGTTATTTAACCGGTCCGATTCTTGATGTGGACAGAGAGGCTGGCTAGAGGTTACACTGAAAATTTTGTGTGCTCAATCCTAATTTCTCTGATTCTCCCTCACTCTACCCATTCGCCGTAGCTCAAACAGTAAAGATATTTATATATTTTTATATATAAGCGTTCGTCGCCTTGTTTGATCCCAGCAGCATTATACTACAACAACTTCTGAAGACTCACACTTTATCCAGCGTCGTTTCTATTGTAGGAAGCGTTTCTGGAAGTTTATTAGCGGGGAGAGGGATAACGAGCAGCTGCCATGCTGCATTATGTTAGATTTCCTTAACGTCTTGACATCTTGTTCATTTTAAGTGAGATTTGAGTTTTGAAGAGGAACAAGTTGCATGTGCGAGATGTGAGAAATATGGCGGTTGCCGGACCTGGAGAATATTGTCACTGATAGAACCTCTGCGATGTGGTGTACGACCACACTCTACACACTTCCTTCCAAGTACCGTTATAACCAACAGAAGTGATCAACAACATTATAACTTGGTGTGTATGTGCGACAGAGCCCAAAGCCAATCTCTTCCGGGGGGGCGTAATTTAACTCCGTTACCATAACGACAGTCCCGATGCTTTTTTGATCAAACCCCATATGCTAGCGTACAAAAACTTTAGGCCACCTTGGTAAAATAATTACTTTTGTTAATCTTACCTCAAAATTGGGAGTGATGAGCAGTATGCCTTTGTTTCTTGAAATTTCAAAGCACCTTACCCTTCAAAGTCAAACTCTATCTTTGTTTCGTCAGAAATTTTAATCATGATATTAATGTAAAAAAGGGAGCTAATGTTCAACTACAATGGATTTCCAAGGCAACTTACACTAATGTTAATAAGATGGAACAATTCCTGCTTGGAAATTTGCATATTATTATGACTTTAGCACCTCAGATATTTCATTAACCCAATAGTTTGCGTGGCACATTTTCCGCCTCAAGCTAAATAAAGCCGTGTATCTTCTATTACATGAGGCCCCTACGAAAACGCAACAACCTATTTTCCAATCCTCAAGGGCCACAGACTCCACTGATAAAAGTATACTGCTAAAAAGTGTATAATCATTCTATGTAATTATCCTCAAATCTTTTGCATGCCAGTTTATGGTCGTTATCAAAAGGGACAGTTCGAGATAAGGGCTATGAAATGGAGACGTCAAAATGAAACAACAGAACCTAACTATATGGGAAGAGTTATAACAGACAATGGAAAATGGGGAAACCAAAATCTGATGGGCATTGGAATAGTAAAAGATGCCTTTCAAAAACTAAGCATAGCATTAAGATCCAGAAATATTTCCAATGTATCCACAGACACTACTGATACAAACACTCTGCTAAACAATGTTAACTTCTTAATAAGATAAAAGGTGCATAATCATTTTATGTAGTTCACCCCAAATCTTAGCATGCCAGTCTCTCTCTCTCTCTCTCTCTCTCTCTATATATATATATATATATATATATATATATATATATATATATATATATATATATATATATATATATATTTGCAGCATGTTTCCATTGAGATACAGTGGTGTTCGATAAAAGTGACTCACCTGATTTCTTTTACTTAAAAATATTTTCGCCTATTGTTTTTGGGGTCAAACTAATTTTTAATCTTACTAATATAAAGACCCCTTCCCGACCACCTAGTAAAAATTTTTTTCTCACCCTAAGGTATTCTATTGATAATTATAATTTTGGATATAAATGAGATTTAGGGAAAAACCCTGTGCAAAAAAAAAGTGACTCACTTATTTCCTGCAACTAGTAATCAATAGTAACATAACCGAACAGCTTTAAATAAAGCATAATAGAGGTATAATTTATTTATAATAGGTAATATAGTTCGAAATATTTAATAATCTATGGGTCCTCCTTTATTTTGAATAAACTTTTCAACCCTTTTTGGCATTGACTTGAATAGGTTCTGGCAAACTCCAAGCATTGAATTCCATTCGGATATGAAATTCACAATCAAATCCTCTTTGTTGCTCAACTGCTTTCTCGAGAGTCTGTACTTTATAATGCTCCATAAGTTTTCTATGGGGTTGAGGCGGCCATGTCATAACACTCACCTGCTTCTCATCAAAGTATTCCTTCATCAATTTTTATTTGTGACATAAAAATGAGCTTGGTGGGGTCGATTTGCACCCTTTCAGCCGAAGGGAGCAGACAAGACTCTAAAATTCTCTTGTACTTCTCGCTCCTGAGGGTCTTTTCAATAGGTTTTAAGAAACCAGTTCCATGAAAGGAAAAGCATCCCCAAAACATTATACTGAACGGATGCTTGACAGAATTTACTGCTAAATTCAAAGAGCTTTCAAAGCTCCTTCTTCAGATTTTAGATCGCTTATCCTTTGAATTTAGCTCAACTTTCGTCTGAGAAGAGAAAATTTAGTAAAAAAAATCAGGTGAATTAAATTTATCGAACAGAACTGTATTGAATAATTTGAACAAGTTTTGTCTACTTATTTTCTTTTGGATCCTTTCATATTCACAGACTGGTTTTTTGGTGCCATTATTAAAGGCAGAGAGAAAATTACCGCATTGATACATATTATTTTATTCTGAGGAATTTCGACATAGCACAATATCATAATTAGGGTGTTGCTTATTTCGAGACAAATATTGTAGTGTTCATCATTTTCAAAGAAATATATATATATATATATATATATATATATATATATATATATATATATATATATATATATATATATATATATATATATATGAAGTGCGACTAGACATCCGATTGCTTCAAGCCCGGATCGAAACACGACTGATTTGGCATCAGTCGGAGATTTTACTCCTGAGGTATCAGCGCCCTGTAGAGAGGAAGGCGAATTTTTGCGTATTTATTCTTTGAATAAACACGCCAGATAGATAGATAGATAGATAGTTGATGAAGTTAAGTTAATCAAATATTGCCTTTTGATAATGCTAGCCCTCTTAAAAGTTTTGAATGCTGTTAGTCAGGTTCTCCTCTAGGCTTAACATCTAGTCACGTATCACATCCTTTAAAATGCTTAAATCCCCTTGGAACAGTATGGTTAGATATTTTTCTCTCCACTTCTTGAATTGTGTAAATAATGTCAGTATCTTTGATACCCTGTTTTAAATAAAGCGTGGAGATAATTCAAACCTCAAGAGCCACTCCAGGCAGAGGGTTTTAAAATGTTTTTTTTTCTTTATGAATGTGCGAATTGTAGATTAAGAAGGTATGGGGGCAAATAATGGTTTACCTTATGTTCAGATTGTAAACGTTCGAGAAAGTATCCTCTCCGAGGTATGTTCCACTAAGCATCGAGTTTACGGTCAAAACACGCGGAAAACACCGGTTATTCACCGAAGTTAAGCAATGTCAATCACGGTCAGTACTTAAATGGTGACTTGATTGTGAAAACCGGGTACGGTAAGCCACTTTCTACAATTCGAAATATGTTTTGGCTTTAAATAATCGAAAAAGGGTTGATGAACGTTGTGATAAGCGAATCAACGAATCTATCCACAAAGCATCGGCATTTGGAAAAAAAAAGCTGTCCTCCTTACCAATGGAATATGGAAGGGGCGAGGACTGTTCGACCCCCCCCCCCCCGGTGTATATGCCATGGCGGGTCTTAGTGATAGAATAACGATAGGCTTGCGATGGTGCATATATTAAAAAGGGTTGCAGGGTGCAAAATTATTAATCACCTCTTCCTAAATCTTTTGAAACTGGAAAGAGGGTGTTAGGCAATAAAATAAGTAATAGGACTTAAACCTAATGCTAAACAGGGAAGAGAGGACAAACCTCTATTCCTGTTAAAAATACCGGAGAGGAGTGTGAACCGGGCGCATCTATCTATTTCTATTCATTTGTTACTTAATTCTTCCCTCAATAGGAATAGACTTGGTGATAAAATCAAAGTTTAATTTATATGTAAATTAAAGACACTGACAACTGATTGAATTCATCTGCTGAATCGAAATCAGGATTCCCTTTGAAATCGGAGCCAGGGATTTGATGTTGTGCGTTTGTGACACAACTGTTAAAACGTAACAGTAGCGTGAATTTTAATGTTTATACATATGCAATTCTGGTTTCTACTCCAAAACAAATAAACCTACGACCGAGTGCTGAAAAGTTCTCGACCCGAACAAGAAGCCCTTCATGCAAACATTCTCATGTTTGGTTGATTGTACAGCTTTTCTGAAGTGTGCCAAGCCGATAATTTTATTATGTTAATATATTGGAAAGGACAATAGATATGATAGCGTGTGAAATTTATTTATCGTCACAAAGCACAATCGTATCTGTAAATCATGGCATCGACAGGCCCCACCGGGAACGACTGGGTGGTCAAGATGCCATTCACAGAATAGCAATACAACAGCTCTGATATTATACACTTGCTCATGGGATAGCCTCCTTAGTAGTTATTCGAGATCCCTAAGTATCAGGCGGATAATGTAATGATATCAGCTGTCAGGTTATACCTTTCTAAGGACACACCAGCAGCTCATCACAGTGATCGCTTTGACAATTATCATTCTTGGCCAAGAATGTCAGTTTAATGGCGTGGAAAATCCAAGGTTCCCAAGAACCAAGTCAAACAAGGATACCGAGGAGCGAGAGACTGCTCGCTGCCACACAAAAGGAATATGTCCGTTAGAAGGATCGCCCTCCTCAACTACACTAACCTAAGCCTTGCTCGTCTACAACAGAAACATACAACAAGAATAAAACTTGCCTACTGCCACAATTTTGCCGGATGGTTTTATTTCACGAGTGGCGATCTGGCCGAAGAGTTATTTTGCAAGCCACAAGCGTTTGACTGGAAGGGGCTGCACCTTGAAAACGAACCTGGTGTCTGGTCTGAGCTGAAATGCTACAATAATACCAACCCAGGAAAACGTTTACACTCTTACACTCCAAAAAAACCCTACTCGGAGTGAAAACGTGTCCTCTATCCTGATAATCAAATCATCTTTAGAGAGTCGCCTAAATTCTGAAAGATATATGGCATTAGAAAAATCCGTTTTGGTAGCCCAATAAACCAATTCTCCCTGTGTTATCACTCGAAATATTCTTCGTGCCTGATATGTTAAATTTGTTAAATGGTTATTTTTTTTTTAGAGAGAATTGGAGAGTCAGGCATTGGTACGCAACCGAGACATTGTGAGGGAGCTGGTCAGGTGATGGGAATGATGATGATGATGATGGTGATGATGTATTTCTTTTCAAATGGCAAGTTTTAAGACGGACCGCTCGCTTTCAGTTTAAATTCTAATGCATCGCATTTTTTTCGACCATTATTTTCTCTTTATTTAGCCTTGCGCCATACTAAACGAAACTTGAAAGACATCATGAGCAGGCTGGAGTTGATTTAATGGTTGCCTATTTGACATTTCTTAGAGTCTTAATATATTTCTTTCTTTATTGATTTCTTTTTTTTTCTTTTTTTTTTTTTTTTTGAATGGATTGCAGATGATCTCCCGCGATTATTGAATCAAATGAAATGGTGAAACGGCGAATTCTAGTCTTAAATTAAAAGACTCAGTCGTTGATCTAGCCCCTTCCCATTGACCAACATCATGGCTATTCGGTAATTTCTTTTTCGTCTCAATTACTCCATTGGAAACTTAAGTTCGCTTTCGTATTTCCCTGCACACAATCTTTTGTTCTCCGCTTTTGGTCAAACCTCTTGAACGTGCCGATGAGGACAAAGACGTTACTCTGTGCTACGTTAGCCAAACAGAGAAAATAGTCGAACAACAGAGACGAATGATGAAATAAGGGACTGCTCTTCGATAATTCGGTTAATATTACAAATCGGCTACACTATAGAAATGCCTTTGAAAGTTGAAAAGAAAGCTAAAAAGAAAAAAAAGAAATGAAGTTATCCATAAAGATGCAGGATAAACGTAACTCCGATGAACATACACAATGTGTATGTTACATGTATATGTACATGCATATATAATATGTTTACAATATAATAAAATTACTATGTCTGGTCACTCTACTAATGCGACTGTTTCGTTGCTAACAAAGAAGAAAGTACTGAACTGATATCTGTCCGCCATTTTGGCAGTGAATGTTGGACGGTCTCCTCAAAGCTGATGGAGAGACTCGAGGCAAGAGATGTGTGATTCTACAGAAGGGTGCTAAGGATACCGTGAACCGAACATGTGAGCAAAGATGAGGGTTTTGGATAGGATGCAAACAAAGAGGAAACTTATACTTAACATCAGGAAGAAGCAGCTGAAATTTCTGGGACACGTAATGAGAAAGTAGTGCTTGGAAAACCTGATACTCACATGGGGATAGAGGGAAAGAGAGACAAGGGAAATCAATGCAGAACATACTTAACAGGCTTAAGCAAGTGGGTGGCAGAACAGGGTCTGGGAGAAATAACCAAAAGTTATTGAGAGCTACAAGGGGCAGGAGGAAATGGAGAACCATAATTGCCTACGTCCCGAAGTGACACGGCACGTAAAGGAAGACCATGTAACTCAATACTACCTGATACATGATTGGGTCATCAACGACTAAACCGGTTCTGCCACCAGGATTTTCTGGCGAGAGAAGGGCGGCTAGACATCCAGAAGGATAAAAAAAACGTGTAAAATGGTGGATAAAACTTCTTGGGGAGAAGATTTTCTGAATTGAAGTCGACGGCCCCGAGAGTTCCGCCGATGTCCCTGACCAAGGCGAGCCTTAACCCAGAGGAGTATGGACTCCGTCAGCTACACTTGCTGAAGATGCGCTGCGCAGGAAGCCATACCTCTTTGGCTTTCAACTCAAATATCTGGAGGAAACAGGTTAGGTATCAGCTACGTAGCAATGCTACGACCACAGCCCGCTAGGAGACTGATGGTGATGCAGATAATCGACATTTAATTAGCAAAAGAGCGAGTTTTGGGGAATTTTGCTAAAACCTGTCCATTCACCATATTTCTGAAGGTTTTAGTAATGTCAATAAATTGTTAAATGATCCTATTATTGAGTGAATTTTTATTATAAAAAGTGTTTATCGGGAGTGGTGTATTCTCGAAACTTTGAAGTCGGTCGAAAGTTAAGCCACTCATGACAGACGGTTATGGAATGTGGATATAAAAGATAGAAAGAAGTGAAGATCAGGAAGAACGGGAGGACAAGGCTAAATCATGAAATCACCTATACACTTGTTCTTTTCAACTACTTTCTTCAGATTTGGTTGTTTTAATGCTATACATACATACATACATATATATATATATATATATATATATATATATATATATATATATATATATATATATGGTAAATATTTCTAAAAATTCTGTTTTCACATGGTTCGTCAATGAATCGGCTTCAGATTTCACACAAATTTAATTTCTTTTAAGAAATGAAATCCATTCATTGGTGAAAAATAGTAAAATAGAATTTTTTCAAATAGACAGCTAGATACCATTCTGGCGGCTTCTCCTACAAAATTCTGTGACAGTCCACAGACACGCAGAGACACACAGACACACACACACCCATATATATATATAGGGTGCGATGGATAAATTCTCGTCTAAATTACACGAAAATGAAAATAACACTGACATTTCATTTTAACAGAAATATTTACCCAAAATTCACAAAATATCTTGAAATAAGAAAGAGTGAAATTTATTCAGTAAAATAGCCATTAGCTTCAACCACGACCCTTTCAAGACGACTTCGGAATCTCCTGCAGCTCTTCTGGACGGTCTCCTTGTTTAAGTTTGTGAATGCTGCCATAATCCTTGCCTTGCCTCTCGCTCAACTCTCCAGGCATAATCAAGGGGGCTGTAGTCTGGGAAGTAAGGTGGCAACAAGGTTCTCCTGATTGTGTGACATGGTGCAGAGTCCTGTTGCCAAATATAGGGTCTTCCAACAGCCACCCTCTTGACGCAGTGCAGCACTTGATGTAAGGATTGGTGTAGGCCCTCACCAACAAATTCGGGAGTAATTTTCTTATCAAAACAATTAGAGAGAGTTTTCCGAGCCACCGTACCTTCGTAATCACTATTAAACTGATCCAACTCATTCCGAATCCTCTGCACTGTCCTCAGATTGACAAAAAACAACTCTGAAATGTTCGTATTGGAGCTTGCGGCTCGAATTCCAAGCAGTACAAATTTCTGGCGGAATGAATTGCGTCATGATGTTCTTTTTCTCCTAAATAGTGCCAACTGACCCTGCTATACTGTGCAGTCGACAAAATCAAAAACAAGCAAAGCGCATGCGCGGAATTAAATATATAAAATAGCGACAATTTACCCATCGCACCATATATATATATATATATATATATATATATATATATATGATTATAATGATGACAGGTATTTTGAAAGCTCGTTTTATGACTACTTTAATCAACAGGATGGGAAGAAAGTCCCTTTCAGTACTGGAAAGAGCAATAACGGTTACTGGACTATTAAAATTATTATTCCTCCGACAAGAATCGAACCTGTAACCCCAACTGCAACCATCATTTGATCTGATGTGCTGTTAACCATTTAGCTTCGAAGAAACGTTTGGTTAGCAAAGTCCGAATTATATAAAATATTTAATAAAAATACCATTAAATTAAGCTACTGTTGTACTAGTAATTTAAAAAGCATAATAAAAAGACAAAACGCCAGAAATGTTAAAACTATCGTGCAGCAAAATATCCTTAACAGTGAATAAGCAATTGTAGAAATAAAAGTAGATTTCCATTAGACGGATTTTGCAAAACTGAAGCAGTAATTTACAAAACAGAAGTAATATATGCAAACGGTAAAAAGAAAATATGCATACGGTGTACCGAAGGAAACTACAAGAACAAGTGCTATAATCACAAGTTATCATTCAATCTAGAAAACCTTATGAATGCTACCAAACTAGCTAAACATGTGCGGAAATTAAAAGAAAAAATAACAAAGATACAATTGTAAACTGGAATTTTTTTTAAAGCCAAACCTTACAACAATCGTATTAATATCTGCAACCTTTGACAACAAGAAAAAAATTAACATTTCCAGACCCCAAAAAGTTTTGAATGAAAGATCGGAAATTATGAGTCGTTGCATGCAGATTAAAAATTCCTTTTGAGTTCATCTGAACTAGGATGAAAAGAAAGAATGTACATTTCATTTAAACCCCAACCGATACATTTCCAATACTTCTGCTCTCCTCCTCATCATCTTCCTCCTCCTCCTCCTTCTCCTTTTCTATTAGACTTCACGTCATGTGTTTAGTTATTTATTTCTAAGTAATAAGCGTTCATTATTTTTTTTTAAAGTAAAGCGTTAGGAAATCAATTGTATGACACCATGACTTCCCTGATCGTAAATCTGTCCTGAAAAATTACGTTACAAACAAATGGGTGTAAACATTTACGAATATTTTTGATGCATTAATTTAAAAATCACTTTGATTAAAATTATCAGTTGATTTCATTTATCGCCTGGTCTCACTAAATTAACAGTGAAACAATACGGGACACAAGAAAAAAATGATTAAATCAAATAACAATGAAAATTTAGTTGAAATTAGTACGGCAAAAAGGCATTTTCTCATGGACTTAACATGAATGATGTTTTGTGTTGTTAATGTAGATTTTGTTAAAATAAAGTCCTTTTTTGGTTGATCCTTAATCCTTTACGAAACGCGTCAAAATATGCCGGTTGTAAAAGCAGAATTGACCAAATCGTAAAAGAAGCAAAATTGTTCAATTTTTAGATCAAACTCTGAACCGTTGTTTCTTAAAAATGATTAAAGATATCTCACTGGAATTCAGCTAGGGTTTTATAACACTGTTGAACTCTACTTTGAACAGTAAGAATGTATTTGGCTCTAGATGGAAATGATGATCCCTTTTCCTGTTGTGACCTCCTGATCCAGTTTTTTGTCTCTACGGTTCCCTCTTTTCTAAACTTATTCATCGTTCTCTTGTTGGTTCTTGAATGGACCTCAAGATGGAAGCCAGAGTATGAATGTTGATACCATTACTGAATGACTGAATGATCTACGCTCACCATTGCTCATTTGGAAAGACAGTAAGGATGACACAAAACGATTTTAACCTGTTCTCTTTCTAGCTGAATAACTCAAAGGGTTTTTCAGTGATTCTTACGACAAATAGTGTCACGATGGCCAAATAACTTATTTGAAAATCTGGAAAAAAGAATGTCAATTAGTTTAGTGGGTTTCTTAGATATTAAAAATTTTGTGGGATGGACAATTATCGCATACTGTATGCTTGCTGTTACACACGGTAAGTTTTCCAAAATATATTACATATTTACCATGCTGTTTTACGTAACATGTATTTTTTTCTCATGATGAATATTATATTTGTTGGGTGCAACTGCTCATGTAGACATCTCTGATTTTAAATAGTGAAAATAATATCCACTAGCCTAGATACCAAAATTCTTATTAAAGAAAATTTGCCTCCCAACGAGAATTGAATTCTGTGGCGCCTTTTTCTTTCATTTGATAAACCACTTCCCTGCTTAGCACTGTTCTCCTTTACATTTAGAACTTCACTTGTTTCACGGCAATACAAATCGGAAACATTACTAATTTTGCCTTCAACGACCTTCAGTCAGTCATGTACCATGCGCGATACACGCTTAGGCGGCCATGTATCTTACGAGGTAGATTTTTTACCCGCAGTAGGTTGCCATTTCTTTTTGCGGTAGACCAGTTGCCATAGAAGGCTATAGAACTCGGTTTGTCCTGCTATTTAGCCATAGCTGGTGGGGGGAGAAGAAGAGGATTCATACCTTTCCCAAGGGCATTAGCACGTAAGCGAATGTAAAGGATTTGACTGGTATTTGAACTCGGCTCTCCAGAGTGACACATAGAGGAAAAAGTAGAAGAAGGAAAAGAACAATTAAAAAGGACGCTGTAAAAAGTAGAATGTTTATCTTGACAAGTGACTGTCAAATATAATGAACGCCATATTTATCTAATCGTATAACTTGATTGATTGACGATATTCTCTTATGTGCCATGAGTGATACACGCGTACGCGATCATGTATCTTTCGGTACATGACTGACGAGGCAGATATTTTTCCCGCAGCACGTTGCCATTTCTTTCTGCGGTAGACCAGTTACCATCCAAGGATATAGAACCCGCTCTGTTTGCTATTTACCCATAGCTGGTGGAGAAGAAGACGGTTCATATCTTTCACAAGAGTATTTGCACGTAGCTTAGGTCATCTAATATTTGTGACATCAAAAAGAAATTGTGATGCTTCTTTGAAATCCCAATAGTTCAGTTGAGTCAGAAATTGAATCATGTGCCATGATTTACTTTATAACGACCTCTGTTGACCTCGAATGACCGGGGAAAGTTCAACTTCGCATCGTTATTGCTTGAGATTTGTAGTTATCTAAGCAAGGAATGATTAGCCGTGATTTTTTTTTCTTTATCGATGAGTTCCAAACACACACACGGGCTTTTTGAATGGAAGTAACCATGAACGCTAACGCTGGAGGTGTAAAGATTTGTACCATTTGTTGACTTCAGTGTTCCAAGATATAATTAATTTTGATTAAATATAAATGAATTTCTGGGCCACAGTAACCGACTGCCTCTGTCAGCCTTCATGCAATCGTCAGGTGGTCGGTAGCGGTAGTGTGAAAATAGGAACATTTATTCCCCACAGGCAAGCCTGGGATGGAAAAAATATAACCGTGCGTGTATATCATGCACACAGCAACCAAACTCATATGTGTTCATTCACAGTAGATTCATTTGAAGAGCTGCTTCATATATATATATATATATATATATATATATATGACTAATACGAATGTAAAATTTGTCACTTATCTGATTGATATTATATTCAGCTACCCGATTTCAGAGTTTCGTAAACAAAGATTTTGTAATGATTCCGTCCACTCGTCAGTAGATACAGCAATTGATTGCAAATTTTCACATTTTCGTTATCTTTAAATTCTTAAAAAACAATTTATGCGATTTTTATTGATGTTAGGTTGATTTTTTTTTCTTCTTTGTGTGTATAGGTGTGCGTGTTTGTGATTGCGTGTGTTTAAGCTTGTGGATGTGTGTGTACACGTCTATGCGAGCGTAAGTGCGGATGTGTCGAATGTTGTGGTTATTTCTCCTTCCCATTATTTTATTGTCTCCTTATACTCTCTCCCTATTCCTTTTCGTCCTTTTTTCTATCCTTTTGTCATTTTTTAAAGCGCACACACACGCGCGTGCGCGCGCGCACACACACACACACACACACATATATAATTATTTTTTAAAAATATGATTCCATCGCGACACAAAAATTATTGTGTTTCGAAACTTGTCATCTGTATTCAAGTTTAATTTCAATATTAAACCTTAACTATTGGATGACTGTTTCATCCTCAAGCGAGGTTTGGAATAACTAAGCAACGTTATTTCAACGAGATTTCAAGTTTTGAAATGGAGTTCTAATCTGGAGTTAGTTTTTCATTATCAAGGGTTCTCTGCTTTGATGAAAGGGGTGTTTGTTATATGTCAAGTTTTTGGAGCCATGCAAGGTTGGGTTGATTTTTGGGGGTTTTTTTTTCAAGCACCGTTGTTTGTTTTGTTTTTATTACTATCTGCTAAAACTCTAACTTATTGATGATGTAGTTACGGTCCTTTTTGTTGTTCATTTATTTCTTTTATCTTTTTTTTATGGTTTCTTAAAGGGGCTTTAAGATTATGATTGTGTTGTATTTTTAAATCTATTGTTTTAATTGAATTTGTTAGTTGCTTTTATATGGTATTTTGTAACAGTTATTTCCTATTATATCAACACACACACACATACATATATATATATATATATATATATATATATATATATAAAGGAACACTGATATCAACACCAGTTTATTTCATGCTTAAACGCAATCGTCATGTCATGAAGACGCCATAAACTGACTGTCATTGTTCATTATTGATTCCAGTGTCCAATCTCATGCTATATCCCTAAAACATAGCATACCTTAGAACTATATGTTTCACACACACATACATTAATATTTCACTTGTTCTATGAAACGTCAATAAATTTATGCGAATTTAATATATATAGATATACAATGTGTGGACATAGGAATCAACAAAGCATCAACAGTGTCAGTTTCCCGTTTCAATACGAGCTTCAGACCCAATGTCACTACTCATTTAGTGGCTACTATGCATAGCTGGATGTGTATGTAGGTCAGAAGATGATTTAAGGAAATGGGAGGAAGAGAAATCGGAGCATTTCCAGTTTCATTGTCTACGGCGAATACTGAGTGTTATTTACAATCATGACCTTTAGATTATTATTTATGCTGGTTGGGTAGTTGGAGGAACAGTGTATGTAATTAGACTAAATATATTTATAGTTATAATCTCTAGATTGCTTGTTGTTGAGTCTTGACTCAATGTTGAATCTCGCCTATTGCATGGAATAATAATGCAACACAAAATGTACTTAGAACAAGAATGTATTATAACAAGAAAGTGTACACAATAAGTACATATAGTATTTCTGTATATTTCTGGGAAGACGTTCCTGGAGAATGTGTTGACTAGTCGCAGTCGATCAGAGTCTCTAGTTGGATCTCGTGATTCCTTTTCTCCCGTCTTCCGGTATCAACCATTATTTATATAGTTGGTAGTCACCTATGCAGATTAGGTGGATCCCACCACAACACTTATATACAGAAGTAAATGTCAATAAAGTCAGTGTTTATTCAATTGCAAACAAGATTAATGGTTAAAATTAAGAATGTTTATTGAATTACAATGATTAACAGTTTAAATTAAATATTAATTGAAATCAAATGCATGTTTATAATTATTCAAACTGACGACGTCAGGAAAATACTACATTTTTGAGACACTCTTTATATATATGTGTGCGTGTGTATGTGTGTGTGTGTGTATGTGTGTATGTGTGTGTGTGTGTGGCGTCACGCCATGTTTTTACATTTCCATAATTATATGTAATGAAAGCGCGTTTAGATTTATCAGCGCCTCTTAAGTAAGCACATGTAGGAATGGTCAAAAATACTTTTACCGACGGGGTTTATCCCAAAAGGAATATTCTTTAATATGACGCGATTAATGCCACGTTGCTAATCATATGAAAAGGTACAGGTCGACGAATCAGGTAACTGACTAAGTACACGTCATAATGATGTGGACTTGATCTTGTTGCTCATAAAGAATACCAGCAATCATTCCTCAAGGTTTTCAATTAAAATGTATATGTATATGTATATATGTACAGGAAATTACCATGCAGTCATATAATATTAACAATATATATATATATATATATATATATATATATATATAGAGAGAGAGAGAGAGAGAGAGAGAGAGAGAGATAGTAGTAGTGGTAAATATACACATACATATGCAATCATATATCTAAAATATAAATATATATACATACATACACATACATATATGTATAAAAAATAATTCCAAGAGGATAGAATCCAGGTAGAACTCAATGTCCAGGACAGAGTAAGGATATAATAAAAAAGACTTAAATACTAATATTCCATGGTCATAATTTATTCCATCAGACCTACAAATTCAAAAAGAAAACAGAAAAAACATCTCCGGGAATAAAAAATAAAATTTAGTGAGAGTGTATGTATGAGAGTGTGGGACGAATGCTAGAGTAAATGAAAGCTATAGGGAGGGGTAACAGATGAGAGAAGGTCAGGAAGGTCTAAAGATGAAGGGGGGATTAAAATTTAACAGAGAGGAGTTTTAAAAAGGGGGAGGCAAAGATGGTTTAAGTGAGAAAAATATGCATATTTTCAAAAGTCTGATACATTAAAGATACACCGGAAGAGTGTATTCATTTCTTGGTGACATACACACACAATAGACGATAAAATCTTAAAGCTCGGAAGATGAGCGACAGAGAGGAAAAGAAAAAGGCGGTGGGAGGAGGTGGGTTGAAGGAACTATAACCGAAGGGCCTCTATAAAAGGGCCTCTGTGTAATCAAGAACATTTGACAAAGGTAATATCGATTACAGGTCACAAATCTAATATAAACATATAAAAATAACGATTATCTAAACTAGCAATTACCTAAATTTCTATGTTCAAAAACACATACGTATACACACATACCACGCGGGTGGAAACTAAATTAATTTATACTTCAAGGACATTTAGAGAGACAACGTTAAGAATATTAAAAATATTAAAAACCGGCAGAGTGAGTAACGCGGATATATCTCTTACGTTTACATATATACCTAGATATATAGGTATTATAAGACTATCTGTTTTTGCATATCAGTTACTAGGGAAAACATCTAACTACATACCCACTCACACATATATCACCACATGAATAAAGATTAACAAAAAAAAAATTGGTGGAAAATTTGGAATAAAAAAATACATAGCGCATAACATAAACATACACAATCATACATATAGATAATCATAAAAGTCATCCATTAAAATGTCATACCAGAAGTTATTGAACCAAGATGGTACTGTCACAAGTGACAACACATTATAAAACCGTGTTTATGTTTTGAATCGTTTTTGTGTCTACATTTAGAAAAGATCTCACTACGAAGATTTAGCAACTAATCTTGATTCTTATTTCTAATAATAAAATTTTTTTCCGCAATGCACAGATTACATCGATCACGGAAGTTATAGTGGGTTTTAGCTCTTGATAAGTATCTCCATTCGAAAAGTGTGTTAGTCCCTTATCCACCATATCCCAGTAGTGTTTGGATAAGGAAGTTTGATTTTTGAGGTATCTATATCTAAAAGAGTGTTTATGGTTATATAGACGCTGCTTCTAATCACCCGCGGATATACCTATATATCTTTTTTTCTGGTTTATATTTTCCTTGGGGAAGATTGTTGCCTCGTACACTACATTTTCATACCTACATTTACCCCCGATTGGGCAAAGGTCTTTATTCCTACAATTGCAGGTAGGGTTACTAGATTGAGTTTCATTACTATGGTAGTTTCTAAGTATTCTACAATTATGGGAAGATATAATTTTCTCCATGTTTCTAACGCATGAATAACTAATTTTCAGTGTCTTCCTATTGAAAATTTTATGTAGTGGATGTTTACTATGAAAGTATTTATCTATTAATCTTAGACAGAAACGTCCTATATTAATGGTAGAGAGCCTGCAATACGGTAGGTTAAACCATATTACCTTCCTCTTTCTGTTTTTAGTTCTATTATTATTATTATTCTGATTTACTAGTTCTTAAAGTTTAATTCTTGTTTAAAACCACTATTTTTGAGGGCCTTGTTGTATATAAATTTATTATTTTCAATGATATTTTGGTTAGATGATAGCCTATTTATTCTCGTATTCACAGTTTTGGGGATGTGATCTATCTCAGATTTAGGATGGTTTGAGTGGACGTTGATGTATAGGGGTGTCTGATCAACTTTATGGAAAGGTTTAAAGGTATCGTTAGATAGGTTGAGTGTAATATCCAAAAAGTTGACAATTTTTTAGGTTGGAAGATATTTCAATCTTAAGGCCTAGGCATTTGAAGACCCTAACTATCTTCTTATGTAAGCTGGAAGTTAAGGGGCCAGGGCTATTAAGGACAAAGATTAGACCGTCATCTCTATAAATTCCGACTTGATTAAGGTTAACTACTCTACTTAAGGTGTCTAGAATGTATATGCCCACTACATCTGCAATTTGGGCAGAATCGAAAGCTCCCATAGGCACATCGAAATTTTCATTCTTCTTCTTCACCCAAGTAGCGTCATTGTATGTAAGTATTGATCTTCTGGGCGCTAAAATAATGTCCAGATCATTATCCGTTATTTCGGTATATCCTTTAGCAAAATTCAGACTATTAATTAATAGTTCCTCCGAAATAGAAGGGTAAAAATCCAAGATTACAAATTGGATGAAAGTGGCTCTTCTTTTGTTGAGGATCTTTCGGAACCATTTAATCGTCTCAGCCGAGTCATTCCAAAGGTTGACTGGGTATTTATCCAGGACACATGATGTAATTTTCTTGATAATACTCTTGGAAATTAATCCCAACTCAGATTTGGAGGGATTAATTAGACGGGATTTTAAGCTATTGACAAAGTTCGGCTTATGGTCTTTGAAGAGAATGTAGGCATCTTTCACATTCAATTTGCCCATTCTGTCGGCAACTCCAAATTTCTTAGAAAATTTATAGATGTCTTCATTAATAGATGATAATGTGTTATTGTCTTTATCTTTTTTATAAGAGCTGGTAATTTTGTCAGTGACGAGTTTGTCATACTGAGAGGGTTTAACTTTATAAAAAATTTTAGATTTGTCGGCTTTAATCCATAATTTATTGGAGTTCTTTATGTTTTTAATGTCTTTACCGATTTTAGCTTGGAAGTAGTTAGAATAATTCTTGAACTTAACCTTTTTAATTAAATTGATCAAATCGCCTTTGAACGGTTTCAAGTAGCTTGTCACACGGTGGGGTTTTCTAGGATTTCAGGTTATATTTATCAGGATTTAGCTTTTGGTCATTTGGGGGATTACGGGAGAAAAAAGTTTTCCACCTCATTCTTTTAATAAGGTCAATGATTTTGCCTGTAGGGCAGACAGAGAAAAGATGCAATGAAGGGTAAGGAATGTTAAACGCATACAGTGGGGGAAACAAATATTCATACGCAATGAAATGTTTGATTTATTGTATTTCCAATTAATGAATAAATATATATTTTCATATATTTAACTGTACACAGATGCATAATAACTAAATATGCATAGAAAACAGAAAAAATTGATTTAATAGAAATAAATCCCATTTATTCATTTTAATGGATGAAAAAAGTATTCGTACAATACAAATTTCAGATTTGAAAAAAATTAAATTGCTTTAATACTCTAGATTATTCAAGTGGAATATTCTAGTATGTTCCAATAATGTTATCAGTTGTTATTTTTAGCCTAAAACATACAAACAGAATATTCTGTAATTCATATTCGTGCAAGAAGGTCATCATCATGGCAAGAGGTAAAAAAGAAACAAATTCGCAAAAATAACTGATTGTTAAGTTCTAGATGAAGGTAAAAGTTACAGGAAAATCTCAGACAACCCGAATATTCCATTTTCTACCATTAGATAATTCACTGCAAGGTATAAAATCTTAAATCTGTTTAAAAAACAAAGAAAAACAGGTGCCCCACAGAAGATTTCTTCAAGTTCTTTGATATAATTAATTCCTCAAATTAAACAAAAATCCAATGGTTATTCGTAAAGAGTTGCAAGAGGATTCGCTTTCATCAGGAATCTGTGTCACTAAACGGACAATAAGCAATGAAATTCATAGGAATTATCTAAAGTCACGCTCACCTCGTAAAACTCCACTTCTGGTGAAAAGATACAGAGATGCCAGTTTGAAATCCGTTCGTGAACATAAATATAAAAAAAAACGAAACCAAAACTGAGTTGTTTGCACGTAATTCTAGAACTCATGTACGGAAGTAAAATGGCGATGCCTTCAAACAAGAGAACACAGTTCCAACAGATAAAGTTGATGGTGGGACTATCATGTTTTCGGGAAGTTTTTCTGCAAAAGGTACTGGCAACATATCAGTAATAGATGATAGATTGAATACGGCAGCAGATCAAATATTAATTTCGGTTGAAAATATTGAACTTCCTCTTGATTGGATCTTCCAACAAGATAATGATCCTAAGCACACTACAAAATCTACAAAGAAATGGCTTGCTGAAAATAATGTAAATATCCTGAAATGCCAATGTCGCTCCCCAGATTTAAACCTAATCGAGAATCCGTGGCGTTATTTGAAAATTGAAATCCAATCGAAAAGCTCCAGAAAACATCCCGGACCTGAAGACCATATGCGAAGAAAAATGGAACAGAATACCAACTAAAATTTGCATTTGTATACATTTTTTATTGTACGTATATTTTTTCACCCATTAAAATGGATAAATGGGATTTATTTCTACTAAATCAGAAACTTTTTTATGTTTTCTATGCATTTTTAGTTATTATGCATCTTTGTATAGTTTATTATATAAAAAGTATGTTTATTCATTCGTTGGAAATACAATAAATCAAAAATTTGTATATGTACGAATATTTGTTTCCCTTCACTGTGGATATATATATATATATATATATATATATATATATATGTGTAATTTGGCAGCAACTTTTCTTTCAAACATGTGTGTGTGTGTGTGTGTGTGTGTGTGTGTGTGTGTGTGTGTGTGTGTGTGTGTTTGTGTGAAGGTATACTGAAGAAACTGGATTTTGAATGCGGCGCAGGAACTGGACGCAGTAGTACGTTGCGCCTCTCAATGTTACGATGCAGCACTAATGAGAGCCGCCCTTCCACTTGCGTTCATTCTAGACGTCCTCATTTGTTTCCTGTTTTGATATTCTATATGAAAATAGAAAACAGTATATTTTACAAAAAGAACTGAACAGATGTTCAACGTAGTAATACAAAATATTTTCATAAAGTTGCCCTAAACATCGAAGCTTCGTTCTTCTTGATTCCAGGATCAAGTGTTTCTCATTACTTCTGATCGTTGCGTCCAGAGTGGCATACTGCAAAGAGTCCTTGATACGGTGAGGATGATGGTTACTCTCACTCTTGACGACGCAGCAAAAAGAGATTCGGATCAAAAGGAGAAGCAGACATGCTACTGGCTGAAATACTCGTGGAAATCCTTCATCAGTTACTCTTGGGCCAAGTAGATGATATGGGAGCGACAGTGTCAGTTAACAATGTAGACTGTTATCTGTATCATTTAACAGTTCATAAACCACAAAAACCGTTTAATGTAGCATCTTCTCTAAGGGTCAAATACCTAATGTGTACCATAGTTGCCATTAAGATACATACCACTTTTGAAATTATTTCTATAAAAGTTATTGTTTTGTGGGTATACGTGTTTGAGTTCCTATCTCTGTTTTTATATTTTTTTACTTTTTGTTTGTTTTTTGTTTGTTTGTTTGGTGGAATTTATTTTCTTAAATAATTAAATTAATAACAACCGGCCTAGATCAAGTGGTCCAACTAAAGAAAAAGTGTGTCTTTCGACAAGAATCGAACTTCTATCCCTACCAACTCAAACACATGCACCCACCAAAAATAACGTATTATAGTATTAATAAATTATATAATTTTCCCCGAAACCATTAGAAAAGGTGGCAGAAGGCGTCCATATTGCCACCCCTTTGACTTTAGTTATTGACAGCATTGTACTAGCGATAATGCGAGCATAAATTGTCTTAAATAAATTTCATCAATCACCTTTTCTAACCAATCACAAATAGGGAACATTTATGTCCAATCAATATTGAGAGTTAAAATTTATCAGAATTTAACTTCTTATTTCGTAGGTCGGTGACATTTACATTTTTTACCAAATTTCTCAAGAAGTAACATTTATGAAAATCCTTACCAAAACAGAAATTGGAACTGGAATGAAATTAGTGATGGCATATACCAGGAATCTATAATAAAAATTAAGAATATAGAATTAATAAAGACACTTCAAATAACCCTGTGCATGAATCAGTTTTAACAATTTTAGGACAAGAGAGAAGGAAATTGACCTTAGAATAGGCTGCGCTCCGGGTAGATTTTGCAACACCTGCACAAAACCAAAATATTAACCTAAGAACTCAAGTGATGCCCTTAAACAGTCTCGTCAGATCGTCTCATACGGGCGTCAAGCATGACGTCTAACAAGTTCAGAAAAATTAACTATCATCTATATTACAAATTATTGACTCAAATCAATGTAAAATGGCGTCATGTAAATAAATCGTCTAGGTTTGTAGAAAACAACCGTTTATCAGATCTTGCAGGCTGTTGTTACATAATCACAAAGAACTTTACCAAATAGTAAGAACTACATTACTCGAAGACTTCCAAAGCAGCAACAACTAAAATGGATAACACATTTAACTAGGAGGAAAATAATCAAGATATTGACTTTCCATTGTGGCTTAAACAATATTAGGAAGCAAATACCTGTTAATGCGATGAAGAGCGATAACAGTGGATTTGAGAAGCCTATTTTCTGAAACAAATATTTCAAGGATTTCATAAATTCAACCAATAATAACGCTATCCGTTTGATCAAAGAATGCCTAATGTTTCCGGCATGAAAAACAGATTCGCTTATTTTAGTAATATTTAACTTTCGTGGTTAAATTTTTACTAAAATTAATATCCAATTCCAATAAAAGTTTTCGATATATTTTGTAGTCTCTGGTTACATGATCACTTTTATATGATCAGAACATAACGTCATCAGCGATTGATCGATCGCGATCGCGTATCCCGTGACCCATCAGGGTCATAGAGGCACAACATATACTGCAGCCACAGTAGAAGTGATACTTATTGGCAAATCAGTGTCTCATACGGGCGTCAAGCATGACGTCTAACACGTTCAGAAACATTAACTGTCATTTATAATACAAACCATTGATTCAAATCAATGTAATATTGGCGTCAAGTGAATAAAGCGTTTGGAGAGGGTCGGGCTCCGTTAGGCTATCGTGATAGGCTGACGGAGCCCAACCCTCTCCAGGATGCTTTTGAATTCAGTTTCCTTCTTCTAGACCGGTTTCCATCTGAGGCTATAGAAGCTAGTCTGTCCTTCTATTTACCCATAGTTGGCGGGGGGGGGGAGAAGAAAAGGATTTATACCTTTCCCAGGGGTATTAGCACCTAAGCGAATGTAATGGATCATACTTTTCTGCTAATCTCGTTATGGGACTTCTCCACATAGCCTGCATCTACGAGGTTAGCCCGCAGAGTATCCAGAGTATGAATAACTACTTGGCATAACCAATTGGATCTTACCGCACATCCGTGGTATAACCAGCCTAATAGAATTATACTGCGCAGATGTGAACAGATACATTTCCTAGTGGACGATTCTGTCACTAGTAACACGCCATTGGGTGAGTTTCTTCATTTTGTGACGATCACATTCACAAAAACCAGGTGCGAAGAAATAAATAACTTCAAATCGACTCGTCACCCATTTCTATGAGTCTCTCTTCAATTAGAAATCACTTCCAATATATTTAACTTTTCGTATTCTGTTCCTCATGCTGACAACCATATATTCACTCTTTTACAATTGATGTTTGGTGATTTCTTCCCGCTTTCCTTTACTATCATCTCTAGGATTTTCTACAATGTCCTTTCTGTGGCTGCTATCAACCCTCTGTCATCTGTACATCTTCTGTTAAGATTGTGTCCGCCAATTATAAACACCCAGTAGAGATTCTAGTTCTCTCAGGGTAGCGTGGGTGTAAGATGATGTGCGCTTCAACACTTTTGATGAGATTTTATATGCCCCCTGGTACATTTGTCCCGCAAACAATATTTTTGAAGGATTTGTATTAGTCCAAAAGAAAAATAAGACGTAGAATTATTTCAAAGAGATATTAACGAATATATTGATAGGACATTTTACAAAAGGAAAAATGAGAAATGAAATTAAATGTGAAGAGTTCAAAGCAATATTCAGTGTCTGTAGTTGAGGTACTTACATATTTGCGGGAGTGAAAAGACGTATTCTTTTCGCTATGAAAAGTCGCCAAGGAAGAGTTGGATTCTTTCAAATCTCGCGCCGCATGTAATTATCGTCAGGGGGCGGTAATTCAAAATCCAACTGCCTATGATTATCACCAGGGAGCGATAATCCAACAAATACTCGTCAGAGATTGAAGATTTTCTTATGAAATTTGATTTGTAATGTATGTTTCTAAATGCCGTGGCCAATGTATAGTGTGACTACTTTTTATTGTTGTTGTTGTTGGAGATATTGAAATGTTAGGTGAGAGCATGTCGTCTATTGGTTTGCTTTGATTTGTGTCAGGTGTTTGCGGGATGTTTTCAATTTAAGATAGGTTTAAACGATCAGTTGATACAATGTCTTTATTTTTATTTTCTTTCCTTTATTTTTTTTTTTAATCGTAAAATATATTTTTCGTTCCAACATTTTATGTGGACCTGAATAATTTGGGAATAATGATTTCTTAAGCATGTCATTTCTCAGAAAATTATACTCGCTGGTACACACATAGTGGATGTAAATGGTTGAAATTGCCAAAGACTGAAGTTGTTAAATCTGAAAGAAAAACAAAAAATCGTTAGACGCCCTTAGATAGCGAGAAGTACTCTCGAAAATGTGCTGTATTTCATCTGTGAGGAATTCAGCTTGAGAGAGAAAAAAGATATAGGTTTGTTTTCTCCGTTAATATTTTGCTGTAAAATGGCACCAACAGTATTCGATGAAGCATATGTTGTTAAAGTTAGTACCGCTTTCTCATCATAACTGAGTTAATTTAGTTTTACGAAGTTACCCAGGCTTTCTTTGCTTCGTGAAAAGCGTCTAAGGCAGGACCTTGAAGTAAACTTTTGCATTTTTTCTGACTGCTTTTTAATATGTCAGTATTGAACCCACAACTATTTGGCCAAGTCACTTTTGGATTACTTCAACATATGCTTTTTTTCACTGGGCTGTGTGTCCCCAAGAACAATACCTGGCCACACCAGAGTTGTAGAAAAAACTTTGGCGAGATGAGTTACTAAAGGGAATTAACAGAAAACTGAGAGATCCAGAAAAGGCATAGCACGTGGAACTAGAATAATCTACCCCATGGACTAAATAAAAGATTCTGTTCGAAATTTCAATGTATATCAGCTGAAGAAGGCCAGAGCGTACGACGGTCGAAACGTCGTGAATATGATAACAAAGATGAGGACACGAGTCCGAACAATGTAAATACGATAGATAATGTTGAAAATAAATGTTGTGTAAAATAAGTTCTTTTTTTTTTCAATCAACAAGGACTTATTTATGTATCTTCATTTGCCATCCCTTTCCTATCTACCTATCTATCTATCTAGCTATCTATCTATCTGTCTGTCTGTCTATCTATTTATCTATCAGTAATTTTCACACCTTCATTGAGATATATCTAAGAACTGTTTAAAGTGACACATATATTACAACTAAGTATCTTAGGAATAATTTGTTAGATCCTGGAGGGAAATTAATATTAATGTTAGGAAGGAAATTAATTTATTAATTTCCTTCCTAAGCTTTTAAATAAATACCATTACTTGAGCCTTCCACAGAGAAGGCCAAGTAACATTTTGACCTCCCCAAATCCCTTTTCTAAAGGCTAGGCCTTTGTAATCTCGTTTAACGTTAGCAAGTGGCATATTGATAAGTCGATCTCATTCTGAGAGAATATACTTTGTACAGATAAAATATATTGGTATAGGAAACACGATTTAAATTGTTCACTTCAGAAGAATTATTGGCACCCAACCCAAAACCATCCGAATAAATACATCTCAGATGCTCAGGACTAATTAAAATCTTGATTTCGATCGTATATGACCGACCGACCGGAGTTTGTATACTCCTTTCTTAGGTAATTAGGGCAATCAACAGGTAGGTAAATGCATATAATTTTCCTGTAAATTTCTTTTCTAAACTTCAAGTGATACCGTCTAATCTTCTGCATATAAAGCGGATATTATTGGGCACTGCGACGGAACGTAATGGTTAGTTAACTTGTCTTGCTAGATCAATTATCGCTGAGTAGTGAGTTCGATCCTCACTGGGTGTCCCATACTTCGGCTGCATGTTTGCTTTGTTCAACAGCATGACATGCATCATTTAATGCCAAAATTTAATTTTCTTGGGAGATTTGAAATAATAAAAATCTGATATATGCTATTCTGCTTTCATAATTGAATACATGGTAGATGATACTCAGCTTTTGTGGAGATACATGTTTGTGTGGATATAATTACTAGAGGCGGTGATGTGTGTGTTTTATGTCGTAGTTTTGTTGTAGAAATTGCAAGATATTATATGGATTAATGTCATGAAAGTGTTATTTGGTTGGTTTTGTTTAGCGGCTTATCAACACCTCTATGGGTTATTTAATGCCGAAATATAAATAATGTGAACAGAGTTTTATGGCTTCAAATAAATCTATTTTGGACGTAACTGTATGCCTTCAACTACAGATAAAATGAATTGCTGGTTATTTTTTATATAAAAAAAATGTATTTCTTATATTTTTACATAGTCTTTTGTTTTTGTTTAGTGGGGGCACTATTTGCCTATTGAATTACTAGTTACAGCCCAACATCGTCAATCAGACCCTGAACTACAACCAGTTACGATGAATCGATGTCTCCTCGGGGGTGTGCCGTGCATTGATTGATTATTGCGCATTAAACTGAACCCAGACCTCAAGTGTAACTCATACAAACGATCCATCACCAAAGATACAGGAAAAATGTTCGGTTCCTTGTATCACTCCAGTAAGTACCTAACTCAAGCTATCCTCTACATTTACAAGACCTAAAATGGAGTACTGTTATCGTATTTGGTCCTCACTTTTCCTCTCTATGACAGAGTCCAAAAGCGTCTCCGCGTCCTTGTGGGTGACAAATTATTTTCCAAATTGCAACCCCTCTCTCACAGACGAGATGTATCAAACCTCTCACTGCTCTATCGTTACTTCCATGGACGTGCCCACACGAAATACATCCCTTTGTTCCGCCATTTCTAACCTTCACGGCCATGACCCTCCATGGCACTCACATTGTAGCAAACCACTCATATTCCCTCTGCATTCCTTTGGTGAAAAGTTCCACTCGAACAGCTTCTTCCCGCGAACCACTGCTTTGACTCTCAAGAGGATGTTTCCCTGATCACTACAATCTTTACATTTTCAAGTCTAGTGATAACCGTTATCTCTACCAGTCCTACGCGTATAAAGGGAAATAACTGAGACATCCGGAACAGACATGGCACGTGGAACTAGAACAATCTACCCCGGTGAAGGAAATAAAGGGTTCGGTTTCGAAATTCTAATCTAAGGCCGGGGCGTATAACGGCCGAAATGTTGTGAATATGGCTATGAAGATGAGGATTAACGTAACCCTCTATCCTGGAGCTTTGTACGGGGTAAACCTTACTGTAAAAAAAATGCTGGAACCTTAACAAGTGCTACCACCCCGAGTCAGTGTGGACCTGGGAACACCAACAATTAAGAGGTGATCCACCGTCCAATCTCCAGATCAGCGGCCTTGCTGCTGGATGTAGTTTATCGTCCATACTTTCGGCTTTGTGTCACATCTTAGTAAATAGCTGTAGTGTGGGCATTATGCTTGAATGGATACGTATGTGTTTATGCGTATATTCGTTGACATAATATTGGAGTAAGTTAATGTCCACGTGACTTTCCAACTTTCCTTTCCTAATGGTTAAGTAAAGATATATACCTAGTGTTAATCCTTTGCCCGTTGGATCCGAGAGGTCAGAACAAGAATGCTGCTCTCAATCACTAAGCGCCTTATCGACTCTGGACCCCGACTGTCACCATTATAATCCGTTCGACATCGACCGATTCACTCACCGTTTCTCAACCTCTCCGCATTCGTACAGAACTTCTTACTACATGGACACATCAATAAGCGATGAACAGAAACTAACGA
>OZ038497.1:52037497-52242497 GCA_964036315.1 Acanthosepion esculentum | reverse complement strand
GACAAATAATGAGATAAGTACGGTGGATTGTATATTCTGTAAGTGTCTATATTTCTTTGCAATGTTTTTTTTTATAATTCTTCTTCACTGTTATGTGTCTCTTCAGGACGTGGGCGATGATGGCTCTTCTCAGTTTCCTGTCCTTTGTAGCTCTTTTTTTTGTTTCTTATTTATCACTCCGAAACATTGACCCGGCATCCATTTACTCAACCTCGATAGGAAGGTTATGCTTTGTTTTCCGCTGTCTCTCTCGCCTTCAATGTATCTTGTGAGTATCAAATTTTCCAAGCCTCTTTCCTCATTATGTGCCCGAGATATTTCAACTGTCTCTTCCTGATATTAAGTATAAGTATTTTGTTTGTTTTCACTTTCTCTAAAACTTGGTCCTTGCTTACATATTCAGTCCGTAGTGTTCATAAAAAAACTTTTGTAGACCGACATTTCTGTTGCTTCAAGTCTCTTCTTCATCTGAGAGGAGATTGTCCAATTCTTCATTTTCGAGCTCAGAGCATTTCTGAGAAAAAAGAACCCAGGTATATACGAGTTCATCGTTACTATTATTTTTAGTGTTGCATTAATTTTATTTTCAAAAGCCTTAGGAATCACCTGGTATAATGCAAAACGTCTATCAATATATATAAACAGAAAGATACAAACAGTAGGGACATAGAAATCGACATGATGACTGTCAGTTTCACGTCTAAATCGATCTTCAGACCATGTGAAACTGAGAGTCAAAATACAGTAATGATTCATGCGTCCACAATGTGTATATGTATAAAATCTCTATCTCTGGTATTGGGTACTGTTCCTCCACATATAAGGCAAGATTTAAAACAATATGTACATATATATATACTGGATGTAACAGAAAAATTGTTCAAATCATGTAACAGTAAAATTGTCCCATTAAATTAATTAGATTAAATTAATTAGATTAAATTATTTAGATTAAGCTTTGAACTTAAAAATTATTAAATATATGTTACTAAAATTTCCGAGGTTTTTAGAACACTATTGCACTTTAGTTTGAGCAATAAGAATGTATAATTACTTTCCAAGCTTAACAGAAGAATCGTGATGAAATCGACCATAAACGAAAATGACATGTTCATCATTAATTATTCATAGCTAAGGAACAGAAACTCATGAAGGATTGAAATAAAGTTCAAATATATATCTATATATTATTCCAGGATCATTTTCCAACTTATTCAAGATGAACTTCGCTCTCTCTAACCTTCTAAATTTCTGTCCTGGAATAACAAGTTGCCTCACGTATTTCACGTACCATGTCATTTTCAAGACTTTTTTCATTGCTCTTTGGACTGTCACAGCTGAAACTACTCTCTCAAGTGCTAAACCTCTTATAGATTGAGTTGGATATTTCTAATTGACCTCTTTAACTCTAAGTTGAAATGATGATCCTTCTTGCTGTTTTGACCTCCTGGCCCAGTTTTCCTATTTACTGTTCCCTTTTTTTAAAATTTATTCACCGTTCTCTTCATGGTTCTTGAATGGACTTTGAAGATGGAAGCCAGAGTATCAATGTTGGCTTCATTACTGAAGGCCTGAATGATCTTTTTCCCCCCCACCATTGGCCAGTTGATAAGACAATGGGGCTGACACAAAAAGGATTTTATTCTGTTCAGTGATTTTTACGATAAATGGTATTAAGATGGCTAAATGTCTTATCGGAAAACCTGGAAAAAGAGACTCAATTAGTTTAGTGTTTTTTATATATTAAACATTTTGTGGGATAGATGCCGTAACACGATTTGGACAATTTTGCTGTTACACTTGGTATATATATATATAAATATATATATATATATATATATATATATATATATATATATATATATATATACATATATATATATATAATGTGTGTGTGTCTGTAAGTATGTATGCTTGTGTGTCTGCCTGTGTGCATGTGTGTGCGCATTTGTATGTGTATATGCGTGTACGTGTGCATTTGTGTGTATATGTTTGTGCATATATGTGTATGTGTGTATATATGTGTGTCTGCTTGTATAAGTGTATGTGTGTGTGCATGTGTTGTGTAAACTCTCAGATGATGACAACAGCTTTCTCAGGTAGATGTTTCAAAATGGATTCAAGTGTATCGAGTCGGATCTTAGTGATGATCGTCCTTTTTTGAATTTTGCGGTCTGGCGCTACAAAATCCCCAAAAAGGAACTGGGACAAATAAGAAACACACCGTCACTTGTGGACCTTCAACAGCAGCAACAGCTAAAATGGATAGCACATGTAACCCGAGAAGAAAATAACGACATAACTGAGATGCTGACTGTCTACAATTCTACAAACAAAAAGTTAAGAAAAAAGCTCCCCCTCACCTCGGACGCTTTCAATCAATACTGAAAAGAGCAATAACAGTTACTGGTCTTAGGAAATCTATTTTCCTGAAAAATTGTTTTATAAATTCCAATCGAAAGTAGCTTTGTTTGCTTGTTTGTTTAAATGCCGAATGTTTCCTTATAAGAAAATGGCTAATATAACCATTGCCATTAGCAGCTGTGTGTGGTATTTGGAACGTTATCAGAAAAATCCAATGTACAGAGTGATTGAAAAGTAACTCCCTATATCATATATGATGGAATCTCCCGCCTTGTAAAAAATATAGTTAGATGGGTGTGTCCATCGTACATGTTCTGTATACATACAATTAAAATGCACTAATAAACACAATTTTAATATACACTTAAATTAGGTTAACATTTCGAGAACTGAACATAAACAGGCTTATCAAAAGCTTTGATGTTAAGAAAGCCTTTGGCCCAGAAAGAAATTCCAGTGGTTAAGAATATCAACTCAGAACTTTCTGGCGAAGGAGAATTTCTTCCCAAGCCTGTGGAAAATGTCAAGCGTATTCCCGGTCTTCAAGAACGCGGGCGAGAGGTCTTCCCTCTCCGAGTATAGATCCATCAGTCACATCAGCATCATCAGTAAGCTTTTTGATGCTATAATAAATAAAAAGACCGTCGAGCAACTAGATAAGAAGATCCTCTTGAGCGACGAGCAGTACGGGTTTCAATCGACTCGTTCTACTGGTATTGTTCTAACTAATGTTACTTGCGGAATTAGTGGGGCTCAGACATTTCGAAAGCATTTGACAAGGGGTGGCACAAAGGTTTGCTGCTCAAGCTCACCAGCTATGAAATCACTGGAAGTGTCTTGTCAACTATAAAGTCCTCCCTAACGGGTAGGTCCCTGTAACAACCAGTCCTCCGGGGCCATGGCGACTAATACAGGCGTCATTTCACGGACTACCATCTTTTTGTTTATACAAATGATCTGTCTAAGAATATACTCAGATAATATGTGAACATCGATGCCGAAGATACAATGATATAAGGGTGAACATCGATGCCGAAGATACAATGATATAAGGGTGAACCTCTAAAATGATACACGGATGCACCTCTAAAAGTCTTGATGGCAGCTTCTCAGCGCTGGGAAAACTGGCTGGTTACATTCAATGCCTCGAAAACTAAACTAATTATATTCCATTATCGCCAATCGGAAACTGAACTAACGCTAGTCTCGATGAATGGTTGTCCCCTCGAGGATGCTCCGTGCCTTGAGAGAATATTGGGCCTTAATCTCACCCCTGATCTCAAGTGGAATACACGCAAAAGATGCCACTCAAGTAAATACCTGACTGCAAATGCTATCCGCTGACTTTACAAGAGTTACATCAGACCGAAAATGGAGTACTCTTGTCACATTTGGGTAGAAGCTACCCAGTCCTCAATCTCCAGTCCAAAAGCTTCTCCGAGTCCTTGTGGGTGACGAATTATTTTCCACCGTCCAACCTCACTCTCACAGGCGGGATGTGGCAAGTCTCTCACTGCTCTATCGCTACTTCAATTAAAAATGCTCGGACAAACTACATTCCTTGGTTCCGCCAGTTCTAACCTTCACGACTGAGACTCATCATGCCACTCACATTGTAGCTAACCAGCCACATTCCCCCTGTATTCCATTGGTAAGAAGTTCCACTCTAACAGCTTCTTCCCGCGAACCACTGCCCTGTGGAACCGACTTCCAAGAGGATATTTCTCTGATCATTATAATCTTAAACTGTTCAATTCTAGGGTTAACCATTATCTTCACCTCCTATCCGCATGACCTACCTTTTAACGTAACCCTCTACCTCTTGTGGCTTTTGGGCCTTGTACAGGTTGAAGCTTACTGTAAAAAACGCCATAAAATGACACGAGACGACAAAATCTATGAAAACAAAACACGTAATTAAAAAATTGAAACCTAAATGAGTATTTTTTTCATTTCATAGATATGAACAGCCTGAGATAGATAGATAGATAGATAGATAGATAGATAGATAGATAGATAGATAGATAGATAGATAGATAGATTTTAGGAATGTGGTACAACACCGATATCTCCAAACCTTTTGCAGATTAATGGAAACAGAAGTAAGAAACATAAAATTCTCATTAGCTTCCTTTAATTAAAGACAATGCATATCACGTGAAATTTTACCCTATGACATTTGATATAAAGATCGATATTGACCTTTACCAAATCGGCACTTAGGTAAAGAATGCATCGTCTGTGGATCCTCAGGAGAAAGATTATGCTCTCTAAGGCATCATTAATGGTCAATTCCATTCTTTAACAGCCAATGTCTTCACTTAACCCTTATTTGAAACCTGCTACTATTTCTTCTTCTTCTTCTTCTTCTTCTTCTTCTTCTTCTTCTTCTTCTTCTTCTTCTTCTTCTTCTTCTTCTTTGCGCAGTGTCCACAAAGGACGTTGGCTATCATGGATCACCATAATTTCCTGTCCTTTGTAGCTCTTAGTAAATTTTGTCTTTTCTCAACTCTCCTAAACCTTGTTCCCCCATCTATTTACACAAGCTCTCTAGTGAGGTTATGCGTTGTTTTCCTCTGTCTGTCCTGACTTCAAACTGTACTGTGAGTATCAAATTCTCCAGCCCCTCTTTCTTCATGATGTGCCCTAGAAAATTCAATTCTCTCCTTCTGATGTTATGTATAAGTGACCTTTTGGTTTCCATTTTCTCAAAAAAAATTTTTTGTAAAATATATCGGATCTAACACACAGATCTTCACGTTTTTTTTTCTTTTTGAAAGATTTGAGGGTAGGTCTTATATATTAAATATATTATATATTTTCAGTCGTACGGAATCAGAAATGGGTAAATAAAAATATTTTAAAATCTTTCTCACAAAGTTTTATGTGTTTTTGTTCGGACAAAAGTATAGATTTGTCATTGCTAGTAGTTCCTATGTTTGTCCTGGGTATGACGATGAACTGCATCCAGCAGAAAGGCCTCTGATCGGGAGGTTTTGAGGAGTGTGGAACCACCTCTTAATTCCTGTTGTTCCCAGGCCCACACTGACTCGAGGTGGTAGCACCTGTCAGTGTCCCAGATATGGGTAAATAGCTTAGACTACCAAAGCAACGCCGACCGCTGGGCGGCGCTTTTAACCTTGCTAATCTAGAGATTCTAAGGAGGGTAGTAGAACCCTGGTAGAGGAAATGCCATCGAAGCTTATCGGTAGCCACACTTTGTGCATTAGTGGGCATGCAATATCTTTCCTCTCTTTTTTTTCTTATATATTTCTTTTTGTCTTTCAAAACGTCATACAAAGGGCAAAGGGCGACGAGGGCAGTCACAGGGTGATGCCGTCAGCCCTTAATTCGAAGCCTGCACGTGCGGAGGTCGTCAGCATCGAGGCCATCATCCAACAACACCTTCTACGTTGGGTTGCACATGTTTTGCGGATGTCGGGCCATCGCATCCCAAAAATTATATTCTTCGGAGAGCTCGAAACCGGTAGCCCCCACGTGGAGTCCCAAAGAAACGATTTCGAGACTATTTTAAGCATGCTCTTGTCCTCTGCAACATTGACCCAACACAATTATAGAAACTCGCAAGGGATTGGATCGGCTGGCGGTCTCTCTGCGTCGCCGGAGTGGCGAACTTCGAGGACGAGAGACGAGCAGCACTCGAAGCGAGGGGACGCCAGTGTATGTTTCCCTGCCACCAGTGCCGAGAACTTGCTATCTCATTTGGCAGCCCACAGATTATGGACGGAGATGGGAGGACAGCGTCGTCGTCAGCGATTACGGTTAGCCTAAGAGAAGAGAGTACCCGTTTAAATTTCACGGTTTTTCTATTTGAATTTTCTGATCTATCATATATCTAATGAACAAGTAAGCTCCTGGCCATTTCTATAACTAGAAAACACTCGGGGAAATTCGTCGATTTCATCGTTAAATATTTAAGCTGAAAAAATTTAACCAAATATTGCAATAACATTATTTTAAAAAATGAAGACGTTACAAATGAAAAGTTTTTTTTTCTATTTCACTGAAGCAGGCGTTGAACGCATGAAAGACCTATCACTTACACTATCTCTTCTCTGTCTTTCTTTCTTTTGCTTACTAAAATTAAACGTCTCTCATATGTCTTTTCCGTTTTTCCAGTATTTATCAGGTATTCGCCTAGCGTAACGTACGTGATAACTAACTTATTAATAAACAAAGAAATAAATATCATTATAGTATGATATCTTTTAACCAATTCCCTCCATGCATAGCGATAATGCCACAAACAATCAAATGGCTACTTGGAGTGAAAGAGAAATAAAAAATAATTTAGAAGAAACCGGAAACCAAATCCTAAAGAGGAAACAGGGGATAATCTCCTATACCTGTTCAAACGACCTCAGAGGAGCGTGAACCGGAAAACAGTCAAAGCTATCTACTCCTATTGAGGAAAAATATACAGAAATAGTAAATCAAATTTCAGAGTTTACGCAGAGACGTTAGGGATATTGAGTTGAAGTAGACTTTGAAAGGAACCGGAAACCAAATCCGAAACAGGAAACAAAGGCTAAATCTCTATTACTGCCCAAAAGAACAAGAAGGAGTGTGAACTGGACAATAGCAACCAGGAAGATTATATAGCTTCTAAAATAAAATCTTGTATATAAGAGAGTCTATCGATAATAAGGTACTTACGGGTCTATTCTCGAATTAGCAGCATCCCAATATCTGAAAATCAAGAGTTTCGATCGTGCCTGTCGTTACAATAGGCAAACGACTTGTAGATACTGTTTATCCGTGTGTATCGATGTCCAGCGAAGTCGGCTTTGGTATTAAACAGAATTCTCTTCACGTCTCTCTTTTGTGCCGTGGAATATAAATAGCTTTCTTTTCTTTAATTGGAAGATAACTTTAACAAAATGCAGACACACGATGTCGAAGATCTATTGCTTGTGTGAGTTTTGCGCTAACTGACGAACAGCGTATCAATAATTGCGGGCTTTCGAGTGGCTAGGCACTGAGATATGACACACATACAATTAAACTGGTCTCAACTGGGCCAGCTGTTAATCTCACGAACCTTCTTATCTTACGCGAAAATACCTTTGGGAAAGGTATGAATCAACGTCGTCTCCCCTAGCTATGGGTTAATTAGTAAGACTTGTATCACAAAATCATTATCTCAAAAAGAAATTATTAAAACATAAAAATATTTATTGGCTTTATATAACCTGCTAAGTCTTTTGTGTGCTGTGCTCCTTCGGGACTTGGACGATAGTGGCTCTCCACAACTTTCTTTTCTTTGTATCTCTAAGAAATGTTTGACCCCTTACTATTCCTCCCAATCCCTGTTCTGACATACATTTGCACAAACTTGTTAAGTATTTTGATTGTGGCTCCCCACAAATTCCTCTCTCTCTGTAGCTCTAAATAATCTGCCCCCTTAATTCTGACATCCATTTCATAGTTTCTTTCTACCCTCTCGCCTTCAATATGTCCTGTGGGTATCAAATTTTCCACGTCCCGTTTCCTCATTATGTGTCTCAGAAATTTCAAATATTTCTTCTCCGAAACAAAAGTGTCCCTTTTCGCTACCATTTCCTTTTGAACGGCTTCATTGCTCACATGCTCCATATATGGTATTGCTATCATCCTTCTCTTGAACCACATCTACATTGCTTCAATTTCAGAGCAAAATGCCCCGCGTTCACTGACATAGAATGATTGATATTATTGGGTTGGAACAAAGGTTTGTAGCGTTTTATTATGTAGCGTTTGAACAGGTGATTTTATTTGACACTTGGCTAAACTTTATGACACACACACACACATACACACACATATATATATATATATATATATATATATATATATGTGTGTGTGTATACATATATATATATATAAATATATATATATATATATATATATATATATATATATATATATATATTGAGACATTTTTTATGTTTATACGTTCTTTTTACACATACAAATATTTAAGTAAATGCTCCGTTTATAATAAACAGTATTAATGACATTTACCGGCGAGAAATTTTCATAGAAAATATGCGTCCTCCGAGAGAACGTATAAACATAAAAAATGTCTTAAAATAATTGCCGGACTTTGTTCACTTCATAATGTGTGACGTCATACATATATATATAGTCATCCACAGACAGACAGACAGATCCTCACTGTGGCTAGCCGTCCTATTGTTTCAAACCGGGATCGAAACCCGACTGATTTGACATCAGTTAGATGTCTTACCCCTAGGCCATCGTCTCACGGCAGGAAGGAAAGAGATTTTAAAGTCATTCTCTATATAAAATACGCCATCGGCTCGGAGAACTCAATTCATACTTGAAGAGTAATACTTAATAGCAGTAGGGACCGCTGTTTTTAAAAACCCATTTCCCTCGAAAGCTCAGCCGGATTTCCGGGGGCATATATAATCATCCACAGACAGACTGTTTCGCTGTATCACGTCTCCTCAGTCCGATTGCTCCAAGGCAGGATCGAAACCCGACTGATTTTACATCCGTCAGATATTTTACCCTTAGATGTTCTGAAAGGAGACATTTCAACGCGTCGTTAAGAACACCAGAAACCGGTCTGCATTCGGAAGAAGGTGATGATATGTTTCTGGTTGGATCAGATGGATATTTCTTATCACGACCTCTTTCCGCAATATCTGACGTAGAATGCAAATGAACAAGTTAAATGTAACCATCGATGAAAAGCAATAGAAATTTGCGAGGTTGACGTGTTCCATCAACACATCGCCAGATTTCAGACCCGGCAAAAATTTGTACTTAGTCGGAATGTCCTACTACCCTCGCCATACTCACCTCCTGGCCTTGCACCTGCGAATTACGTCTCACTTCAATCCCTATTAAATTCTATAGAAGCATGGAATAATGAAACAGCTACAAAGATGGTGAATGATAAAGGAACAAAATGACACATGCAGTCCTTTCCAAAAGTATTGGACCGACAAGGCCAATTCCTTTGTTTTTGTTATTCACTGAAGGAATTTCGTCTTACGATCAAAAGTTAAATATGAGACAAAGGTTCAGAATTTCAGCTTTTATTTCCTCGTAGAGATGTGCGACAAAGTTCTGGAAGAAAGTTTGTTATGGACTGATGAGACCAAGATTAATCTCTACTAAATTGATAGAATGGCCAAAGTGTGGATAAAAAAGGATCTGCTTATGATCCAAAGCATACAAGCTCCTCTGTAAGGCATGGTGGAGGCAGTATCTTCTTTTGGGCTTCCATGGTTGCTTCTGGGACAAACTCATTTATTGATGATGTAACTCATGATGGTGGCAGCAGAATAAATTCAGAAGTCTACAGAAAGATTTCTGTCTTCTAATTTACAGAGAAGTGCATCCAAATAGTCGGCAGGACAATAACTTAAAACATAGTGCCAACACGAAAAAGGACTTCATCAGAGTCAAAAAGTGGCCAGTTTTATACTGGCCAAGTCAAACACCAGACCACAACCAAATAGAGCATGTATTTTATCTTCTGAAGAGGAGACTGAAGGAAGACCCTCCCGAAATAAACAAGAATTGAAAAAGGCTGCGTTAAAAGACAGGAAAAGCATCACAAATGAAAGATGCAACAGGTTGGTGATGTCAGTGAGTCGCAGGCTCGATGCACTTATTGCAAGCAAGGGTTATGCAACCAAATATTAAGTGTTATTTATTTTAAGTCTATATGTTCCGTTATTTTCGCTGACTTGAAAAATGGGGTGGTCTGATAGAAAAAAGTGGTATGTTCTAAGCTGTTAACCAAAAAATCTAAATGAAAATACCAGGAAATAAAAGCAGAAATTCTGAACTCTTGTCTCATATTCATCGTTTGATCATCAACCCAAATGTCTTCAGTAAGCAACAAAAACAAAGTAATTAGTCTTGCTGTTCTAATACTTTTGGAGATGACTGTATGTAATTAAATACATCTACACATGTCTAAATATTATAATTGAATTTCTCTTAAAAACGCCCCGAACTTTACTCCCGATTCATTACATACCAGTTCAGCATGATTCCTTTTGTTAAATCCTTTGTTAAGCTTTGGGAAGGCAACTTTCTCCATTCTTTGTATGATTCCTCAATTTACATTTAATATTAAAGTGTTATGAACTTAGGACAGGTACACGTAATAGTAGTCCATGTCATCTGAGGTAGCCATTACCTTTATTAGACTCCATGTTCCGCCACATTTGTGTTCAGTACATAAAAAGCCAACTCGTTATTTATACTGCAAATGTACTAATTGGATCTTAGTTAGAGTTTTTGAGAAATAGTACATAATCAGACCTTCGGTCACGATGACTTGTGACTTTGTGCTAAAACATCGACATCTTCCGTACAGTTTCATCTACCTATTTTCACTGACAAGACTTGGCTCAAGCTGTTGTATGGTTTAAGGCAATTCCCAACCGTAGCGCGTGCTGGGATCGTCTCTCCAGTCTGATAGCATGAAGAATTCACCTCCCTGACTGATCGAACATCGTGAGAATCGAAGCTCAGTCTCAGGGTTTTAACGATAGATACGTACAGCGGGAGGGGGTGGGGAAGATGATTATTTTACTGGAGACAAAATCCCAGCCATTTCAAATTTTAAGCAGAAGAGCGAGAAAGAAAAACAAAGAAAGCGAAAAGTGAAGGGAAAAAAACATAAAAACAAAGAAAGAGAAAGCGAGAGAGGGAGAATGAACAAAAAATGAAAGAACAAAATAAAGAAGTAGAAAGAAAAAATGTAATAAAAACAAAAAAAAAGAAATCTTTTGGAAAATAAGAGAATGGAAAACGAAAAACTGAATAAAGAAGCAGGAAGACACGGGGAAAATAGAAAGAAAGAAAGAAAGAAAGAAAGAAAGAAAGAAATAAAGAAAGAAAGAAAGAAAGAAAGAAAAATAAGTGTCATTTAACAAATGGAAAGTAAAAGAAATAAAGAAGCAAAAAGCAAAATGAAAATGAAAATCAATACGGTGAGAAAGAAAGAAAGAAAGAAAGAAAGAAAGAAAGAAAGAACAAATAGAAAATAAAAAGACAAAAGGAAGAATAAGTAAATAAAACGAAGAAAGAAATATGCAAAACAATGAGAGAGAGAAAGAAAGAAAGAAAAAATAAAAGCCATTTAACAAATGAAAAGTAAAAGAAATAAAGAAAAAATCAGAAAGAAAAATGAAAATGAAAATCAATTCGGTAAGAAAGAAAGAAAGAAAGAAAGAAAGAAAGAAAGAAAGAAAGAAAGAAAGAAAGAAAGAAAATCGATTTGGAGGAAAGTCTTGAGCAACATGATCTGTTGAAGCGAAAATTGGACGTGCTTGTTTTCTCTATCGGTCTTCTGTCACACCAACTTTTCTTATGCAGCCTCAGAAATTTATCCCTCGGACTTCTCTGGCTGCACGACGGTGAGAAATCTCATCACATATGATTACCATTTGTCGATTTTAAGGAAAGAAAAATAAATAAAAGATTTGGTAAAGAAAACAACGATAAGAACAAAAGAGAAGTTCAACCGAATAACTCCATGTCACTTTCTGTGTAATATTGGTCACCAGCTCAAAGGGAGGTAAGTGGGTTTGTCAAGGTCCTTCACTGAAGTATGCCACCGCCATTATTCGGATTATACCTGCCAGCTTTGATAGAGACGCGAGTCATCAAGATTCGAATAAAGATGGCGTCTTCTCATTTCCTTGGATTTCCTTCGAAAGAAAAGTGGATAATAGCATAAGAAAAATGCTACGCTACCCTTTCAAAAAGCAACAGATATATTTCCAAACATGCAAGTATATTATTATTATTATTATTATTATTATTATTATTATTAATAATAATAATAATAATAATAATAATAATAATAATAATAATAATAATAATAAATGAAAAGACTTACTGACATTTAATCTGCAATGAAAACCACAAGATACAACTCAATTTTGCCGGGAACCAATAATAATACGCAGAGGGTATTTCAAACGAGAAATTAAACGGTTATTAATGACGACCAAGTACAGTTATATAAATATCAATGACTTTCTTCTTCTTCTTCTTCTTCTTCTTCTTCTTCTTCTTCTTCTTCTTCTTCTATGCGCTATGTTCCTTCAGACAGTGAACGAAAACGTGGCTATCCACAACTTCCTGATCTTTGTCGTTCTTAGTAAGATTTTTCTGTTGGCCATCTTTCCTAGTCTCTGTTCTACCAACCATTTGCACGAACTCGTTAGATACGCAAATCACTGTTTTTCTCTGTCTTCCATGTCTTCAATATGTCCTGTGAGCGTCAAATTCTCCAAGCCCTCCTTCCTGGTTATGTGCCCTAGAAATTTTTGTTTCCATTTTCATTAAAACTTCCTCGTTACTCACTTGTTCAATCCATGGTATTCTCAGCATCCTTGTGTAGAACAACATTTCTACTGCCTCTTTGAGGAGATTTTCCAGCATTCACTACTAGATAGGAGGGTCGATATGACATAATACTTCAGTACTCTTTTCTTTGTAACGAACTTTTTCTGCTTCTCAATATTCTCTGAGTTTTCGAAAGGCATGTTTCGCTATTCCAATAAGCTTTCGAATTTCGCTGTAATATTTTCAGTCCTCGCTTAAAACACTTTCTGGGGATTAAAATTTTTATACTTATTTGATTTTGGTGTCTGCAGTCCGGAGCTCGCATCTTGAGCAGTTCCTTTTCCCGAGAGCCATACATTCTGTTCTTTCTTCTTCTCTTCTTTAACTACCTTCTGTGGGTTTCCTGTAGTTTCATTTCCGTTCTTGCTAACCTTATTTTAGCCAGCCAAATAATAACTGTAAATTGTGAGGTGATAAGTGCTGGGAAAATGCAAATTGTTTTTTGTTTTGTTTTTAATCAAGTTCACGCCATGAAAAGGATATTTTTATTTGGTAAAAAAAACTGCGATAAAATAGTCCAAACAAATGTTTGAGGTAATATTTAATGGAACACAACAAAGACAGACGGCACGAACCGAGTTTAAAAAACAGACGATAAATTTATTAACACACAAAAAAAAAATGAAAGAATTACACAAGTCGAGCGTTTTGTGTGCCAAATGATGACCAATAACATGGATGTACAAATAATCAATGCAAATGAATTATGCCTCTTTTACAATACAAATTACAATGCTGCATAAGGTCCTCAGAAAACGTAAATGACATTAAAATAAAAGAAGAAAAGGGAAAAATACTGCTCTGAATAATTTTCAATGAATCGGTACAATGTTCGAATCAAAGTTCGTGGTAGAAGCGATAAATAAACAATCACACCAGCTGAAGAATGTTCCTGGATGTGGCGGCGACTTTGATGTTCTTTTCAATTCTCGTCTGATGTTCGTCAAATTTGTTCTGTGTTGTTTTTTTCCTACTTGGGTCCATGCAACAGCTGTTCGCCGTCTCCGCTTCTGCTTTTATTCACCAACATAGGCTCTAGATTTTCTTCTGAAAATTTCGAGGGGAATCTTTTCATTAGTTCCAAATGAAAGCCAAACCAATTTTCCGACAAATCGAAATTCAAATGTTTAAGCAAGACCCCAGCATCTGTTTTCTCTCAGAAAAGCTAACGAAACACGTTCAAGCAGCTTAAATTTCTTATAGATGCAGGGCAGTACAACCACTAAAGGGGTTACTGGGTGTGGAAGTATTAGAAAGAGAAACATTAGTGATGAGCGGGAACAAAAAGAATAATCAGAAGGACAGTAGATAGCGACATTACATTTAAATTTCTGAAGATTAAAGATGGAAAGCATGGAGCTGAAGGTAGTTCCGCAAGCGGGAAGTGCAAGAAAAGAAATTGTTAACATAGAACTTACGGTTACATCTAGCCAATTCAACTGTAAAACGATGAGATCTCGACGCCAGTCTAGTACTGCGCTTAAATTCAAAAAGTCTAGGTACCATAGCGAAGAGACCAACCGAACAATTACCATGAAAAATATTTATAGAAAACACAACGAGAGGCAATCTTACAACGGTGTGAAAGTGAAGCCGAGACGCCAGGTCAGGACCAATAATATTGCTGATTCTTCTTTGGATTTTATTATGGAGCTCTAGATAAATATCAGGAGCACTTGACCATATGTGGCAGCAATATTTTAAGCATTGATGAATGACAGACTTATAGATACGTATGATAGATTCTGGAGAGAACACAGTGAACCAATTTTCTTATCAGTTGACCTAGCAATGTATTGATTATAGTCTTTCAACTTCATCTCAGCTGAGAACGTTAGCTCAAGAAGACGCAACTAGTCACTTTCCTGGAGGGCAACGTCAGCCATGCTGATGGAAGTTAGAGAAAGGGTGTATCAAAATGATTAAGAGAGAGCAATTTAGTTTTGGCTTTTGCCACTCTCTGGTTCCACCAGTTCAGACATTCACAGCTAGAAACTGCCATGTCATGTACTCAGGGCTGTGCAGTCGTTCTCATTCTTTCGTATTCCATTTGGAAGGAAGAAGATCCATTCGGAGAGTTTTGAAGATGGCGATGCTTCTCCAATCACTAATTAGCCTCTTCAAGCCTGGAGTCAACCGTTTTCTATCCTATATATCTTCATAATATGCACTTCTTACATCCCCTTTTATGCCTTAAAATAACTTATTTCAGTAAACTTCTAGATTGGTTGGCTCTTGAGCCTTCTGTCGAATGGGAAATAGTATAAAAATATGCGAGTACGGCAGGCTGACCCAGAAAAGCTATAGAAATATTAATGATGCTGAAATAAGGTTTCTTTATGGATTTTTAAAAGATTTTGGTGGGTGGGGATATTTTTGTTTGTTTTGGGTTTTTTTTTATAGTTTATCAAATCTTTGAGAGTTATTAAACCGTGGAAACA
This sequence comes from Acanthosepion esculentum, assembly GCA_964036315.1. Lineage (NCBI taxonomy): Eukaryota > Metazoa > Mollusca > Cephalopoda > Sepiida > Sepiidae > Acanthosepion > Acanthosepion esculentum. The sequence goes on along the minus strand of OZ038497.1, from coordinate 52,227,285 downwards.
TATTTTGGATTTTAAGATTAACTTCTTTAATTTTTTTATGGCGAGTGAATATTGCATTAACAATATGTTTGTGAATTTTTAATGATTTTTTCCAGTTATATATTATACTATTTAACCCATCCTTGTGGGGGGATAGAAACGCAATCCGCGGGAAAATGTGGAAACAACTGAAATTTGGACATAACAACGAATGTCGTATGTTTAAGTCAGAATAAAAAACATTAATTTATTTGGGGCTTTAAAATTCGATGGTGTTATTCCGTCCGAGGCAAATCAACATAATGTAGATAATTAAAGGAATCGTTTTTCTGATCACAGTAAACCCTATTCTCGTAGAATATATTATGAAAATTGAAAGAAGTGAAAATCTGAAAAGATATTTAGGTATCTCTTTTTTTCGGCACTGTATAATAAGGTTAATATCTGAAAAAAATCAGACAAAAATTCCAACCATACTATATGCGAACAAACAACACAAAAACAGTAAGAAACTCTTTATAAATACAAGATCATGGCTCTCCATAACTTCCTGTTGCTTGTAGCTCTTAATGAATTTTGTCTTTCGGATATTCCTCCTAAGCCGTGTTCCGCCATCAATCTAGTCAAACTCACAAAATATGTTATGCGTTGTTATCCTCTCTTGCTCTTGCCCTCTATCTGTTCCGTGAGTATCGGATTTTCCAAGCCCTCTTTCCTCATTATGTACCCGAGAAACCACAACTGTCTCTTCCTGATGTTAAATATTAGATTCCTTTTTGTTTCGATTTTCTCCAATATTTCGTTGCTAACGGTTGGTTCACGATATCCTCGGCATCCTTCTGTAGAATTACATTTCTGTTGCTTTAAGTATCCTCTTTATCTTTGAGATCGTCCAGCACTCACTGCCATACAGAAGAGCAGATATCACGTAGCAGTTTAGTACTTTTTTTCCTTGTTTCTAGCGAAGTTTCTTTTTCTATTTCTTAGTACTCGGCTTAGCTTTTGGAAGACATCTTTTACTATCCCAATACGCCTTCGGATTGTAGTGTCATACATTCCGTCCCCTGTTAAAAGATATTTAAATATACACGCGTGCCCGTCCTGGGTATGACGATAAACTACATCCGCGTCCTGGATGGTACGATGGGCTGAATCCGACAGCAGGTCCTCTGATCGGGAGGATTTGAGGAGCGTGGAACCGCCTCTTAGTTGCTGGTGTTCCCGGGTCCGCCCTGACTCGAGGTGGTGGCACCTGTTGAGCAAATAGTTAACCCCAAACTGGGGACAAAAAACTATGAAAGTGTAAAAATAGATTTTAGTACTAGTAATACTTTTTTTGTAAAAAGCATTACTAGCAATGAATTTTGAGGAAAACATTTTTACCAACAAAACATTATGACCAACAATACAGTTTTGAAGAAAAAATATTAACAGCAATAAAAATCTTGTCGGCATTGAATAACCCATTGAGGATGATATGCCGTGAAGCAAAACAAACCAAACCAACCATACCACGCTTGTTTGATTTTGGTATCTCTCATCTTGGGGATCATCCTTTTGCTAACAATCATGCCTTCTGTCTTCTTGCATTTGATGTTCAATCCTTTCTTCTCGCTTTCCTTCAATATCTTCTGTAGGAGTGATTGCAGCTATCTTTCTGTCTGCTATCAACACTTCTTTTTGCTTCTAACGGAAATTTCCATGTTTTTTTGTTTGTTTGTTTTTTGTTTGTGTTGTGGAGTTATTTCCACAATAGAACTTGTAGTCGGACTAAATGCGACCTAAATGGGGTAAACGTACAGAAACGTTAGGAACATGTAATAAAGTGTTACGCAGAGTAATCGAGTTGTGGTCGCTGATAACTCACTCCTTTCGACTCCTACTTATAATAGGTAGGAGAGTCTATTCTCTAGACCAGGTGTCTTTCACTATAACAGTTTGTTTCTTTGTTTTTTTTAATTATTAACCGTGAATTAGCATGAAAAAATGAGGAGTTATTCTTTGACGGTTATTTAAAGGCAAAATATAATTCGGACTGTAAGAGTTTGCTTCTAGTAGCGTTGGCAAACGGTCCCCTATCTAAGTACTGACCGGATTGGATGCTGGTTGAATGACATGTCTTTTCAACGTGATTTGATGGTCTGTTTCGGGAATGTTAGTGGAGTATTCTCTCCCACAGTCTTCTCTACAGACTGGTGAGCTTTTCTCCTTTAAATTAAGAATTTTAATTTAAGAATTTAAGCGTACTACTAGATTGTCGATGAGGTCTCATCTCCTTACCGTTGAAATCGTTAGATGTAACCGGAAGTTCTATACTGACAGTTTCTTCTCCCGCGTTTCTCGCTCGTGGAACTCTTTTCTGGCTTCTTGCTATCCATTCAAGTTTGATCATCAAAAGTTTTAATGCAATATTAATCACTTACTTCTAACTTCTCTATTCCTGTTCTTTTATTGTTCTCTCTCCTTAATAATGTTTTGTTTTCCCTATATTCTCGTACACCCAGTAACCCGTTGCGTCTTAGTTGCTTTATTGCCTTGCTTGGTGTGAAATGATTAAAAACAAGTTTGGAATCCATAGTAATAATTCTTCTAGACTGCCATCTAAGGCTAGAAAGTCCGGTCTACCCAACTATTTAAATTATTGCTCCAGGGATAAGAAATAAATCCAAGGCTTTCGAGGTCAGAATTTCAACTCGGCACACTGAATACCTTTTTCGGGTCGATAACCTTTACACTACCAGCACATTGTGAAAACACATACAGTTGATGAAACCGTAAAAAATACTAATATTAATTACAGGGTACGATGGATAAATTGTCGTCTAAATAATGTAAAAAAATAATCAAGGGAGTTGCAGTCTGGGGAAATAGGTGGCCAAATGTCTGACAGCCATGGCTGTGTTCTACTGCTTGTATGACATGGGGTAGCGGTCATTTTAGGGTCCCAGCTATGGGCAAATAGTTAAACCCCCAACTGTGTCAAAACACTATGAAAGTGTTAAAATAGGTTTTAATATTATCAATACATTTTTGGAAAAAATATTACCAGCAATACATTTTTTGAAAAAATTAAATAACCAGAAATACATTTTTTTTAATATTACCAGCAATATATTTTTGAAAAAAATATTACCAGTAATACATTTTTTTTAAATTACCAATACATTTTTTAAAAAATTACCAGCAATACTTTTTTTGAAAAAAGTATGTTACCAGCAATATACTTTTGAAAAAAAATGACTAGCAATACATTTTTGAAAGAAAATATTACCAGCAATACATTTAAAAAAATAATTACCAACAATACATTTTTGAAAAAAATTACCAGCAACACATATTTAAAAATATATATATATATTACCAGCAATCAAAATATTGTCGGCATTAAATAACTCATCGAGGTTGACATGCCATGAAGCAAAACAAACCGAACCAAACCAAAAAGCTAACACTAAACCTATTAATAATTAAAACCTTTTGTTGTTGTTGTTGTTGTTGTTGTTGTTGTTGCTGTAGTTGTTGCTGCTGTTGTTTTTGCTTTATCGTTTCTTCCTTCTGTAGAGAAGCGATTTCGTTCGGGATATCTTATTCTTTGAATTTCTTCATGTTTTTGAAATATCGATTCTTTTCCGGATTTAAATCTCTCCTTCTAATCGAAGTTTCAATCTGTCACACGGCGTTCCATCAAGAATCTTCAAGATGGAACTCCCTTGATTTTTAGGAAAATGCACGAAAATGGGAAAGAGTAAATCATGAAAAAGAATAATTATCCAACGTTTCGTTAAAATTAATAAATAAATATGAATGTGATGAGATTGCTTTGAAAGAATTGATCGGTCGATGAGAGATCGATCAAACAACAGTCGTTTCTGTTCAAACTGCTATGGATTCGGAAGCTTTGATATCGGAACATGAAAGTCACCAATTAGATTAGGATATTGTAAAGAGTGTTAGGTTGTGAGGGTCTGATAGGGATTGAGAGAGGTTAGATGAGTTTATTGTGTGTGTGTGTGTGTGTGCGCGCGCGCGCGCGTGTGTGTGTGTGTGTGTGTTTGATGGGAAGAAGAGGAAAAAGAAGATAAATTAGATGAGGTCGGAAGAAAAAATAAAAGAGAAGCTGAAAAAGAGATGGAAGAGAAAAAGTGAAGAAAAAAGAAAGGAAGGAAATAAAAAAAGAAAAAAACATACGAGAAGTCTGAGGAGGAACGAAAGGCGGAAAGAGGAAGGAATGGGGAAGCAGAAAAAGATGAGGAAGGAAAATGAAGGAAAAGAAAGAAGAGAAATGAATAGAAGGAAAATTGGAAGAATCTAATGTTTTTGCATCAAGCAACAACAACAACAATAATAATAATAATAATTGCGCCAAATGAATATAAAATCGTCACGATAGAGTGGGGCAATACTTACACTGAAAAATGTGCAAACACTTCGGAAAAGTTGTTAATAAACAATGATATGAGCACCACCCGGCACCGTTTACAGAAATAGAAGACCTCACAATTATATGGGATTACACCGGTTTTGCATCCAGAATGAGTGAAACAAAGAGGCTGGATTGAATTGTCGAAAACAACTTGCCTATGAACTGATAGGGCTTGTCCAGCAGACTTTAACATAGCAACCAAGGAATTTAAAAAACCATCGAAGTTTAAAGAAAACATATTGAAAACAAGAATATTACGAATCGTAGTAGCTGTGCTTGGAATGATAAAAAAAAAAGGAACACAACGACACATTAAAAAAAAATTCCTGGAAATCCCAGAGTAATAGAAATAAAAAAAGTTGTCTTGATAAGTACAGCTAAGCCCATTAAGAAGAGCTTTGTCCATTTAACCCTAGTGATGTTATGGGAGAAAAAAACAAATCATAAAATGTAGCCATAACAACACATCACTACCTACCTTAGGTCTTCCCGTAGACTTGGTAGGTAATGTGACCATAGCAGAAATCTAGATAAATGATGATAATATAATATAATTATTATGGTTTCCTCCCTCTAAAGAATCTACGTGGGACGCTTCCGCCTTCTATAAGATTAGTAGGAGAGAAGGCCTTGGGGGAACAGTGCTCTAGCCTGTCCAACTGTCGAACTCTCTGCTTTGAGCAGAGAGGAACCCGGACGAGGCTCTGCCGAAGGGCAAAGTTTCTTCCGGGGCGTTAATGCCCTGAATCCATTTATGCGGGTTCTAAGGGAATATTTTTGCCCTCAAAAACACTGAGAGATGGTATTAGCACCAACCAGACACAATTACCCAAAATGAAGATGTAACTATCCTTTGGGACATGCGAATTCAAACTGACAGGAAAATAAAAGCCAACGGACATGGTATTATCACAAAAGAAATTCAGGAAGTGTATGCTTATTAACATAGCAGTAACGTCTGAAAGAAACACTTCCATGAAAATTATCGGGGAATTATCCAAATACAAAAACCTGGAGATCGAGATTAACAGGATGTGGCGAATGTACCGATAGTAATCGGTGATCTGTGCCCCGTGAGAAAAGGTAGGGACAATTTTACTAAGTGTCCCAGTTAGCATCAACATACAAGTTTCCCCAGAAGATCGCTCTACTTGGAACATCCTATATACAGTGTAACCCGGATATAAGAGAGTTGTCGGGACCGGAGAAGAAGCATCTTATATCCGGGTTTATCTTATATCCGGGTTTGGTCTATTTTGTTTAGGTAAGTATGGCTCTAATTTGGGACCCTCTCTTATATCCGGGCCTCTTATATCCGGCTTACACTGTACTAAGAAAAGTGCTATCAATTAAAAGACAATACTCCTATAGGGCCTAAGGTCCCTAGTTTTGACCCGGCTCTACAGGATACAAAGCAGGAATCCTAACATAATATTAATAATAATAATAATAACTGGCTTTTGTTAAAATGTTTTTTGTCGCCTGGGGTTAAAACATTGGGATTTTAACATTTATACTGATAGACATAAAAACCTAACAGACCACGAATTAAAGACTACATGCAAAACATTGATTTCTCATATACATGACGGTGTCCTCAGATAAAAATATATATGTTAAAGAATATGACGAAATGAGTAACTACAAGGATCTTGAAATTGAAATTGGATAAATGGTTCGTCTGGGTTCCTCTATGCACGAAAGCATAGAGTTCGACCAGCACAGCTGGAGATGAATCTTCAACTAATTGCCGAAGCAAGGATATTTACCTTACGCCCCCGCCTCGTGGCAGGATGTGGCACAAGGCCGTTTTTAATGCGGGGGTCAAAACCGAGCCCGATGGCTCGGGCAAAAGTTCTCCGTAGAACCCCGTATACATGGGGTCGGGTAGCTGTCTACCACCCCAGACGAGGCTATGCCAGAAGGCAGAGAGTTCGACCAGCATAGCTGGAGACGAATCTCCAACTATTTGCCGAAACAAGGTTATTTACCTTACCTTCCCGCGAGGCATGATGAGGCACAAGGCCGTTATTTAATGCGGGGTAAAACCGAGCCTGTAGGCTCGGGCAAAAATTCTCCGTAGACCCCGTATTTGAAAAAAAATATCAAAGCTCTCCAAAAAAATTAAATTTCAGAATTAAGTTGAAGGCTGTTAATAATAATAAAAAACGAATCGAACAGAACGTCCTCATAAATTAAGTAAACGTGGCATTACATCTATTTGCAGGAAAGTAACTCTAAAACCATTCTCTACTAGCGGAGAATTTCTTTGGGGATGAAAGCAGCTGGGACAGAATTGAGCTGTGATACTTTTAGATAGACAATCAACCGTGAAGGTCTACAGTCGTTAACTTTTTTTGCTCATAATCATCTCAAGGATTTTTTTTTTCCAGAACAAGATATTATGATCTGATGAGACAAATATTGAACTATTTGGTGGAAACCTTTCAAGACATGCCCGGAGAGGAAAAAGGACACTTCATACAAATCGCAATGTACTATCGCAAAAGTTAAACATTTTGGTGAATGTGGGATGGTTTAGTTTTTTTTTGGGGGGGGGGCTTTTTGTAGGGTTACAAGTTCACTTCACTATATATCATCGAAGGAATAATGGGCATTACACAATTTTCCAAAATGCAGTTAAAAAAGTTGGTTCAGTCTGTAAAATATATTTTTAAGTAGCTTTAAGTTTGTTTGTTTTTTGTTGTTGTTTTTTTTTGTTTTTGTTTTTTAAGCTTTTCACCCCAAGCAAGGCTGGAAGCCACTAGCACGCAAGAGGTTACAGAAGGTTTGGAGGAAGAGCAGATAGGAGTGGTAAAGGAAAGGATGTGGAGAAAGATAGTGGATCTATCAAGGCAAGGGGGTTACAGAAGATTTGGAGCGAGAGCAGATAGGAAGAGAAAGGGGGAAAGGATGTGGAGAAGGGAAGCGGATAGATCAAGGCAACTGAAGATGTCGATTGACGTTACACTTAAATAGTTGGAGATTGTATTTGTCAGGGAAACAGGAATAAGGAAGGGAGTTCCACAGGCGAGAGGTGCGAGACATGAAGCTATTGGAGTAGAAGAGACGTCTACATCTAACAGTTTCAACAGTGAAGGAGTGGGAACGGGATGGCAGCCTCGTATGACGCTTAAATTCATGAGGCCTAGCTGCATATCAACACTTTATGGGTCATTTAACGCCGAAACTTAATTTTCTTGGGGGCATTAGTAATTTCTTTTATAAAAATGTATTGCTCATAGTTTTCGTGGGTTTTTTTTGTTTTTGTTTTTTTGTTTTTTCAAAAAATGGATATATTGCCGGTATTTTTTACTATGAAAATGTATTGTTTGTATTTTCACTATAAAAAATATTTATACTTTCATTGTGTTTTGATACCAGTTTGGGGGTTAACTATTTGCCCATTGCTGAGACTCTAACAGGTGTTATCACACCGGGTCAGTGTTGACCTGGGAACAACAGCAAGAGATGGTACCACGCTCCTCATATCCTCGCGATCAAAGACGTTGCTGCTGGATGTAGTTTATCATCATACCGAGGACGAAGTAGCTAAGTGTTGGATGATTCAACATACATGATAAGGATCCGAATCATATTACAGCGACAATGAATTAGTGGTTAAAAGCCAAAAAAATAATGGGTTTAGAATGGCCCAATTCAATCACCTGACATAAATTCTATAGAAAATCTATAGATGTTTAACATTGAAGTTTATAAGAAGAATACCTAAATATAAAATAAATTGATTCTGATGAAACGATTGCTGTTAAGAAAGCCGATACACTGTGTCGGGCGAGACAATTTTTATCTACAGAATCTATCTTGGATATCTATAAGATGCTTAGAATATTGCAACCACATATGGCCCTGCTATTTGCTTTGAGCTCCTTGATAAAATCCAGAGAAGAATCAGCAATATTATTGGTCCTGATCTGACGCATCGGCTTCAGTCACTTTCCCACCGCTGTAAGGTTGGCTCTCTGTGTCTTTTCGATAAATATTTTCATGGTAATTGTTCGGATGAGCTTTTCGCTGTGGTGCCTAGAGTTTTTCAATTTAAGCGCAGCACTAGACTGACGTCGAGATCTCATCAATTTACAGTCAATCTGGCTAGATGTAGCCGTAAGTTCTATGCTAACAGTTTCTTCTCTCTCACATCTCCGTGGTGGAACTCCTTTTCGGCTTCATGTTTTCTGGCGAACTTTAATCTGAAAAAATTTAAATGCAATGCCAATCGCTATCTACTGCCCACCTGATTACTCTCTTCTCTCTGCTCATCATTAATGTTTCTGTTCCTAATTCTTCCACACATTGTAACCCTTTTGTTTTAGTGACATTACTTCCTTGCTTGGGGCAATTACGATTAAAAAAAAATTGAGCAATCTTTGATTTTTCCCAGGAGGGGTGGAATAATATTGATCTCATCTTCTGCGACATTTTTCCAAATTATTCTAAATCTCTGACTACTGTCATAGCAAATAAGGGATGCTATATTAAATACTGAATGAAGTTTATTGATGTGCACCCAGAACTTTTGCTTCGTACCTTTTTAGACACACATTCTTTTCTTCTGCTTAGACATAGTATATCCTATTTATTTAGTATGTTCAACTGATGTTTTATGCTTGTCGTTATATTGGAGATTGCTTTTCTTAAAATTACGTTAACATACCCATATGCCCAATGTTATGGTGTATGACTGTTTCTGTTTATTCTGTTGCACATAATGCTGCTAGTTCAACTAAAAGCAGCGACAAAATACACTTTTCACATATAAATGACTGCTTGAATTATTGGCAAAGGCAACAGCAAATAGAATGTGTGTAGAATGAGTGGAAGGAATATATTTCAACATGAAGATATTCTCTTGTGTTTTTATTCAAACTATTAAAGGATTAACAAAAAGATAGAAAACATATTAGTGTGTGCACGGAAAGGAAGAAAATATATTAAAAAAGGCTTTTTTTCATGTGCTTTTGCGTTTGTGTTGCGTACGTTGTGTGTAAATATTCAGTGAAAATTCTTTCTAGCGGTGACGAGTTCCGTGCTGGTGTTTCTACCTACAGCTTGCTTGATTGAAAGAAGGAAAAAGACATAGAAATATATTCTCGTCCTGTAATAGTACTTAAACAGCGCCACCTAATGGCGTCTTGGCAGACCAAGTGATTGCAATCCCCACAATACTTGACCACAGTCTATTCAACTACCCCCGTTTTGTAATGTTTTACATTTATTTATATAGTTGAAAGCAGGTTGTTGAAGACAACAGATTAATATTTTATCGTTAGAAGAATTTGGGGAAAAAAAAGATTTTTCTTTCCAACAATCGCAAGAACTAAAGAAAAACATAACTGAAGATTTGGTAAATGAGGAAGGCAAATAAATTTGTTTTTTCTTTTGTTTTGTTTTTTATTTTATTTATATTTCATTATATTTATATTTCATTCCAACCAAGGGAATAAAGGTCACTAGGATTCAAGGTTACTGAGAGTGAAATAAACAGAGAAGACATGATTGATTTATTGATTCGTTTTTTACGACTTATCAACCCTTTGCGAGTTATTTAAAGCCAGAAATTATTTTAAAACTGTAAGATTTCTTTTTAGATAATAATGGTTAAGCGGTGAAAGTCTTACTAATTAAACATGGCTGGGGAAGAAAAGAGGTGGATTCTTACCTTTCTCTAGAGTATTTAATATACGTAAGTTATATAAAGAACCCAACAGGAATTGGAACTCTTCTCTCCGCTTACCAATTTCGAACCGTTATCCATTCCACCAGCCGCACAACCAAGCTTACAGCATCTGATATTCCCGAACTAGTTACTGATTCTCACCTATGTAATGATCAGGCAAGATATTGCTTAACTTTGATGATCAAACAAGAATCGGTGTTTCAAAGTGATGTAACCACAAAACTACAGAGAAAAACAATGTCAAGATGATAGAACGGATGATGTTATTATTTGGGTTTCTTTCCTTCTTCCAGGAGAGTGACTTGTTTTTTTAATCATTTCACCTAAACCAAGGCAATAAAAGTCGGGATGAGTTCAGCTTAAGATAGGAACAGGCAAATATTGCTTTGGTGAACCTCTTAAAAATGAAGCCAATACGGCAATGACTAAGGAAACCGCTGCAATTTTTTTTAGAATTTGCAAAATTTGTTTTCTATTTGTAAAAAGTAATACGTACTAATGAATTTTTTTTTTAATTGATAAAAATAAACAAAAAGCTTTCAAATCAAATATTTTTTATTGACGAGTAACGTAGACTGTGATAACTAGAATTATTAACAATGATAACAGTGGAACATTTCAAAAAAGAAATCAAAAATACATTATTAGCTTAGAATATGTTATGGAAAGAACGAGATTGTTGTATTGCTGTTATAAAAATATAAAGCTTTTTCAGCATAAAATCAAAATAACTATTGAAAGAAAAAAAATATGTACAGCAAAGGTCAAAACAATCCTTTACTTTCTGACATGAATATTAATTAGTAATTTCTTTATAGATAAAAAATATTTTCACGACTAATTTTTGTTGCCTAGCATTCGAGAAATATGTCATTTGGTTTGATTTGGTTTGGTTGTTTTACGGCATATCAACCTCAATGGGTTATTTAATATTACAGAATTTTTGTTGCTGGTAATATTTTTTTCCTTCATAAATCTATTTTTGGTAATATTTTTTTCTTCAAAAATGTATTGCTGGCAATATTTTTTTACAAAAAGTATTGTTGTGAATATGGATTATCTCCTCTTTGATAATCCACGCTATAAAAGCTGTACATTTCCGCTTGTCAAGTAGACGAGTAGTAAGATTCTTAATTGAATAAAAGATTACTAGTCTGAATCTCTTGTCCTGTTTTCATTACAATTTATTCAATTAAGAATCTTACTACTCGTCTACTTGACAAGCGGAAATGTACAGCTTTTATAGCTTGGATTATCAAAGGGGAGATAATCCATATTCACAACAAGTATTTCTGGTATTAAAATCTATTTTTACACTTTCATAGTGTTTTGACCCCAGTGTGGGCGTTAACTATTTGTCCATATCTGGGACCCTAACAGGTGCTACCACCCCGGATCATGGTGGACCTGGGAACGTCAGAAATTAAGAGGTGGTTCCACGCTCCTCAAAACCTCCTGATCAGAGGCCTTTTTGTTGGACGTAGTTTATCGTCTTACTCAGGACGGGTGGAGAATTTGTCAGAATCGAAAAACATTAATTTTCTATTATCTTAAAAGGGGGTCATGTTTACAGTATAAATACAACGTCAAACTGATCCCTGACTTTTGACATACATGTAGTTTTCTTTCCTTTTTTATGGTCTAGTCTATTTAAGTATTGATGTTTTAAAAGGAAATGTATTATTACTGTGTAAAGTCTGTGTCTGCAGATGATATTCATTTCATTTCCGGTAACCATAAATGTTGCAAGATTGAAAATAGACTCGTAAACATTTGTTGAAATGACTTTCATCTACCACTTTTCTTTGAAAATATACCTGGATAGACCTCTAGTCAATTTTTTTCTTGGAAAATCCCCACAACAACATTATTAGGAAAAACGTTCGTTCTTAATTTTAAAAAAAATATATTTAAAGTTGAAGGCAAAAATTGCAATGGACGTAGCTTGTTTTTTTAAGGGCACCACGGCATTAAATATGGGCATCGCAGCATTTTGCCAGAAGATCGCCCTACTAGGAATATCTTCTGGCTTTTGTTTTCCAGCCAACTTTGACTTTAAAAATTTAAATGTTTAGATGTTGGCAATAATCGGATAGTGCATGGCCAAGTGAATGTGATAGGTGGAGTTAATGAAAACATCCGATTTCAATTTTTTTTTTTTTGTGTGTGTGAATTTTGTTGTTTGTATCTTTTGCGTTATTTTGGTAGAAATGAACAAACATTGTTACTTTCTAACTTATCCTGTTTAACAATGTTTATTTTGAATTCAAATTGCCTAGAGATATTCTTGTTGTTATTATTATTTGCTTATATTATGTTTCCTGCATTGTATTCTGTAGAACCCGGTCCAGACTATGGTCTTTAGGCCCTATAGGAGAAATATTTAATTGATAGCACTTTTCTTAGTATATGGGGTGTTCCTAGTAGGGCGATCTTCTAAGCAATTTGTATGTTGATGTTACCTGGGACATTGTTAGTAAAACTGTCCATTTCTTTTCTCCCGATGGCCAGAGCTCCGATTACTATTGGTACAGCCTCAATTCTTCAAATACCCACATCCTGTTAATCTTGATCTCTGGATTCTTGTATTTGAACAATTTCTCGATAATTTTCATGGGTTTTTTCTCTCAGATGGTAGTGCTATGTCAATAAGCATACATTTCCTGAATTTCTTGTCGTTATGATAATAATAGGACTGTAGGCTGTTATTTCCCCGTCAGTTCGAATTGATATGTCCCAGGGGATAGTTACATCGTTATTTTGGCTAACTGTGTCTGTTTGATCCTCATACCATCTCTCAGTGATTTCGATTTTGTGCTTCCTGCATGTCTTCCAGTGCGTATATATAGCTACCTTGTTATGTATGTGGGTATATTCATTTTTTGCTACTTCCAGACATCCTGAGATAATATGGTTGACAGTTTCATCATATTTTCCACAGCATCCTGCTCCCACCCCTACACCGTGGAATCTGTTAGATGTAGACGTCTCTTCTACTCCAATAGCTTCATGTCTCGCACATCTCGCCTATGGAACTCCCTTCCCTATTACTGTTTCCCTGACAAATACAATCTCCAACGGTTTAAGTGTAGCGTCAATCGACATCTCCAGTTGCCTTGATCTATCCACTTCCCTTCTCCACATCCTTTCATTTTTCATTCCTATCTGCTCTCGCTCCAAATCTTCTGTAACCCCCTTGCCTTGATCGACCCACTGTCTTTCTCTTTCTCCACATCCTCTCCTTTACCACTCCTATCTGCTCTTCCTCCAACCCTTCTTTAACCCCTTGCGTGATAGTGGCCTCCAGCCTTGCTTGGGGTGATACGCTTAAAAAAAAAAAGAAAAAAAAATTCCTGCATTTTGGGTAAGTTCCATCCTTGATTTATGTGGCAGTCATAGGATCTGGTTGCGAACCTTTGGTCCTGAGCTGCAATAATCGGGCTTTCTGTCTCAGCTTTCAACCCGGTGTTCCTCAGCCACTGATGTGTTTTCTGTTGGTCCACATCCCCTTCTTTCGTTCTTTTTAGGTATTTGCCATGCAACGCCTTGTCCTTTCTGGGGGGGGGTTGTTTTGTTTTGTTTTTTGAAATTTCATTTGGCCAAGTTTTTTTTTATTTCTCTTTTACTCGTTTTGCGTAGATGGTATTAGCTTTGTTTCTTGTTGACAGGATTTCAGGCATATTAAGCTGTTTCTTGAAGAGTGCAGCTTCTTTGTTGATGGAGTGGATTTGGTATTATTATTATTATTATTTGGTATTATTATTATTAATTACATCCATATTATTTTCATACATCTCTCCAACAGTAATAGTAGTAATATTATAACTGCGATTATTATAATTGCCGGGATATCCTATTACTTCTACGATAAACAGTGACGAGAAGAGTAGCAGTAAGCAAAATAATACTAATAAAGATAATATTAGTCTAAACAAACAAGATCTTTGAGGAATTATCTGAAGATCTCCAAGAAATCATTTTCAAAGAGAACATTCTAAGCCTATATCCAATTATGACAAGTGCTTTATTTTCTTTGCAAAATAAAAGTGGGGGGGAAAGAATGGAAATGAATCACGATTTGTGTTCAATAAAAAACAATTGACAAATTAAATTATTTGATTGATTTTTAATTTAGAGAAATTCTTGAAAAAAATTATTATTCAAATTACAGAGACGGAAGCGAATGTAATTTAATACGAACATATTATTCACGGGTGCAAACCAAATTATTTTTTTAGATAAGCGACAAAACATAGATGTGTGTTTCTTCATGTCAGTCTGAATATGTATTTGTATTTTTACATATATATGTCCATGCTTGAAAGAGTACATACATACACACACACATATATTTGTGTGTATACATGAGTGTATATATATGTATGTGTGTGTGTGTGCGTGTGTGTGTGTGTGTGTGTGATTAATAATAAATAAAGAATAAATAATTAACTTAACTTATTTAAATCAGTAGTCTGGTTTCTTTTATATACATTCAATTCTCAGCAGATATTTTGTTGAACTAAGTTCATATATATGTATTCGTGTGTGTGTGTCTGTCTGTGTGTGCACGCGCGTGTGTATGTGAATGTGTGTTTCTATGTGTAAGTGTGTGATTGCTATGTGTGATTTCTGTGTGCGTTTATGTGCTTTGTGTGTGCGTTTATGTGCTTCGTGTGTGTGTTTATGTGCTTGGTGCGTGGCTGGAGTTTTTGCGTCTATATTAATATTTGTCTATGCGCTTGGTTGTTTGTGTGTGCTTGTTCCTCTGTATGTGTGTGTGTTTATGTGCTTGGTGTGTGTGTGTTTGTGCGTGTGTTTGTTCCTTTATCTGTTTAGCGTGTATCTTTGGGTGTGGGTGTGTGCGAGGTTTTGTCTATATTCTTTGTGTGTGTGTGTGTGTGTGTGTGTGTGTGTGTGTGTGTGTGTGTGTGTGTGTGTGTGTGTGCGTGCGTGCGTGCGTGCGTGCGTGCGTGCGTGCGTGCGTGCGTGTAATTATTAAGTAAATTGAAAGAGTTCATTTAACGTATTTAAATCTGTACTCTAATTTTCATGTTTTTTTCATCCAATCCTCAGCAGATATTTTGGTGAGCTGAAAGCCTGGAGATTGTGTTCAAGCAAGAATCGGTTTTGACCTCAGTGTGCAATTAATATATAAAATAAAAACACTAAACTAATTGACTTTCTTTTTTCCAGATGTTCAGATAAAACGTTTAGCCATCGTAACACCAACTGTTCTCTATAAACTGTATAATAAATACCTCGCTGCCTCCTGCTTCCCTGCTTTCTGGAAGTCATCGTCTGTTGTTCTAGAACTCTGGTGAACCATCTGATCCATCCAACTATCCACCTATTAGCCTTCTGCCTCTTTTGGAGAAATTCCTAGAGGCACTAATCAATGCTGAATTGATTCGTCATATCCCATCACTGAGCCATTTCTCATACAATAAATACTGCTTTTGTTTCTCTAGATCAACTGCTGATATAATAGTGATCATTGCGGAAAGAGTCTGCCATGCTCTAGATAGAAACAGTGAAGCCCGGACTAAAACAATGGACATATTGAAAGCCTCTGACATGGTCTGGCATTCAGGTCTTCCCCACAAGCTGAAAAGTTACGGTATCTCCGAGCACGTTTTTTGAACTGATCCAGTCATTCCAATCAAATCGTGAAATGAAAGTTGTCCTGAACGGCAACTCGTCTACATCTTTCATACTAACGCGTTTGCAACCCCCAAGGGCTCCATCCTTGGTCCTACGCTGTTTTTAATCTTCATTAATGATGACATCAGCTCTCAATTTGATATCTACGCTAACGATACAACCATTTATTCCTGCCTCGATACTAAGCCTGATCAGTCCGACAAGGTCAAAATGGCAGCCGATTTACAAAACTAACCCCAACCCTAACACTGCCTAATCATTCCGACAAAGTCAAAACGGTAGCTGATGTAAAAAAAAAAAAAAAAAAAACGACCTCATGACTGTTGTTTACTGGGGCAAAAAATGCCTTGTCAATTTTAAAACCTCCAAAATTAAATTTCTCTCCATTAATTATCTGAGAGACCCCTCTCTTCCTTCCATCAGCATGGCTGATGCTATCCTCCAAGAAAGTGACTCATTGCGACTTCTCGGATTAATGTTCTCAGCTGACATGAGGTGGAAAGACTACATTGAAACCATCGCTAGATCAGATGCTAAGAATGTCGGTTTACTGTGTCGAGCGAGACAATCTTTCTCTCACGAATCTATCTTGGATATCTATAAGTTTATTATTCGTTCAGGCTGAGAACTTTTGCTGTCAAATTTAGAGCTCCTTGATAAGATCGAAAGAAGAATCAGCAATATTATTGGTCCTGATCTGGCGGCTCAGCTCCAGTCACATGCCCACCTCCATAAGGTTGTCTCTCTGTGCCTTTTTTTATAAATACTTTCATAATAATTGTTCGGATGAGCTCTTCGCTATGAATTTAAGCACTGTACTAAACTCGCATCGAGATCTCATCAATTTACATTTGAGCTATCTTGATGCAGCCGGAACTTCTATGCTAACAGTTTCTTATCTCGCACTTCTCACTTGTGGAACTCTCTCGTGGCTCCATGCTTTCCAACCAACTTTAATCTGCAATAATTTAAATGCAATATCAATCACTATCTACTGTCTCCCTGATTGCTTTTTCTCTTTCTCCTCATTATTAATGTTTCTGTTCCTAATCCCTCCACGACCTATAGCCCCTTGCGTGACAGTGGCTGTACTGCATTGTTTGGGGTGATACAGACTTTTTTTTTAAAAACATCTATATAAAAAAATTATCTTTATTGTTAATTTTATTAAAATTTATGTCCAATGCTACCAAAAAGTAAAATTGCTATTTCTTTTTGAAAAGCAAACTTTAAATGGCGCAGATTCAGAATTATGAAAAGTTTACTTCGATGAAAGAAAGAAGTAACTGCCTCGCTCTGTCTTTTTTACAAATACTTTCACGGTAATTGCTCCGAGGAGCTGCTTTCGCTTGTCCCTAGGCCACGTGAATTTAAACGTCATACGAGGCTGGCATCCCGTTCCTACCCCTACACCGTTGAAACTGTTAGATGTAGACGTATCTTCTACTCCAATAGCATCATGTCTCGCACATCTCGCCTATGGAACTCCCTTCCCTATTACTGTTTCCCTGACAAATACAATCTCCAACGGTTTAAGTGTAGCGTCAATCGACATCTCCAGTTGTCTTGATCTATCCACTTCCCTTCTCCACATCCTTTCACCTTTCATTCCTATCTGCTCTCGCTCCAAATCTTCTGTAACCCCCTTGCCTTGATCGACCCACTGTCTTTCTCTTTCTCCACATCCTCTCCTTTACCACTCCTATCTGCTCTTCCTCCAACCCTTCTATAATCCATTGCGTGATAGTGGCCTCCAGCCTTGCTTGGGGTGATACGCTTAAAAATATATATATATATATATTTTGTACATATTGCAATAATAATTTTTTAAAAACTTCGAAAGCAAGTTTTTATTCGTGATTTTAATTTTTACAGCAATTTCATTCGTATCTAAAATATTTCCTACAATTTTCGAGTCAAGACGTTTTGCAATTATCGAAGGAGAAATATTTTTAGAATTGTTTGGATAATTCGAAGACAGTCGAGATTAGTTAAACGCTGCACTACAGAGACCATTAACAGAGCAGCAAGCAATAAAAAGGCAAATGTACGTGTACACTTCTATACTCACGAACACTAGCAGATAAAATAAAGTGGCACATGCAAGTATTATTAAAGTCTACACACTGTGAACAGCGAAAGATGGAAAGAGATAGCGAGAGAAGTTACTCAAATATATCAACGATTACAGGAGGAATCACAATGGAAAGGTAGATATCACACCTGCTTGCAAAAGGTTCAATGAAATAGACATTGTTATGCTTTACACTAAAGTTTAAAAAAAGGTAGGTATAGGTTCGCTTTACAGGAGAGTCAAGAAGTTAAATAGGTAAATATAGATCCGGTTTACACGATCATCAAAAAGTTTTTTTTTATGAAGATATAGGTCCGGTTTACGCGATAGACAAATAGTTAAAAAGGTAGATATAGATCCGGTTTACACAAGAGTCAAAAATTTTAAAAATATCGATATTAGTCGGATTTACACTCGAGCGAAAAGTTTTAAAAAGGTAGATATAGGTCCGCTTTACACGAGCGTCAAAAAAGTTAAGAATGTAGATATAGGTCCGGTTTACACGAAAGTGAAAAAGTTAAAAAAAAAGGTAGATATAGGTCCGGTTTACGTGAGAGACAAAAAGTTAAAAAGGTAGATATATATCCGGTTTATACAAGAGTCAAAAAGTTTAAAATGTAGATATATATCGGTTTTGGATTAGAGTGAAAAGTTTTTAAAAAGTAAATATAGATCCGCTTTATACGAGCATCTAAGAGTTAAATAGGTAGATATAGTCCGCTTTACACGAGCGTCGGAATGTTAAGTAGGTAGATACAGGTCCGCTTTACACGATCGTCAAAAAGTTAAATAGGTAGATATATGTCTGATTTACACGAGCGTCAAAAAGTTAAATAGCTAGATTTAGGTCTGGTTTAACGGAAGTCGAAAAGTTAAGAATGTAGATATAGGTCTCGTTTACACTAGAGTGAAAAAGTTTTTTAAAAAAGGGTAGATATACGTCCGGTTTACGTGAAAGTCAAAAGGTTTAAAAGATAGATATAGATTCGCTTTACACAAGAGTCAAAAAGTTAAAAATGTAGATATATTTCTGATTTGCTCTAGAGCGAAAAGTTTTAAAAAGGTAGATATAGGTCCGATTTACACGAGCGTCAAAATTTAAATAGGTAGATATAAGTCCACTTTACACGAGCATGAAAAAATAAAAATATAGATATAGGTCCGGTTTACACGAGAGTCTAAACGTTAAAAAAATAGACATTAGCCTGGTTTACACAACAGTTAATCTGTAGACAGATGTTCCGTTTGAAGTAGGGTAAAGATATCAGCGTGCTTTACACAAGAACTAAAACGGTAGTTATATGTGTAGTTTATATCAGAGTCAGAAAGACAGGCTAAGGTCCGGTTTATACGAGAGTCAGAAATGTTTACACAACATCGGCATAGCTTAGCCAAAAAAGATTGATTCATATTATATTCAAAAAGTCGAAGTTAGCGGAAAAGAAAATGTTAGCAAAAAATAAGAAAGAAAATGAGAAAAATTAATAAATCACCTCATATTATTGACCATTCTTAATCTTTGGCTTTACTTTCAGATTAAATTTTTAGTTTCTTTTCATGATACCATTAATCACAGAGTCGATGTATGGCAGTAAGGAAACCGCGCAGATTAAAAATCGATTAAAATCCTCGATAAGAGGAAGCTTTGTTGAAAGCGCCCTCTGTGCCGACTGAGATACGAATTAACCAACATATGATTAAATCTAATGTTAAACACGTCACTTCCTGCCAAGCTCTGTCCCGGTGCCGTTTTTTAAGTGGTCGTTTTATTAAAAGCAGTATTAACATAACTTTTATCGTTTTCGTTTCCATTGTCACATCATTTCCTTTGTTTCCCAAGATCAAAGTGCGATCAAAGTGTAGTATCTGTAGTATCCAGAGGACAAACTACATTTTATCTTTCAATTATGTTTCTACTTTCGAGCTGAAAACAACAGATAAATGAGGGATGACTGGTCACAGGGATTTCAACTCTGCAGCAGAACCTCCCTCATTGCACCATAGAGGTGGGTAGATGATATATTGATGTTGGCTGCGGAAGCTGGACAGTTTTTTTGGTTTTAGTTCATGTGCACGCGCATGTGCTCCCCTCCTGTGACATATTCTGTCACCGTGGTGGTGGGGGGGGGTAACGTAAGTAAATACTAAGTAAATATCCGATGAAAAGCAATAAAAAAATATAGAAGTAAATGCGAATCAAAAATGAATTATAAAAAAAATAAAAGTGAAAATAAGATATGACTAATACCTTTGTAGTGAAACTGATTTATTGTCAAACTGGGATTTTATATGAGACATGATGGGACGACGGCTGACTTATTTCGTTAGCCCACCTACAACTTTACTTTATTATGCCATAAGAACAAAGGTCGTGGTATAATATATCGCAGGATGACATTTGCCATCTGTACGATCGCATGCATCTGAAATCACAAGACTTTGTTTAATAATAATCAGTGAGAATATAAAATGTATTAATGAGGACCGAGCATTTGGGATCCTGTGTGTATATGTATCTCCACGTGTGACCAGTTACTGTAATTCGGCTGCATTACCTGAACATTTCATTTTGCGTAAATCAAAAACTCATGTTTCATTGATGTTTACTCATTAACATGAGTTCCACTATCATCAATAAACTACCCCAGACGATTCACTCTCCCGGACGATTCACTCTAACTATAAACAAAATGAAATATCAATGCCATTAAAACGTAATCATTGATACATATACGAGTTCTCTTTGAAAAGTAACGGGACTGTTATAACAATCTATTTCAGTTCCAAACAAAAAAACTATATACACTATTTATATTATTCGGACTATTGTCCTCATTTTTGTGGATAAAGGCGTTGGTTAGATCAAGTGACAGGACCCAAAGAGTTGTGAGTTCAATACTTGGTTAAGGCAGTGGAGAACTTGAAGAAGCGATTTAACAGGAGCTAACTGATAACTGATCTTCATTAGACATGGGACGTGGAACTAGAACAGTCAACTCCAGCGAGCGAAATAAAGGTTTCGGTTCGACATTCCAACCACCTGAGGAAGGCCAGAGCGTACATCGGCCGAAACCTTGTGATAAATATGGCAACAAAGATGAGGACAATAGTCCAAATAATGTAAATAGTGTACATAATACCTCACCTCAGAAATATAGACAGATACTGAAACAAACTACATGGTTTCCCCTTTCAAAGTAATCACCCTCGAGTCTAATGCACTTTTCCATCCTTCGCTTCTACGCTGGAAGAATTCTTCTTGCATGCCCGACAATTCCGTCGTTACATCCCACTTGATGGAATCAGCGCCTTCAAAATGGGTTCCCTTAGTGATCTTGAACTCGGGGAAAAGAAGAAAGTCAAATGGATCAAGATCGCGTAAATAGGGAGGTTGTTCTAGTACGGCGATGTTCTTTTCGGCCAGGAACTGCCGGTTGTTCAGGAGCTAAGTAGGTGCATTGTCGTGATGAAGCCGTCAAGATTTGTCCTGCCGCAACTCTTGCATGTGAAAATAATGCAAAAAAAATATACTCCCAAAATATCATGTTAGATGATAATACAATCTGCTTATCCGTCTTTCACCATAACTCAAACAGTCCCGTTACTTTTCAGACATTTTAATGATTACAATTATTACCTTAGATCATTTCAAAAGAATCATTTTACTACAACGCAAGGGGTTATTGGGAATAAAAGAGAATGAGAAGATGTTAGTGTGTAGAAAGGACAATAACAGAGCAGCTTTCAGGAAGACGGAAGATGACGATTGACGCTGCTTTTAAATTTTTAAAGATCGTAGATCACAAAGAAGCAAGAAACGGAAACCGAAAGGAAGTTCCACAGGTGTGAAGTCCGAACCTATTAGAATAGATGTTACGGTTACATCTAGCTGTTGCGACAGTAAAACGGTGTGTCATAGCTACCAATCTAGTAGAACGTTTAAATCCATGCGTTCGAGATACCAGATTTGAAAGTTCATTAGAATATTTGCCATGAAGATATTTATAGAAAAAAAAACAACGTGGAAAAAAAGAGGCCAAAAAAGCATTCATAAATTTTTTTTCACCTCGTGTAATGGTTTTAAATGCATTTTCTTATAAAATATTCAAGGTAATATTAGATATAGTGTCAATAGACTGAGGGTTTGAGTCTTCTTGTTTTATGTACCACGCCCATTCAGGTCGAGGGTGATCAGGTCTCTCCACAACTCGCTTTCTTTTGTTACTCTAAATAACTTTGTCCCTTGTTCTATCCATTCAGAGTCGTAATGTAGTTTGTATTTCTTTGTTTTTTTGTCATTTCATCCCAAGCAAGGCGATTACTGGAAGTGGAAGAGAATGACAAGACTTTATTGAGGAGAAAGAACAATAAAAGAACTGGATTCAGGAACACAGGAGATGGCGATAATGTCACTAAGACGCAAGGTTACTGGAAGTGAAAGAGAATAAGAAGATATGAGTGAGGAGAAAGGACAATAAAAGAATAGATTTCAGGAAGACCTAAGATGGAGATAATGCTACTAAAACGCAAGAGGTTACTGCGAATGAAAGAGAATGAGAAGACTTTAGTGGGGAGAAAGGGCAGTAGAAGAACAGGGGTCGAGAAGACAGACTATGATGATAATGCCACTAAGACGCAAGAGGTTACTGAGTGAAAGAGAATGGGAAGTCTTTAGTGAGGAGAAAGGACAATAAAAGAACAGATTTTAGTAAGTCAGAAGACAACGACTGATGTTATATTTAAATGTTTGAAGATTTGTAAATGGCGAGGAAGTAAAATATCGACAGGGAATTCCACAGTCGAAAAGTGCGATAAAAGTAACTATTAGAATAAAACTAGTGAGATCTGGCTATTTCAATAATAAATCGATGCAACCTTGTGGCCAATTTAATAGTGCGTTTAAATTCACGCTGTTGATGTACCAAGGGGGTGAGCTCATTATAGCAACTACTATGATGCGAAAGTAGGTCGAGATGCCAGGTCAGGACAGATAAGATTGCAGACCCTTCATTGGATTTTGTTGATTATTTCGAGATGTATAGCCGAAAAAACCAGACCAGATATGGTTAGTAATATTTGATACACGGACGAATGGTAGATTTATAAATATGCAAGATGGATTCTGGTGAGAAAGATTGCCTGGCACTACACAGTAAATCAGCTTTCCTAGCAGCAGACTTAGCAATTGAGTCAATATAATCACTCTACTTCATGTTAGTAGAAAATACCAGACCAAGAAAGCACAATGAGTTGCTCTCATGGGGTTAGAATCAGCCATACTGATGCCAGGTAAAATGATCTTCTATCATGGTTAACAGGAGCTTATCGAGAGCAGCTGCCATATTTGAATTTCTCGGAATTATTGGACTTCCTTTTAAGACAGGGGTGAATAGCTGTTTTCATCAGCGTAAATACCGATTTGCGATGTGACGACATCCGAAAAGTCATTCATGAAGATTTACTATAAAATGCTTAAAACGTCTAATCTAATTATTATCAATGGTACAAACAATGTCTTTTATGTGTTCTCATTTCATTTAAGATATTACACCTCTAATACCAATAAATGGAAACTGATATTAAATTCTTGCCTTGGTCACGCAAGCGAACCACGCTCTTGTAGATTAACTGTCAATGTGTATTCATATCGATCATCACTTTATACGCAATACAAGCATTAACATGACACAAATAAGCGTACAAAGTATTATTTACTTTGTATGCTTATTTGTGGCATGTGTAATGCTTGATGCTATTACAGTGTAACCCGGATATAAGAGACCCCGATATAAGAGAAACCCGGATATAAGAGAGATTGTCTCTGGTCCCAAATTAGAGCCATACTTACCTAAACAAATGTAGACCAAACCCTGATATAAAAGAAACCCGGATATAAGAGACTTCTTCTCCGGTCCCGACAACTCTCTTATATCCGGGTTACACTGTATAATACAAAAGAAACAATTCGTATAAATAAGACATTTTCACAATAGATGATACTCTCCTGAAGTGTTCATAAAATGTTTAACAAGATCACAAAATAATAATAATAATAATAATAATAATAATAATAATAATAATAATAACACCCACTGAATATAAAACCCGGCATGACAGAGTGGGCCAATATCTGCACTGGAAAATTTGCAACTCCTATGGGACGAACACCACCCTGACCCGGTTACGGAGATAGGACCTGTTACAATTCTATGGGACTACACAATACACACTGACAGAACAATCAAAGCCAACCGCCCAGACATTGTTATTAAAGACCACAAACAAAATAAGTGCCTCCTTATTCATATTGCAGTCCCTGTATTGTATCTTTGCAATTATTATTATTATTATTATTATTATTATTATTATTATTATTATTATTATTATTATTATTATTATTCGGGTTTAATTTAATAAAACTTCTTCCCTTAAAGACAAATACATTCCACCCTTCCCTGACCCTGACTGAAACTTTTAGCTTTAACAGCTACATTCTATTTCCCACCCATTCCTCTAACTATATAGATACGAACTCAGTCCACACAGGAGTTGGTAAGACAGACGACCGATATCTTCGTCTGTCGAAATAGGCTATTGCACATATGAGGTAATTTTGGATTTGATTGTTTATTTTATTTTATTGTTTATCATCATTTGCCTTGATAAAGTCAAATAACGAAACGCGTCGACAAGGACTAAGTACTACAATAGATTTTCCGATTCAAATACACACACAGAGACACACAAAGACACACACACACACACACACACATATATATATATATATATATATATATATATATATATATATATATATATATATATATATATATATATATATATATGATATATATATGTGTGTATATATATATATATATATATGAAATATATATATATATATATATATATATATATATATATATATTAAAATATATCCACAATAAAAACCTTAGGCAGATTTACGAGGCTGGCATGATATCCACTTCACGTACAATAAACACCACCAGACAGGGTTTCTTTAATATATCAACATTCCTAGCAAGATTAATCCTTGACAAACGTACCGATAAGCTATAGTTTTAAATAGCCCCCCCCCCCCTTTCCACTTAGGATAAAATCTCTTCCATGGGAGCAGGTTTTCGCAGCGCTGCCCACGCGGTGCCAGCGTATCCGAATCCAAGAAAGAATAATCTGACTTTAGAATTTCAGTTTTTCTGTTTCTGACTAGTCCTGTATATATCATCTCTTCATTTAACTTAAATTTAATATAAATATGGCTCCATTAACCATGTCCTGAAGAAGGTATATTAGACCGAAATGTCTGACGTCGACAGAAAAACAAAAAACAAAAACAAAATAAAAAAAACAGTAAACTCACATATTCGGATTTTGCTTTGTCTTTTCCACATTTTCATCATATATATATATATATATATATATATATATATATATATATATATATATATATATATATATATATATATATATATATGTCAAGAATGGTATTGGGGAAATCGTAAGACAAATTTTGAAAAAGTTTACTTGTGACGCATTTCGTCCTTCAGGGAAAAGATAGCTAGCTAGCTACCTAGCTAGCTAGCTACCTAGCTAGCTAGCTAGCTAGATAGATAGATAGATAGATAGATAGATAGATAGATAGATAGATAGATAGATAGATAGATAGATAGATTGAGAGAAAGAGAGATCAACAAGATTACTCTGCAGCAAAGTTTTCTCTATCCTTTTGAACTGTATTCATTTAAAAAGAAAATTCCTTTAGAAATATTTATTCCTGTCTTTGCCAAATTTACACGCCAGTTCCTCGCTTCCGCCGAGACTCCCACACGCCAATATTCTTGAATTGATCTCTTGGCAGATTTGCCTTCTTCTTCATCTCATAACTCTGTCGTTTTCAAGGCGCCAATTCCCGCATAGACTCGTAAATACACATACACACGCCCGACTATAATCGATGAGTGACACATACTTTGATGCATTCATACGCACATTCTGCACACTCTTCTACACATATACACAGACAGATATTAATATTATAAACATAAAAGAAAGGCATCAATCCTCTTCGACCAATATTCAGGTCAGGAATTTCTTCCTGTTTCTAGTACCGTGTGACCCTGTACAACCGAAATGTCATCAATGTCAGTGTGTCAGTGTGTCACGTTTTTCAATTAAAGGGACATAAATCTCAAAAGCTCATTTTTCCTTCGTTTAACTTTTCAAAGGTTAGCTTAAATATTAATGGAAGCGACCAATATTGAGTTCTTCTGTAGCTTATTATTGCTTATCGCATCTTCTTCTACTTATTGCGATGAAGGCCCATTCAGAGCCCTCAGCTGAAGCTAGCTTAAATACCACACGATAGGGCAGTTTTCAGTTAGGATATATATATATATATATATATATATATATATATATATATATATATATATATATATATATATATATATATATATATATATATATATATGAGAGAGAGAGACACTCAGACAGACAGACAGAGAGACACACACAGGGAGAAGGAGAGAGAGACATTGAAGTCAAATAATAGTGGCCATTGAAGTTAACACTCAGAGGCGACATGAAACTCTGGATGTTGACTCCAATGGCCACTTTTATATTTATACGTTCTATCCCTAATATTGAACACTTTATCCTGTAAATATAGCATACCTTAAAACTATATTTTATTGTATGCATATATATATATATATATATATATATATATATATATATATATATATATGTGTGTGTGTGTGTGTGTGCGTGTGTGTATGACTGGGTATATATATATATATATATATATATATATATATATATATATATATATATATATATATATATGTATGTATTTATGTATATGTATATATGCTGATCTCTCGTGTCGTTTTCGACGGTCAATCAGCTCAGTTCCTAGAATCAACAGCCAGAGTTACGACACACATTATTTGATTTCGCAGACTTTTTGGAAGAGCGAAATACAGAGAATTGTTGCACAGTATACCAACAGGTCACCAAACGACCGCCCTCGGGTTTTGAATATAGAATTGTCCGTCTAGACCGTTCACCACCCAAATACATAGGACGCAATCTGCCCTGCTCTTTACCCGTGTCTAAGGTGAGAAGAGACGCAGTCGAATCTTTCTATCGGAGAATGAAACTGAATAAAAATCCAACTCGAATGTCGCTTCGAAGAAAATAACTTGTCCAACCCGCAATACTTCGAGCTGCGATATAAAATTGTGGACTCCTCAGGGTTATTACAATGGTTCAAACACAAGACACGGCTAGATAGAGAGATAGATAGATAGATAGATAGATAGATAGATAGATATGAACAGATAGATAGATAGATAGATATGAACAGATAGATAGATAGATAGATAGCTAGATAGATAGATAGATAGATAGATAGATAGATAGATAGATAGATAGATAGGGTGCGATGGATAAATTGTCGTCTAACTAATACAAAAAATGAAAATATCACTGACATCTCATTTTAATGGATATATTAATCAAAATTACAAAAAATATCTTGAAATACTAAAGTGCTAATTTATTCAATAAAATCGCTATTGGCCCACTTCGGAATCTACTGCAACTCTTCTGGACGGTCTCCTTGTTTAAGTTGGTCAATGCTGCCATAATATTTGCCTAGTTCATTTTTGGTGTTACAAGAAGTTCTGTTGGTCTCCCACCCAACAGTGCCCCACACATAATAATGAAGAGAGTCGCAGCATGAGGAGTTAGGTGGCCAAATGTAAGGGGTGATGTAGTCGCAGAAATTTTCTGACAGCCATGACTGGGTTCTCCTGCTTGTTTGACATGGTGCGGTATCCGGTTGCCAGACTTAGGTTCTCCCAGCAGCCCCCATCATAACCCAGAGCAGCACTATTTCGTCAAGGGACTTGATGTATGCCTCCGTGTTGAGTCTAAGGACCCGTGGGAAAATGAATGGAGGAATAACGTCACCATCACTAGTGATCACTCCAAACACCTTCGTAATCACCATTAGACTCATCCAACTCTTTCGAATCTTCTGCACTGTCCACAGATTGTCACCCAAACACTCTGAAAGGTTCCTATTCGCGCTTCCGACGCGAATGCCAATCAGTACAGTAATCAGTGCCATATTTCTATCATTCTCCGCCTGTCAATATCTATCTATCGATCGATCTATCTATCTATCTGTCTATCTATCTATCTATCGATCTATCTATCTATTGTATACAATGCTTGGACTCCTAATTCTGTACGTTCGACTCTGATCCTTTGTATTATCATAATCTGTAAAAGAAAATGTACAAAAATAAGTTAACGCTTACATAAGTTTTCAATCACAGCTTCGACGTTTACGGATTATTTTCAAATTTAAACAGGACATGACACACGCTTTCTCGACAGATTTATGACAAGACTCACTTTCATCCTTACTATCTAACTCTGGTCTGTTACCATCTATCTATCTATCTATCTGCGGTCTCTTACTATCTATCTATCTATCTATCTATCTATCTATCTATATATATATATATATATATATATATATATATATATATATATATATATATATATATATGCGGTCTCTCCCTATTTATTTATCTATCTGCGGTATCTATCTATCTATTTGCGGTCTATTCCTATCTACCTATCTCTCCATATATCTATATGCGGTGTCTTCCTATCTATCTATCTATCTATATGCGGTCTCTCCTTATCTCTCTCTCTCTCTCTCTCTCTATATATATATATATATATATATATATATATATATATATATCAGCCTGTGCATATCTATCAGTCTATCTCAAACTCTTCATATCTATTATCAATTTGTTTATTTATTTTTCTATCTATCTATCTATTTCAGTATATTCGTATCTATCTATATGTGGTCTCTTCTTATCTATCTGTCAATTTCAGTCTGTTCGTATCTATCTATCTATTTATCTACCTCAGTCTTTTCATATCTATCTATCTCACTCTCTTTATATCTATCTACCTATCTATCTATCTGTCTATCTATCTATCTATCTATCTCGGCCTCTTCTTATCAATTTATCTATCTTAGCCTGTTCCTATCTATATATCCATCTATCTATCAATGTGTCTTGTCATTTCATATCTATCTCCGTCTGTTCATGTCTATCTATATATCGATCTATATATCTCATTCGCTAAGAATTCTTTTTTTACCCTGCATCAGTTTATTTATTTATATACTTATTTATTTTCTGACTCCATATTTCCCATTTCCGCGACAATTCTTGCACTTGGGCGAACTATTTTCTCTTATTTCAATATCAAATGATTCAGAGGTTTGCTGACGCCATTTTTTATCAAGTGTTCTTTCAATCAATTCACATTTTAGCCCCTCTCTCTATATATACATATTTATACTCCAGCTCTCTCTCCCCCTCTCTCTCCCCCTCTCTCTTTCGTTATTGGCAAAAATCTATCTTGACCTTGACCATCTTCTTCCTTCTTATTTCCCATTCTTCCTCTCGCGAATACAGCAAATAGCAAATCTCTTTATCCATTGTGATTTACAATTCCCGCCTTTTTCGACTCACTTTTTCTCATTCAAATTTACTGTTTATTTGCTTCAAATTTCTTCTTTCCCTCCTCTCCTCTCCTTTTCTTCTTCGTCTTCTTCTCCTCCTCCTCCTCCTCCTTCTTCTTCTTCGTCTTCTCTTCTTTTTATCCTTGCATCCTCCTACTTTCACTTCTTTTTCACCTTTTTCTTCTTTTTTATCCTATTTTCTCATCCTTTTCTTTCATTTTTTATTTTGTCCTAATTTTTTCCTTCCGTACGCTCACTTTTTCATTTTCTGCTCTTTCTTTTCCAATCTTTTCTTCATTTCTTCTTCTTCTTCTTCTTCTTCTTCTTCTTCTTCTTCTTCTTCTTCTTCTTCTTCTTCTTCTTCTCCTCCTCCTCCTCCTCCTCCTCCTTCTTCTTCTTCTTCTCCTCCTCCTCCTCCTCCTCCTTCTTCTTCTTCTTCTTCTTCTTCTTCTTCTTCTTCTTCTTCTTCTTCTTCTTCTTCTTCTTCTTCTTCTTCTTCTTCTTCTATCCCATCTCATTTCCGTCTAAGTTTCTACCTCTTCTTCCATTTACATCCACTGATTTCTTTTTCCTTTTTTATCACATCTCGCACCCCATTATTACCACTACTACTACTACTACTGCTACTACTACTACTACTACTAGCACTATTATTATCAGTGTTGTTGGTGGTGATGTTGATTTATTCTGTATATCATCATCGTCACTAACAGAGTTAGTCTTGTATATTATAATAAGTGTGATCTTATTCTCTTTCTCTTATTCTGCTACTTTTTGGCTTTCATTATTTATTCACATTGCGTTTTTCTTCATTTACGTTTTTTTATTATTTTTTCTCTAGAATTCCTTTATATTCCTCATTCATTCTCTTTTCTTTACACAGATATTTTCTTCTTTTATTCCTTCTTTGTTTCCTTACCTCCTTATTTTTTCTTCATTCTCTGTCATTTTCTACTTTAATCTTTTTTCCATTTTTCGATGTCTTTTAGAGTTCAATATTTCCTACTTTTATACTATCTCCTTTTTTGCTTCTTGTCAACATTTTTCATTTATTCTTTTCCTTCTACTATTCAGTCTCTTTTTTTCCTTTTCTTCTTTGTCCTTCTTTATATCATTTTTTTTATTACCTTCATTTATTTCTTCGTCTTTTACTTTCTTTTTCGAGTCATTGTATTTCTTTGTTATATTATTCATTTATTCCTGCCCCAGTTGTCTGCCTCTTCTTATTCTTTTTCACCTTTCCTTATTTACTTCCTTTAATCATTCCCCTTTTTCTTCTTTTCCACTTTTTCTTTTCCTTATTTAATCCTTCTTTGTCATTTACTTTCCTTTTTTTCTCCAATTTCTTTCTTTTCTTTTTTTCTTTCTTTTTTTTTTTTTGACATTCTCATCGGTTATTCTTTCTCCCTTTTATTTATCTTGTTTTCTATTTTTCCTTCTTTTACTCTTTCATCTTCATTCTCCTTTTCGTTTCCCTATTTCTTTCGTCTTTTACCATTTCCTTCTTTTACTCTTTCACATTCTTTCCTCTCTTTCGTTTTCTAATTCCTTTCTTTTTTTTTAACATTCTCTTCTCTTAAGCTTTCCCCTTTTTCTTCTTTTTTTCTTTTTCTTATTAAATTTGATATTTATTTCTTTTAATCCTTCTCTTTTTACCTCCCGTAGATACAACTGCCACTTCTCTTTTACATTTTCCGTGACTTTTCTGTCTATTATTATCATTATCATTCAAAACAGTCTTCCATTCTATATCATCATCATCATCATCATCATCATCATCATCATCATCATCATCATCATCATCATCATCATCATCACCATCATCATCATCATCATCATCACCATCATCATCATCATCATCATCATCATCATCATCAATAGCGTTAACTTTTTAAGGCGGTGTATTAATGGTTTTCCCTTCTGTTTCTTCCTCCTTACTTTCCAATACTCGTTTTTCTTTTCCTTCTTTTCTTCTCCTTCTCTTTTCACTCTCTTTTTATCTGTCTTTCATCTTTATCTTTCTTTTTTTTTTATTGTGCTATACCGGGTGTTGTTGGGGGGTGGGGGTTTTCTTTTCCTATTTTCCTAATGTTCACTCATCACATTTTGATTTTTTTTTTCTTTATTTTATTCCATTATTTTCCCATTTGCTTATTTCATATTCGATTTTTTGCCAAAGATTTCAAAATTTTCTTACCGATTTTTTCTCTCTCTCTAAAAGCACCAAACTTGTCGACTCAACGTGTGGTGCACGAACGGCATTAAGGTTTCTCCATATTATACTATACTATACTATACAAAAGCAAGAGAACATTGGCTCATTCATTTTATAGCCGCCAGTCTACCAAACGCTGATAAGCAAGTTCGAATTTGGCTTACAGGTTTATGTTATCTTTTTTTCTGCATGCTCATGATTTTTTAAAAAGGCATGAATCTTTTCTTCCCATAACCATTATTTTACCCCTAGCTTTTGTTTGAATTTTGAGATATTATTATTATTAACTTTTATGCATAAGTGTTAAATGGTGCAGGTGGTGTGATGAATATCGACTCGAAATGAGAAATCGCAAAACCGAGTTCGAATTCCAGTCGGGTTCATTACAAAGACTTACGCCCAAATACCCTAAGGAAAGGAATGAATTCATTTCTACTCCTACAAGCAATGGGTTGAATAGAAGGACATACTAGGTCCTGTAGCTTTGTTTGGAAACTGGTCTATCGCATAAAGAACTGGCAACCAACTGCGGAAAAATCTCTTACTTAATCAGTGACGAATCGAAAGAAACATGATCGTAAAAAGCGTGCAACACGTATGGCACTTGACTGTATTCATAGCTTCTACCTCTAGTTATGGGTTGAATAGCAGGACAGATTTGGTCTTATAGCCTTGGTTAGCAGTTGGTCTATTGCAGAAAGAACTGGCAACCTACGACGGAAACATCATCTGCTTAATCAGTGATGAATCGAAAGAAACATCACTACTCCCTCTAGCTATGGTTTGAATTGCAGGACAGACTGGGTCCTATAGCTTTAGTTGGCAATCGGTCTATCGCAGAAAGAACTGGCAACCTAGTGCGAAAATATCTTCGGCTTGGTCAGTCATGAATCGATAATGACATAATTGTCCATGGGTGTATAATGTATGGCACTTTACTATTTTTATCTTTTCTCCCTCCAGCCACGGCTTGAATAGCAGGACATACTCAGTCCTATAGCCTTGGTTGGTAATTGGTCTATCGTAGAAAGAACCGGCAAACTACTGCGGAAAAATCTTCTGATTAATCAGTCATGAATCGAAAGCGACATAATCGCCCAAGGGTGTATAATGTATGGCACTTGGCAGTCTATCTCTTCTCCGTCTAGCTATGGTTTGAATAGCAGGACACCATTGGCCCTATAGCCTTGGTTGGCCATCGGTCTATCGCAGAAAGATCTGGCAGCCTGCTACGGGAAAATCTTCTGCCTATTCAGTCATGAATCCAAAGAGACATGATCACCCAAACGTGTATACCGCATGGCACTTAATTGACTAAAATTGTGCATAAACTGTCCAACGTTCATGTTTCTTCTATTCTTTGTCCAAATATTTCGACCATCTCAGTCATTAGTAAGAACTGGGTGTTGTCAATATAGTAAACGAGATTTTGTTGGTTACATTTTTGGGGGTACTGGAATTTGGATCAACCCACAGTGGCGTCTTCTGTCAAAGAAACCAATTGGAGATTTTGACTAGATTGGCAATTAGGTCTCCCGGTTTTAGTGTTGAAATAGCTAGATTCAACCGTCTCTTCTATTCTAAGTTTCTTTTCTCGTACTTCTGACCTATGGAACGCCCTTCCAAACTCTTGTGTCCTTGTCACATACAATATTAAAAAATTTAAATGCAATGTAAATCTTTGTCTTTCTGAATTCTGTTCCTTTATTGTCCTTTCCTCACTTTTCCTCGCTAAAGTCCGCTCATCCTCTTTCACTCCTTATAACCTCCAGCGTTCTAGTGGTATTATCGCCTTCTTTGGGGTTAAATGATTCAAAGAAAACAACAACAAAAAACAATATATCTGAAATATTAAGACGGACATTGAACCCCTTATTCAACCGAGGCGGTTATATTTCCTTCGTGTTGTTTTACATACGAAGAATAGAACAAGATGGCCGAAGCGGGTTTTTGAGCAGCTACCTCTCAAACAGCTACTTCCTTGTAGCAGTTGAGAAAAGGCGGTTGGATCTAGCTAGTTCAACAGTAAATCAGTGAGACCTAGTTGCCAATCTTGTCAATCATTTAAGTGTCGTACGTGATACAGGCTTGGGCGATCATGCCTCTTATGATTCATGACTGACAAAGCAGAAGATTATCCCGCGGTAGGTTTCCAGTTCTTGCTGCGATCGACCAATTGCCAACCAAGGCTATAGGATCCAGTCTGTCCTGCTATTTGTTGTGGTAGGATCCACCTAATCTGCATAGGTGATTACCGACTATATAAATAATGGTTGGTACCGGAAGACAAGAGGCTAATCACGAAATCCAACTAGAGACTCTACCCGACTGCGACTTAGTCAACACATTCTCCAGGAACGGTCTTCCCAGAAATATACAGAAATACTATATGTAAATATTGTGTACACTTTCTTGTTATAATACATTCTTGTTCTAAGTACATTTTGTGTTGCATTATTATTCCATGCATTAGTCGAGATTCAACAATGAGTCAAGACTCAACACTATTTAACCCCTGACTGGAGGAAGAAGAGATAAAGACACTCAAGTGCCATACGTGATACACATTTGGGCGATCATGTCTCTTTCGATTCATGGCTGACAAAGCAGATTTTCTCGCCATAGTTTGTCGTCTGTTTCTGTGGTAGACTCGTTGCCAACAAAGATTATAGGATCCAGTCTCATCATTGCTGGGGTGAGGTGGACAAGAGATGGATTCATACCTTTCCCTAGGATACTTGTGCGTAAGTAAATGTAACGAAGCTATAATTTAATTAGTAAGACTTGTATCACTAAAACCATTATTATCTCAAAAAAATAAAATAAAATAAAATTGCGTAAAAAGATATTTAGATTTCGACATTAAATAACCCATAGAGTTGTTGATATGACGCTAAACAAAAACAACAACCAACCAAAATTATCTGAACGAATATCTTTATTTTTTCCCAACATGCAATGAAGAATAAGAAAAATCTTACCTTGTGGATTAAATAACACGTTCAAATTCCGTCTTAATTTTTCAGATGAGCAATTATAATTGTAATATATTGATTTACTTGAAGCAATATCATCATCATCTTTTCTGAGAATGTAAAGATGATCGAGAACAATCTACTACCGTGGATTGAATAACGGGTTCAGTTAGAAATTTCCTGAAGTTTACCAACTACGGTAGACACCTGAAGAAGGCACAAGTGTAGAACGGTAGAAACGTTGTGATAAAAATAAAGAGGAAATGAAATATACAGAAATAAATTTAGTATAATCTCGCGTCCTCGTACTTGTATTTTTAGCGAGGAGAAATTAAAAATAACGTGATGAAATGAATTTCACAAGACGGGAGATAAACTGGCCACATCGTATACAATGCATTTCAAACTGTCTCAATTTCTACCAATTCAGTACAGTATATACTGCAACAAACAGGTCTATAGGTGGCCTCGTGGTTGAAACTTTTGCTTTAAGACCTTGAGACCCGGATTCAAATCTCAACACGATCGTTTTGTTAGGAAGGCAATAGGCCTTGTGGGGTGATACCAGCATACGACACCTTTGGAAAGTGCCTGAAAACCATCCCTCAGGTTGACCCAAGCCTTGTGAGTGTACTATTTTGGAAGCCGTCGATAGTTGTCCTAGCACGAGGCCACAAGTCATCGTGACTGAGGGTTTGAACTTACTAGCCTTATTCAAATTGTTGATCACACGGGATGATGCGATCTTCCCAATAAAATGTAACTAAAGTATACTCAGCATAGTTGTTGTATAAAGCACAGATGATTCGCCTTTAGCTACGCTCATCTACCAGGTGTCAAAGCATAACTGTCCATCCCACAAAATGTTTAATATCTAAAAAGAACTCTAAACTAATTGAGTTTCTTTTTTTCCAGTTTTTCAGATAAGACGGTTCGCCATTTTGATACCATTTATCGTAAGAATCACTGAAAAGCCATATGAGTTATTCAGCTTGAAAGAGAACAGGTTAAAATTGTTTTGTATCAGCCCCACTATGTCTTCTCAATTGAGCCAAAAAATATTCTTTAAGAAGAAAAAATAATTCACGCCTTAAGTAATGTTACCAACATTCATACTCTGGCTTCCATCTTCCAAGTCCATTCAAGAACTATCAAAAGAACAGTGAATAAGTTTAAAAAAGAGGGAATATTAGAGAAGAAAATTGGATCAGGAAGTCACAATATGAAGAGGGATCATCGTTTCAACTTAGAGCTAAAGAGATCAATTAGAAAAGATCCAACATAATCCATAAGACGCTTGGCCTGTGAAAGATAAGTTTCAGCTATGACAGTTCAAAGAGCAGTAAAAACAAAACTTGAAAATGAAATCGTATGTGGCACCTTGTTGCTCCAGGACAGAAAGTTAGAAGGTTAGAGTGGGCGAAGATCATCTTGAATCAGTTAGAAAATGATCTTCGTATAATATATATATATATATATATATATATATATATATATATTTGAACTTTAATTTAATAACTCATGAGCTTCCGAACCTTAGATATGATTAATTAATGATGAACATGTCAGAGAATAAATTAATTATTAATTTGTATAATGTTGTGGATTCCGGGAATAGAATCCTGCACAAATAAATAAACAACGCCAGTAATTGAGATAGAAAAATAAGTGTATTAAACGTAAGAATACAGACTTGAAGTGAAGATTAGTAGTCCAGGAATGCGGGTTAGTAGAAAAGTATATGTACAAGTCTCTGTAAGTGTAGCCGTAATTCTCTCTCTCTTTCTCTCTCTCTCTCTCTCTCTCTCTCTCTCTCTCTCTCTCTCTCTCTCTCTCTCTCTCTCTTGTATATCTCTCTGCGAACACCCTGTGTACTGTCTCCGTATCTCTCACCCTGACTCAACGTATCTCCACCTGCAGGCATTCTCTGTCAGTATAAGTATACTTTGGACGAGTCCATCTTGTGTAAAAGGAGTCTGTCCCGCAACATATAATAAAATAGCCGAAAACGGAAAGGATAATATAAAGGGTCAAATGCAGCAACATATTAAGAGCTGAGGAGATACATGATTCCCAACACGCTGAAAGGACACGACACACGACAGATGACAATCATTGAAGAGGACCCAAGGAAATTGTGTTACAATTATTCTCCGGATGTAACTTTGTCAGGGTAGAAGATAAAAGGTTATGTTCAATGATGATGAAGAAACAAACCTACAAAGTTAAAATCAGGTGCAGGGGTTGTTGGAAATGTATCGTATTAAGGAAATACGATATATTTGCCATAGTCAATTAATGGTCACAAGAGCTGAAAGTAAAAGTAAAAGAAGCATGATGTGGCTGTGATTTTTCACTGGTCCGTGAATTGATGAATCATAAATTAGCGAGAAGGCAAAATTTCCTGATAATAAAAAAAAAGAATTCTTTAGTGAGAATTTTCGCCTGTATAGAAAATCTTGGGTCTTCAACCACGAGGATTGGAAAGTTTCTCTCTCACTCAATTCTCACTCCCCATCACTGAGAAGTTTTGGCATGATTTCCATACTCGAAATAATAAAACTAGCCAATATAGACCATATTTTTTTGTGATTTAATAGTACAAATAGTTTTCCTGTTAAACGGACGCTGATTTAATTTCAGTAAAAGAAAAACAGAATGCGAATTTGGTATACTGGCCTGAAGACAGCCGTGGAGACTAGCGTAGTCACACAACCGACGGACCACTAAAGAACAGCGACAACGGTCACCAAAGCCCATTTCATATACTTAATCATAGATGATGCCGTACCTATGTCAGTTTACCAGTTCTAACTTTAAGAATCCCATTTTGCCCATGAATGTAGGCGAAAGAACTAACTTCCTCAGCCACTGTACACCCCTATGAATATGCACGTTTTCTTATGAAGATGTCTATGTATGCGCAAATACAGGTATTCAGACATCTTAATTTTGTTATTATTAGCGTTTCTTTCAGCGCGATATATCCTCTATTTTCTTTGTTGAAAATTCTTGCTATTTTCAATTACTACTATCATATATAGCTCATTTCTTCTAATTCGTCATTCTTTCTGTCTTTTCTCTCTCTCTCTCTCTCTCTCTCTCTCTCTCTCTCTCTCTCTCTCTCTCTCTCTTTCATTCATTTCCTCTGCCACACCCTTCAACTCCTCTCTGCTCTTCCTCTGCCGTCGATATCTACATCCGCACTCGACAAGACGACCCGCTTGGTGCTCCCGCTCGCGATCAACAAGCCACGTGTTCCGCCGCGGGGGTCCTTCTTCTGATGTGTAACGGCATTCTTCTATACCGTTTTATTATTTTCCACAACGCACCGTTCTCAAAACTATTTCCAAACACCGTTGGTTAATCGGTAAATAAATAAATAAAAGCGGCAGTTTTTGTTTTTTTTATTTTTTTTGTCTGTATAGTCGGCCATTTATGCCACCCCTCCTCTACATTTGCATTTTTCAAAAAATTCGCTTCCCACATTTCATCGTGTGACATCAGCCCTCCACTTTTCTGCGCCAATGTTGGGTTTATATTGCCACCCGCTGACACACGAGCAACAGAAAACCTTAATAATCTCTTTTTCATTTAGACTCAAACACACTTCTTTTACTGAAAGAAGCCCTATGAATGTTTCCTCAAATTAAACATATTGCTTGAACATTGCATTAGTCATTTTCATTGAGATCATGCGGCATACGTACATATATATATATGTATACATATATATATGTATACATATATATATGTATACATATATATGTATATATATATGTATACATATATATATGCATACACATATATATATATGTATATATATATATGTGTGTGTATACATAAATATATATGCATATATATATATATATATTATTGTCATCCACAGACAGACTGTTTCGCTGTATCACAGCTCTTCAGTGTGGCTAGACGTCCGGTTGCCTCTAGCTAGGATCGAAACCCGACTAAATTGGCGTCAGTCGGAAATTCTATCACTAAGCCGTCAGATGATGGTGAATTTTAGTGGATTTATTTTTAGATAAACACACAGTGACCGAAAGGACTCAATTCGCTTTACCGAAGAGTCTTGCTATATCAGCCTTAATAGTCACTGTTTACAAACCCACACTTCCTTCCTCAGAAAGCTCAACCGAAATTAATTTTTCAACGTCTTTACTTTTTCTTTCCTTTTCTTCTTGTCGCCTTTTAGATTTCTTTTTCTTTTATTTATCCTCTTTCTTTGCTTTTTCTTCTCTAATTTCTTTTTCTTTTTTCTTTTTTTATTTCTTCATCTTTTTTTATCCTTCTTTTTTCTTTTTCTTCTTTATCGTTTCCTTGTTTCTTTGCTTCACTTCTTTACCTCTTCTTTTCCTTCTTTTTCTTTTCTTTTATTCTTCTTCTTGTTTTTGTCTTCTCTTCGTATTTTTCCTTTTCTTTTTCTCTTTTTTAATTTTTTTCTCTTTATTCTTTTATTATTATTTTTCCTTAGTTTTCTTTCCTTTCATTCGTTTCCTTCTTTTCTTTTCTTTTCTTTTCTTTTTTTTTTTTTTTTTGTCATTCTCTGCTTTTAATCTTTTTAATTTTCTTGTTTTTCTATTATTTTCGTTTACTTCTTTTATCTCCTTCTTTTCTTCTTTTATTTTCTCTTACCTTTTCTCACATCTTTTGATTTTGATGTTCATTTACTTCTGGACGGTCCCCTCGTATAAGCTGGTGTATGCTGCCATAGTCCTTGCCTTCAGTTTCTTTTGGGTATTACAAGAAGTTTTGTTGGTCTCTCGCTCAAGTTGCGTGTTGGTAGAATCCAATGACTTGACCCAAAGATTTTTGAGTTCAATACCTGGCTACAGCTGAGGCAAA
Organism: Acanthosepion esculentum; assembly: GCA_964036315.1. Taxonomy (NCBI): domain Eukaryota; kingdom Metazoa; phylum Mollusca; class Cephalopoda; order Sepiida; family Sepiidae; genus Acanthosepion; species Acanthosepion esculentum. The sequence goes on along the minus strand of OZ038497.1, from coordinate 52,187,816 downwards.
TAAAATAACTTGGAGAGTTGAGTTAAAGGGAAATAACATACAGAGACATCCGGAGAGGCATGAAACGTGGAACTAGAATCACCTACACAAGTGAACGAAATAAAGGATTCAGTTCGAAATTCCAATCAGCGTCAGCAATATGGTAACAAAAATTGGGACAACAGTCTGAACAATGTTTAATAATAATTTAGTTGCCACCTCTTCTAGGTTTATCGTAAGACTTTTTGAAATTGTCTAAAGACTTTGTGGACACCATGTATGTCTGTGTCATACCCCATTATTAAATTATATCCTGCAAACAAAATCTTCAATCATTATTATTATTATTATTATTATTATTATTATTATTATTATTATCATTTCCTTTGATTTCTATTATATACACATTTCTTTCCGGGTCCCAACCAGAGACCTAAAGTCAGAAATGGCTTCGTGACATTTTCCACTGTTCATTTTTGTAAAAAAAAAAAAAATTAACATCACACCTATTTTACATAGATAATGCTCTTCATAAGGTGTATTTCTTTAAGGCATGGGCTACCAGGAATCGCTTCAATAAGTCTATTGGAACATTTTCCAATCAAACCGAGGGCTCCAACTACAACTGACATTATTGATGTCCTCATGTGCTACATTTTTGAGATTTCGATTTCAAGGTCCTTGTATTTTGATAGTTTTTTTAAAGGTCTTCAAAAATACATTACAATCTGCAGCGACTGCTATGTCAATAAGAAAGCCCATTCTGTTTCTGTTGTGTCTAATCACGATATCTGGGCGATTAGCTTTGATTGTTCTGTCTGTGTGTGTTGTAAAGTCCCATGAAATTGTTACAGGTCTTGTCCCTCTAACCGGGTCTGGGTGATGTTCATACCAGTTATTATTATTATTATTATTATTATTATTATTATTATTATTATTATTGTTGTTGTTATTGTTGTTGTTGTTGTTATTGGTGTGGTGTTTGTTGTCGCTAGGAGTAGTAGTAGTAGTAGTAGTAGTATTAACAACGTTGTATTTTTAGCCAAACATTATCCTTTCTCTAATATTTATCTCTCCTTTTTACCACTGCAATTTTGACAACATTGTGGCAGACATAGTGAACCAGAACCAGAGTCAAATGGCAGAAATGGTGAACAGGACTTGCCTTATTCCCGACGAAAGAAGAGTTCATCTTTGTCTTGCATGTAGGACTTCGATTTGAGAAAAGGCGAGTACGTCGTTCCGTCAAAAGGGACCCTTCTTCTTTGTTGTCCCACAAGAAACTGGTTCATTAGCGACTGTGCATAATAAAGTTTAACCCTGATATAAGAGAGTTGTTGGGACCGGAGAAGAAGTCTCTTATATCCGGGTTTATCTTATATCCGGGTTTGGTCTATTATATATTCATTAACACAGACTCTAATTTGGGACCAGGGAAAATCTCTCTTATATCCGGGTTTATCTTATATCCGGGTCTCTTATATCCGGGTTACACTGTATTAGGATGTTTGGATGGAGTCAATGTGGGATATCCGGGTGTGTTAGTACACCATTCTGAGGTGCCCGTATGTCTAATTTGTCTATCATCCGGGCGAGTGATTGGTGATTCCCCATTATAAGTACACCAACGTGGAGATGAGAGAGGTTTTCTATTGGGGTACATCGTGCTATATGTACAGTTGTGATAGGAGGAACGAACAACGAAACGGATACAGGGAAGAGAACAGCGATAAATACAAAGAAACCGGTGTAGATGAAAGAAACGCCCAATCTGAAATTACGTCCCAAAGTTGCTAACTTCTTTTGACCACAAACGTCTCTTCTTATTTTTACACCTGACATTTATGAATATTTCCCCAACTTGCTTCTGTACATCTATTATTCTTCATGTTTTTACCTATGCTACCGTCCATATTATTAAGATTGTTGCTTACTATTTGCTATAATTTCATTTCTTCTTCTTTTCCATTTATTTATCATTATACATTTGCTATTGACAACACCTTTTATGTTTTTTCTTATTTAAACTTCTTATTTTTAACTTTTAGCTTTCCTTTTTGCTTTCATTTTTCTCTCATCCTTTCATTGTCTTTATTCAAATTATTCAATGTTCTTCATTCGTTTCTTTAAACCGCTGCCACATTTTTTTCCCTTTTTGTCAAATGTTGCATTCTTTTGAAGGCGATGTTGCTGATGATACTTCTACAGATTTCTTTTGGTTTTTTTGTTTATTTGTTTTTTTTCTCATACTGATTTCATTCCTTCGACAACTTTTCTTTTCTTCTCGTGTTTTCTTTCTTGTTTCTTTATCGTAGTTTTTTACTCAGCATCTGTACTTCTTTCTTCTCTCTCCTTTTTTTTATTTTACTTTTCTTCGCTTTTTTCTAAAATTCTTTCGTTATCCCCTTTTTTGTACCTATCCCTCACTCTCTCTCTCTCTCTCTCTCTCTCTATATATATATATATATATATATATATATATATATTTCCCTTCTTTCTTTTATTTCTTCATCCTGTTTTTCTTCTTTTTCTCCTCTCTCTTTTTCTAGTCTTTTCCTTCTTCTTCTCTTTCGTTATCCCCTTTTGATACCTATCCCTCCCTCTCTCTCTTTCTCTTCCTTCATTTATTTCTTCATCCTGTTTTTCTTCTTTTTCTCCTTTCTCTTTTTCTAGTCTTTTCCCTCTTCTTCTCTTTCGTTATCCCCTTTTGATACCTATCCCTCCCTCTCTCTCTTTCTCTTCCTTCTTTTATTTCTTCATCCTCTTTTTCTTCTTTTTCTCCTTTCTCTTTTTCTAGTCTTCTCCTCCTTCCTCTCTTTCGTTATCGCCTTTTCCTACCTATCCCTCTCCCTCTTTTTCCCTTTTTACTTTTATTCCTTCATTCTATTTTTCTTCTTTTTTTCTTTTTCTTTTTTCCAGCCTACTCTTTCTTACCCTCTTTCGTTATCTCCTTCTTCTTATCTATCTCTCTGTCTCTCTCTCTTTCCCTTCTTCGATTTCTTCATTCTCTTTTAGTTCTTTTTTCCTTTTCCTGTTTTTCAGTCTTCTCATTCTTCCTCTCTTATCTCCTTTTTCTTATCTACCTCTCTCTCTCTCTCTCTCTCTCTATCTCTATCTCTTTCCCTTCATAATCTTTTTTCTTTTTCTTTTTTCTTTTTTCTCTTTCTAGTCCTCTCCTTCTTCCTCTATTCTGTTACCTCCTTTTTCGTACCTATCTGTCTCTCTCTTTTTCCCTTTTTTCTTTTATTTCTTCAATCTATTTTTCTTGTCCTCTCTAGTTATTCTTCTGTTCTGTTTTCTTTTTCTCACTGTTTTCTTTCTTTTCCTTCATCACTTTTTCCTTTTCTTCTTGTTTTCTTCTAATTCTTGTCTTCCTTGTCTTCCTCTTTTCGTTTTAAATGCTTCATTTCCCTTTTCCTTCATTCTTCCATTTCGACTTCCTCTTCTGCATCGTCTTCTTCGCGGTTTCGTTTTCCTTTTGTTATCCTTTCTTTATTCTCTTTTTTTTTATTGTCCTTCCTATATTTTTCTTCTTCTTTGTTTCTTTCTCTTCTTCTGCTTTTCTTTTTCATTTTTCTCTTTTTTCGTTTCTTTTTCGTTATTCTTTTTTTCTATTTTCTTCTTCCCTTTCTCTATTGCTTTAATCCCACCTTTTCCTTCTCGGGTTCTTATTGTTTCTTCTTTCTTACTTTCTCGTTTTTTTTCTTTCTTTTATTTTATCATCGTCCTACTCTTCAGGGTCATCTTCTTTTCTACTACCTCTCCTTCCATTTCTTTCTAATACTTTTTCTTTATTTACGTCAACTATTTTGTCGTATCCCCCGACCCGCTTCCGAACTCTCTCTCTCTCTCTTTCTCTCTCTCTCTCTCTCTCTCTCTCTCTCTCTCTCCCTGCGGCTTTTGCAACTGGTTGTCAAAGACGGTAGAAGCCCATGTTTTGGAATTTAGAGATGTTTTATATTATTCTTATTTTTATGAGTCCATTTCTTTCCCTTATCGTTACTATTTCATATTTCTTCCCCGCCACATCTGAAACCTCATACCCACTAACTTGTCTTAAACCCACACCTGTTTCCCAGTTTTGCATCCAGTATCTTCCCTCCCCCTAAACCAACACACAATATAATTTTTCAATGCTGCTTTTGAATTCCATTACTGTACTAGCCTCGAGTTCTGGTTACTCCCCGCGGGTAAGGCTACGATAGATCCCTGACGCATGCTCCACGATGGTTTACTTGTACGAAGGATTATTTGTATCTAAAGGGTTCGCATGTGAACCTCACAGCTGGGAAGCTTCTCCGGTGGTTGGGAGTGGAGAAAGACCGCCATTCCGTGGGTTTTTCTTTTCATCTGATGTAATAACAAGTCACTTAATTAAAAGACGGGGTGGCCGTCGTGGTGGTGGGAGTAATATGAAGATACAAGCAATGAAAGCAGAGATAAAAGATACAAAGAAGGTAAGAGGGTGCGCATGCGTATTCTGTTGGGGAAAAAACGAGAGATCTGGTAAGAGAGATGGCGAGAAAACGAAATAGAGGAAAATGATAGAAATTGGTTAAGTGATAAGATGATTTCTGCGACATAGAAGAAAAAAGATGATGACAAGTAAAATGAAAAACGAAGGTGAAGTTCAAACAACTGAAGAGAAGAATGGTGAGATAAGTTAAAATATATTTATGTAGCGATGAGTTACCTTTGGTAAAAAGAAAATATTACGAACGAAAAAATTCAAAGTATAACTTAGAAAACAATACAAGATGTTACCCCAAAATGTTCAGTGATTGCGCTGTGTGCAAATGGCTTTCTCAAAGAAAAGTAAAAAAGTGGATAAAAAATTAGATTATTTCTTGGTGGTGTGATTTCGAGTGATGTATAAAATATCCGGGGACTGACGGGAAAGGCTGGGTAGCTTGGCAGATGGACAGGTTAATTAAAAGTATTTTGATTGTTATATATATATAGAGAGAGAGACAGACAGACAGACAGACAGACAGAAACAGATACAGACAAAGAGACAGAGAGAGAAATAGAAAGAAAAGGATTTTTTCAAAATATATATTGTGCTTCTACATGTCAACTAAACGAAAACTAAATAGAAAATGCTTTTCATCAAATTATATATATATATATATATATATACATGTGTGTGTGTGTGTGTGTATCTTTGCGTGTGTGTGTGTGTGTGCATTCATAAATATATATATTATTCCTCACTTGTAGCACGACTCTGAGTTTCATTCACAACGCCATCTGCAGTTAGCGTTGTGCATGAAACTCCGAAATTCCGAGTTGTGCTAACGGTGAGGGATAATATGTATAATTATTAATATATACTTAATAGCTCTGTTATATTACATCGAGTACTATTTTATTAACAAAGCACTTAATGTGCGACATCTTATATATATATATATATATATATATATATATATATATATATATATATATATATATGAAGAAAGAACAGTAAGATATATAATTCGGTGTTCTTATTGATATTTTTTATTTTTATTTTTACAAAACAGTGCTCATTGTAAATTTACAGAGCATAAATATTATAAATTAATTGATTTAAAATATGGGTTTTTCGCTACACAGTAATAACCATGTTTCAAAAACTGAAACTAAAAACTTCAAATTTAATTATATAATTAAATTAAAAGCATTCGTTCCGTTTCATCTTCAAGCGAATATTGAAATAACTTCTTTTAAATTTAATGAGTTTTAAACGCACATATAAATTCATAATATCCTGTTTCCAAGGATACAGAGAAATCCAATCATTCAGACAGGGGTGGTAGCGTGTTCATTTTTATTAACTATTGTTGTATCAATTATGAGTTACGTTCGAAAAAGAGGTTAGGTTTAGGGAGGGTAGGGGTGTATTTTTCAACGACTTCTGACATCCGTTAAACGTAATTCGTCTGGTTTTTTTTTTATTAATGCTAAAAAGTTTTTCGGCATTGTTTTCGTACTTGTATACTTAGAGATTCTTTCTAGGGTGTTTGGGCTAGAATATGTTTTATTTAACTACAATTTTAAAATATTTTTACTCTTAATTAGTAATAGACTATATTTCTTTTTAAAACAAGTAAATGTAATAGAATTACTTAAATTATTTAAAACTATTTTTGCATATCAAATATAAGTATGTATGTTACCAGCCTCCATTTGTTAATTTTATTTTTAAATATTATCTAAGTAAAATTTTTGACAATTACGGCAAAAAATAGCTATTTCATTTCTCTGATTCAGTAAATTTTTATTTTTTATAAACTTAGTTTCTCATGTATGCACAAAGGACATGGGTTATTTAATGACCTACATATTCTAGCATTTCATATTAATTTCCATTTTACTGTAGGTGTTTTATTGGAGTCTTCTATTTCTGGCACTTAAAAGAATCCAATAAAACACCTACAGTAAAATGGAAAATTAATCAGAAAAGCTAGAATATGTAGGTCATCAAATGACCAATGTCATTTGTGCAAACAGTCTGTCGCCATTGAGCGTTAACTTCCATGTTCACTGTATATATATTACAATGAATCATTCATACAAAAAGTATATTAGTAAAGTTAATGATATAAAATGTCGAAATCCCTTCGCTAACAAAAACATTAACCTACAAATCGCTCGATGAATGTTATGATCCTTGTTTTTAAAAATTATAAGCTGTATAAGGTCTTTCTTTAATACGCAAGTACTTTCGACTGTACATTCAGTTATCTTCAGGCATGGAAATTATTTTGTTTTTGGTAAAATTCAGGTAGCATCCGAGACGAAAAAATATAATGCGAATCGAAATGTTTTTGTCTGAAATGTGTTATTGATAACGGATACAAACTTACCATCACTCGAATTAGAGATAAGTTCGAAGCCGATGGAAACGTTCAGAATGTCCACGAGAAGCGTTCCGGAAGACCACGGACATCGGCAATCAAGAAAGAATACTGGAGACGTATCACAAATCCATGAAAATCTGTGCGGCAAGCAAGTCGTCAGGTAGGTATTTCAAAATCGTCTGTCTGTCGCATTTTGAAGCACTGTCAACGGAAAAGTTGCTTTCCAAGATTAACCCAAGCTGTTAATGATGATGACACCGAAGAGTGGAGTATTGCGAGTGGTACTTTGCACGATGCGTAAAAGATGCACACAAAAACTGTGTGAAGTGATGAGACCACATTCAAATTAAATGATTTAATTAACCGCCTTAGTTGCACCTACTGGGGACTTGAAAATCTGTATTTTATGGTGGAATGTCATGTTAACTTACCAGGAGTTAAAGTCCGGTTCGGTTTGTCATCAAGAGGATTAATTGGACCATTATATTTGACGCTACTGTGACTGATTTGCGGTTACTTGAAATTGCTGCAAAATTCTGTTATGTCAAGCGTTAGAGGAGACATTGAGGATGAGAATTTTTATTTTAAGAAAGATGGGACACCCTATACTACCATCACGATGTTAGATCCTACATTGATGAGATCTTGCTAAACAGATGGATTGGACGAAGAGGTTTCGTAGAATATCCTCCGCGTTCACCAGATCTCTAGATTTTTTATGGGAATACTTAAAAGACAAAGACTATGCTATGAAACCAGCAACAGTCGCTGAATTGAGAGCAGCCATTGAACGAGAATGCATAAGAATACCAAACGAAATGTTTGTTAATGTTTGCGATTCCAATGCTTCGCGTTGTCAGCATTGCCTGGACCGGAAAGGACGTCAGTTTAAAAACAGGCGTTAGCAAAACAATACAATAATGTATGTAGATTCGATTAAATTTTGAAAATGAAACACACACACACACACATATACATATATATATATATATATATATATATATATATATATATAGACATACATTCCCACACACACACACTCTCTTATCATCTATTAGTTATCGCATATATGTGTGGATTTTATGTGAGCAGAAATTGTCCAAATGATTGTTCATTCCGTGCAGGTAATATATGAATTTATGGATATAAAAACAAAAAGATTGTACAAAGGTTTGTCGTTTTTTTTATATATATATATATATATATATATATATATATATATATATATATATATATATATATAGTCAGCCACAAACAGACAGTTTCGCTGTATCACAGCTCATCAGTGTGGCTAAAAATCCGATTGCTTCAAGCCGGGACCGAAACCCGAACGATTTGTCACGGGTCAAACATTCTACCCAGACGCTATCGTCGCACAACAGAGGGTTAGGGAAATTGTATCGTTTTTATGATACGAAAGACGTCTGTGACTAGGAGAGTTCGATTCTAGTTGAAGAGCATTGCATTAGCAGCAGTACGGTTTATAAAATCGCCCTATCCTCTCCGAGAGCCCACTCGAATTATTTCGAGTTTATAAATAGTGATCCACAAACAGGCTGTTTCATCAGTGTGGCTAGACATCCGATTGCTTCAAACCGGTATCGAAACCCGACCGATATATATATATATATATATATATATATATATATATATATATATATATATATATATATATATATATATATATATATATGCAGCAACCTCTCTTTTACAAAGGTTTTATTGCAGACGGCTGCCAAGGAACTGCGATTAAGCTTTTTATTAGGTTGGTGCAAAAATAATGTCGTTTTCTCACATGAAGTTGAACGTCAAAATACGACATTATTTTTGCACCAACCTAATATTATATTTCCCTTGCATTCGTACAAGATATTGCGTGTGAGGCATACATTGTGTAAGATGTACGAAAAAGAAATATCTTGTACGAATGCAAGAAAAATATAATAAAAAGCTTAATTGCAGTGTCTTGTCATTAGTTAATGTTTTTCACCTATCTAGTTACTGACCAGTCTCGACGTTGCTTAACTTCGGTGATGATATAGGAGCCGGTGATTCAACGCTATATGGCCCTAAGCCAGAAAAAGAAAGAGTCAAATGAGAAAGTATTGAAGAATATATGTTGCGGTTCAGTACAAATATAGTTCTTAGAAATAAATGAATTGGAACCGCTGAGAAGAGAAAAAGAAAGAAAGAAAGAAAGAATATTAAGATAAAAGAAAAACTATAATGGCATTAAACAGAGAACGAAAGTGAAAGTAGGCTTACTTGAAAGAAGAAAACTTGGACAGTTGATGGTACTAAAGGGATGAGAGAAAATGTAATACAACTGGACAGAAGAGCATCGTAAATGAGAAGATTATGAAATGAGATATTGCAAATACAGAAAGGGGAAAGAAGGTTTATTAAAAAGGCAAAAACGCAGGCAGATGATGATTTCAATAGAATGGCAGAAAATGAATAAAGAAAAAAAAGAGCATTAATGATGTTGTTAATTGCAGAAGTGAAAGTGAAAGTAGATTGAGAAGAAAGGATCCCAAGTGTATTTTTGATAATATTAAATAGTGAAGAGAAAATAAAACTAGAAACGATAAAAAATGAAAGTAAAAGGCAAAATCTGATGAGAATGCAGAAAGTGAAAGATTTCTTTTCGTTTTTTTTAAGTGACTAGTTTTAGAAAAACATGGTTTCTAACAGGCGATTATGAGATGAAATCAATAATGTAAGTAAATTGTATGATTTTCCAAATTTCTTGTACTTGCTGTATTTGATCTTTTTTATCCCACTTTTTTGCATCTCATTACGACTTCAATTTTTGTGTGTTCTTTTTCCCCTGTTATATGTCCATCAATTTAGTTTATATTTTTCGTTCTTCCCTCCCGCTTTCGTTGATTCTGCTTCATCTTATTTTATTTCCCTTCGTTTTTTAATTTGATTTTCATTCTCTAACTTCCGTCTTTGCTTTGTACTATTTTCAGGTACGTTTGCTCCGGTCTTTATTTTTCTACCATTTTTTTTCTTTCCCAAATCACAATTTCTTCTCCTTTTTCATACATGCCAATTACTTTTGGTTTTTATTCATTTTTTTCCTTCTCTTTAGTCTCCTTCATCTTTTTTTCAATTACGTATTCGTTTTTCTTTCATATTGTTTTAGTTTTATTCTTCTTTCCCAGTTGTCTTCTTTTGATTTCACTAGTGCCTTCTTCCTTCGTTAACTTCATCTTTATTTCAATTCTTTCCCATTTTTCTCTTTGCCAATTCACACATTTGCACCCCTCTTTTCTTTTCGTTATTTTACGTTATTTTATGTTATTTTAACTTCATATTTTTTTCGTTTTCTTTCTTCTTCTTGTTATCTTTTCACAAATATTTTACTTCAATCTCTAATTAACTTAATTTTTTTTTTATTTATTGATCTTCACGTTTTTGTTGCGTTCTGTTCTTAACAATTATTTTTATTTCGTTCTTCATTTTTATTTTATATTTATATTTTTGGCTCCTCCCCGACATTTTCCATCTTTTTTCTTCATTTTCCATCTTTTTTCTTCATATCTCCTTTTTTTCTCTTTATTTTTCCATCTTTTTTCGTGTTGTCCTCTTTTTTCTTCATTTTGCCCTCTTTTTCTTCATTTCTCCTTTTTTCTTCATTTTGCCCTCTTTTTTCTTCTTCTCATTCCCAGTCCACATTTTTCTCCCCTTTCTTATTTCTTCTTCTTTCCTTTCGTTCCTTCACCTCTTCAATTCCCGTTTTTCTATATCCTATCCTATCTAGCAAATATTTGCGTTTCATTCTTCAGTTTTACTTCAGATTTTGTTAATTATTTTCTTCTTATTCTCCAATTAGACATTTTCTACTCGTATCTGCTTAATTTTACTAATCTTATTTTTTATTTCATCCTTTTCCTTTGTTAGACTTTTCCAATTCACGTATTTGTTCTTTGCATTTATTTTTATTTAATTTCTCTTTTATTTTTATTTGATACCTCATTTGATATTTTTCTTTTCGGAAAGCAAATTCTTGCCACCCTCCACACTATACAATTATTTTTACTTATTTTTAATTCATTCTTCACTTTCCTTCATTTTTTCCTTCTTTCATAATTCATGTTTTTGTCTTATTCTATTCTTTTCAATCCCTTTCTTTTCCCAAATCCGGCGTTTTTCCTATTTTGCTTTCTGAATTATTCCTATTTTTACTTCATCGTTTTTTTTTAGTTTTATTTTTAATTTTGTTTGTATTTGGCGACTTTTTTTTACTCTACCTTTCTTTCTTTTGCCTAATTAAGTCCGGATATTCTTTTGTTTTTCTCTGTTATTTATACATCATTATTTTACTATTTTTACTTTCATTTTACTTGACACTCTTCCTTTTTTCTTTTCTCTCTTTTCGTTTGTTTTTTCTTTTCCCTCTTGTCTTTTAATTTTTTTACTTTTTCTCTTCTGCTATTTTTCTTTTTCCTTTTCTTTTGTTCTTTTTCCGTTTCTTTTTTCTTTTCCTTCTTTCCCTTTTTTCTTTTCCTTCTTTTTTCCTTTTACTTCTTTTTTCCTTCCTTTTATTGCATCTACTTGATTCTTTTACCTGTTCTTTTTCTTTTTTTTCTTTTTTCTCTTCTGCTTCTTTTTTCTCAATTCTTCTTTTTTCTTTTCCCTCTTTTTCCCATCTACTTCGTTTTCCCCTCTTCTTTTTTCTTTTCCCTCTTCTTTTTTTTTCTTTTCGGTCTTTTTCTTTTCCTTTTTCCTCTTCCGCTTTTCGTTATTTCCCTTATTCTGCTTCTTTCGTTTCTCTCTTCTTTTTTCCATCTTCTACTTTTTCTTTTCCTTCTTCTTCTTTTTCCCCTCCTTCTTTTTTCACTCTTCTTCTTCTTTTCTTTTCATTCCTCTTCTTTTTCTTTTCCCTCTTCTTTTTTTCACTTGTCTTCTGCTTTTCTTTTCCGTCCACTACTTTTTTTTCCCTCTTTTTCTTTTTTCCACTTTTTCTTTTTTTACTCTTCTTCTTTTCTTTTTCCCTCTTCTTTTTTCCAATCATCTTCTTTTTACTTCCCCCCTCTTCTTTTTCCCCCTCTTCTTTTTTTCACTCTTCTCTTTATTTGGATCCCACTTTTGTCCTTCTAGGTATTTCTTGAATATTCTTATTCCTGCCTTTATTTTTGCTTTTTGATTTTGAATTTGCATCTTTTATTTTTCTTCCACTTTTTCTTGTCTGATTTTTCCTTCTTCTACTCTCCTAATTCTTGCTTTTGCCAGCTTCCACGCTTCTTTTTTTCTTTCTGCTTCTCCTTCTGTTTCTTCTTTTTTTTCTTCTCATGATCATCATCCTCATCATGATAATCATCATCATCATCACGACGACCTTCTTCTTCTTCTTCTTCTTCTTCTTCTTCTTCTTCTTCTTCTTCTTCTTCTTCTTCTTCTTCTTCTTCTTCTTCTTCTTCGCCTTCTCCTCCTCCACCACCACCACCTCTTATTTTTTGTTCTTGTTTTAAATTTACTTCTTTTATGTTTATTATTTTCTTTTCCTTTTTCTTTTATCATCTTCTAAAGTGCTATTACGTGATATTCTATATCTATTTCTTCTCCTCCTCGTCCTCCTCCTTCTGCTCCTACTCCTCTTTGTTGCTTTTCTTCCCCCTCCTCCTCCTCCTTCTTCTTCTTCGTCTTCTTCTTTAGCGGACTCTTTTGCTCCTCTTATTTTTCGTATTGTTTTTTATTATTATTGTGTATCATTTTTCTTTTTGCTCTTCTTCTTCTTCTTCTTCTTCGATGAAAACGTTTCCCCTCTATTTTATTAGCCGTTTGCCCTTTTTTCTTGTCTCTTTTCGTATGCTTTTTTGTCTTTCTGTTCCACACATTTTCAATTTTTTCTTCTTATTCTTTTTCTTCTTTTTCTTCTTTTTCTTCTTCTTCTTCTTCTTATTATTATTGTTATTATTGCTATTGTTATTATTATTATTATTATTTTTATATTCCCCATTTTCAATTCTTATTTTCCTTCTTCTTCTTCCTTCTTCTTCTCCTCCTTAATGACTGATCTGCGGAAATCTCATAGACGCGAAGAGGCAGAATTCTTACGACAGGAAACAGGTGGCAATAGCAAAAACGGCGATGCTGAAAAAAAGCGCGTATGCGATGCTTAGATAAGGAGTATGAGACAAGAGCTGCAACTTTTATCTTTTAGTTGGGGAAAGGGTTTTCCCTTTAAATTGGCTGGAACACAAGTGGGAGGAATGGAACGCATTAGATGAATCAGGGTTTTTCGAAATGCGGGTATAGGGGTGGGGGAGAAAACTAAGCAAAGTTCATACCTGTAGGGTTATGGGGTTCATATATTTACATTAGCGAATCTTAAAAGGATAGATAGATAGATAGATATGAACAGGTTGAGATAGATAGATAGATAGATAGATAGATAGATAGATAGATAGATAGATAGATAGATATGAACAGGTTGAGATAGATAGATAGATAGATAGATAGATAGATAGATAGATAGATAGATAGATAGATAGATAGATATGAACAGGTTGAGATAGATAGATAGATAGATAGATAGATAGATAGATAGATAGATATGAACAGGTTGTGATAGATAGATAGATAGATAGATAGATAGATAGATAGATAGATAGATAGATAGATAGATCATGTACCTATCCTCTTTAATAAAAACTTTAAAACCGCCCAAATCTGCCGCGTGTAAATACGCTACTGACTCAGACAACAAATACCCACCTCACCACCGAAAATGTTATTGTTGTTGTCACTTTCAAGTTTCAATGATACGACTGCGGAAAATCTATGGAATTCACATGTATATAAAGGAAAGAAACCATAGCTAAAGTGCCACACATGATCTAGTTCAAATTTCTCTCCTTCTCTTTCTCTCTCTCTCTCCCTCGTTCTCTCTATCTCCCTCTCGCTATCTCTCTTTTTCTCTATACCTATTAAATTCTATGGAAGCGTGGAATAATGAATGCAGCCTCAAACATGGTGAAAGGTAGTTGAATAAAACGAATGAAATGACACCTATGTAGTTAAATACATCTATGTACACATGTCTAAATATTATCATTGAAATTCACTTAAAAAACGACCCGAAATTTAGTCCCGATTCAGTGCCTAACAGTTCAACATGATCCCTTTTGTGAAATCCTTTGTTTAGCTTTGAAAAGGCATCTTTCTCTATTCTATATATGATTCCCAAAATTCCAGTCTTATGCAGTTAGGGTAGGTACATGTTTTGTTAGTCTACGTATTCTGAATAAACGTTCACCTACCAGATATCTCACATATAAGATACCCCGTTTACATTTAATATTATGGACTATATTAGTATTATGAACTTAGCTTAAGTTGATTGGTTGATTTTTTTTAGTGGCATGTCAACCTCTATGGATTATTTAATGCCAAAATCTAAATATTTTGTACACAATTCTATGCCTTCAACTACAGATATTTGAACACAATTGTATGTGTTAAACTACTGAAAAATGTATTGTTGATAAATTTTTATATAAAAGGCTCAAGAGGCACTCGAGATAGAAGGTTACTGAAGAATATTTTGTGTGTGAGCGCTAAGAGTAAAGGAGAAGAGGGGCAGTTTATCAAAATATGAAGGAAATATAACAGCTAACCCTAGACTTGATTAGGTAAATTTTGTATTGGTCGGGGAAGCATTCTCTTGGGAGTGGTCTCCAAAAGGTAGCGGGTCCGAGCTGTGATGTTCAGAACCGGTGGAACAAAGGAACGTAGCTCGTCTGGACATTTTCCATGGCAATAGCGATAGAGTAGCGAGAGGATTACTACGTTTCGCCTGTGAGGAAAGGGTATAAAATCATTCATCACCCACAAGGACAGGTGAAAGCTTTTGAAATTTAAGACTGGAAAGTGACGTTTGAGCAGCAGTAATTCCTTTTCTTTCTGATCTGGCTCTTGTATAGACAGAGCATTAAGAGAAGATAGAATAGCTGTTCCGTTGCTATAGAAACCGAGTCGAGGATCGACGACATCTGAAGAGACATTGATAATAACTGGGAGTAAAGTGGATTCGAGGATAGAGCCCCGGGGACACCCGAATTTGTGCAGAGAAACAGAGAAGTGTGGCCACATTCATTTCACGGTTTGACAAAGAATGCAAGCGACTTCACGTTTACATCTAACACCTAATTTAATGTTCATGAGCTAAACGTCTTCTGGGTTGGTTGGTTGGTTGGTTGGTTGGTTGGTTGGTTGGTTGGTTGGTTGATTGGTTGGTTGGTTGGTTAGTTGGTTAGTTGGTTAGTGGGTTGGTTGGTTGGTTGGTTGGTTGGTTGGTTAGTTAGTTGGTTGTTTTGTTAGATGGTTGGTGGGTTGGTTGGTTGGTTGGTTGGTTGGTTAGTTGGTTGGTTAGTTAGTTGGTTGGTTGGTTAGTTGGCTGGTTGGTTAGTTGGTTGGTTGGTTGGTTGGTTGGTTGGTTGGTTGGTAGGTTAGTTGGTTGGTTGGTTAGTTGGTTGGTTGGTTGGTTGGTTGGTTGGTTGGTTGGTTGGTTGGTTAGATGGTTGGTGGGTTGGTTGGTTGGTTGGTTGGTTGGTTGGTTGGTTGGTTGGTTAGTTGGTTGTTTTGTTAGATGGTTGGTGGGTTGGTTGGTTGGTTAGTTGGTTGGTTGGTTAGTTGGCTGGTTGGTTAGTTGGTTGTTTGGTTAGATGGTTGGTTGGTTGGTTGGTTGGTTGGTTGGTTGGTTGGTTGGTTGGTTGGTTTTGTTTAGCGAATATCAACCTCTATGCATTATTTAATGCCGAATCAAAATATTTTGTACATAATTTTATGTATGATGTGCAACTACAGATATGATGTGCTTAATTTTATGCTTTCACGGTAAAGGTATGTGTTATGAATAATCAAGTGTGGTCTCCCCTTGTTTTGTTACTCTCCTCTTTGAGAGAGCTATTTCTGTTTACTGGGACTATAAAAGGACACTCTACGCGAACCTTGTATTCTCAGTTGAATAGAGCTTTCTTAAAGCCTACACCTGCGTACTTTTGTCATTAGAGTATGTTTTTAGATATATAGTTTGTTGCTCATAAAATGTATTGTTGGTCTTTTTTTAATGTATTGCTGGTAATTTCACGACAAAAAGTATACATCTCTCTCACTCTCTCTCCCTCTGTCTCTCTCTCTCTCTCTATCTCTCTCTTTCTCTGTCAAAACACATGAACTTTAAACTTTATACATTTATACAGGCACTCTAACCATTGGGCTTTCACACGGTGTTGTCAGTGTTTAGTGTGATCAACGAAGGCTGGCTGACTTGTTTCTTCTTGATTAAATAGATCCCCATGCTATTGTTGGTGTAGTTTAGTCTTTCGTGCGACGCCATTATGTCTGTCTAATATTACAAACATGTCTTCGCTTCAAAACGAAGGTGATAATCAGTGAGATTCGAGGTAAAGAAAAAAAAACATCCGACTAGAAAAAGGTAACAATGCTAATAGTTGCTAGTGGGTCTTCCATTTAGATGGTTCTCCTACATCTGTCACCGCATTGTCTGCAAATTAAGGAAGCAAATTTGGTAAATACTGTAATTGGAAACGGTTTTAAAACGGAAAAAATAAACCGACCTTAAAAATAATATAGCTTGATTTATTACTGAAGTAATTTTTTTTCTTTTCTTGGCGTTTTTAAGAGGCATATTTAGGAGGTTTTTTTAATCATTTCTTGGTGTGTTTTTAAGAATTTTTTAAAGTTAGTTTCTTTTCCCCTTTTTTTCCATTGGAGGGGGGAAGACATTTTTTTTTAAAAAAAGGGTTCCACAGAGTTTAACCTGACAAAGATTAACGGATTAAGAATTTCGAAAGTATCGTTGAAAGACGAGTTCATGAAAAAAGCAGAAAAGTTTGCAAGAAAGCAACGATTTTAAAATAATAATGATGAACTCTAAATATTTTAGAGAAAATAATTTATTTTAATAATTGAAAAGAGATCGTACTAGGCAGGTTTCGGCGTCAAAACAGATCTTTAATCCTCATTTTCAGGTGTGCGTAAAAAGAAAATTGAAAATCAACTCACAGAAAAACACACAAGCACTCTCACAAACACATTCAGCTACTAATACCGGTTGAGAATCCTTTAACCAAAATTCTTAGGACCGGAAGGGCTTCGGTTTTCAGATTTTTTTTCTAATTTTGGAAAACAGGTTATTTAATTCGTATATAGCATCTATAAAAATTTGAAAATTAAATTTTATCTTTCAATTTGTATTTGAGAATGAAATTTGTAATTTTGAAAAATCGATTTGTAATTTTCAAAAATCAATTTGTAATTTTGAAAAATAAATTTGCAATTTTGAAAAATCAATTTTAATTTGAAAATCAAAATTTATCAAATTTGAGAATCCTCTATTCGAAATTCTTGGGACAGGAAGCGGTTCGGTTTTCAGATTGTTTGGGATTTTGGAATACATACTGTTAATTTGTGTATAGCGTCTATAAAATGGAGCAACTTGGGAATCGAACCCATGCATAAACACGATATCCCTCTAGATTTCATAACACAGCTTATACATATACTCTAAAGGTAGTTTTATATATATTTTCCAAGCGTAGCTTAGATGTGGCACAAGGCCTCAAAATTGGGGCACCCTGTGAGAATCGAATTAACAACTCAGTCTTAATTGATCTATCGAGACAAGCTTGCTAACCATTACACCGCCTCGAGGTGCCCAGGTAGTTTTATATAAATAACATATACCATGAAATTGGTTTTACATAAAATTTAATAAATTTTGTGTATATACAGATACAGGTCATGATACTAGCCATGTAATGCTCACACGGATTTTTTTAAGTGGTGAAATTAAGATTTCACGTAAAAATAATTTGATGTAATTTCTGTACGTGTACAAAAAATATGATCACTACTTAGAAAAAATATATTAATGCGGAACTTTTTGAGATTTTGAATAATTTCTTTTACTGAGCATGAGACACCTGATAAGTAAATCACGAACGCAATTGTCGCTAACAAAATACTGCCGCCAAATTAGGCTACGTAGATGGGCTGGAGAATCCTCACCCAGGTCAGATTAGGTCACTTACAACAGTTACACATCATCTTGGAACC
Organism: Acanthosepion esculentum; assembly: GCA_964036315.1. NCBI lineage: Eukaryota > Metazoa > Mollusca > Cephalopoda > Sepiida > Sepiidae > Acanthosepion > Acanthosepion esculentum. Next base: position 52,169,901 of record OZ038497.1, on the reverse strand, counting down.
TTCTCAGTACTTTCTGAAATTTTTCATTTGTGGCAAGTCATGACAACACCTAAAAAAATCTTTCGGATTTTAGAGGTTTTCTGATTTTGAAATTTCGGAAAAAGGATACTCATTTTTTTAAAGCGATTCACCAAGCAAGGCGGGAGTGCCACTAGCACGCAAAGGGTTACAGAGGATTGAGAACAAGAGTAAAGCGGCGTGTTTAAGTAAAGGATACAGAGAGGAACGGGGAACAAGATCAACGTATTAGATGTCGATTGACATTACACTTGAATATTTGAAGATTATAGTTATCAGTGAAGCAAGCAAAGAGAAGGGACTTCCACAGATGGGAATTGCGGGAGAAGAAGCTGTTTGAGTAGAAGAGACGGTTACATTTAACCGTATCGACAGTGAAAGAGTGGGACCGAGATGCCAGCCTAGTAGCAGGCTTAAATTCATGCAGTCTGGGAACAGTTGCCGTGAAAATACTTGTAGAAGAGACAGCGGGAAGCCACGGCACGTCTGTGAGAAAGCGACTGTAGACGAGATGCCAGATCAGGACCTATCACATTGCATATTCGTCTCTGGATTTTGTCGAAGATATCGAGACGTACAGCGGGAGCACTAGTCCATATATGACAGTAATATTTCATGCAAGGACGGATGGTTGATTTATAAATTTGAAGGATGGACTCAGACGAGAAAAACTTTCTGGCACTACATAGAGAACAAACTTTCTTGCGATAGATGAAGCTATTGATTCGACGTATTTAGTTATAGTGTATAAAAAAACATGTCCGCATTCAGAGATTAAAAAAAAGGAGATTCGGTAAACTGTGAGTCACTCACTCAAAGAATAACAAACGCAGGCACATTCAAAAACACTTTAAGAGATAGACATGGACTCACCTAGAAATAAAAACGTAGATTTATAGTCAAACACGTAAGCATACACTCAGATGTGTGTGGGAAGAGTGATAAATATTTCATCTTTTTAAATGATTGAAATAAATATAGAAAAACGTTATTTATTACACTGAGTTATAAATAAATTCTATTTTTGTTTGACAACTTTGTTCTACAAAAAATAAAATACAGATATATTTTATTTTATTTGCCATTATTTGCAGATTGCAATGACTTGTTATCACTTACCTCAAAATTCTCCAGATTCACCAGGAGTAGATAGGTTTGCCTCTCGTTCGGTTCAGACACCTCGGTTTTTTAAAAAGAAGTAGAGGTTCATCTCTTCTTTCCTGTTTAGTACTGGGTTTCTTGTTCCTTCTAAAGTCTACTTCAATTCTATAATTCTAACGTCTCCTCCTAAACTCTAAAATTGTATTTACTCTTTTTTCTTTGTCTCAATAGCAGTTCGCATGTCGTCAGGTTCACCCTCCTTCCCGGTCTTTTGAACAGGAGAAGTATATTCCTTGTTCCTTGTTTAGGATTGGGTTTCTGGTTCCTTCTAAAGTCTTTTCAGTCTCTTTCACTCTTAGTAATCCATTGCGTCTTAGTGGCATTATCGCCTTACTTGGAGTTAACGGATTAAAAAAACATTGCTAAGAACTTTAACGGATAGGTAGTTGTGGAAAGCCATGATCACTCATGTTCTAAAGATACACATCAGGTAAAGGAACATTTAGGACATTAAAAACAATTTAAATAATTTTTAGAAAGAACTTCTCGTCAAGGGATGAGTCCAGAGGATATTAGTTTATATTGTTTTACCGTCTAACCACTAAAAATCTTTCACGTGAAAAAGTTTTCGAAAAAGAAATGGTATTCATTAGGAGAAGCTACACCCTACCCCCAGATACACACATCAAAGCGTTTTGCAATGATCGACAAAGATAAAGAATCGATTTTTGGGGATGATGAGTTATCATTATTTACACTATTCATATTCCGACCATTGTCCTCATCTTTGCTGTTGTCATCACGTTTCGGCCGTAATGCGTTTCAGACATCATCAGGTGTATATCGATCTTTATTTAATCTACGAGGCTAGATGTCTAAGGATATTGTCTCGTTCTTATTTTTAGTACTGCTAAGTTATTATTCGCCCGTATCCAGTGAGTCCAAGTACACACTGTCTGGTCCAGAGATTGAACTCGCAGAAAGAACGTGACCAAAAATTTAGCAGCAGCTACTGTCAAAACACAACAGGCAGCAACAACCAGAAATAGCAGCAGTCAAAAATTAACAGGCAGCAGCAGCACTAATCACCAGTCAGGTTAGGTTTAAGGCTCCAAGTTCTCTTGGTGTTGGTTCGTAAATTTGGTGAGATAGTTATTGTGAGTTCAGTCCCTGGGCCGGGCAGTGTGTGCTTGGACACAATGGAAACGGGCGAGCAATAACTGAGCAGTACTAAAAATAAGAACTAGACATGGGTCGTGCAACGGGAACCGCCGTAGATTGAATAAAGTGTTCAGTTCAGAATTCCCTTTAGGTTACCTGGATAGATATATACCTGATGAAGAGAACAACGGCCGAAACGTTTTGATAACAACAACAAAGATAAAGACAACTGTTCGAATATAAATAGTGTAAATTAATTTCTTTCAATAAAAAAAATAACCCATGCGTGTGGACATGTTAGGAAGTACCGGGTGTAACAGCAAAATTGTCCAAATCATACAACCGCATAATTGTCCATCCCACAAAATGTTTAATATCTAAAAAATACCCACTGAACTAAATATGTTTCTTTTTTCTAGGTTTTCAGATAAGACGTTTACCCATCTTGACGCAAGAATTACTGGAAAACACTTTGAGTTATTCAGCTAGAAAGGTTAGAATCGTTTTGTATCAGCGCCACTGTCTTCCGAACTAAGCAATAGTGAGAGGAAAAAGATCATTCAAACCTTCAGTAATGGTACCAACATTTATACTCTGGCTTCAAAGGTCCATTCAAGAACCAGCAAAAGAACGGTAAATAAGTTTAAAAAAGAGGGGACAGTAGAGAGGAAAACTGGATCACGGTGTCACAACAGGGAGAGTAATTTATTAAAAGTAAATGCTCTGTTTTAATTAAACAGTATTCATTTATTACCGGCCTGAATGTTCGAGAAATTTCGTAAATGTAATTAATACTGTTTAGTTAAAAACAGAGCATTTACTAAAATAAATTGTGTCTATAAAAATAACGTATAAACAGAAAATATATTAAATAATTAACAGACTTAATCCATTTCATTTTTGCCATTGCTTACGTTAAGATACGTTTCGTGAGTAGATAGAATCGGTCGAGAAAAATCGTAGAAGTTTGCCTGCTTATAAAACAGTAATTTTGACATTGCAAACCAGACGCTTCTCTGTAAGCTAAATGGTATAGCACGTCAGAACAAATTATGGTTTCCTACTATATATATATATATATATATATATATATATATATATGTGTGTATGTGTGTGTGTGTGTGTGTGTGTGTGTGTGTGTGTGTGTTAAACTGGTGAATGCATCCACCTAATAAATATATTTACTTTCTTAGAATTTTGTAACTTTATGCTACTTTTTCAACTTTCTGCTTCTCAACACAGATGCGAGAGATTAAAACTAATAACTACTTAAAGAAACAACGGCATATTCGAACTATATGACTATAAGTGTGTTACAAAATTAAGAAAAGTACTAAGATTCCTACGAAGAATACTAATTCCGACTGAGTAAGTATATTTGGGGAGGCTGGGGGGTTTTTTTGTTGGGTTTTTTTTCCAGTGAAATCAAAATGTAATTTTTCGGGTTACTATCTTAAAATACACAAATATTTGTGTCAACAATGACCCCAAAGCCAGAGTTCAATTCAGCCTTATATGTATCCTGTAAATCAAACCCTTACTTAAAAACTCATTCCTTCACTACTTCTTAATCTTTCTTGAACATGTAGAATTTCCCAAGAAATGACATATCAGCCTCATCAGGGCATTCGCTGCTTGAATTGGATAAGAAGTTGTTTTTTTTCTTAGTAAGATCTTTGTGTGTGTGAAAAAAATGTCTTCTTCAATGTGCGCCCCCCGCTTCAGAACATTGGTGATCATGGCTCTCCACAATTTCCTGCCCATTGTAGTTCTTAATAAATGTTGTATTTTTGTTTTTTCTCCTAAACCCTGTTCCGATATCCATTCACTTGCTAGGAAGGGTATTTTTTTGTGTTTTTTGTTTTTTTTTCATCTGACACGCTTGCCTTCAATCTGTTATGTGCGTATCAAAAATTCCAAGCCATCTTTTCTCATTATGTACTCTATAAATTTCAACTGTCTCTTCCTGGTGATAATTATAAGTGTTCCTTGCTCACACGTTCGTTCCATTGTATTCTCAGCATCCTTCTGTAGAACCATATTTCTGTTGCTTCAAGTCTCTTCTTTATCTGTGAGGAGATTGTTCAGCATACACTGCTATGTAGGGTGACTGATATTGCGTAACAGTTCAGTACCCTCTTCTATTTGTTCTAACGAAACTTTCCTATCAGACTGGGTCCTATAGCCTTGGATGACACCCAGTCTAGGAGAAGGGAAATCTGAATTCATACCAGTCAGGCGAACTTTTTCAGTAAGCGCTCGGATTGCATTATATCCTACAGTGCGAATACACGCGTCTTATGAATGCAAATCCATACGGAAACTTCAACCATGAATTCACACATCCGAATGAATACAAACTCTGCTACGCTTGGTCAGCTTTCGTTCGGATGCAGCAGGTTCGTTTCACGGAGCTGGCTCGACCGATCCCGGATAAATGACTCAACAAGTACAAGTATACCGCATCTTATATAACGAGTGTGTATTCATACTTATGTTACAGAATATCGAGATACAGATTAGATCCGTTTACGATCTTATCAGAGATCAGTTTTGATGTAAAGAAGTAAATTATTAATAATTATATGATCCCAGAAACTGCGTCGTCCGACTTCAACCCTAAAGTTGAATAATGGCTCACCTTACGTCGTAATACCACAAGTACACCCAGAGACAAGTTTACAAATTCACACAAGTATAACACAGCACCAATGTAGTTTGAAGGGCTAACTTCTAAATCACTGTTTATTCAGCTTGGTTTATGTTGATGCAAAGTTATTAGTGAAGGGCACGCAATGAGGATGGAACTCGGTACACATAAAAGCATCTGAGATGAGCTTGCTAATCGACATTGGCTTTCTTGCAGAGGCTCGAATCGCAACAGACTCAAAGTGATGTAGTGAATATATTTAATGTGACAGCTTTTAGCTTTTCTTGTTACTTGATCGAATGGCGTTCACGAATCTGTTTATAATAATAAATCTTTTTCAGCTCAGCCGTTGACATTTACCGTTCAATCGAGGCCAAAGAACAAATCGCTGTATAAAATGTCATATAACGTAGCCTGCTTTGTGCTGGCGTCTTATTTTACTTATTTATTTATTGTAGATTCTTATTCATTTTCAAATGTCATATTCAAGTTACTGTAGATATGTCTTGTTCTTTTATTTTTATTTTTTGCTTACGGATCACGGCATGCGTAAAGGTTTTTGCACATTTATAAGATTTATCTGTTTCTGAATAGTACATAAAATCGGATTCAGTAGATAGATAGATAGATAGATAGATAGATAGATAGATAGATAGATAGATAGATAATCGAGAGACTGATAGATAGATAGATATATAAATAGATAATCAAGAGACTGATAGATAGATAATCAAGAGATAGATAGATAGATAGATAGATAGATAGATAATCAAGACTGATAGATAGATAGATAGATAGATAGATAGATAGATAGATAGATAATCAAGAGACTGATAGATAGATAGATAGATAGATAGATAGATAGATAGATAGATAGATAATCAAGAGACTGATAGATAGATAGATAGATAGATAGATAGATAGATAGATAGATAGATAGGATAAAAAACAAATAGGAGTACTTATTGAAAAGCGCTCAATATCAGTGATAGAGCTAATATATTTAGTTGAATTGATGTGAGTTTGTGACCCTGGGTTTCACGCTATTTGCGATCGTCACAAACTCACATCAATTCAACTATATATATATATATATATATATATATATATATATATATATATATATATATATATATATTATCAGATATATTTTTATCATTTTAAACGTTATATTTAGTGGATAATTATATTGGAGGAGATGATCCGTTTATTTTAAACAGTATTTTATTTCCTCAACCGGCCTGAATATTCGAGAAATCTTATTAAAGAAAAATGCGTTCTCCGGCAGGATTCGAACCTGCATTCCGCTCGGGAAAACCATAATTAGATCTGACGTTTCTTTCACTTTTCGGCAATGGAGTGTGTCAATGACTAAGCAAAAGCTGAATAGTTCCATTAAACACTAGTTTTTTTTTTTCAGATTCTCGAAAGAAACATATCTGCTCAGTTTCGTATCCTAACAAAGTAATTTCTGAATCCGAAAGATTTTTATTGCCTCTGACTTTGTAGGAATACTCATTTAACTACTTTTGCAGCATCGAAATATCATTGATGCGCCAAGTCCAACATGTGCAATGATTTTCCGAAGTAGACACCTAGCCTCTCGAAGGCCCACAACCTGAACCACCAAACATTCATAGTAAGTTACAACTGCGATAATTTAGCCAAACGAACCCATCTTCGTATGTGTAACATAACACATGCTTGCAGTGGAATTTTCGCCATACTGAGGTTTATCGTGTAAAGTTCATACACAGGCATTGCAGTGTTATTTTTTCATAATATGTGTACCGATTATTGGCTCCGAACGTGGTCACGCTTTGTGTTCAAATTTGGACCGAAGTCGTTACCTAGACTTTCGCGCAAATACCCGTAGATAAACGCATGGATCCTTCACTTCTTCTCCAAACTATGGGTGGAATAGCAAAGCAAAATGGTGACCGGTTGTGCGTGACGCTGACTATCTAAACCCCGTAACCAGGCTATGGTGTATTTATTACTCCACAGGAGAATCTAAGGAACGAAAGAGGATCAAAATTAACGAAAGTCCATTTTTTATCACCGCTAATGTCCCTGTTAAATATCATTGATTGGTATCAGGAAAATTGTCCCCGGACAATTATCTCTGGATAATTGTCACCGGGATAATTGCACCACCCCCCCCCCCCAGCTGCACATCGGACAATTCCTCCCATTAAGAGAAAATTAACAGAAAACACAACCAGGGGTGGGATTAAACCTAAAAAAATAATTAGGGTTTTATTTTCATGTTTTATCTGTTATCCATTAAGAAGAATTATCCAATCGGGCATATATTTTTATATCACTATAATTATACCATTAAAATTACGAATTGTGGGCTATACACAAATACAATAATAACTAATTACATAATGAATAACTGTCTGGTTAAACTAATGTTTATAAAAAAAATAATTAATACTTAAAATAATCAATATCTGTCTATATTTCTGAGATGAGGCATTGTAAGTACTTACACTATTTAGATTGTTTGGATTATTGTCCTCACCTTTGTTGTTATATTCACAACGTTTCGGCCGTTGTACGCTGCAACCTTCTTTAGGATCCGTCTATATATCTGAGATGAGGTATTGTAACACCATTTACATTGTTCGGATTATTGTTCTTATATTTCTTGTTATATTCACGACGTTTCGGCCGTTGTATGCACCGGCTTTCTTCGGGTAATATACTTTTGAATTTCGAACCGAACACTTTATTTAGTCCACGGGGATAGATTGTTCTAGTTCCACGTGCCATGCCTTTTCGGGATATCTCAGTTTTCAGTTATTTCCCTAAACTCTCCAAGTCTTTGTTCACGTCCGCTGTGGCCAGGTATTGAAATCACAACTCTGTGGGTCAAGTCGCTAGATTACTTCAAACAACGCTTTTAACCACTGGACCATGAAAGCCGGTGCTTATAACGGCCGAAACGTCGTGAATATTAAAATAAAGATTAGTACTATAGTGTGGACAATATAAATAGTGTAAATAGTCACAATAATCAATTCTTATAATTCATGTTATCCAATAGGAAGAATTATTCAATAAGATTTATATTTTTATATTGCTATAATTATACCAGTAAAAACAGGGAAACGTGGATCCCGCCTGTTATGTCGACGTGTTCTACCAATATATGTATCTTCGATGTAGTCTTTGATAGGAACGGATTCAGGTGGCAAAGTCTCTTGCAATGTCTCAAAGGTATCAATAACTTTATTGGGTGCAATGAATGCCAAAGATGGTATCATACGAACTTCAAGGGCAAATTTAGCATCAGTTTGCTATTTTCCTTGCAATCTCTCAGATGCCAGCTTCCGGTATATGTTTTCTCATAAGTCGTAGAGACATCTCCTGATTATTGTGTTGGGGAAGACCTCTTCAATGGCACTAACTTTGGCTTTGCAGTTGCTATGACGACAGTTTCCCCATTCATATGATATAACACTATTTGCCAGTTCTGTCTGATTCACATAGATGTAGCCATCATGAATAAACTTCCTTTTATCACGTTACACTTTGGACGAACTCCATGATGGGGTGATATAAAATATTTTAAATACTCGGAGAGTTGTAGGTGCACGGTGATAATTTCAAACACTGAATTAAGACTGGGCGTTGGCTTGTTGCTACTCCCCAAACCTGACTGGTCAGGTCAGAATGATTATGATGGCTTTTAGAAATTTATATTTGTTATTGAAGTAAATTCAAAACTTTCTAGTTGTCCTATGGAGGCAACTGTCAGAAGTCAATTGTCCAGAGGGAAGTTGTCCTATAACCCATTGCGCTATTCAATCTTTGACGAAATTCTTCATAAATTCTGTTAGAATTCTCTGGAGAGTTGCATGATGGTGACAAAAAGAATTGTTGTGTCTTCATCGAGTTCTTAAAGTTAGACCTTTAGACTTGGACTAAGAAAGAATAGGAATAAAAAGAAAGGAAAGAAGTATTTATGCCTGATATTATTTCAGTTTATGCGGCTATTCCGTGTGTTAAATATTCCGCTAAATTAAATTATAAAACAAGAAATAAACGGTAATGGAGGTAAATAAAATCATATCACGTCGGGTACACCAGTTGATGGGAATTAATAATATATTGTCACGTTATTGTCACGTTAAGTCTCCGGATAATGAGAGCGCTATGGAAGAAAGTTCTATTCTCCCATTTCATTTTCCTCATTATTAGCATTATTATGTCCCTGATATAATAACACCTCACGTTTACATACGGCGCGGAATAGCCAAAAGAAAAAGAATGACAAATATGCTCTGTTCCCTGAGAGACTAAGTCATATGCAAAATTAAACATATTCCACAGAGGGAAAAATATAACATGTATGCAACAACAAGCAGAGTGAAAGTGAACTAAAAAAAAGTCTTATGTATACTAAGTCTCAAAGGAAACTGGAGCTACCGGGGATCATTTTTAAGCATTTCACCCCGAGCAAGGTGGGAGTGCCACTAGTACACAAGGGGCTACAGAGAATGAAAGTAAGGGAAAAGACTGTGTATAAGAAGAGGGGTTGAGGAAATGATAAAAAGAAGGACGGAGAAGGATAATAAAGAGAACGGGAATCGAGGTATACGAAGATGTCGATTGACATTACATTTAAATGTTTGAAGATTTTATCAGGGAAGCAAGTAAGAGGAAGGGTGTTCCACTGCTGGGAAGTGCGACAGAAAAAGATATTAGTGTAAAAGAGGGATTTGCATTTAACTGTTTCGACAGTAAAAGGGTGGGTCCGAGATACCAACCTAATACCACGCTTAAATTAATGCAATCGAAGACCAGTAAAAATAGCTCGTCAGAGCAAATGCCATGAAAATGTTTATAGAAAAAAGAGAAGCCAGTGAGAAAGTGACTGGAGTCGAGATCCCAAGTCAGGACTGATCACATTGCATATCCGTTTTTGGATTTTGTCGAAAAGCTCGAGATGAACAGCGGGTTGCACCAGACCATATATGGCAACAGTATATATGCATGGACGAATGGTAGATTTGTAGATGTGAAGGATGGAATTAGACGAGAAAAACCTTCCGAGAACCAACTTTCCTTGCAGTAGATGCAGCTATTGATTCAATGTAGTTGTTCCACCTCAGGTCAGTGGAAAACCTGAGACCAAAAAAGCGCAGTGAGCTCAGCATCAACCATGCTGATAGGAGGCAGGGAATGTTCTGTATGGTGAGTAAATGACAGCAGTTTCGTTTTTCATGCATTAAAATTCACAAGCCATTTCTTGTCCCAGTCAACCACAGGTTGAAGGTCCTTTTCGAGACCAAACGGCCAGGTTAAATTTCTCCGCAATGCCGGATTTACAATTGAGACATAAGTAAATGGCAGTGTCATCTACGCAGTGTCATCTACTTGAAAACTGTCGACATCAGAAAGATCATTGATGAAGATCAGAAATAGTGTAGAACTAAGGATAGAGTCTTGAGGAACGCCAACGTTCATATGAAAGGAACTGGAAGAGAGCCCCTTAATAACAATCTTCATTTCACGTTCAGAGAGAAATGATAGGATTAAATCAAATAATCCTTCTGTAATACCGTATCCCTAAAGCTTACGTAGAAGGATGGCTGCCAAACCCTGTCAAACTCCTTCGATATACCAAGAGCAACAGCTCGAGCTTCACCGTTAGTATCAAGAGCTTGATATACATATTCAATTATGGCCGTAAGCACATCAGCGGTAGACCAAGCAAAGCGGAAAATCTATTGTTTGTCAGATAGTAGATCGTGGGAGGTGAGATGCTTAACTACTTAGGCACTGATTAAAGCATCGAAGACTTTACCGAAGAGTAGTAGGAGACTGATTGGGCGGTAGTTAGATGGGTCAGAAGGGTCTCCAGAAATCTTAAAGACAGGGACGACAGAGAACTTCCATTATGCTGGAAAGCAAGAATTGGCGAGGCAATAATTGTATAGTTTGGAGAAAACTGGATCCAGCTCAGTAGCACATCTTTTTGGAGAAGTCATATTTAGCATTCCAGATTCGAGCTGGCCAGATACATCTGCTATGTCGCAGGAGATACTCCGCAAACAGGAAACGGCGAGTCCTGCGTTTTTTCCTAACATGAGGACCGCCAGCTGGAGATATTTTCTATATCTGTTGAAGATATATTTACATAGGAAAACATCACCATAGGCTTGTAAGCTCCGCCATGTTGCTGGGAGAATCATCTGTATTTTATTTTAAAAAAATAATGTCCTTAACCACCAAACTGCGCATTGTGCCCTCGGACAAGTTTAGATATTTTGCCATAGACCTCGTAGACGTTCCAGAATTTCATCGACTCACGCTGTGCGAATTGTGTTGTCCTGATACTGTCCATAACGCTATGAAGTTTTGTTTTGCGCTTCGCTACAGGCACATGCTCGCTTCCAACTCCTTCAGATCTTTGTGCACGGACCACATGACGATTCCCCAAAAATGTGCAATCTCAACACCAGGATGCCTTGTGTGTATCACAACAGTTGGAACATGTTAGAACATGTTCAGAACATGTTCAGAACAGAACATCTCGTTTCATCTCATGCGCCAACAGTTCGCCATTGATGTTCTGAAAAGATAAAAGCACTTTGTCACATAACTGCAAGTGCACAATCACAATCAGCTTACGTACCATATATATATATATATATATATATATATATATATTTTAGAATTGGACATTGTCCGACAATTTATTTAAAGACATTTATATTATGTTTAACGTTCTTTTTATAGATACAAGTATTTAAGCAAATGCTCTGTTTTATAATAAACAGTATTAAATAACATTTACCGGCCTGAATGTCCGAGAAATTTTCATAGAAAATTTTCGCTCTCCGACAGGAATCGAACCTGTATCCTATACGGAACCATCATTTCGCGTGATGTGCCTTAACCTTTCGGCCACAGAGCGGCGTCTGGTTAGCAAGGTCGATTTTACTATCTTTAAACTTAAATCTTCCATGAATCTCTTCTATTCATATCTGCTCTAGTGTATCAAATGTAAACAAATGACGTCATATATCTTAGAATTTTAGAATTGGACTTGTATCTATAAAAAGAACGTTAAACATAATATAAATGTCTTTAAATATATATATATGTATATATATATATATATATATATATATATACATATATATATATACATATATATATATATATATATATTTATATATATATATGTATATATATATATATGTATATATATATATATATACATACATATATATACATACATATATATATATATACATACATATATATACATACATATATATATATATATATATATATATATATATATATATATATATATATATATATATATATGTATTGAGAACTTTCAACAGAATCAACGTATGGATAGCACAGGAGAAAATAATGACATAATCAAGATGTTGACGTTCCACACTCAAACAAAAGGTTAAGAAGTATTTGGTTGATTTTGTTTAAAGACATATTAACACCTCTATGGGTTATTTTAATGTATTGCTGGTCAGTTTGTTTTAAATACGTATTATTGGTCATTTTAGTATAAAATATGTAACGATGATGATGTCTCCTTCTTTGAAAATACCTGCAGGGCCACTTACACGGACAAAAAGCAGAGGAGGAAGAACTGCAACGCTAAGCCATCGAGCCTAGGCCGGGATTTCAGATGCAATTGCTACGACCGTGTAGGCCTGTCGCGCATTGGATTTATCAGTCACAAACGTGCCTGCAAGTGACGTGTACAGACTCCCTTTTGATCTTCGATTTGCGAAGCCAAGCCATGATGATGAGGATGTAGCGTTGGTCATTTTGCTATAAATAGGTATTGCTGGTCATTTTGCTATAAATAGGTATTGCTGGTCATTTTGCTATAAAAAGGTATTGCTGGTCATTTTGCTATAAAAAGGTATTGCTGGTCATTTAGCTATAAATAGGTATTGCTGGTCATTTTGCTATAAATAGGTATTGCTGGTCATTTTGATATAAACATATAATGCGGGTCATTTTGCTATAAATATATATTTTTGGTCATTTTACTATAAAAATGTATTACTGGTCATTTTGATATAAATAGGTATTGCTGGTCATATTGCTATAAATAGTTATTGCTGGTCATATTGCTATAAATAGGTATTGCTGGTCATTTTGCTATAAAAAGGTATTGCTGGTCATTTTGCTATAAAAAGGTATTGCTGGTCATTTAGCTATAAATAGGTATTGCTGGTCATTTTGCTATAAATAGGTATTGCTGGTCATTTTGATATAAACATATAATGCGGGTCATTTTGCTATAAATATATATTTTTGGTCATTTTACTATAAAAATGTATTACTGGTCATTTTGATATAAATAGGTATTGCTGGTCATATTGCTATAAATAGTTATTGCTGGTCATATTGCTATAAAAAGGTATTGCTGGTCATTTAGCTATAAAAAGGTATTGCTGGTCATTTAGCTATAAATAGGTATTGCTGGTCATTTAGCTATAAATAGGTATTGCTGGTCATTTTAATATAAATAGGTATTGCTGGTCATTTTGCTATAAATAGGTATTGGTGGTCATTTTAATATAAATAGGTATTGCTGGTCATTTTGATATAAACATATATTGCGGGTCATTTTGCTATAAATATATATTTTTGGTCATTTTACTATAAAAATGTATTGCTGGTCATTTTGATATAAATGTGTATCTTTACTCTTTCATAGTGCTTTGTTTTTTGGTTGTGTGCTTCACTATTTGCCCATAGCCTAACATGTGCTACTACCTGAGAACAACTGCAATTAAGAGTTGGCCCCACGCTCCTGAAAACCTCCAATCTCCCGATCAGAAGCATTTGCTGCCGGATGTACTTTATCGTCATACCCAGGACTAGGTTAAGAAGGAAGCCCCCCTCAGCACCAACACTGATAAGAGAGATAACAGTGGACTTGAGAAACCTATTTTCCTGATAAATTGTTTTCATAGAAAGATTTTATTAATTTCAACCGACGGTGGTACTGGCTGCTCGGTCAGAGAATTGATTGAAAAGAAGCGGACATTTGCTATTACACATCCAACTCAATGCCCGAGCCACTGGCACCACAACGAGAAACAAAACCTGTACAAAACCTTAGCAAAATAAGACTCGTTCAATCAGTAGCCATAAATTTAGATATTACTCGTAGCGAACACAGCCGATAGATCCACGTTACAGAGTGCATCATTGCAAGAGAAAATAAAAATATACAACCTGGTTATCTAGTCGCCCGTGCAACGCACTGCGCATGCTTCGTCTCCGTTTTTCTTATTGGATAATCCGCAGGGCGTTTCGAAGGCATGCTGGTACAATCTCCATAAATCTTTTTTCCACTGCAATAATGTTCTTGCGTAAATTACTCTCTCACTCTCACTCTCTTTCTTTCTCTTTCAATCTCTATCTCTCATTCTAACTCTCGATCTCCCTCTCTTTCTTCCATCTCCAGTCTCTCTCTCTCTCTCTCTCTTTCTCTCTCTCTCTCTCTCTCTCTCTCTCTCTCTCTCTCTCTCTGTTCTTTTCTTTCTGTTTATATCGTAATTGTATTTTTTTTTATTAAAGTGTGCATATACTTATTTATCTAAATTTCCCTCTTGATGTGCTGTTATTTCTCCACTAGTCTTATTGTGTTTCATGGTATTTTTCACTTTTATTTTTTATCACCTATCTCTTCCAGTTCGTATCTCTCACTTTAACTGCATCTCGCTATCCGTCTCTCCCTCTCTCCCCATGTATATATATTCTCTCTTTCTCTCCTTGCATGTATGCATATATATATATATATATATATATAGGAAGAAATATAGTTTTAATGTGTGCTATATTTATGCGATAAAGTGCTCAATATCAGAGATAGAGCGTATGTAAATATAAAAGTGAACATTGAAGTCAACACTCAGAGGCGACAGGCTGTTTCATTCTGGACGCAATCGTCAGGCCGCGAATGCTATATATATATATATATATAAAAGTGGACATGGAAGTCAGCACTTAGAGGCGACAGTCTGTTTCATGCTAGTGCAATCGTCAGGCGATTGCACTAGCATGAAACAGACTGTCGCCTCTAAGTGCTGACTCCCATGTCCACTTTTATATTTACACACGCTCTATCTCTGATATTGAGCACTTTATCCCGTAAATATAGCATACTTTAAGACTATATTTCTTTATATATATATATATATATATATATATATATATATATATATAGTAATGCCTTGAGATACGAGTTGAATTCGTTTCAAGACCGAGCTCGTATATCAAATCAATTTACCAGACCCCTAAAAATCACCCTTATTTTCCTAAAAGTCACAGCTATTTTTGTACTTGTGGGTTTCTTACAATCAAAAACTTGTGAAAAAACAAAAAATGTACTTTACAAACAATAAAATTTTAATATTTGGAAAAAGGTTTATGAAAATAATATTTGATAATGCATCTCGCCTATATGGCTTTATCAGATGAATAACAAAAAATGTGTTGTGTGTATGCATTTGTGTATCTGTTTACAATAATTAAATGTTGTGGTGTTCTCCCTCTAAGAGTCTATGTTAGACTCTTCCACCTACTATAAATTTAGTAGGAGAGAAGGTTCGTGGAACAGTGAATAGATTGAGCGCTAGCTCATACGATACACACTCACTAGTCGTGTAATACTCTTCTGGTGTACTTATTGTTTAATATACGAGATATCTGCAAACCTGTTTTTTGTTATTACTTAACCATTTATTAGGTCACAACATTAAATGTCAGTAACTTATAAATCTGTCGGGATTACATAACTAAATGTATTACAAACAATAAAATAAAAGAGAAAAAACAAATTGTAAAGAAATAAACTGTACTAAACCATGATGTTCAGACGAGTCATAGGCCAACTGGCGGAGGAGAGAGAGACAACGACAGCCAGCCTAGCAACCGCTAAATTAACCTAGCAATAGCTAGCCTATTCTACAATACCGAAGATTAACTTTATCACTTAATTTTTACATTTTATAAACATTTTTATTTTATCCATTACTGTAACTTTTTTTTAATATTTTTTAATTTTATAATTTTTTATTTATTATCAACGTAGAACACTCGTACTGTCTCGCCAAATCCATTACTCGTACGCCTTATATATTTTTTATAATTTCCCGCTTTGTCTCAAGCGAAATCATACATTTCGGCTTTTCGCCACAGCTCTTTACACTTACTTTCTTCAGACCCATGGTATCACTAATGGAACTATGCAAAATAACGAACCAAAAGACACAACGCAACAGAGATCCTTCCAGAGGCGAGATGAACGCGTGTACGGCGAGTGGAAAAACTCTCGAAGATTGGCGCTCGCTGCGCCAAATATCGGACGCTTAACTGATACTAGCTCGTATCTCAACATTCAGCAGGTATCTCAAAGCAAAAATTCGGCCGAACTCCGGCTTGTATCTTCAAAACATCGTATGTCGGTACGCTCGTATCTTAATCCATTACTGTATACATATAAACATAAATATAATTATAATATATCGCACATATAGTGCTGGTGTTGATAAATTAGGGTTCGATATAATACAGCAGAGCTATTAACCATATATTAATAAATATATATATTATCCATCACCGAGAGCACGACTCGGAGTTTCAGCCACAAAGCAATCTTTAGGCACTCAGTATAGACTGGCCGTTACGCAATTTAAATTTTTAAAAATATATATGTCTACTTATCGAAATGTTGGAACAGTTATATATTATACTGGGATTAGATTACAGCTTTTTAATTTTTAAAAAAATTATATTTACCATTTGAAATAAACGGGATGTGTATATATATATATATATATATATATATATATATATAAGAAAAAAAATTTTAAAATATTTTAGAGTTGGGAATACTCATTTTTTTATTTTTAAATTAAAGGGAGATTACTTGTTCTTTCTTCCAGAAAAACAAAAACAAATCGTAATTTATATTAAAAATAAACTGTAATATATATTAAAAATTAATCTGGATCAACGTATTTAAGCAAATATTTATTTTTATACCTACATGTAATCATCAATTCATACCTGCTATTTAATAAGCTAGGGTTATTTAAGTGTTTTAAGATAACTAATTTTTCAACAAGATGTAAGTTATATTTAATTTCCTTTCCCGTTATAAGGCTGGACTCTTTCTATGATATCCCAGTTGATGAAAGTTGAATTAATATCATTCTTTAAACGCCAGAAATATTTGGAGAGAGCAGAGCTGTTTTTGTATCTTACATTACCTAAAGTCTTTAGATGATTGTAGAAATGAAATTTCCAAGGATTTTCAGTGGAACCAAAATAAAATTTAACATCGTTATCGGAAAGTATGCTCGCTCGGTAAACAATATTATCATTCATACATTGACTGTTTGAGGTGAATTTATATAAATCAGTCAATATTAGATTATCTACCAACTTCCGTAATGAGAAAATTAAAGCTCCAAACCGTTGCATCTTAGAAATGATTGAAAATATCTTACTGGAATTCCCCGACGATTTTATAACACTACTGGACTCTACTTTGAGTAATAAGAATGTATAATTACTCTCCAAGTTTAAAAGAAGATCGGAAGCTCATGAAGAATTGAAATAAAGTTCAAATATATATACATAATATTTCACGATCATTTTCCGGCTTATTCAAGATGATCTTCGCTCTCTCTAACCTTCTAACTTTCTTTCCTGGAGTAACAATGCGCTTCACGTATTTCACGTACGATTTCATTTTTCAAGTCTTTTTTCACTGCTCTTTGAACTGTCATAGGTGAAACGCCTCTCTCACATGCCAAACGTCTTATGGATTGAGTTGGACCTTTTCTAATTGATCTCTTTAGCTGTAAGTTGAAATGCAGATCCCTCTTCCTGTTGTCACCTCCTGTTTCAGTTTTCTCTCTACTGTTCTCCCCATTTAAACTTATTCATTGTTCTCTTGGTGGTTCTTGAATGAACTTTGAAGATGGAAGCCAGAGTATGAATGTTGGTACCATTACTGAAGGCCTGAATGATTTTCTCCTCTCAAGAGAAGACAATGGGAATGACATAAAACGGTTTTAACCTGTTTTCTTTCTCGTTGAATAATTCAAAGGGTTTCTCAGTGATTCATACGACAAATGGTATCAAAATGGCTAAATGTTTTATCTGAAAACTCAATTAGTTTAGTGGATTTTTATATACTAATATAAATTTTGTGGGATTGACAATTATGCTGTCACACGATTTGGCCAATTATTACACTCCGTATATATATATATATATATACTTAGATTTCTCGAAAGCGCAGACCGATAGACGTATTACACACTGTCTAATAAATATGTCTGCTAGAAGTGTCTGCTAGAATTACATTTAAAGTAATATATATATATATATATATATATATATATATATATATATATATATATATATATATATATATATATATATATATATTAGATTTGAGCGTCAATCTTTCTTTTATACATGTTTCGTGGACACTGAAATTTTTATGGAAACTGTCCTAACCACACATAAAATTTCTGCACTTAAAGGAACCATTACTGAAGGCCTGAAAGATTTTCTCCTCTCACCATTGGTCAGTCGAAAAGACAATGGGAATGACATATGACTTTAATATATATATATATATATATATATATATATATATATATATATATATATATATATATATATATACATATATATATATATACATATATATATATATATATACATATATATATATATATATATATATATATATATATATATATATATATATATATATATATATATATATATATATATATATATATATATATAACTTTATATGTTTATAAACCTGATAAGAGAAAAGGAGATTAGAAAAACTGAGCAAGAACTTTCAAAATGTTTCCTTGGCCGTCATATTCGACGGACGAGTCTAGAGCCTGAAGAGTGTGGCCTACATTTGAAACGGTGATTAATAGAATAAACTTGTTTGTTACACGCCAAGTTGGGCAAGCGAATTCATACACAGCACTAGTTTATTGAAGTTTTGAATTTTTGTCCTATTATTGATGCGGATCATGTCAGAGGTTTTTCGTATTTTTTTATAATACGTGTTGAATGCTGTATATTTTGAGACAATAAAAATTCATTTAAACAAATTGTATTAAATTCCAATAATTAGACTTTCTGTGAAATTTTCTGTTGCATTTTTCAATGTTCGTATAAATTGCTGCACAACCGGATATATGTATCGTCAAATTTGGTTTGTCTGTTTATGGGTGTATATTTTTTGTTTCCCATAGGAAAATCTGCCGGCCTACAAATAGGAAGTCTTATTAAAGGAATGATGCTTCCCGACAAGCATATATTCTTTTTTTTTAATCTGGGAAAACATCTTTCAATTATAGTTTTTTTTACAACTGGGCTAAATCTGTAGATTTTTTAAGTAAGGAGATTGTCTTGCGCCAGTATTACAAGGAGGAAGGATTTGCTTTCATACGAAATCAGCATTCGAAATTTCCTTTTTATTATATTCATATCGTCGAAAAGTTACCTAGCTGCATCCAAACGCTTCTTAAGTGAGTCAATAATTTTCGTCTTGGCTTATCTGATGACGTGTTGTGTTTAATCATCGGTAACTGGCTAGTTGATTAGTCGCTACAAATTACTTGACCTCCAAAGATCCCCGAATTACACAACTACCAACCAACACTCCGACACCTTGTAACAATTAAGTTCTTTCGATGTTGGGCCTTCGAATATCTGCGTAATTATTAATTAAAAATGAGGAACTCACTAAACAGGTTGACCTTTGCAACAGTTCGAAGCCCAACAACGCCTTAGGTAGAGAGAAATTTCTATCGCCCGATAAATCCTTTGTATATGCGACCGACTGCCGAAACCTCAAAAGGAACCCATGACAGAGGTTTTCGGGCAAATGATCCCAACCTTTGGTGAAAGTTAGAGTAACAGAGAAATAATTAAATATTTTCCTTGCGGTACACCGAAGTTAAGCAGCGTCGAGCCTGGTCAGTAATTAGATGAGGGGCCGCTTGAGAACACCGTGTACTGTAAACAACCTATTGCCATCTTTTCATATGTATCTTTCTGTCTGTCTCTTTGTATATCTATCACAAAGCTTCCATAAACCGTAAAAAACACAATCATTCAATCCTGGGGGCAGCAATCTTTAATTATAGACATTAAAACGGAGATTTTAAAACAAATAAGAAGTTTGTGTTGTCTGCATTGCATATATATATATATATATATATATAGAGAGAGAGAGAGAGAGAGAGATAGATAGATAGATAGATGTGTGTGTGTGTGTATATATATATATATATATATATATATATATATATATATATATATATATATATATATATATATATATATATATATATATATATATATATATATTAGATGAAATAGATTAAATCCGACAAATATATTTTTTGTTTATAAAAATAACGTATAAACAGGAAATATATTAATATATATATATATTGTTGGCTTATTAATTAGCTGCGGGAAGGTATGTTGCCATAGAGCTCTTTCGTTGTTGGGTGGTATTTCCAGGATTTGTTGAGTGCTGCTCTTTTCCAGTTTGGCTGTTAGTGTTCAGGTTAAGGAGTCATATACAAGGACAGACTCTACTGTAACTCTAAAAAAATGTTTCTCTTCATTTTATACGTTAGATTTCATCTCCAGATTTTGTTCATTTCATTTAGCACTGCCCAGACTTTTCCCAATTTGATATTGACTTCACTCTCAGTGGAGGCAATACAGCTACTCAGGTATTTGATGTCGTCTACTTGCTTGATGTTTTCTCCGTTCAGACTTTTCATACGTGTATCTTGATTCAGGCAGATGAACTCTGTTTTACCCGCATTGACATTCAGTCCAATCTCCTTGGTTCAAGGCGATTCCTGGTAACTACTGTTAGATGTTTTGTCAAGACACATTTTTTTATGTTTATACGTTCTTTTTATAGATACAAATATTTAAGTAAATGCTCTGTTTATAATAAACAATATTAACGACATTTACCGACCTGAATGTACGAGAAATTTCCATGATTTTCTCTCGTACATTCATATCGGCTCGATGCGTATCCAATTGTAAACAAATGACGTCACACATTATGAAATGGACAAACTCCGAACAATTATTTGAAGACATATAATCATGGAGAATTGTAGTTTAAAAACAATAAAATCAACCTTGCTGACCAAGACGCTACTCTGTGGCTAAATCGGTAAAGCACGTCAGGCTATATGACAGTTCCGTATAGGATTCAGGTTCGATCCCTGTCGGAGGACGCATATTTTCTATGAAATGTCGTTAATACTGTTTATTATAAACAGAACATTTACTTAAATATTTGTATCTATAAAAAGAACGTAGAAACATAAGAAATGTCTTATATATATATATATATATATATATATATATATATATATATATATATATATATATATATATATATAGGTAACTATACTCGTGTCGAAAAAGCTTCGAATTCTTGATTTAACAATAGCCAAATCAATCACGAAGGGAAAAAAAGGTTTTAAAAAAGAAAGAGCCAGGAACATGAAAGTCTGTCGAAAATAATCGTACAGATAGAGGTTCAAGGCCCAAAGAAAAAAAACCGATACGAGTAAACAACTAACTAAAGAGCTCGATACAAACGTAGAGCAAACCTAGTCAAACCTAATGAGCCAGACAAACCTACCAAGGTTTCACTTAGGCAGATCGTCAGGGTCAGCTGGCTAAAGAGGCAACAGCAAACGGCGTATATATAGACGACAACCAAGACAACACCACGTGACCCAGGGAAAAAATAGAAAAGAAAGAAAAAAGGAAGAGAAAAAGAACACCGTGGGGGATGGGGGTATAGCTTTATTCGAATAACTAAAGGAGGGGGGGATATTTTAAGAAAACATAAACAATAACGATAACGATACAATCGGAGGAGAGAGGCTTATTTCAGTAACCAAGTATTTCTGTGTCTACATTTGTTAAGGATCTCGGTTTTATAATATAGTAGATCATTAGGTTTGTTATATAATGCTATGGCTAATTTTTCCTCGGTGCATATATATATATATATATATATATATATATATATATATATATATATATATATATATATATATATATATCGTACATTGAGTTCTGGCGCTAATAAAATAGGGCTCAATGTATAATATATATATTAATTAAATTTTTATACATTTTTTTGCTCACAACTAAGTTTCATGCATAATGCAATCGCCAGGTGCTGAAACACAGATTTGTACTACTGTAAATTTATTCTTAATATCAATGTAATCAATGTGTGTGTGTGTGTGTGTGTGTGTGTGTGTGTGTGTGTGTGTGTGTGTGTGTGTGTGTGTGTGTGTGTAAATTTCAGATCGGGTATATCTGTAAAAGGACAATATCAATAAAGACAAAGGGAAAACTTATCTTAATCGTCGCATTTCGTCATCTGAGGGACTTTATCAAGGCAAATGTAAGGATTTTATTTCGTAACAAGTATTTATAGACAATAGAAATGTTATTGGTTTAACATCAAAATAAATATTCATCAGTTTGCTCAACAAGTCAGGCCAGGGTTATGGAAGACGCGAAGGGACATAATTCAAGGTCTCATAAACGAAAGTGAGTAAGTAATGTTCTTGAATTCTTTATGAAAATTAATAATTTTATCAATTTTTTAAATTTGGAATTAATTTATGTCTTATATATTTTAAATAACATGAAGTTATTAATTTAACCGTTTTATAATTATTTTTTTTTACATTTTCATAATTATATATGTTGGCTTGGGAAAGTACTAATAATGTCTTAATAACATTAACATTTATGATAAAGTTCACCCAATACAAGGCACTAGAGCCACTCAAGTTAGAGGTGTCCGGTATTAATGTAAGCGGAAGTAATATAAAGTCAAGATTATGCAGATAAGAGGGATAGATAACGATTGACCTTTGACTTCAAGAGGTTAAGATTGTAGCGATCAGGGAAGCTCTATCGGGTGGAATTTTTTTCTTACATTTGGAATATGAGGGAAACGAGGATCATTCGACTCTGTCGAAGTAGCACGGCGTGCACTAGCTGTAAAAGTCTGAACTGGTTGAACTCCTCTGAATATTTGCCATTAAAAACAAAGTGTGGGGGGAAGCATCTATGCAAATCCACCCTCGTTTTAACCTTGATAAGAATCTACTTTAAATCATTTTAGCAAACCAGTAATACATTAGCTAATATCAAAGATCTGTTCACGTTTAAATTCGATAATACCTTTGGGCAAAGGTGAAAGCAGAATTCTCTAAGAATGTTGCTTACTTAAAGCAAATTACGGCACTTCCCATTTTTCAGTTCCCATTCGAGCAAAAAATAAAATGAAATGAAGAACGACAAGAAAAAGAACGCGCATGCGCGTGTGTGTGTGTGCGCGCGCACACGTGTATGTGCTATATTCTTCTAAAAGATTTTTGACAGTATTTTTTTTTTTTTCGAAAGTAAATAAATTTCTATCACTGAATTTATTTTTCAAAGTCAAATTATTTTCTGGAAATATTTTATAGTAGAAACGTCATTATCTTTTTCACTGCTTAGAAAAAAAAAGCATCAGCGCATGCGTAAACCGAGCACATTGCAAAACCAGTTATATGGTGATTTCTTAAGCGTGGCTTAAAAGTGACACGAGGCCGAAAGTATGGGGCACCCAGTGAGGATCGCAAAAACAGTTATATGTTTATCAAGGTCATTTCAGTCAGACTTTGCAAAGATCACGCTCCTTGTTGCCTGCGCGATCCGATTCGTTTTCATTCTTTGATATTCCTAGCAGATTTTACAAGTATAGTTTAGTGCTGAGTGCGTATTCATCAGTCGTTCTTGACCAAGAAATTAAACCAACCAAGATTGCCTAGCGCCAAAATTAACATTTTTATCAAATGAACAAGCACCAT
Organism: Acanthosepion esculentum; assembly: GCA_964036315.1. NCBI lineage: Eukaryota > Metazoa > Mollusca > Cephalopoda > Sepiida > Sepiidae > Acanthosepion > Acanthosepion esculentum. The sequence goes on along the minus strand of OZ038497.1, from coordinate 52,145,976 downwards.
ATTTTTACGGAGATTTAAGTCTTGTTATATCAGAGTTTTTGACGTAGAAGAACGGGTTTGGGTTAGTGACTGCATCATACAAGCATGTTTTTTTTTTGTTTTTGTTTTTTTGTAGCAACGATGTTCACTCTGTACAAATACTAAGAGCCATTTCAGGTAGGGAGTTATAGAGTAATGGGCACAGTTTATCAGGATATGTGGAGAAGATAACGATTAACCCTAGATTTGAACAGATTATGGTTTTAGCGATCTGGGAAGCATCCGCTTGGGAGTCGGTTCCACTTGGTTGCTCGAATGGAACTTACATCTCACGAATGGAATACGAAGGCAATAAATGTGGAAATAATGATAGAGTGGCCATGGGCTTGCGACGTTTCGTCTGTGAGAAAGGTGTTATAGAGCTGAAAATAATTCATCACCCACAAGGCCGGGGAGACGCTTTTCGAACTTATCAAGACTGTCAAGTGAAAAGATTTTTGACATTTTTTGTCAGCTCCTGCCCATATATGGCTGTAGTACTCCATTTTCGGCCTAATCTGGCTCCTATGAAGGTAGATGATAGCACGCGGAGTACTTACTGAAACGTTATTATGGTGGATGTAGTAAGAAATGTAAGTAAGAATGCGTTGTTTTGGTTCAAGGAATATTGTTGTTTATTTGGGTCAATAATTGTGGCTAGCTAAGCTTAATTATAAGACAGACGAAGACCAACCTCTTTCCTCATTCCCCATTTTGGCCTTGTGCTATATTTTAAATATCGTTCTTCGCTTTGGTACCTAGACTCTTTGGCTTTAAGCGCATTACTAGATTGCCGATGAGGTCTCATCAATTTAAAAACAGGTTGGCTAGATGTAACCGTGAGTTCAATAATAACAGTTTTTTTCTCAGACTTCTCGCTTGTGGAACTCCCTTCCGGTTCCATGCTTTCCGTCCAACTTTCATCTTCATGAATTTAAATACAATGTCAATAGTTATCTACTGTCACCCTGATTACTCTTCTTTTGTTCTCGTTCCTTAGCAATGATTCTGTTTCTAACTCTTCCACACCCAGTAACTCTTTGTGGATTAGTGGCTTTACTGCCTTGCTTGGGTTGAAATTGGTTAAAAAAAATTTTAATGTCACTCGGATGGACATGATCATCCGTGGTGATTTTTCCATGTGCCTTACGTACTTTGGACACATAGAGTATTCACTCAGTCGTTAAGCAGCCACTAGCTACCGTCTCCTTCGCGGTTGAAACAGCATTTTTTTCTCGCATCCGTTTCGGTCACTAGCTGTGCACCAACTATCTTCACCAACGTGCTGTCACTTGATCCTCAACGTCCTTTAGGATTTTAGTAAATTCCTGTTGTAAAAAGGGGGACAATTCCTCCGAACTTTTTTGGGGGGAAATGTTGGTCGAACTAAAAAAAAAATTGGGGTCTAGAAGATTTGTACCTGATGAAAGACTGAAAGAAACACAAAGAGTAAATGAATGCGAATAAAACCTTTTTCGTCAAATGCTGGTCGGATTAAAAGGTGGTCGAATTTCAGGACTTGTACATTTAGAATTAGTTGACAGAAACACAAATATTAAATATGAATAAAAACGTTTCTATCAAATTTTGGTCGAATTAAAAAGAAAGGGGATACCACGAAAAACATGAAATAAGCAGAATTGGAATGAATAGAATTATTCTCAAAACACTATAGTTGTACCACAATGGGTCCCCACTAGACTAGTTACGAAAATCAAATGGGCTATAAACATTAAATGATTATATATGAGTCTGAATCGCCGGCAGTAAAATGGATGATGTACCGTTAGTGAAATAGGAAGGGATGAACTTCAAAGAATAATTGCCGCTGTTAACAAGTTAGGCTAAAAAGTAAATTAAATAAACGAGAACTTTCGTGATCAAGTGCCACTCGGTCGGAAGGTAAGGAATTCAGACCGCATTCTAGCATCGACCCCAACCAGAAGGTAGTCCGTTAGCGAGTGACAATCCGTCCGTCGTAATGGGCAAAAGAGCGCTAGGAGAGCGTCAGGTGTCAGAGGTGAGATGTAAAGAGTCGCCATCAGAGATGGGCAGAAGGACAGTCGGGATTTTCGCTCGACAATAGGAAGATATGATTCATAAGTCTGTCGTGAGAGAAGGTACGGTGATGTCTGAAGTGTCATTTATCTCTCCCATACACCATGTCAAGTGAATCTATACAATATATTGAAAGCAGAATGTGTGTTCTCTTTTTCCTTTGTCGAACGTACATCGGACCTTTCCCAGTTTTTGCTCACACAGACATCGAAACCTATCGTAGGGGGAAGCTGTCCATTCGATGAAAACTGAACGAAATCTATAAATATTTATATAACCACCGCCAACTTTTTCTTCTATGTGACATGGCCCTTCAGGACATTAGCGATCATGGCGCTTCACAATTTCAGATCTTAATAAATTTTATTTTGTCTTAACTCTCCTAAATCCTGTTACGCCATCCATTTACATATGTTCACTGGGTAGGTTTTGTGTTGTTTTCATCTGGCCCTCGGTTTGCTATGTGAGTATTAAATTTCCTTAGCCTTCTTTCCCCATTTTATACCCTAGAATTTTCAACTGCCTCTTTTTGATGTAAAGTAAAAGTGTTCATTCTGTTTATATTTTCTCCAAACTTCGTCGTTGTTCACATGTTTTGATCATGGTATTCTCATTATCCTTCTGTATAACCACATTTCTGTTGCTTCAAGTTTCTTCTACATCCTTGAGGTGATTGTCCAGCATTCACTGGCAGGAGGACTGTTCTTATTTCCCTGCTTTTTTACTTATTTCGAAAATATTAGGTTGGTGCAAAAATAATGTCGTTTTTTGACGTTCAACTTCATGTGAGAAAACGACATTATTTTTGCACCAACCTAATAAATCATTTTATATAAGAAATTTAAGCTTGATTGAGCATATAAAGTCTGCTTTTCTGAAAGAAGACAAACACTGTTTTAGGCTCTAGCTTAAGCTATTGACTTTCAAAAACATATTTTTGCGTCCTTCCGGTTGGTGGAAAATTAGCGGCGTGTGATTTATTCCGGCACCAATCAGAGGGCTTCGCTCTAAATCCCGAAACACATTCTGGAGTCGGTCTTGGTGTATAAAAGAAAAGAACTTAGTTGAATCGAAGAAAGAGCAAGAGACAAATCGTCAGCTGCAATAAAAGACCAGGCCACTCCGGTCAAGAAGCAACGACAAAAGAAATCTGATGCCGCCAGGCGAGGATTAAAAAGAAAATCAAGGTCGCTCCCTCATCTCAGAAAAAATCCGTTTCTTCACTGTTACCAAGAAAGGTCGTTACGGACATTTTGTACCTACTACTTGAAAAGCATTCAGAGGAGTATTACCTTTCCTTTTTCTATATTTGTTTTAATGTCGTTTGACTTTCTGAGGACCTTATGCAGCATATTTTACATTTTGTTGTAAAAACAGCATATTTTGTTTGCAGTCTATCCTTTATTGTAAAAAAGGTATAATTTGATATACTTTATTGTAGAAAAAAAGGCATATTTTTGCACGACAGACAAACCTCTCATCAACGGGCTAATAGTTGGGATAAGTGGTCCGTTAAAGCCGATGAGTCCGTAGATGGGAAGCTATTTTTTTTAGGTATAAAACCACTGTACCAGTAGTTATAATCATAATGTAAATACTATAAACATGTATATATGGCATAAATAAATATATACTTACTATAGATATATTAATCAAAATAACAAAAATAATAGATTTCTCACGGCTACTTTCTCACGCACGCGCTAATGTATCGTACTTTATATACTGTACACCCGTGTTTTGAAAGACCAGTCACCGCCGCCAAGCGGTCACTTTGAGAACTAATACAATTCGTTCCGCTAAGCCTGGAATTTTTTAAATACATCGCTGACTATTTGGAAGTTTGTTTTTTTTCCTGCATAACTTTTTTTATTTTACCTTCAGATTTTGTCCGTTGCATCCGAAGTCCGTTGATGGGGGGATCCGTACATGAGAGGTTTGTCTATATATACCTTTATTAGTACATACATGTTATTGGCCATTATTCGACACACAAAGCACTTAATTTGTGTAATTCACTTCATTTGTATATTCAATAAATTTAACGTATTTCTTCTTTTTTTATAACTCGGCTCGTGTCGTCTGTCTTCATCGTGTGTTTTTGGCTTTATACATCAATGTTACTTCAAACATTTGTTTGTGCTACGATACCCCTTTTTTGTAGGTTTTTTTTACGTCATAAAAAATCTTATAATAAAATAGTTAAATTACAAAAAATTTGCAAGTTTCTGGTTTCATATGTGCTATTTCCATGGAAAGTGTTCAGACGAACTACATTCCTTAGTTCCACCAGTACTAACCTTCACGGCTAAGACCCGCTCTGCCACACCTATTGTAGCGAACCACACTCATTCCCTTTGTATTCCATTGGTGAGATGTAAGTTCCTTTCGCGAGTTTTCTTCCCACGTACCGCTGCTTTGTGGAACCGACTCCCAATAGGATGCTTCCTCGATCACTAGAACTTTAACCTGTTCAAGTCTAGGATCAGTCGATATCTTCCCCACATATCCCCATAAACTGCACCTCCCACTGTTTAACCCTCTAATTCGAGTAGTTCTTGATTCTTGTACAGAATTAACGTTATTGTAAAAAATGATTCCGCTTATAATAGATGTCTATTTTTTCTGTCGTAGTCTTAAATTCCGGTTGCCTATTTTGTTTGTATCACTACGCATAGTTGGATTATTGCGCCATAATAACATGTCTTTATGCCGTTACTGCATGGCTTCCTTTTCATCACAAATGTAGGGTTTGGTAATAGCAACAGACAGTACTAAACTGTAACTGAAGTTGATTCTGACTGCTGGGCAAATTGGTAGGTGGTTTATATAACAGCCTGGGATATTCCATTCTGTTACCCGGGCAAGTCTATTCTGTAAGTCCTGATTGGCTGATGATTCCAGTGTCAATATTGTACTCAATAAATATCCAGCACCATATCCACCCTGTGACTTTATTCAACAGAGGGACATGTATTGAGTTACAACCCTGTTTATTTTTGTCAGTCAACTGGACGCTAGTTGGAAATGTCCTTGCGAAGGCGAGTCTCACATTCTTGATTGTTCAACAAAGAATTTCCCTCGTATTTTTTTTTTATCAAAATAGTAGAATAGTGTAATTATAACAACACAAGTAATAGCAGTGAATGGAAATGAAAAGCATTAATCTTCTTTAATTAGGAAGATAATAATGTAAGTCACAGAACTAATTACTTTAGTTATGAAGAATAGTTTTAACAGGAGACCTAATTAGCGAATATTACCATTCGGTTGTATCATTTCAATTGTTGGATTTACGATGGTACGTTGTTTGCTGCTCTGAAGATGGGTTTAATTAGGTGTGTATTATATTGTCCTAGCAGAATGCCCGTCAAAATAGATGGAGATGTCAGGGTTATTCTAGAAATGGCTGTTTACAATTTGTTCCGTAACTATTAAAGGGAATAGAGGCAAATGACTGGTCAGAACGTGCGCTTTTTGACCATAAGACCAAGGGTTTGAATCTCACTATAGTCGATTTTTCAAGAAGGTATCTTCGGCCAGGATAGCGAATCCAGCGTGCAGCAATGACGGCAAGTGCCGGAAAATTATGGCTTGACCTCAGCCTTGTGATTGCAGTTGGATAGATGGAATTGTTCGTTGTTGGTTGTGTGAGAGTACAAAGCCCAAGTCATCGTCACCGAGGCTTTGAGCGTACTTTTTTTATTCGGTTGAGTTAACTCGGACATTCATGAGTCTGTCACGCCAAACATCACGGTCCTGCATTAACGTCGTAAGGTCACTGGGGTATCATAACATAGGTATCATAATATAGGTGTCTGCTGGGCGGTCAACCCGTCTTGTTCTATGACTAGGTGTCCAGAGCAGACGATCACTTGCGGCGGGTTCTTGTTTTGCTCGCCAGCGGTATCCTGCAAAGCCCTTTCTGCATTCGCGTAAGATTGCAAAAATATCAGGGATGCGTCCATAGAGCTATGATTTAGTTGGATCTTGTCTCCAAGAGATGTTAAGCATCCGTGTGTAGGTTCCATTAAGCTTAGCCTCTAATGTTTTAATTAATATACAAGTAGTGGCACGAAACATTAACAACGCCTCTACAGTGGCTCGAGAGAATCTCTGTTTGAGGTATTCTGGTAGATCAGATTTTCAGATTACATCCATTTTTTTATTCCAAATTAGATTTTGATAAGTGGGTTTAAAAGTGTCGAAAATGCATCGTCACAGGTGGAACATAATTTTAATAGTGCCATGTTGTAGACAAAGAGTTACTCTGCACATATGTCTTATGTCTTAACAAAGGATATTAATAATTAAATAAGCAGGTAGTGTAGCGGTTATCGGAGTTGAAAATGACATCGGTGAACCGAGTTCAAATTCCAGGCTAGTCACTTGCAATCACTTTCGCACTAATTCCCGCGGAAAATACATTAATACGTCTCTTATTCCCCTAGGTATGGGTTAAATAATAGAGTAAATTGGAACTGGTGGGGGATATAACACTAGGTGGTAGTCGAGATAAACACATGAAGAAATTCAACATGCATATGTAGTCGAGTGAGATAGATTCGTACGAGAAATATTCCATAAATTTTCGCATTGCAGAAATGAATAATTGCGCCTTCTCGGACTAAAGTTTTCCACTGACATGAGATGGAAAGATTATGTTGAATCAGTTGCTAAATCTACAGCTAAAAACGGTCGTTTCGCTATATCATTCTTGACAGTTTTTCTTGCCAGAATCTATTTTACATATTTATAAGTCTACTACTCGTCCATGCTTTGAATACTGCTGCCAAATCTGATCCGGTGCCCCTACTATATATTTACAGATACTTGATAAAATCCAAAGAAGAATCTGCCATGTTATTGATCCTGACATGGCATCTCGGCTTCAGTCGCTTTTCCACCGTCGTAGCTTTCATGTGCCTTTTCTATAAATACTTTCATGGTAATTGTTCTGATTAACATTCCTCTATGGTGCCTAGAATTTGTGAATTTAAGAGCAGTACTAGATTGGCGGCAAGGTCTCATCTTTTTACAGCTGAAATGTCTTAAAGTTGCATCCCTCACACATCTCGCATGTGAAATTATCTTCCGGCTTCTCGCTTCCCAGTCAACATGGTGTTTCAAAAATTAAAATGCAATGTCAATCGTTATCTTCTGTCTTCTTAATTCCTGTTCTTTTTATTGTCCTCTCTCCTAAATAGTATTTTTCTCATATTTTCTTACACTCAGTAACCGCTTGCGTCTTAGTGGCTTTAATGCCTTCCTTAGGCTGAAGTGATTAAAAAAACACACTGATAGATTCAATAATTGTTATGTTACAGAATTTTACAAGCTAGTGTTAAAAACTGAAAGAAATATTTGATAAGTTAGTAACGGAAACTAAGAAGAAAGACTATTAGTATTAACTGTAAGAACACCGAATTTATAGCTATCAGTACAAGATTTAAGCTATGTACGGAAGTCGTCAAAATCAAGCAGACAAAGAAATTTGGTCGTGTAAATAATAGACGTTCATAGGTGCAGGGAAATAGCGAAAAATGCTTTCCAGAAAATAAGCGAAGTATTTAGACATAGGAAATTGTCGCTAGAAACACAGAAAAGCAAAGTAATATCTAACTTCTTACATGGCAGTGTGTTGGCAATGGGCAATGTGTTCACAAATGAAAAGACTTGAAGCGACACAGATGGGATTCTACCGACGAATGCTGAAAATTCTATGGACGGTGTATGTAAACGAGGAGAAAGTTTTTGTTTTGTTTTGTTTTGGGGTTTTTTAGAAAAATAGAAAAACAAGGTAAGTTGTACTTACAATCAGATATATATAGCCGAACATATCTCAGACTATGAAGAAATAGAAAAATATTATGAATAAATAGATAATTTAAAACTCTCCGCATATATCGGAGGCAACAGAAGCAGGAGAAAGAGCGGGTAAACTACCTAACGAAGCTGTAAGAATAAATGGAAGAACAGGGGGAAAAGCCTAGCAAAGGGACAAAAGTTACATTGGGCCCCTAAAAACACAGGTAACAGTGAAGAGCCATGATCGGTCACGTGTTGAAATGACGTGACACATAAAAGAAGCGACAAACTGTATTCCAGAAATGGCGCTACAGAAATCATAAAATAGTGATTATCAAGGGAGGTAACTTTGATCATTTTTATGAGAGTTAACTCCCTTGAAAAAATAATACTTCTGTAACGTTTTAGAATTTACAGTTGATTTTGCTGCACTTCGTAGGACCATTTGCTAGATTGCTATGTAATGTGTGTGTGTGTGTGTGCGCGATGGCTAAATTGACGCCATTTTATATTATTAATTTCACGCGTGCGTGTTGTTAGCTCTTTATTTTGTCGACTGTACAGTACAGTTGGGTCAGTCGCGTACGTCTGTATTTACAAAGATTAGCACTTTTATACATACATTATTTTTTTTAATTTTATTTTGGCGTCACTGAATTGAATTTTCCACTTATGTTTAGTAAAGATAGCTTTCTTAAACGAAAAAGTTCCGTACTGTTCAATAACACATACCACCAAATACTATGATCTTTTTAAACAGCTTTGACACTAATACAAGAAAAAATCGAAAAGTAATATTCCGTAGTATATATATATATATATATATATATATATATATATATATATATATATATATATATATATACACTGGCTTTTTAGGGTTTATTTTATTCACCTTTGCTCTACTTGGCGTATTGAACACACTACGTTTTAGCTTTGTTACTCGTTCGTTTGATTTCTTTTTCTTTGGACTGGAAACTTAAGGCACTGGAGGATTTTTCGCCCTGTTCGGACGTTTCTAGTTCTTTCGTTTTTCCAATTTTTTCCTCGGATACCAATTTGTTTTGATATACTTGCAAGTTCTGCTATACGAGGCATTTTTTACCAACCAAGTATTATTACTCTTCGGCTTTAATCAACCCCGAAGTGGTTAAGCACCTTACATCCCATTATCTGCTCTCAGACAAACAATATCGTTTCCGCTTTGCCCGGTCCACCGCTGACGTGCTCACGGCCGTAACTGAATTTATATACCAAGCACATGACAATAACGGAGAAGCTCGATCCATAACTTTAGATATCTCTAAAGCGTTTGATAGGGTCTGGCACGCTGGTCTTCTTCGAAAGCTTCTGGGATACGGTATTACAGGACTATTATTTGACTTAATAAAACCATTCCTGTCAAACCGTGAAATGAAGGTCGCCCTAAACGGGTTCTCCTCCAGTTCCTTTCACACGAACGCTGGTGTTTCCTAAGGTTCTGTTCTGAGTCCTACACTGTTTCTGATCTTCATCAATGATCTTCCTGATGTCATCAACTCCCAAGTTGACATCTACGTTGACGACACTACTATTTACTCCTGACTTAATAGTAGTTCCAGCATCGTTGACAAAACTAACCTGGCCGAGAAGGGCATCCAATCTGTGGTTGACTGGGACAGGAAATGGCCTGTAAACTTTAATGCCTCCAAAAGGAAACTGTTCTCAGTTACCCACCATAGAGAACTCTCCCTACCACCCATCAGGACGGTTGATGCCCAACTTCACGAGAGCGAATTATTTCCTCATATTATTTAAAGGAATTCATTTTTTTTTCTTATGTTTTCATATGTTTAACCATTGTGTTTTGTGTAACTTTCTTCTTCTTGAACTGGTGGAAAATCTTCCTTTGCTTAAGGGGTAATAAAACAATTAGAATTTGTCAGAGAAGGGAGAAGGAATGAGTATTTTCATCTTATCTTTTTATGCCCCCTGTATCATTTTCAAATTTACTCCATTTTTGTGTATTTTGTGTGTGTTTTTGTTATTATATATATATTCAAAGTGGTATTTTAATCATCGTACAAATGAAAAAGATTACGCACAAACATTTAAGCAAGGTATGACACAAAAATCTATTTGAACTGTTCGAAAAAATAGATCTACTTGGAAAGGATGCTAGAATAATCCAGAAGCTCATTATCTGTCTATATTTCTGAGATGGGGTATTGTAACAATTTGCACTATTTTCATTCTTCGGACTGCCGTCTTCATCTTTGTTGTCATATTCACATTTCGGCCGCTGTACGCTCCTGTTTTCTTCAGGTGATTTTATTCTTAAGACAAGGATGTACCTTCTCGCCAGATTCATTCAACTTTTAATGCAGTCGTTGGCAAATTGTGGGCAGTTTTTCTCCTTTCGTTAAAGCTACTGCCCCCAAACCCCTTTCCTCTATCCATTCACGCAAGCTCGTCAGGTAGGTGGCTCTCTGCCTTTCCCTTGTTTTTTCCCCCTCGATATGCCCTGTGTGTGTTATGCTTGCAAACCCGCATTATATGTACAAAAATATTCAGCCGTCTCTTCCTGGTTTTGAACATACATGTTTTTTTTTTATGTTGCCATTTTTCTTCAAGACTTCATCATTTCTTACTCGCCCCGTCCGTCCACGGAATTCTCAGTATTCTTCTGTAGAGCCACATTTCTCTGACCACCAGTTTTCTCTTCGTCTATGAGGAGATTGTCCAGCATTCACCGCCTTATAAAAGGAAGGGTATCACATAGCATTTCTACCGATATTTTTTTTTTGTTTCTCAGCAATTTGCTTAGATTTTGGAATGTATCTTTCGCTAGTCCGCTTCATCTTCTGATTTCGATGCTGCATTTTCCACCCCCCTGTTAAATTTAAACAGATATTTAAATTTCTGTACTTTCTTGATGTTGACATCTCCAACTAGCAACTCGCGTCTTAGGCTTTTTCTCTTTCTGATAACCATACTTTATGTCTTCTTACAGCTGAAGGTTAGTCCTTTTTTCTCGCTTTCTTTTACTACTTTGTCTCGGTGCTCCGGTGGTTCCCTTTCCGTGTCAGCCATCAACACAGTGGCATCTGTAGATCTGATACTGCTAAGATTACGTCCAAGGTACGACACAAGGATCTATTAAAACTGTTAGGAATACTAGATCTACTTGGAAAGGATGTTAAAATAATCTAGTACTTCAATATCTGTCTGCTATGGTCGGCATCTCCCTTAGCTTTGTTGCAGAGCAGGCACGGGCAACCTTTATCGAGATTGAACCTGCATGATCTATGGCTCACCACAAGGCAGACCGAACTGCTAAAAAGATTCAAGATAATTTCTCGTTCTAGGTAACTCAACTATTTTCACTACAGAACACCATATGCGTAAACTTAGAAATGAGGGAATTTATTTTTTTAATTGAAGTCTTAGTATAATATTACCATTGACAACATTGGGATTAACAAATGTTGCTGCGTGTGATTTATTTCCAATTTATTCATTTAAAAAAATTTTTAAAAAGTATATTTCTTCACTAGAGAAAAATATTATGTTTCCTCTTTCAAAATCAAAATATGTTTACAAGTCTGATCGACAATAGTTTAAAATGATAACATTATTCTCACCAAAAGTTTACAAAATTCAAGAAACATTGTATTTAATGATTGTTTATATATATGGTTCTGTATGAAAGAGTATGTAAGTGAACAAGTGAGAAGGAAACAATAGAAAATTAACCGTCCCATTCAGTGGCCAAAATTTTGCCAACTGACCGCTTTAAAAGTTGAATAAATCGAGGGCGAAGACACAACCTTTTCTTAAGGCTGTCGCACCCACCAATATGACTATTCGTGAATTATCTCCCTTGCTTGCATAAAACTATTTAAAATATCCACCATTCTTGCTAATATACTGTCAGGTTAACTTCTAATTTTCGAAACCGCTACTAGGGGGCGCTTTCCGAACTATAAATACTGGGCGATATTTTTTCTCAGCGTCTTCTTCTTACTTTCCGCTAATACGACATGTAAATCTTTCGCGGAAGAACGTGTTCCTTTTTAGGAAAGGCAGGAATAATACATACATGCACACATACATACGTACGTACACACATACACTCACTGCACATATTTTGGACCAAAACAGTTTTCACATTCATTTGACTCACATTATTGTCTTTGTCACTTGCAATCTTTTGTTGTTAATACATTATTATTTGTTTGGGTATATATATATATATATATATATATATATATATATATATATATATATATATATAGTTCTTGTTGTTTGTTTACATTTCTTTACGTGGAGTCATATTCCGAGTCATCCATGTTGGTTGTGGGCATTTCAGGAGACATACGTGTTTATTTTTCAACATATACACAGGCCCGCAACACATCCTATTCTATTTTGTATAGCTACTCAATTTATTTTCTTTCCGCATGCAGGCGGTTTGCTCTACGTATAAGTTCTGGATTATTCTAACATTCTTTCCAAGTAGATCTAGTTTTCCTAACTGTTCAAAGAGATCCTTGTGCCGTACATCGTCAAATATATATATACAGGATGCAATGGGTAAATTGTCGCTATTTTATATTTTCAGTTTCGCGCATGCGCGTTGTTTTTTATTTTGTCGACCGCACATTATAGTAGTGTCTGATAGGCACCGTCTGTGAGAAAAAGAACACCATGAAGCAATTAACTCCGCCAGAAGTTTGGAAATGTCATGCTGTACTGCTTGGCATTCGCGCCTGAAGCAACAATACGAAACATTTCAGAGCGTTTGGTTGTTAATCTGAGGACAGTGCAGAGGATTCGGAAAGAGTTGGATGAGTCTAATGGTGCGGTAGTTCGGTAAAGTCACTCTGACCGTTCTGATAATGAAAGAACTCCAGAATTTGTGTGAAGGCCGCAGACTCAATAGGGAGATTCACGTGATGTGTCTTGAGGAGATGGTGCTATCCTGGGTCAAGTGGGTGGCTACTGGAAGACACTTTGTCTGGCAACAGGATTCCGCACCATGCGGCAATAACAGGAGATCCCAGTCATGGCTTTCACACAATTTTTGCGACCACATCACCCCTTACATCTGGCCACAAAACTCCTCAGACAGCAACCCCCTTAATTATTATGTGTGAGGCGCAGTTGATCGAGAGACCAATAAAACTCCTTGTAACACCAAAGATTAAATGAAGGCAAGGATTATAGCAGCATTGACCAACTTAAAGAATGTGACCGTCCAGAAAAGATGCAGGAGATTCCGAAATTGTCTGGAGGCTGTGGTTGAAGCCAATGGCGATTTTATTGAATAAATTTGCTCTTTAGTATTTCAAGATGTTTTTGTACAAATTTGGTAAATATATATGTTAAAATGAGATGTCAATGTTATTTTCATTTTTGCGTAATTTAGACGACAATTTATCCATCGCAACTTGCACATACTTTTGCACTTGCAGAACGATTCAAATATGATTCTAACATATATCCAAGTTCTCTCCCTTTAATTGTGAAAATATAACATTCAATAGTGACGCATTTGATTTTTAATATATATGTGTATATATATGTATGCATATATATGCGTGTATAAATGTGTGTGTGTGTGTGTGTGTGTGTGTGTGTGTGTGCTGGAATCTCCTGTATTTTTTTTCGAGGTACAAGAATACTGCAACACAATTCTTAGAACCGAACAGTCAGACTACTCCCACATATAATTGAATTATTGTAGGGGAGGCTTGCGCTGAAATAACCACATATTTTGGAAACAATACAGAGAACTGGTGCAAACCAGTTGTACGTCTCCTAGATCGGTTGGCACCCATGGTTATAAGCCCCAGTCTGTCTTTCTATCTACTCATAGCTGGGTAATATATTCACAGCTTTTCCATTCGACTGGAATTCGAACTCGGCTCTCTGATTCTTCAATCCGAGCCGATAACTAACGTGCATCCCATATATATATATATATATATATATATATATATATATATATATATATATATATATATATATATATATATATATATATATATATATATATATATATATATATATATATATATATGCGCCAAATCAGTTGGGTTTCGATCCCGGGTTGAGGCAATCGGTGAAACAGTCTGTAGATGATTATACACACACACACACAAATATATATATATATATATATATGTATACACACAGTGTAACCCGGATATAAGAGAGTTGTCGGGACCTGAGAAGAAATCTCTTATATCCGGGTTTGGTCTATTATATATACATTAACACAGGCTGTAATTTGGGACCAGAGAAAATCTCTCTTATATCCGGGTCTCTTATATCCGGGTTACACTGTATATATATATATATATTATATATATATTCGCCAAACCAGTTGGGTTTCGATTCCGGGTTGAGGCAATCGGATGTCTAGTCTAGTCATACTGATGAGCTATTTAACAGTGAAACAGTCTGTCTGTAGATGATTATACACACACATATATATATATATATATATATATTGATATATATATATATATATTAAAGAGAAGCCGCAAACGTTTTGGGTTTTTTTAAATGCCAGTATAAATGTGTGTGTGTGTGTGTGTTATTTATTTTTAAAAATAAATAAATAAACAAACGCACGGCGTTGGGTGCGATAGAAAGGGAGGAGGAGGAAGAAGAACAAGAAGAAGAAAAGCAAGGGTATTAAATGTATCGAGGGTGGGGAGGGTAATTGAAATGTACATTGGTTATAATTATTTCCACATATTATTTAAAGAAATTATTTATTCCTTATGTTTTTCCACGTTTTTACCTTTGTCTTTTGTATGTAGTAGTAATCCAGATTTTCTTGGACTTGTGGAGAACTATGTTTATAGGTTTCATGATTGAAACTACTGAGGGGGTTGTAATAACGCTTTTTGAAACTACTCTGGGTGGATCCTAGGTAAACTTTAGGGTTCTTATCATTATTTATCAATTTATTCCTATGTATTTTGACTTGGTAGACCACGCACTCTTGTTGGAATTTGCCCTCGAGAGGGCAGGCGTCCTTATTCCTACAATTACACTTAGGGGGGCGGTTTGTCTTTGATTTTTTTTTTCCTATTATATTTACTAATTAAATTAGCAATGTTAGGCATACAGCTATAACTTAGTTTGACGTAGTTTTATTGAAAATTTTATGTACCATATTTGTCTGTGGGAAGTTTTTATTAAGTAATTTGAAAAATATTTTACCTATATTAGTTTAACCGATAAATTATATGGGGGCCGGGGGTTAATCCATAATATTCTTCTAGTTCGGTTTTTTATGTTCACCTTGCATTTTGGAGGAATTATTGGTGTCGATATATGTTAATTTACTTCTGTGTCCACTACATTTTAAAGGTTTTTCATAATTTTGTTTATTTTTATTAAAGATGTTATTATCCAATGAGTTAATGGACAATCTATGGCTAATTCCTTTCGGTATTGGTTTCAAAATACGTTTACGTTGATTGGGAACTACGTCAATATATCGTGGTTGTTGGTTATTTTTTCTATATGGTGTACATATATATATATATATATATATATATATATATATATATATATATATATATATATATAATATATAAAGGGAAGAGGTTATAGTTGTTCCAACGAGAAAAGTGTGTAATTTAAAAGGAAGAGAGAAACCGCAAACGTTTTTGGTTGTAATGTGGATTTTTTTTTAAAAATATATTATGCTTTATTTTCCATAATTTTGCTCCGCGAGATTACGTTCTCGCGACCTTCGTCAGGCAAATTCATTTCAGTAATATATGGAAATAACCATTCTTTGCCCTTCACCTGATGATGGTCGCGAGACCGGACTCTCGTGTAGCAAAATTTTGGAAAATAAAGCGTAACGTGGAGTTTTAAAAAAAATCCACATTACAACCAAAAACGTTTGCGGTTTCTCTCTTCTTTTTAATATATATATATATATAAAAATGAACATAGAAGTCAACACTTAGAGGCGACAGTCTGACGATTGCATCTAGCATGAAACAGACTGTCGCCTCTAAGTGTTGACTTCTATGTTCACTTTTATATCTACACACGCTCTATCTCTGATATTGAGCACTTTATCCCATAAATATAGCACATTTTAAGGCTATATTTCATCATATATATATATATATATATATATATATATATATATATATATATGTCATTCACAGACAGTACTGTTTCGCTGTATCACAGCTCCTCAGTGCGACTAGACTTCCGAAAGCCTCAAGCCAGGATTGGAACAACTAATTTGGTGTCAGCCAGAGCTATCTTCACTCGGTAGAGTTACACAACTAAATCTAGCGTATTGATTTTACAAATGTAAACAAATGCCCATCAGCCAAAGTGCTCCATTCATTTTACTGAAGAGCTTTGCATTAGTGCAGGTGGCTGTTGTTTATAGAATTAGCTTATCACTCAACAGTGCTCAATTGAAATGTATATATATATATATATATATATATATATATAATCATTTCATTTCAATCAAGCCAACAAAGTCATTAAGTCATAGCAGGCTACTGAGTGTGAAAGAATGTAAGAAAAAGAAAACATTATTAAGAAGTGGGAACCATAAAAGAACAGGTATTAAGAAAACAGAAGTTAACGATTGACACTGCACTTAAATTCTTCAATATCAAATTTAACTAGACAGAAATAAGCCGGAAGATAGTATATGTACTGCCTAAGCGAGTACTAAGAAAGTGAAATAGGGTTCTGCAAGCGGGACGTGCAAAAAAAAAGAAACAGTTGGCATAGAACTTAAGCTTGCATCTAGCCATTTCAACTGTAAAATCTTTAGTATTTTCTGCCAAACTAGTACTGAGATAAAGTCTAGGTACCATACAGGAAATTTCATCAGAACAATTGCCATGAAAGTATTTACAGAAAAGGCTCTGTGAAGCTTCATTACGCCGGTGGAAAAGTGATTGAAGCCGAGATGTCATGTCAGAATCAGTAACATAGTAGATACTACTTCGGATTTTACTTCTTCGGATTTTACTTCTTCGGATTTTATCTCTAAATATTTACTTCTCTAAAGATTTACTTCTTCGGATTTTGTCTCCAAATATTTACTTCTCTAAAGATATACTTTTTCGGATTTTGTCTCTAAATATTTTCTTCTCTAAAGATTTACTTCTTCGGATTTTGTCTCTAAATATTTTCTTCTCTAAAGATTTACTTCTTCGGATTTTGTCTCTAAATATTTTCTTCTCTAAAGATATACTTTTTCGGATTTTGTCTCTAAATATTTACTTCTCTAAAGATTTACTTCTTCGGATTTTATCTCAGTAGAAGCACCGGACCACATGTGGCAGCAATATTTAAAACATGGACGGATGCTAAACTTATAAATGTACAAGATTGATTCAGACGAGAAAATTTGTCTAGCACGACACAGCGAACTTTTCTAACGACAGACCTATCAACTGATTCAATATAATCTTTCCACTTCATGTCAGCGGTAAACGTTAGTCAGAGAAGGCACAATGAGTCACTCTCCTGGAGGTTAGTATCAACCATGCTGATGGAAAGTAAAAAGGGTTCTCTTTTATGAGCAAAGTTGAATAAGAATGTATTTTGAAAACTTTTAATTTCACATATTTCGATAGTTCATTGGCGAATATATGAAAGTAGAAGTTTTCCAAATGGTTTTATGTATTTACCATATATTGGGTTGGTGCATAATTATCAGGCATTTTTGTAGGTGAGTTATCTTTATTATTATAAAAATCTGTGGACGTGTGTGTTTGCCAGAAGTCATATAGAGAGAGTGGTGAAAGAAAGATATGAATTTATTATCGTATATGAAGCGGGAAGAGAGAAGGAAATGGAGAAAAAATCGCTCTCCGCACGCGATGAAGCGGCCATGTTCGTAGCCTCGCAAGACATTCTTTTTAACCTAGCCCTAACTACTAGAGCTTGATCCTTCTTGATATGCAAGGAGGCCAGCTCCGCCTTAGTTAAGGCTACGTCCCCACTATCACGGGATTTGATCGCCCGACCGACTTTGGCCTCACAAGACTTTTGCGCTGCTAACCCTGCTAGATTGAGTTGGCGACTAAGAGTATCCCACCACTTATTCCCAACCACGGCCCCGACAATTCCCGCAGTAGCATTAGTAGAAACTGGTCCCGGAAATCTTGCTCGCCAATTTCCAGTATCCAGACATCTTAACCTTAGTCTTATCTAAGTTTACCCGAACAAGCCTATGATCCGAGTAAACTATAAAATGAAAACTTGGACATTCTACGAGCCCTACTTCAACTCTCTTAACTAGAACTCGGTCGATGTAGCTTGCGCTCACCACCGAATCGGAGCTGCCGCCCCTAGTCCAAGTCCATACTACCTCCCGGGGGTGCTCATTTCAATACTTATCGACGAGATCAAACCCGTCGATAAAGTCCCGAAACGGCTTAACATCCGGGTTGTTAGTACCCGGTTTTTGCCCTATACGATCTATATCGGGATCAAGGACGGCATTCCAATCACCCGCTAGAACTACCGAAGACTCCGTACATTGATACTTGCTAACTTGAGAGCCATAGTGAAAACCAATTAGGGTTGCTCTCCTGGATTGAACCTGGTCGGGGATAGGACACCGACGGCCTCTCGCATGGAGCCAGTACCCATCTCATTTTTTATGATGCCATCAGGAGACAGGCCACCAATGTCCAGGGGGAAAGTTAGCCTAAGAGCTCTATACAGGGAGAGGTGAAGGAAAAGCGGGAGCCTCCCTGAACAGAGTTGATTCAACTTCTTTTCATTCTCGTTATCAAAGTAGGCTAATGGTGGGTAGACATCAAATGCGCTGTTTGCTTCACGCAACAAAGCCCGGATGTTTTCTGAACCATGTCCTGCTCTAACCACAGTCAAAATCCTTTTAGCCATGGGAAAATGTCTAGGATTTGCAATATCTAAATCGTTTATCTTTTTAAGTTCAACAATATTTTCAAGTCATTTGGTTTGCGGGATTGGGAAAATGTTCTGTCTGCTTGTTGTTTTTCTACCCGACATATATCTTCCCCTCTGTTGAAAAGTAACTTTTGTTTAATTTGTTTCTCTATTATGGGTTCTAAAGAGTCCGAGGAAGGGCTTGGTTGACGTTTTTGGGATTCTGTTTTTGGAGGTGAAGTAATGGATGTTTTCAAAGGTGAATCTTTAGGACATACGGCCGGAGCGGGGTTTTTTAGGGGGATTTAGAAAGAGAATTTTTTTCAGTGGCATGTTTGGAAGTGGTCAGGGTAAAACTAAGGGTGGAGCACTAGGGGCCCGTTTATAGGATGGAGATGATGGAGCTGATATTGAATGCCTTATAATTTTCTCAGGCTGATGTTTTAGATTCTTTCAATTTTAATATTTTCTCCTTTTTCTCGAAAGAAGTTTCGTATTTGAGCTGCTGTTGCTTCAGTTTGTCCGAATAAGTGGCCAAAGAGTCGCACTTTGAACTGTTAGAGGGAGTGGGGCTGTGCGTGTCTTTAGCCGTGGGGACTTCAGTGGAACGAGGTCCCGCTACCCGGATCTTTCCATTTGACCGTACCAACGACCTGCCATTCCCCACTCTTCCTTCTACGCAACCGCACTACCGGCGGGCAAAGACTTTTGGGGGAATGGGGGCTAAGAGAGTCCCCACCGGGGGTTTGACCACACCGGTCCCGACCTCTGGCATGCCCATTACAGGCGAGACGGATGTAACAAACTCGGTCGTAGGGGGATTTGGGTCGACAGGGGCCAGAATCTCAGAGGCCTTCTTCTCTGTGCAGGAAGAGGACAGGTGACCAGTCTGACCACACTTCCAGGATGTTGGTTTACGCCCGGTGACTATAATTGGCATCTTCTAGCCCGCTACATCCAGACAGTTGGGGATGAAGATGAAGGCTTTTTGGTCTATCATGATTTCGAAAGTCCATACCCCAGACAAATCGTCAGAGGAGGCACTGAGTATTTTCCCAAATTGGGACAGATAAGCGGACAAGTGTTCCTCAACGATCTGAGGAGGAACCTCATAAACTGATACGTGGTCCTTCGCCTGCCTTCATATTCCGTACGCAGAATAATGTCTTTTGTAATTAGTTCTCGACTTGTAGCGGCTTCCCAGTCGGCAGGAGTGGGTAACAGCACGTCCCACATAAAGTAACCCTTACCTTTGATCACCCTCTGGGGTTTGATCCCCAGAGAAACCAAAGACTTAATAACGGTGTCTTTTGTGAAGCGACAAATTTTGCGTGAGCGCTTGTCCACCACAAATGGTGACAATTCTTTTCTCGACTCTCTTTAATTCCTTAGGATTGACCAAAAGTCCATCTGCTGTCATCAGATGTGCGTAACCTTTGGCTTTCTCGAGGAACTCCGTGATGTTGATCAAACACTCCAGCATGAGGGCGACTCTTCGACCGCTACATTTTCGTCAAATTAGAACTTTCATCTTTTTCTGAATTTGGTAAATTTTTACCATTATCGGCCTCCATATCTTCGTCAGTTTTCGACTGCTTTTCAATATTTTGTGCTTTTCGGCTACCATACTCTCGCCGGAAGTTTCAACAACAACTTCCTGCGTTTGGCTGTTTTCATGATCCTTATCGGGTGGATCTCTTTATTTTTTCTTTTTGGTACCGAATAGATTATTACTGACCATGTTAAAAAATTGAGACGGGGTTCTTTTTTCTTTTTTTTATATATATATATATATGTAAAAGAATGGGGAGGGGCATTTTGGAAAAAAACGAAAACTTAAATAATATACAATTAAGCTTTACAAAAAATACAGAGTCTTAAACAATCAACGAGACAACAAAAATATCCAGACAAAAAGGTATACACAAAACAATAGTACGTGTAAGCAATAAACGAGAAATAAATGAAAAATTAAAACTAAACGATAAAGACAAAGATAAAACAAGTAACAATCACAAAATAACTTTTAAGACGGAAAAAAGAAAGGTTACAAATGTCAAACAAAAAATTGATACAATAATACAAGCAAAAAAGAACGTTTAACAATAATAAAAATCGATAAGCTTAAAAAAATACGAAACAACCAATTAAAAAAAATCAATATGGCCGCTGTTAAAAACTAGTCTGACCAGAAAACGAACGAAATACAAACAATAACAAAGACAGATTAAACAAAATAAACATGAAATTTAACACAGAACGATTAACGATAAAAACACGAACTTAAAAGATATTTAAAAAGGGAAACAATAAACAAATTAACACGTAATAATAATACTCCGGAGGTAAATAATCATTTATTTTGTATACTAAATTTGTTTGAATAGACAGGAAATAAAACAAAAACTGCCATCCAAAATTAAATAATTTTTTCAACCTTTTGTGATGTTAGACGCTCACTCGTTCTAGCTTTCGCTAGTTCAACAAATGTTCATTATCACGTTCGTAATGCTCGTTGTAGTCGAGCCTTTGGAACCGCAGATACTTTTGTATAAAAGAGGAATTGCTGTACATATACACAACATATATATATATATATATATATATATATATATATATATATATATATATATATATATATATATATATATATATAAGATGAATGGGCAGAGTTGAATCAAACCAGGAAACAGTGGTATTAAAATGTGCTCCATAAAATAAAAGGGAAAATAACATGTAGAGCTTTTAACTTTAAAAATCAGGAGATCAGTTGAATCCGCTTACCTTGATTCAACCTTACGTTACCCTCAGGCGATTTTTATCGAAAGAACCTTTTAAACCTGAAAAGTGAAGTCTTGAGTCCTTGCATACATATTAAGAAATTCCTCTTAAGCACATATGAGGCTGGATAAAAAAGAAATGTACATTTCAACTATCCTCATTTATATTTTTATAACACCCTTGTTTTTCTTCTCTTCCTCTTTTTTCTTCTCCTTCCTTCTCCACGGCCTCCTCCCTTGCTATTACACCCAACTTCGTCCGTTTGTTTATTTATTTAAAAAAAATTTAGCTTTCATTAGTTTGTTTTTTTAAATAAAGCTTTATGAGGTCATTTGATAAAAATCGCCTAAGGATACAGTAAGGATGAAACCAACGTAGCGAATTCAACTGATCTTCTGAGTATATATATATATATATATATATATATATATATATATATATATATATATATATATATATATATATATATATATATATATATATATATATATATATATATGGCTTTAAACGATAAAAGTGAAAAAATCTGTCGTATAGTAAATAAAAATTGCCATTATTTCTTTAGAAATTGTTTTGTTTACGTTAGAATACGGAACTAAGCGGGTATTACCTTTCGAGAATTTGGGAAAGACTTGCGCTTATAAGGCAGTATTCGGCTTTGCTTGATCGGCGACGCACTCCGTAGCTGAGTCGGTCTAAATCACGGCGATTTCTTCGGTAGAGGAGGGCGCAGGTTCGAATCCTGCCGAAGAGCGCATATTGTTCTTCAATAAGATTTCCCGAATATTACGACCGGTAGATGAAATTATTAAGTATACTGTTTGATTAATAACAGAGCGTTTACTCAAATATTGGTATCCACTAAAAATAACGTTTAAAGGGATACATTTGTTGCGGAGGAGTAGGTTATTAGGAAAAATATTCATATATCAGAAGGTATTATTTGGGTTGGCTGCGTGAAAATAAACTTCTCCACGGGCATTTAACTTTGTGTATGGCACAAGGTCATCAAAGACAAAATATAAATCAAAGAATATTCCTTTTTAGACGAACAAGAATAAAGCATTTATATAACAAATACATACAACATGAAAATGAGAATGTTCTTAGGACAGAGAGAGTTTGTTCGGTGTTCCTGTCAGTAAAAGAATTTTTAAAGAATTAATCTGTTTAGATTAAATAATATATTACATCGTAAATTTCTGTCATGGTTTGATATTGGAAATTAGGTAATAGTTGTCTCCCTTTACCTGTTGAATATTGAATATATATTTTTTTGTTAATGAATCAGATAAAAAGAGGGAAGTTTAAATATTACGTGAATAAAGTTGATTCAACAAATGAGTAAAGTCTTCTGAAGAAAGTAAGTTGTGTTCTTCCAGGAAAGTTTGTTGTAATCAAAATTGATAAATGAAATGTTGGTTGATATCAAAAGTTGAATTTTGTGTTTAAAAGATAAACTTTTAAGCTTATAACTGTTGTGTAAATTGTGCATTAAATATTAAGGATCTGTTTGCGTTAGGTTATGTTCAAAGTTGCTTTACGAATAAAATATTTGTTTGGCAAACTGTGTGTTCTTTGAGTAGAATTCTTGTTGTCTCGATAAAAAAAATCGTAGATGTTAAAATTGAAGTGTAGGTTGTTGGTGAATTCGAAGTTTGGAATTATGCTAGGAAATCTAACATAGAAACTTCAAATATTTGAGCGGCGTGAATTTGTTTGGTGAATAGTTTGATGTCGCAAAGCTACTGTTAGAAGTTTATACGTTTCTGTTGCTTGTAGTTGAAGGAGTGAATAAGACGAGTTAAGAGATTTGCAATGTTCGTTCGTACGTACGTGTGTGTGTGTGTGTGTGTACACGTTTGTCATAGCGTCTTCCTCATAAGGGACAGACGTAATCTCTCTAAGGCTACATCTTGTGTGTGAGAGAAACAAAAGAGGAAGAGTTGAAAATGAGTCCAAGTATTTATAATGTTGTATGTCACGTGATAGGCTCGAAACGCATAGCTAGATATTTGGCGGTAAATTAATTTTAACCGTTCGGACGTAGACGAAAGGATGATATTAGAATTAACTGACCAATCAGAAGTCAGAGAAATATCAAGGCTCTGTGATCCACTCTGGTGTTTAGTTTGTACAAAAATTCACGTCGAAAGAAACTGGTAGCATAATTCTAAATATCTATGTGTGTGTGTGTGTGTGTGTGTGTGTGTGTGTGTGTGTGTGTGTGTGTGTGTGTGTGCGCGTGTGTGTGTGTGTGTAAACAAAAGTATATATTGTTCTAAAGAATGTCATACATATTAAAAGGGTTAATAACTTACATAGACGAAAGTTTTTTGACAGTGCAATTATCGATTCTTCCCAAAATGTCAATTTACGCCGTGGACTTTTTCAAATATGGCTTAGACAAGTCATCTGACTCACTTTTTTAATTCAACAACAGAGTAATTTCAACTTACATCCATTCCTCACGTATTTACAGGGACTATCATAAGAGCATTCCTTGAATTTACACTTTCTTTCTTTCAGGAACTATCCTTGAACATTCTCTAAACTAAAATGTTCCTGGCAGAATCAAAATTTCTATCTCGTTTTATTCATTCTCTTGTTTGTATTTTCTCAACCAGTACAACGCTTGTAGTTTTTTTTTTTTTTTTTTGGTTGTTTTTTCGGCACCTTCTCAACTTCAAACATCGGCACCAAATAAAACATAAAATAAAAACAGAAACAAATTCGAATCTGACAACGAACTTTATTTTTTCCACACAAAAAATATTTCAGTCATCCTCTACTTCTTTACTGAAACTAATTTAAATATTACAGTTGTTCTTATTAAAAAAGAACAAAAAAACAATAAGATATTATAACAAATATACAATCTGTATCTTGTAAGCAATTATTTAAAAGTCTGTAAGTCTCTGTATAAAAAATAGATAAAAAGACATTTGGTTAAGGCTCTGTTTCAGAACGAAAAAAAAAACCCATTAGCGAAGCATTTATATCTTCCACAAGTTCATTGACAGCACAAAAATATCATTTCTCGTTCTTTCAATTCTGAAGGGAACAGAAAGCACAAAATTACATCCCATATATCTCACTGTATTGTTTGTTTCTCATTCATTGTTGATTTTTTCTTCTTCGCATATTTATTCCTAGACAGTAGTCATTTAAGTCATATAGTCCCATAAAAATATAAGGTATTAAAAACTGCATATACACTGTACACTTGTATAAAAGCCGATATAAACATGGAGGCGTCCTTTTCATTTTTACGCGTTATATCCCCAAATAAATCAAGTAACAGATAATGACTGAGACATCAGGAACAAGAACAATTTATTTTTTGTTTTGTTTTAATTGAAATTATTAACAGGGGCAAATAAGCTCCTCACCATTTTTAATAAGATAATACAGACCACCCCTCGCCCCGTTTTTGGATAACGACGAAATGGTATAAAATTTTAGAAAAAATATATATTGTGGGAGTGAGTGTGTAAGGGAGGGCGGTGTGTGTGTGTGACATTTTTCTCATATATTCTGGTAAATCACCTGGCTATTATATAGGATTTTTATATGATTTTTGGTTGGGGGCGGTAGGTGAGACAGGGTAATTAATGTTGCAATATATTAACATGAAACACGCTTGAAGCAAATTTAGTCATCAAGGAAAGCATTTTCCTGCCATTGCAATCGCCAAATAAGAGTATATTTAAATTTCACGATTGTGTTGTCGTATCCCCCCTCAGTTTGTATTTGAGGAGCCACCATATTTATAGTGGAAGAGAAAGTAACACACATGAATAATGCAGAGTGCTGAAAGTTAAGAAATGTGTGTGCGCGCGAATGTCCCCCCTCTCTCTCTTTCTCTCTTTCACTCTCTCTCTCTCTCTCTCTCTCTTTCCTTCTCTCTCTCTCTCTTTCCTTCTCTCTCTCTCTCTCTCTGACTCACTCACAAACACACACACACACTCATTTATATCTTATTCAAACATTAATTTATGCATATCATATTCTGGTCAATCATCGTTTCTCAACCGGTATGCCTTAGACCCGGTGAGCCTTAGACCCGGTGTGCCTTAGACCCGGTGTGCCTTAGACCCGGTGTGCCTTAGACCCGGTGAGCCTTAGACCCGGTGTGACTTAGACCCGGTGTGCCTTAGACCCGGTGAGCCTTAGACCCGGTGTGCCTTAGACCCGGTGAGCCTTAGACCCGGTGTGCCTTAGACCCGGTGAGCCTTAGACCCGGTGAGCCTTAGACACGGTGAGCCTTAGACCCGGTGAGCCTTAGACACGGTGAGCCTTAGACCCGGTGAGCCTTAGACCCGGTGTGCCTTAGACCCGGTGAGCCTTAGACCCGGTGAGCCTTAGACCCGGTGTGCCTTAGTTAGTGAACACTAACCAAGTTAATAGAAGTGTAATTTATTGATATTTTAAACTGGATGCTAAATTCTTTCATCTTTAAATAATAGATCAAATATCAATCGATCGGAAATGAGAGTATCGTTAAGCCTCAATATTCAAAACATGCTATGTGTCCTCGACACAGTGGATAAAAGCGTTAGTGTCTTTGACACAGTGGATAAAGGCGTTAGTTAGATCCAGTGACAGGACCCAAAGAGTGTGAGTTCAATAACTGGTTAAGGCAGTGGAGAACTTGGAGAGGGAATTAAGCAGGAGATAACTGATAACTGACATCCATTAGACATAGCACGTAGAACTAGAACAGTCTACCCCAGTGGCCGAAATAAAGGGTTCAGTTCGACATTCCAACCACCTGAAGAAGACCAGAGCGTACAACGACCGAAACGTTGAAATAAATATGGCGACAAAGATGATGACAACAGTCCGAATAATGTAAATATTGCCGAATTATATCAAGCACAGGTTTCACAGAAGCATATTTAAATATACAATGTAATGTCTTAAAAATGAATGCTTATTTCAGGAAACTTTTAAATTATTTTCCTATTTTCAAATTTCATGACTAATTTCTCCTTATTATTATTTAAAATGCACCACAGAGTTTCAGTTATTCTACAAGTGCGCAGCCAATCAAAATTGACTTTCTTATTATGTCTTACATCTGACCCCGAAGGTCACCATCCGAAAGTCGGATCTGAGATACACTTCTCTCTAAAAATAATAATCTGCTAAACCATTATTTAACACTGCTGCTGGTGTCATGTAACCGAGTACAGTCGGTCCCATAAACTTGGTCAGGCACATTCAAGTAACCTTTGATGCTTGGAAAAATACCTTTCAAAAATTTGATACGGCAGACTTATGATCTACCACAGTGTTTATCGACTTTTCAGAGTGCAGTAAGAACCAACACACCAGAAAATCTTTTCTCTGTCTAGACAGAAAAAGGATTTTCTGCGAGTTGAGAGATGTAGACGTTATCTCTTTCGTGTCCGGGACGGTTCCCCAGTGAGGTGGGCGCGATCCTCACTGAATAGTTAGATAATGTAGATGTTGACATGATTAATAAAAATAGCTACGTTAAAATTCTCTGTGTTGAAATCTTTCATCTCTGGACCCAAAACATTTAGCGACCCCCGACCGAGAGAAGACGAGAGAGAGAGAGAGAGAGAGAGAGAGAGAGAGAAAGAAAGAGAGAGAGAGAATGCAACAACAGCAAGTAATCGATAACTTGATCTATTGGGCAAGGTAGATTTATGTTTTTCCCAAAAGCTTTACTTCAATATGAACCCAAACTGCCTCAGCCGAAATTTGAACTAGGCTTGCTAATTCTATTTTTCTGGCTCTCAGCCGTTGGGCCAACTTTCCACATTCCTCTTTATTAAGTTACAAATAAAATTTATCCTGTTTTTCATTTCTTTATTTTTTACTGGCGCTGAAGAAATTATGAACAATAGAGAAATAACATTAAGATTTACCTGTCAATAGATTTTGAGTAATATTCAGGACTGCTCTCCTATGACTAATATTTGATTGCTACTTTGGGCATATAAAGAGTAGCTAAAAATTATTTGTAGGGCATCTATTTTTACCAGTGTACTTCAGATGTGATACAGGTACATATATATATATATATATATATATATATATATATATATATATATATATATATATATATATATATATATATATATATATATATATATAGTTTTAAAGTGTTCTATATCTATAAACTTCTCCAAATTATATATATATATATATATATATATATAAATAATTTGGAGAAGTTTATCACTAGGCTGAGTGGTGTTGGTTCAATCATGCCTATTACATAGTTTCGTGAGCAAATCAAGATAACATGTACACTCTTCAGGGTATGTTGTCTTCTCTGCTGCGATTTCTCAATTTTGCCGCATTTACGTGTGGTTTGGTGTAATTTGATATCTTTTTTATGGTCTATAGTTTTTCACTTGATAGGTGTTGTTATTACTTAAGTGGTATGGGGTTTCTTGGCGTTTGTTTGCTTTGTATTGTGGTGACCTATTTTTTACCGTATTTTACTTAATTGCTTTATGTGTGATTGGTTCTTTCTACTATATTGGGTTGAACTAATTTATTTTGTTGATGTGTATGTCCGCTTGAGTTTTTTCGTTTTTAGGTGTTTGACCTTGCGTGTGTTTATATATGTGTGTCTTTGTGTTTAAGTGTTTGTGTATGTGTATACTTTTTATCTGTTATCTATTTGGGTATGATTTGGTACATATAGTGGGTTTCTGTTTATATTGGTATTTAAGTAACAAAGTAGATATTTATTTGAGTGTCTGTATTTTCCAATTATTTCGTTTTTCTTGTTTACTTTAAGTTTTTAAAGGTAACTATTGTTAAGTTCTCTTCTAGGCATAGTTTGCAGTTTCTGCTACTGCTATTGTGAGTGCTCGCTCTTTTTATAATTTCCTATTTGATTTTCGTAGTGTTGTTATTTTCTTTTTAACTCCATATGTATTTTGAGATTGTTGTGTTTTAAAAGATTTTTGTGGTTGTTGAATCTTTCTTTGAAGGTTGTTTCTGTGATTCCTATGTAGAGTTTTTTCGTCTGTGTTGGCGTTATTTGTTACGGTGGCTTCGTATATTATATTGTTGGTTAGACATTTATTGTTAAGTTGACAGTTGTCTTTGTTTCGGCAATTGAATTTTTTGGTGTTATTTTGTTTCTTTGTGTTGATGTCATTGTCATCGTCTTTGTTCATGCAATTTTGACTGTGTTTTTTGTTTATGATTTTTGATAGTTTGTTTTTTTGGGGATGTGTTTTACAATTATATCGAAGTATATCTTTCCTAATTTTGTTTTTATTGTATTATTGTAGGGTAGGTTACACCAGATTATGTTTCTTTTTCTGTTGTTTTGTTTTCATTTATGCATTCCTGTTTATTTGAATAGTCACTTTTTCTTAGTGCTGATTCGTATATTTCCTTGTTTTCGTTGAATATTTTAATGTTGCTGGGTTTCGTTGATATTCGTTTGTTTATGGATACAGGTATGTGTTTGAATGTCTTATGTGGGTGGCTGAAGTTTTGTTGATATATAGGTTTGTTGTTTGCTGTTCTATATGGTTTATATATACTATTGTTTAAACTGAAAAAATAAGAAAACAAATCGTAAACACCTTCAACACTCTAGGATTCACAACTGACATAAAATCAAATCTAAAAATGGTAAACGTCTTAGTTGCTTTAAATTGAATGTTACATCTAAGTAAAATACGGTCAAAAAGAGGTCATCACAATACAAAGCAAACAAACACCAAGAAACTCCATACCACTTAAGTAATAACAACAACATCCATTAAGTGAAAAACCATACACCATAAAAAGCATTGTGTTAACCAGATATTTTTATTAAAATTGAAATTATGCAACAGTCAGTCTCTAGTCAGCACCTGAAGATTGCGTTGTGCATGAAAATCCGAGTTGTGCTACCGGTGATAAATATATATATATATATATATATATATATATATATATATATATATATATATATATATATATAACGGTTCAGTATTTGGGTATCAGATGTCCTACCAGGAATTTATTATTCGTCGGCACAATCTTAATAACATAAGATACGCAGATGATACCGGGTTACTGACAGACACAGAAAGAAATCTCGGTATGGTTTTAGACAAGGTAGTAAACGAAAGCTAGAAGAAAGGAATAACCATGATTTGTAAGAAAACAGAATGTACCATTGTAAGAAAAAGGAACAGCCTAAGATATGAGCTACGAATTGGAGCTGTCAGAATCAAACAAATATTATCTAAATTTGCCGTAAAATGCGATATACTGACTCGAAGGTGATTTTGAATAGCAAAAGGTCCTTTCTAAAGCTAAACAAATTATCAGGAAACGGGAAAATTTCATTAGATACAAATAAAAACTAGTTGAAATTCTATGAAACATCAGGAATCTTATATGGCAGTAAATGCTGGATGATTTCTTCACAGATGAAGAGGTGACCTGAGGCAACAGAGATTTGGTTTTACCGAAGGATACTGAGAATACTATGGACGGAACATGTGAGCAACGAAAATTTTTTAAGGAAAATGGAAGCGAAAACGATATTTATACTTAGAATCAGAAAGTGACAGTTAAAATATATTGGACAAATAATGAGGAAAGAAGGCCTGGTAAATTCGACACTCGCAGGACATAGTCAAAGCAAAAGAGACAGAGAGAAATAACGAGTAATCTACTTAACTAGATTGTGTAAATGGATGTAAGAACAGGGTGTAAAAGGGACAGTAAAAAGAAAAAATATTTCCAAGAGCTATAAGAGATAGGAAGTTGTGGAGAGCCATGATTACCTGCGTTCTGAAGCGGCATATAAAAAGAGGAATAGCAAAATTTGATTGTTCCACGAAAAATCACGTGAGTAGCTTGTAGGAAAATATATTAAGAGGCTTACAGAGACACTGAGCTACCAGATTATACTAAACTTAAAGGGTCCGTCTCCCCAGTGGGCACTTCTTCGGGGAGGCTAGGGCTAATATTCCTAGTGTTTGAGGTGTCGCTGAAAAAGGAAAATACTGATCGGGATGGAGCAATTTTTGTTCCTCGCCCAGTGCACGTGTTGCTTTGTCACATTAAACTCAACCTTGTGCCACATTCCATTTATGTAGGCGGCCGGTTAAGGTGATTTTCACGTAGTTGACGATTTAATTTCCTTTATTAAAGAACGGAGGGAATAAGATACATAGGGAATTTTAAATCCAGAGTAATTTGTCAGGGTATCATCATAACAACAGTGCCAGATAACGAGAGTATCTTATGACAGTTACCGACAATACGGGAGATTTTACCTCTAAGCGATATTCACTATTGGTAACGAAGAACATCATCTTTTCGACACTTCCAGTAAAACAACAATAGACTACAACAAAAACTCAAATATTCAACAAGGGCTAAAGGTATTAACACTTCTAAGTGGAATACAACAAAACCTCAAATTTTCAACAAGGGGTAAAATTGTAGGCTCTGGTCTTCTTCAGGTGACTCGAATTTCAAGCATGGCCCAGTGGATAAAAGCATTGGGTGGATCCAGTGACTTGGCCCAAAAAGTTATGAGTTCAATACCTGGATATTGCATTGGTGAACAGAAACATGAAGAGTTGAGTTAAAGGAAGATAACTGAGACATCCGAAAGAGGCATGACACGTGGGACTAGAACGATATACCTTGGTAACGAAATAAAATGTTCAGATCGAAATTCCAGTGACCTGAAGAAGGCCGGAGTGTACAACGACCGAAATGTCGTAAATATAACAACAAAGATGAAGACAACAGTCCGAACAATATAAATAATTACACTACCTCTTCTCAGAAATATAGACAGATCCTAATGAAGAATGGAGCGTACAACAGCCGAAACGTCGGGAATATGGCAACAAAGATGAGGACAACACTCCGAAGAATGTAACTAGTATAAATAATTACAATGCCTCATCTCAGAAATATAGACAGATCCTGACGAAGGTTGGAGTCTACAACGGCCGAAACCTCGTGGATATGGCAACAAAGATTAGTACATTCCGAAGAATGTAAATAGTATAAATATTTACAATACCTCATCTATAATTCTGAGATGAAGTAGTGTAATATAAATATATATACATATTAAAGGGGTAAAGGTCTTTACACTTTCAATGAAATAACAGTGAAATGTAAAACACCTAAAATAGTCAACAGTAGTAAAGGTCTTGGCACTTCTAATAAAACAATTAAAACAACAAAACCGAAAATATTAGACAAGGGGTAAAGCTTCTAAACACTTCTAATGAAACAAGAGTGGGATACAACAAATGCCAAATATTCTCTTTATTATTACCAATGCCTACTAGACGTAGTCCATTACAAAGTACGTCTTGTATATTTTTCAGTCTTCTGTTGGCGCTTTCAATTTCGATAAAAATAAGTAGCAAATGAATAAACAATTCCAAAGCAAACTATTTCAAACCTTCATTAGCAGTTGGCCTTATTAGTATTACCTTTCGGGAAACTTGAAAAACCTCTTTCTTTGTGGCCCAGAGTCAGATAGGGCAAAACAGATATGGCTGTGACTTGTCAAATCTTTTTTGTTTTACAAATGACAAATAGCCTCAAGCCCAATTGCATTTTGTCTGACACACAAATATTATAGACGAGTGAGATGTGGAAGACAACATCTTTTCTTAAGCATTTCACTCCAACCAAGGCAATAAAGCTACTAAGACGCAAAGAGCTACTGAGAGTGAAAGAAGATTAGAAAAACTTTATTGAAAGGGAAATAAAAGAACAGTTTTTAAAAAGATAGATCGGCTTCAATCGCTTTCCCACCACCGAAACGAACCTTCCTTCTGGCTTTTTTTTAATAATTATATTCATGGTAATTGTTCTGATGAACTTTCCTCTACTATACCTAGATTTTATTAATTTAAGTGCAGTACTAGATTAATGGCAAAGTCTCGTCAGTTTACAGTGAAAATGGCTAGAGGTATCCGTAAGTTCTATGCTAACAGTTTCTTCTATCGCACTTCTCGCTTGTGGAACTCTCTTCCGGATTCTTGCTTCCCCTGTCAACTTTGATCTTCAAAACTTTAAACGCAATTTCAGTCTATTTTCTGTCTTCTTAATTTTTGTTCTTTTATTATCTTCTCTCCTTAATAGTATATTTTCTCATATTCTCTAACACTCAGTAGCCCCTTTTGTATTAGTGGCTTTATTGACTTGCTTGAGCTAAAATGATTTTAAAAAGTGACTCTGCATATAAGTATTTACCTACCTTCCTTGTTCTCGCAATCTTCACTTCGTACCAGCTCTCCTTTCATTCATATCACACATCTTATTCAGTAATCCTCTACTTTGAGTTGCACTCTAGCCTTGTATTGGGTGAAATGTAGTATTAAAAAATTGAACTCGGAACGCTTATAAGTTACGTAACCGATAACTGTTACGCTATCCACAATTTTTTTTTAATCCAATTAATACTTTAACCGCCTCAAATAATTTACGCTATGTTCATTTGATATATGACTAAAGCAGAGGGTTCCTAGTGAGGATCGAACTCGCTACATTACTGAACAGACCCGCTAAAAGAACTTACTATACATATCATACTGTAGCCGAAAGAGTGTTAGAAACTATTAGAAAAAAAAGTTACGGTTATATCTAGCTATTTCAAAAGTAAAACGATGAGACCTATTAGCCAATCAAGTACTGCGCTTAAATTCATGCAGACGTGGTAACAAGGAGGAAAACTTATTAGAAGAATAGCCATGAAAATATTCATAGAAAAGCCAGGGACGTCACGTCACCGCGCTGGGAAAGTGACTGAAGTCAAGATGCCAGGTCAGGACTGATAACATTTCAAACTGTTGTGGAGTAGCTGAACACTCCCACAAGATGGACAGGTCTAAGACTATTTAAACAGCACTCTCTATTAATGAAGGAGAGAAAAACTGCATTGGGTTGTGATGGTGGTTTTTAAAAACACATATATATAATGTAAATTTATATATGTTTGGATGAATATCTAGAGAGATATAAATGTAAAAATTCAGATATAAATAAAATATCTCTGTGAAGATAATATACATAAAAGATGAAAGTCTTTTCTGTCAACGCGTTTCGTTCCTTGAATAACTTTACACTTGCCTTGATAAAGACTATCATGTTAAACAACTGATATTAGATAATGTCAAAATACTCTACAGCACTCCTTGTAAAGAAAAACTCAAAATGCTTGAAGCTCTTTTAGACAAAAAAAAATAATCTCCATTAAAACTTAGTGAGGGTCATTTTAAAATTTTAAAAATTAATAGTACCTTTGTCCTTAGGCGATGTTAAGTTTTGTGATTTCTGATGAAGTTCTCGTCTGAGTCCATCCTTCAAATCTATAAATTAATCACCCGTCCTTGCATGGAATATTGCTGTCATATATGGTCTGGTTCCCCCGCTGTAAGTCTCGAGGTCCTCGACAAAATCCAGAGACGGATATGCAATGTGACAGGTCCTGATCTGGCATCTCGTCTACAGTCGCTTTTTCACAGATGTGCCGTGTCTTCCCTCTGCCTCTTCTATAAGTATTTTCACGGCATCTGTCCCGACGAGTTGCTTTCTCTGGTTCCCAGACTGCATGAATTTAAGCGAGCTACTAGGTTGGCATTTCGGTTCCACTGTCGGAACGGTTAAATGTAACCGTCTCTTCTACTCAAACAGCTTCTTCTCTCGCACGAACCGTCTGTGGAATTCTCTTCCTCTTACTTGCTTCCCTGATAACTATAACAGAGTAGTCTCCCCTTATTAATTATATACTAACAAAGCGCTGTGTAAGTGTGTACGTCCGTTTCTCGATCTCGGTAACAGTTAGTAACTAATGTAGTTACACGTGATTAAAAATTAAATAAATAACTCATTTAAAGTTAAATTTAAATATCGAACAGAGTGAAAGGTTTAAAAAAAGCAATTCTTTATTAAAGTTTGAACTTTAATTTCGCTTTTCGTCTCAATTGCTATTGATATTGTCCAATGAAACCTTAATTAAAACTTAACCGGGGCACGGTACGTTGCTCATATGTTTTTTCTTCTTTTTTTTAGCTGGTGTACTTTGAAGTATTCGAAATATTACATAGTTCGGGTTCCCTAATGTCTTTTAAGTGTGACTTGATGTGAAGGGATCATAAAGGATGGTGATTTGAAAAGAAAAGAAAAATTGCGCACAAAATAAATGTAAACAAACTACGGAGATAGGTTGCGTATACGAATAAAGATTATGCCGAAATAAGGTGTTGAATAAAGATAGAATAATTTTATTATTTCTAAATTCTTATAACTTTTACGTACATAGGCGCTGAATGCAAAAGGCCGAACGCCCAAAAGCCCTACGCAGTAGCTAACCTAAATCCGCCAGAAGGGCGACTTCTAAGCTAGTTTGTAAATAATTATAATTTCTGTGAATAGCTAATGATTTGAGATCAATCTGCTTTCAGTCATTTCAGTGTCATTTAAGCCAGTAGTTATAATTTATGAACTTACATTTTAGCTGAGATAGTTGTCTGTGTCTCATTGTTATTAACGGTTAATGTTCGAGTCCATGTAAAAGCCATGACTTTTGAATATCGAATTTCCAGACTTTCCATCTGGAAGTCCATGTAAAAGCTATGACATTTGAATATCGAATTTCCAGACTTTCCATCTGGAAGTCCATGTAAAATCCAAGACATTTGAATATCGAATTTCCAGACTTTCCATCTGGAAGTCCATGTAAAATCTATGACTTTTGAATATCGAATTTCCAGACTTTCCATCTGGAAGTTCATGTAAAATCCAAGACATTTGAATATCGAATTTCCAGACTTTCCATCTGGAAGTCCATGTAAAATCTATGACTTTTGAATATCGAATTTCCAGACTTTCCATCTGGAAGTCCATGTAAAATCCATGACATTTGAATATCGAATTTCCAGACTTTTCATCTGGAAGTCCATGTAAAGGCTATGACATTTAAATATCGAATTTCCAGACTTTCCATCTGGAAGTCCATGTAAAATCCATGACATTTGAATATCGAATTTACAGACTTTCCATCTGGAAGTCCATGTAAAAGCTATGACTTTTGAATATCGATTTTCCAGACATTCCATCTGGAAGTTTAATGCAAAAAAAATCTCCTACACGTCCAGCATTTTCTCATCCACCGAGTGAACCTCATCTTATCCCCGATTTGATTTCTTTTTCAAAGATGTGCTGTTCTTTTTATTACACAATGGTCTATTTGAATTATCATCCCCATTTTGTTTCATTTTATCACAACGTTTCAACCACTGTATCTTCGTCAGTAACCAGTTACCATTACAGTCTGCAGGTTTGCTAAATCGTCTTCTGTGATGTTTTTCATTCAAGATTTCGAATGGTGACTTTCAAGGTCTGAAAGTTCTCATTCGAAATATTTTCGTTTTTTCATTTAGGCTCGACCTTCGACTAAAAATAACGCAACTACATTAGACCCCCACCTTTAACCATCCTGAGTATAACGATAAACTACATCAGACAGCAAGGCTTCCGATCGGAAGGTTTTAAGGAGCGTAGCACCATCTCTTAATTGTTCTTGTTCCCAGGCCCACCCTGACCCAGGTGGTAGCA
This sequence comes from Acanthosepion esculentum, assembly GCA_964036315.1. Lineage (NCBI taxonomy): Eukaryota > Metazoa > Mollusca > Cephalopoda > Sepiida > Sepiidae > Acanthosepion > Acanthosepion esculentum. The sequence continues at coordinate 52,109,805 of OZ038497.1, read as the reverse complement.
CCTGATAGGATCCCAGCTATAGGCAAATAGTTAACCCCCAAACTGGGGTCAAAATACTATGAAAGTATAAAAATATATTTTTATTGTAAAAATATCAGCAACACATTTTTAGAAAAAAATTATTAACAGCAATGCGTCTTATACAAAAAATATTACCAGCAATGCGTCTTATGCAAAAGAAATATTACCAGCAATTTATTTGACACGCGACAGAAGCCCTCTTTACAAAGACATGTCAATGAAACCCCATCTACAAGCTCATTTCTTACAAAGAATACATATTCTATTCATACAAACCTATTCTAAAAATCTTGTTGGTATTAAATAACCCATTGAGGTTGATATGCCGTAAAACAAAATAAATTAAACCAATCCATTTTTAACAAACACCAATATGCAAGTGGGGAAATAAAACAATTTTTTAGAAGGATCTCTGATCGCTCTCTCATCGTCCATATCAGAGGTCGATACTCTACAATCCGTGAACTAAATATAACCATAAGCCACCTAAAAAAAGAAAAGAACTCACATTTTCATGCTTTTGTTCACTTGAGGGCATACCTTTTGTATCTCGAATTTCGAGATAACAGAGAGAAATAAATAAGGAAGGCTAACTCGAAGCTAAGTAATGAAATAGAAGGTTTAGAACTGACAACGCTTTGGGTCTAGTCACTGTATCTAACCAACGCCTTTATCCACTGGGTATGTGTCCTTGAGAACGTTGTGAATATGGCAATGAAGTAATGATAATACCTCATATCAGAGATATAAACACACACACACACAAACACACAAACACACACATATATATAAAGAGTGCGAGATAGACTCTATGTGTTTGTGTGTGGATTTATAACCTTCCCACGATAATAAACGTAACAAACTCGAGTGCAATTTGAACTCGATACCCAGATTTTCTTTCTGATCCGCTAACTCTAACACTTTGCCGCCTATACATAGAGAGAGACAGTGTGGAATGAAAACATTATGGCGACTTTTAGTTTCAAGTGAACTTCACGTCTATAGTTTCCTTGTGGCGTGAAACGCACAATCACCATGCAGGGTTGACCATATCCACACCATATATATATATATATATATATATATATATATATATATATATATATATATATATATATATATATATATATATATATATGAATTGCATATATAGTTCTGGTGTTATTGAAACAGTGCTTGATGTTCTATAACAGAGCTATAAAGTATATCTATTAATGAATATACATCTTCCACACTGTTTGCACTACGCGGAGTTTCATGACAAAAGTTGCTAGATTTAATGTCATGTGAAATAAAATTAATTCTTTTGTAGCTGGCTTATTCATAAGACGACACCGATATATCGAAAATATGTCGATTGTTTGGGTAAAATATTACTAGTTTCTAGAAATCCTAAGAAAAGAAAAGTTAAACCACAGCTAAGACACAGTACCTGTTAAGCCACCCGTCCATGGTTACCCGAAGACATCGGGATGCAGGGTGTTGGACCAGGAGGTGAAACAATAATCAAGTAAACGAGAATTTGGTTCATTATACCAGTGGCGAGGCGATACATGCTAACTACTGTTAGATGTTTTGTCAAGGCACAACTGGTCTAGTACAGAGTACTGCTTACACTTGTAGGGAGTGGCGACTGCAAGTGTATTTCCAGCTATTGAAAGCAAAACATGACACAAATCCTAGGACAATACGGAGCTTGCTCGACCTGATGATGATGATGATGACGACAGCTAAGTGGTGATCCCATTGGTATTCCAAATTTTTGCCTTTTACTATCGAAAGTAAAATAACTGTTTTGTCGGCAAACTTATAATTTTATCTATCGATAGGAAGCGATGAGGTTTTGTCTTAAATGTTTCTTTAGTAGATTCAAGCATTTGTTTACAGGAATGTAATATCTACTGTGGCACAAATACTGACTCATTATTTGAACATAAAAATTACCCATTATTTAAACATTGAAAATGGTTGGTATAAAGAATTATGAGGTGATAAAACAGTTGATATTTTGCAGAAAAATTTTTTTTTTTAATATGTGGGATAGACTTTCAAGTGATTCAGATACCCTCACCAAATCCAATTCCAAGAGAGACAATTTGTATCAGGAAAGTTTATGAAGGCGTCAAGAAGAGAATGAAGAGAAATCCATGAAGAAACACGTGGAAGATGACAAAAGAGCTAGATATTTCGGATAGGCCGCGAAGGAAGATTGTGAAATAGGATTTCGGGTTAAAAAAAAACATACAGGTTTCAACGACAAGAGCTCTTAAATGCTTGCAAGCAAAAACGTCTTGGCAAAGGTAAGAAACTTTTGGAAGAGATACATCGTGCCGTTGGACAAGAATCTTTTCACTGTGGAGGCACTGATCACCAAGAAACATTCGTTAGGGTGTCAGAATATATTTCAAGTCGCAGAAGCCAACTGATGTCAGGGCTTCTATTATTTCTGACGGTTCGAAATCTTCTTTGCTCTTCACCGAAGAGAAAGGGAATCGCAGACTTTACCAGAATATTTTGCAGAAAGATGTGTTACTATGGTTGTCAGTGACATTTGGAAGTCGCCATTTCTTCACTTCAGATATGTCATCACACGTTAATAGGAGACATTACCGTGGATTTTTTGACATGTCAATTTGGCATCGATCAAGCTTTGCGATATGACACATACTGAAAAGCAATATTTCACGTATCTCACACATAAGTGTGTCAGACCCGAAAAAAATCCTTTGACGTCATAGTACAATTTGGGCGGAGTGGTAGTGGAAAAGTCTTCAGTTGAGAGGAGATTAAAGGTGAAAGCCGAGGGTGGCCATTTAAAATTTTGTCAATAAATATAACAATTTACCTGTAAACTTTCATTAACCAAAATCTAAAACGTTCTGCGGGAAAATATCTGCCTCGTCAATGATCGCCTAAGCGTGTATCACGCATGGCACATAACTGACTGATAAAAGGAATAATGGATAAGTGTATATGTTGTACCCAGTAAACTAGCCATGTGTTTAGCTTTCATATCTATGCCTTTTAGTCTTCCGATAATGTCGCCAGAATGATATGTTAATATATACAAGGGTTACTGTGTAAAATTTCAGATAGAATATATCTTTAAAAGGACAATATCAATAAAGACAAAAGGAAAACTTATCTTGGCCGACGTTTTTCGTCCTCTGATGGACTTTATCAAGTCAAATGGAAGGATTTGATTTTGTACCAATTATTTATATACAGAAGTAGAAATACTGTTTTAGTTACTACATTTATTTTACCAAATAAATTTGTACTTATATCTGAATTTTTATATACACGTGCGCACGCGCACGCACACATATGTATAAAGAATTAATGGATTTATTTTTAAACCAACATTTTCATTACTTCAAACTTTATTTTTGTGGACAATCAGCATTTGAAATAAAAATGAAATAGGCGGCCCAGGATACGCAGGTCGATGGACGTAATACACATTGTTTAATAATTAAGAATGGGGTTCCTATTTTCAATACTCAGTATCCTGTAAAATAAAGTTTGAAGTAATTTCTTAATGTTTTTATTAAACTCATTAAGGAAGACTTATCAGGGAGACTTGCATTACATATGTTGGATTCAAGTTCTACTGCACAACATTTAAAGGAACTTTCTTATTCCCATTCACGTTTTAGAGAAATATTAATTGACAATACAAGTATACTCCACCATGAAAATAAAAAAAATTGTTGAAGCCGTCTATATAAGAAAATGCAACCAACACTAAATAAGATTAATTATGAATATAGCAACAATATTTTAAAATATCTATAAAAGCAATGTTTTGAAATACTCAAATTCTAAAAAAGAAAATTAAATTTGCAGGTTGAGTATTTCAAAACATTAATAATAAAAAAAATATAAAATAATTTACCTTCCGTAGTACATAATGTTCTTAATAGTTAGTTTTTTAATTGACTATAACAGAGCGCATTCATACGTGTTCATAATTTTAACAGAGCGCATTCATACGTGTTCATAATTTTAACAGAGCGCATTCATACGTGTTCATAATTTTAACGGAGTGCATACATACGTGTTCATAATTTTAACAGAGCGCATTCATAGGTGTTCGTAATTTTAACAGAGCGCATTCATACGTGTTCATAATTTTAACAGAGCGCATTCATACGTGTTCATAATTTTAACGGAGTGCATACATACGTGTTCATAATTTTAACAGAGCGCATACATACGTGTTCATAATTTTAACAGAGCGCATACATACGTGTTCATAATTTTAACAGAGGTCATACATACGTGTTCATAATTATAACAGAGCGCATACATACGTGTTCATAATTTTAACAGAGGTCATACATACGTGTTCATAATTTTAACAGAGCGCATACATACGTGTTCATAATTTTAACAGAGGTCATACATACGTGTTCATAATTATAACAGAGCGCATACATACGTGTTCATAATTTTAACAGAGGTCATACATACGTGTTCATAATTATAACAGAGCGCATTCATACGTGTTCATAATTTTAACAGAGCGCATTCATACGTGTTCATAATTTTAACGGAGTGCATACATACGTGTTCATAATTTTAAGAGAGCGCATACATACGTGTTCATAATTTTAACAGAGCGCATTCATACGTGTTCATAATTATAACAGAGCGCATACATACGTGTTCATAATTTTAACAGAGCGCATTCATACGTGTTCATAATTATAACAGAGCGCATTCATACGTGTTCATAATTATAACAGAGCGCATTCATACGTGTTCATAATTATAACAGAGCGCATTCATACGTGTTCATAATTTTAACAGAGCGCATTCATACGTGTTCATAATTTTAACGGAGTGCATACATACGTGTTCATAATTTTAACAGAGCGCATACATACGTGTTCATAATTTTAACAGAGCGCATTCATACGTGTTCATAATTATAACAGGGCGCATACATACGTGTTCATAATTTTAACAGAGCGCATTCATACGTGTTCATAATTTTAACAGAGCGCATTCATACGTTTTCATAATTATAACAGAGCGCATACATACGTGTTCATAATTTTAACAGAGCGCATTCATACGTGTTCATAATTATAACAGAGCGCATTCATACGTGTTCATAATTTTAACAGAGCGCATTCATACGTGTTCATAATTATAACAGAGCGCATTCATACGTGTTCATAATTTTAACAGAGCGCATACATACGTATTCATAACTTTAACAGAGCGCATTCATACGTGTTCATAATTTTAACAGAGCGCATTCATACGTGTTCATAATTTTAACAGAACGCATTCATACGTGTTAATAATTTTAACGGAGTGCATACATACGTGTTCATAATTTTAACAGAGCGCATTCATACGTGTTCATAATTATAACAGAGCGCATACATACGTGTTCATAATTTTAACAGAGCGCATACATACGTGTTCATAATTATAACAGAGCGCATACATACGTGTTCATAATTTTAACAAAGCGCATTCATACGTGTTCTTAATTTTAACAGAGCGCATTCATACGTGTTCATAATTATAACAGAGCGCATACATACGTGTTCATAATTTTCATAGAGCGCATACAAACGTATTCATAATTTTAACAGAGCGCATACATACGTGTTCATAATTTTAACAGAGCGCATTCATACGTGTTCATAATTTTAACAGAGCGCATACATACGTGTTCATAATTATAACAGAGCGCATTCATACGTGTTCATAATTTTAACAGAGCGCATTCATACGTGTTCATAATTTTAACAGAGCGCATTCATACGTGTTCATAATTATAACAGAGCGCATACATACGTGTTCATAATTTTAACGGAGTGCATACATACGTGTTCATAATTTTAACAGAGCGCATTCATACGTGTTCATAATTTTAACAGAGCGCATTCATACCTGTCCATAATTATAACAGAGCGCATTCATACGTGTTCATAATTTTAACAGAGCGCATACATACGTGTTCATAATTTTAACAGAGCGCATTCATACGTGTTCATAATTATAACAGAGCGCATTCATACGTGTTCATAATTATAACAGAGCGCATTCATATGTGTTCATAATTTTAACGGAGTGCATACATACGTGTTCATAATTTTAACAGAGCGCATACATAAGTGTTCATAATTTTAACAGAGCGCATTCATACGTGTTCATAATTATAACAGAGCGCATACATACGTGTTCATCATTTTAACAGAGCGCATACATACATATTCATAATTTTAACAGAGCGCATTCATACGTGTTCATAATTTTAACAGAGCGCATTCATACGTGTTCATAATTTTAACAGAGCGCATTCATACGTGTTCATAATTTTAACAGAGCGCATTCATACGTGTTAATAATTTTAACGGAGTGCATACATACGTGTTCATAATTTTAACAGAGCGCATTCATACGTGTTCATAATTATAACAGAGCGCATACATACGTGTTCATAATTTTAACAGAGCGCATACATACGTGTTCATAATTATAACAGAGCGCATACATACGTGTTCATAATTTTAACAGAGCGCATTCATACGTGTTCATAATTTTAACAGAGCGCATTCATACGTGTTCATAATTATAACAGAGCGCATACATACGTGTTCATAATTTTAATAGAGCGCATACATACGTATTCATAATTTTAACAGAGCGCATACATACGTGTTCATAATTTTAACAGAGCGCATTCATACGTGTTCATAATTTTAACAGAGCGCATACATACGTGTTCATAATTATAACAGAGCGCATTCATACGTGATCATAATTTTAACAGAGCGCATTCATACGTGTTCATAATTTTAACAGAGCGCATTCATACGTGTTCATAATTATAACAGAGCGCATACATACGTGTTCATAATTTTAACGGAGTGCATACATACGTGTTCATAATTTTAACAGAGCGCATTGATACGTGTTCATAATTTTAACAGAGCGCATTCATACCTGTCCATAATTATAACAGAGCGCATTCATACGTGTTCATAATTTTAACAGAGCGCATACATACGTGTTCATAATTTTAACAGAGTGCATTCATACCTGTCCATAATTATAACAGAGCGCATTCATACGTGTTCATAATTTTAACAGAGCGCATACATACGTGTTCATAATTTTAACAGAGTGCATTCATACGTGTTCATAATTATAACAGAGCGCATTCATACGTGTTCATAATTATAACAGAGCGCATTCATACGTGTTCATAATTTTAACGGAGTGCATACATACGTGTTCATAATTTTAACAGAGCGCATACATAAGTATTCATAATTTTAACAGAGCGCATTCATACGTGTTCATAATTATAACAGAGCGCATACATACGTGTTCATAATTTTAACGGAGTGCATTCATACGAGTTCATAATTTTAACGGAGTGCATACATACGTGTTCATAATTTTAACAGAGCGCATACATACGTGTTCATAATTTTAACAGAGCGCATTCATACGTGTTCATAATTATAACAGAGCGCATACATACGTGTTCATAATTTTAACAGAGCGCATACATACGTGTTCATAATTATAACAGACCGCATACATACGTGTTCATAATTTAAACAGAGCGCATTCATACGTGTTCATAATTTTAACAGAGCGCATTCATACGTGTTCATAATTATAACAGAGCGCATACAGACGTGTTCATAATTTTAACAGAGCGCATACATACGTATTCATAATTTTAACAGAGCGCATACATACGTGTTCATAATTTTAACAGAGCGCCTTCATACGTGTTCATAATTTTAACAGAGCGCATACATACGTGTTCATAATTATAACAGAGCGCATTCATAGGTGTTCATAATTTTAACAGAGCGCATTCATACGTGTTCATAATTTTAACAGAGCGCATTCATACGTGTTCATAATTATAACAGAGCGCATACATACGTGTTCATAATTTTAACGGAGTGCATACATACGTGTTCATAATTTTTACAGAGCGCATACATACGTATTCATAATTTTAACAGAGCGCATACATACGTGTTCATAATTTTAACAGAGCGCATTCATACGTGTTCATAATTATAACAGAGCGCATACATACGTGTTCATAATTTTAACAGAGCGCATACATACGTGTTCATAATTATAACAGTGCGCATACATACGTGTTCATAATTTAAACAGAGCGCATTCATACGTGTTCATAATTTTAACAGAGCGCATACATTCGTGTTCATAATTTTAACAGAGCGCATTCATACGTGTTCATAATTATAACAGAGCGCATTCATACGTGTTCATAATTCTAACAGAGCGCATTCATACGTGTTCATAATTTTAACGGAGTGCATACATACGTGTTCATAATTTTAACAGAGCGCATACATAAGTGTTCATAATTTTAACAGAGCGCATTCATACGTGTTCCTAATTATAACAGAGCGCATACATACGTGTTCATAATTTTAACAGAGCGCATTCATACGTGTTCATAATTTTAACAGAGCGCATTCATACGTGTTCATAATTATAACAGAGCGCATACATACGTGTTCATCATTTTAACAGAGCGCATACATACATATTCATAATTTTAACAGAGCGCATTCATACGTGTTCATAATTTTAACAGAGCGCATTCATACGTGTTCATAATTTTAACAGAGCGCATTCATACGTGTTCATAATTTTAACAGAGCGCATTCATACGTGTTCATAATTTTAACGGAGTGCATACATACGTGTTCATAATTTTAACAGAGCGCATACATACGTGTTCATAATTTTAACAGAGCGCATTCATACGTGTTCATAATTATAACAGTGCGCATACATACGTGTTCATAATTTTAATAGAGCGCATACATACGTGTTCATAATTATAACAGAGCGCATACATACGTGTTCATAATTTAAACAGAGCGCATTAATACGTGTTCATAATTTTAACAGAGCGCATTCATACGTGTTCATAATTATAACAGAGCGCATACATACGTGTTCATAATTTTAACAGAGCGCATACATACGTATTCATAATTTTAACAGAGCGCATACATACGTGTTCATAATTTTAACACAGCGCATTCATACGTGTTCATAATTTTAACAGAGCGCATACATACGTGTTCATAATTATAACAGAGCGCATTCATACGTGTTCATAATTTTAACAGAGCGCATTCATACGTGTTCATAATTTTAACAGAGCGCATTCATACGTGTTCATAATTATAACAGAGCGCATACATACGTGTTCATAATTTTAACGGAGTGCATACATACGTGTTCATAATTTTAACAGAGCGCATACATACGTATTCATAATTTTAACAGAGCGCATACATACGTGTTCATAATTTTAACAGAGCGCATTCATACGTGTTCATAATTATAACAGAGCGCATACATACGTGTTCATAATTTTAACAGAGCGCATACATACGTGTTCATAATTATAACAGAGCGCATACATACGTGTTCATAATTTAAACAGAGCGCATTCATACGTGTTCATAATTTTAACAGAGCGCATTCATACGTGTTCATAATTATAACAGAGCGCATACATACGTGTTCATAATTTTAAAAGAGCGCATACATACGTATTCATAATTTTAACAGAGCGCATACATACGTGTTCATAATTTTAACAGAGCGCATTCATACGTGTTCATAATTTTAACAGAGCGCATACATACGTGTTCATAATTATAACAGAGCGCATTCATACGTGTTCATAATTTTAACAGAGCGCATTCATACGTGTTCATAATTTTAACAGAGCGCATTCATACGTGTTCATAATTTTAACGGAGTGCATACATACGGGTTCATAATTTTAACAGAGCGCATACATACGTGTTCATAATTTTAACAGAGTGCATTCATACGTGTTCATAATTATAACAGAGCGCATACATACGTGTTCATAATTTTAACAGAGCGCATACATACGTGTTCATAATTATAACAGACCGCATACATACGTGTTCATAATTTAAACAGAGCGCATTCATACGTGTTCATAATTTTAACAGAGCGCATTCATACGTGTTCATAATTATATCAGAGCGCATACAGACGTGTTCATAATTTTAACAGAGCGCATACATACGTATTCATAATTTTAACAGAGCGCATACATACGTGTTCATAATTTTAACAGAGCGCCTTCATACGTGTTCATAATTTTAACAGAGCGCATACATACGTGTTCATAATTATAACAGAGCGCATTCATAGGTGTTCATAATTTTAACAGAGCGCATTCATACGTGTTCATAATTTTAACAGAGCGCATTCATACGTGTTCATAATTATAACAGAGCGCATACATACGTGTTCATAATTTTAACGGAGTGCATACATACGTGTTCATAATTTTAACAGAGCGCATACATACGTATTCATAATTTTAACAGAGCGCATACATACGTGTTCATAATTTTAACAGAGCGCATTCATACGTGTTCATAATTATAACAGAGCGCATACATACGTGTTCATAATTTTAACAGAGCGCATACATACGTGTTCATAATTATAACAGTGCGCATACATACGTGTTCATAATTTAAACAGAGCGCATTCATACGTGTTCATAATTTTAACAGAGCGCATACATTCGTGTTCATAATTTTAACAGAGCGCATTCATACGTGTTCATAATTATAACAGAGCGCATTCATACGTGTTCATAATTCTAACAGAGCGCATTCATACGTGTTCATAATTTTAACGGAGTGCATACATACGTGTTCATAATTTTAACAGAGCGCATACATAAGTGTTCATAATTTTAACAGAGCGCATTCATACGTGTTCCTAATTATAACAGAGCGCATACATACGTGTTCATAATTTTAACAGAGCGCATTCATACGTGTTCATAATTTTAACAGAGCGCATTCATACGTGTTCATAATTATAACAGAGCGCATACATACGTGTTCATCATTTTAACAGAGCGCATACATACATATTCATAATTTTAACAGAGCGCATTCATACGTGTTCATAATTTTAACAGAGCGCATTCATACGTGTTCATAATTATAACAGAGCGCATTCATACGTGTTCATAATTTTAACAGAGCGCATTCATACGTGTTCATGATTATAACAGAGCGCATTCAAACGTGTTCATAATTTTAACAGAGCGCATACATACGTATTCATAATTTTAACAGAGCGCATTCATACGTGTTCATAATTTTAACAGAGCGCATTCATACGTGTTCATAATTTTAACAGAGCGCATTCATACGTGTTCATAATTTTAACGGAGTGCATACATACGTGTTCATAATTTTAACAGAGCGCATACATACGTGTTCATAATTTTAACAGAGCGCATTCATACGTGTTCATAATTATAACAGTGCGCATACATACGTGTTCATAATTTTAATAGAGCGCATACATACGTGTTCATAATTATAACAGAGCGCATACATACGTGTTCATAATTTAAACAGAGCGCATTAATACGTGTTCATAATTTTAACAGAGCGCATTCATACGTGTTCATAATTATAACAGAGCGCATACATACGTGTTCATAATTTTAACAGAGCGCATACATACGTATTCATAATTTTAACAGAGCGCATACATACGTGTTCATAATTTTAACACAGCGCATTCATACGTGTTCATAATTTTAACAGAGCGCATACATACGTGTTCATAATTATAACAGAGCGCATTCATACGTGTTCATAATTTTAACAGAGCGCATTCATACGTGTTCATAATTTTAACAGAGCGCATTCATACGTGTTCATAATTATAACAGAGCGCATACATACGTGTTCATAATTTTAACGGAGTGCATACATACGTGTTCATAATTTTAACAGAGCGCATACATACGTATTCATAATTTTAACAGAGCGCATACATACGTGTTCATAATTTTAACAGAGCGCATTCATACGTGTTCATAATTATAACAGAGCGCATACATACGTGTTCATAATTTTAACAGAGCGCATACATACGTGTTCATAATTATAACAGAGCGCATACATACGTGTTCATAATTTAAACAGAGCGCATTCATACGTGTTCATAATTTTAACAGAGCGCATTCATACGTGTTCATAATTATAACAGAGCGCATACATACGTGTTCATAATTTTAAAAGAGCGCATACATACGTATTCATAATTTTAACAGAGCGCATACATACGTGTTCATAATTTTAACAGAGCGCATTCATACGTGTTCATAATTTTAACAGAGCGCATACATACGTGTTCATAATTATAACAGAGCGCATTCATACGTGTTCATAATTTTAACAGAGCGCATTCATACGTGTTCATAATTTTAACAGAGCGCATTCATACGTGTTCATAATTTTAACGGAGTGCATACATACGGGTTCATAATTTTAACAGAGCGCATACATACGTGTTCATAATTTTAACAGAGTGCATTCATACGTGTTCATAATTATAACAGAGCGCATACATACGTGTTCATAATTTTAACAGAGCGCATACATACGTGTTCATAATTATAACAGAGCGCATACATACGTGTTCATAATTTAAACAGAGCGCATTCATACGTGTTCATAATTTTAACAGAGCGCATTCATACGTGTTCATAATTATAACAGAGCGCATACATACGTGTTCATAATTTTAACAGAGCGCATACATACGTATTCATAATTTTAACAGAGCGCATACATACGTGTTCATAATTTTAACAGAGCGCATTCATACGTGTTCATAATTTTAACAGAGCGCATACATACGTGTTCATAATTATAACAGAGCGCATTCATACGTGTTCATAATTTTAACAGAGCGCATTCATACGTGTTCATAATTTTAACAGAGCGCATTCATACGTGTTCATAATTATAACAGAGCGCATACATACGTGTTCATAATTTTAACGGAGTGCATACATACGTGTTCATAATTTTAACAGAGCGCATACATACGTATTCATAATTTTAACAGAGCGCATACATACCTATTCATAATTTTAACAGAGCGCATTCATACGTGTTCATAATTTTAACAGAGCGCATTCATACGTGTTCATAATTTTAACAGAGCGCATTCATACGTGTTCATAATTTTAACGGAGTGCATACATACGTGTTCATAATTTTAACAGAGCGCATACATACGTGTTCATAATTTTAACAGAGCGCATTTATACGTGTTCATAATTATAACAGAGCGCATACATACGTGTTCATAATTTTAACAGAGCGCATTCATACGTGTTCATAATTTTAACAGAGCGCATTCATAAGTGTTCATAATTTTAACAGAGCGCATTCATACGTGTTCATAATTATAACAGAGCACATACATACGTATTCATAATTTTAACGGAGTGCATACATACGTGTTCATAATTTTAACAGAGCGCATACATACGTATTCATAATTTTAACAGAGCGCATACATACCTATTCATAATTTTAACAGAGCGCATTCATACGTATTCATAATTTTAACATAGCGCATTCATACGTGTTCATAATTATAACAGAGCGCATTCATACCTGTCCATGATTATAACAGAGCGCATTCATACGTGTTCATAATTTTAACAGAGCGCATACATACGTGTTCATAATTTTAACAGAGCGCATTCATACGTGTTCATAATTTTAACGGAGTGCATACATACGTGTTCATAATTTTAACAGAGCGCATTCATACGTGTTCATAATTTTAACAGAGCGCATTCATACCTGTCCATGATTATAACAGAGCGCATTCATACGTGTTCATAATTTTAACAGAGCGCATACATACGTGTTCATAATTTTAACAGAGCGCATTCATACGTGTTCATAATTATAACAGAGCGCATTCATACGTGTTCATAATTATAACAGAGCGCATTCATACGTGTTCATAATTTTAACGGAGTGCATACATACGTGTTCATAATTTTAACAGAGCGCATACATAAGTGTTCATAATTTTAACAGAGCGCATTCGTACGTGTTCATAATTATAACAGAGCGCATACATACGTGTTCATAATTTTAACAGAGCGCATTCATACGTGTTCATAATTTTAACAGAGCGCATTCATACGTGTTCATAATTATAACAGAGCGCATACATACGTGTTCATCATTTTAACAGAGCGCATACATACATATTCATAATTTTAACAGAGCGCATTCATACGTGTTCATAATTTTAACAGAGCGCATTCATACGTGTTCATAATTATAACAGAGCGCATTCATACGTGTTCATAATTTTAACAGAGCGCATTCATACGTGTTCATGATTATAACAGAGCGCATTCATACGTGTTCATAATTTTAACAGAGCGCATACATACGTATTCATAATTTTAACAGAGCGCATTCATACGTGTTCATAATTTTAACAGAGCGCATTCATACGTGTTCATAATTTTAACAGAGCGCATTCATACGTGTTCATAATTTTAACGGAGTGCATACATACGTGTTCATAATTTTAACAGAGCGCATACATACGTGTTCATAATTTTAACAGAGCGCATTCATACGTGTTCATAATTATAACAGAGCGCATACATACGTGTTCATAATTTTAACAGAGCGCATACATACGTGTTCATAATTATAACAGAGCGCATACATACGTGTTCATAATTTAAACAGAGCGCATTCATACGTGTTCATAATTTTAACAGAGCGCATTCATACGTGTTCATAATTATAACAGAGCGCATACATACGTGTTCATAATTTTAACAGAGCGCATACATACGTATTCATAATTTTAACAGAGCGCATACATACGTGTTCATAATTTTAACAGAGCGCATTCATACGTGTTCATAATTTTAACAGAGCGCATACATACGTGTTCATAATTATAACAGAGCGCATTCATACGTGTTCATAATTTTAACAGAGCGCATTCATACGTGTTCATAATTTTAACAGAGCGCATTCATACGTGTTCATAATTATAACAGAGCGCATACATACGTGTTCATAATTTTAACGGAGTGCATACATACGTGTTCATAATTTTAACAGAGCGCATACATACGTATTCATAATTTTAACAGAGCGCATACATACCTATTCATAATTTTAACAGAGCGCATTCATACGTGTTCATAATTTTAACAGAGCGCATTCATACGTGTTCATAATTTTAACAGAGCGCATTCATACGTGTTCATAATTTTAACGGAGTGCATACATACGTGTTCATAATTTTAACAGAGCGCATTCATACGTGTTCATAATTTTGACAGAGCGCATTCATACGTGTTCATAATTTTAACAGAGCGCATACATACGTGTTCATAATTTTAACAGAGCGCATTCATACGTGTTCATAATTATAACAGAGCGCATACATACGTGTTCATAATTTTAACAGAGCGCATTCATACGTGTTCATAATTATAACAGAGCGCATACATACGTATTCATAATTTTAACAGAGTGCATTCATACGTGTTCATAATTTTAACAGAGTGCATTCATACGTGTTCATAATTATAACAGAGCGCATACATACGTGTTCATAATTTTAACAGAGTGCATTCATACGTGTTCATAATTTTAACAGAGCGCATTCATACGTGTTCATAATTTTAACAGAGCGCATTCATACGTGTTCATAATTTTGACAGAGCGCATTCATACGTGTTCATAATTATAACAGAGCGCATACATACGTGTTCATAATTTTAACAGAGTGCATTCATACGTGTTCATAATTTTAACAGAGTGCATTCATACGTGTTCATAATTTTAACAGAGCGCATTCATACGTGTTCATAATTATAACAGAGCGCATACATACGTGTTCATAATTTTAACAGAGCGCATTCATACGTGTTCATAATTATAACAGAGCGCATACATACGTGTTCATAATTTTAACAGAGTGCATTCATACGTGTTCATAATTATAACAGAGCGCATACATACGTGTTCATAATTTTAACAGAGTGCATTCATACGTGTTCATAATTTTAACAGAGCGCATTCATACGTGTTCATAATTTTAACGGAGTGCATACATACGTGTTCATAATTTTAACGGAGTGCATATATACGTGTTCATAATTTTAACAGAGCGCATTCATACGTGTTCATAATTTTAACAGAGCGCATTCATACGTGTTCATAATTTTAACAGAGCGCATTCATACGTGTTCATAATTTTAACAGAGCGCATTCATACGTGTTCATAATTTTAACAGAGCGCATACATACGTATTCATAATTTTAACAGAGCGCATTCATACGTGTTCATAATTTTAACAGAGCGCATTCATACGTGTTCATAATTTTAACAGAGCGCATTCATACGTGTTCATAATTTTAACAGAGCGCATTCATACGTGTTCATAATTTTAACAGAGCGCATTCATACGTGTTCATAATTTTGACAGAGCGCATTCATACGTGTTCATAATTATAACAGAGCGCATACATACGTGTTCATAATTTTAACAGAGTGCATTCATACGTGTTCATAATTATAACAGAGCGCATACATACGTGTTCATAATTTTAACAGAGTGCATTCATACGTGTTCATAATTATAACAGAGCGCATACATACGTGTTCATAATTTTAACAGAGCGCATACATACGTATTCATAATTTTAACAGAGCGCATACATACGTGTTCATAATTTTAACAGAGCGCATTCATACGTGTTCATAATTTTAACAGAGCGCATACATACGTGTTCATAATTATAACAGAGCGCATTCATACGTGTTCATAATTTTAACAGAGCGCATTCATACGTGTTCATAATTTTAACAGAGCGCATTCATACGTGTTCATAATTATAACAGAGCGCATACATACGTGTTCATAATTTTAACGGAGTGCATACATACGTGTTCATAATTTTAACAGAGCGCATACATACGTATTCATAATTTTAACAGAGCGCATACATACCTATTCATAATTTTAACAGAGCGCATTCATACGTGTTCATAATTTTAACAGAGCGCATTCATACGTGTTCATAATTTTAACAGAGCGCATTCATACGTGTTCATAATTTTAACGGAGTGCATACATACGTGTTCATAATTTTAACAGAGCGCATACATACGTGTTCATAATTTTAACAGAGCGCATTTATACGTGTTCATAATTATAACAGAGCGCATACATACGTGTTCATAATTTTAACAGAGCGCATTCATACGTGTTCATAATTTTAACAGAGCGCATTCATACGTGTTCATAATTTTAACAGAGCGCATTCATACGTGTTCATAATTATAACAGAGCACATACATACGTATTCATAATTTTAACGGAGTGCATACATACGTGTTCATAATTTTAACAGAGCGCATACATACGTATTCATAATTTTAACAGAGCGCATACATACCTATTCATAATTTTAACAGAGCGCATTCATACGTGTTCATAATTTTAACATAGCGCATTCATACGTGTTCATAATTATAACAGAGCGCATTCATACCTGTCCATGATTATAACAGAGCGCATTCATACGTGTTCATAATTTTAACAGAGCGCATACATACGTGTTCATAATTTTAACAGAGCGCATTCATACGTGTTCATAATTTTAACGGAGTGCATACATACGTGTTCATAATTTTAACAGAGCGCATTCATACGTGTTCATAATTTTAACAGAGCGCATTCATACCTGTCCATGATTATAACAGAGCGCATTCATACGTGTTCATAATTTTAACAGAGCGCATACATACGTGTTCATAATTTTAACAGAGCGCATTCATACGTGTTCATAATTATAACAGAGCGCATTCATACGTGTTCATAATTATAACAGAGCGCATTCATACGTGTTCATAATTTTAACGGAGTGCATACATACGTGTTCATAATTTTAACAGAGCGCATACATAAGTGTTCATAATTTTAACAGAGCGCATTCGTACGTGTTCATAATTATAACAGAGCGCATACATACGTGTTCATAATTTTAACAGAGCGCATTCATACGTGTTCATAATTTTAACAGAGCGCATTCATACGTGTTCATAATTATAACAGAGCGCATACATACGTGTTCATCATTTTAACAGAGCGCATACATACATATTCATAATTTTAACAGAGCGCATTCATACGTGTTCATAATTTTAACAGAGCGCATTCATACGTGTTCATAATTATAACAGAGCGCATTCATACGTGTTCATAATTTTAACAGAGCGCATTCATACGTGTTCATGATTATAACAGAGCGCATTCATACGTGTTCATAATTTTAACAGAGCGCATACATACGTATTCATAATTTTAACAGAGCGCATTCATACGTGTTCATAATTTTAACAGAGCGCATTCATACGTGTTCATAATTTTAACAGAGCGCATTCATACGTGTTCATAATTTTAACGGAGTGCATACATACGTGTTCATAATTTTAACAGAGCGCATACATACGTGTTCATAATTTTAACAGAGCGCATTCATACGTGTTCATAATTATAACAGAGCGCATACATACGTGTTCATAATTTTAACAGAGCGCATACATACGTGTTCATAATTATAACAGAGCGCATACATACGTGTTCATAATTTAAACAGAGCGCATTCATACGTGTTCATAATTTTAACAGAGCGCATTCATACGTGTTCATAATTATAACAGAGCGCATACATACGTGTTCATAATTTTAACAGAGCGCATACATACGTATTCATAATTTTAACAGAGCGCATACATACGTGTTCATAATTTTAACAGAGCGCATTCATACGTGTTCATAATTTTAACAGAGCGCATACATACGTGTTCATAATTATAACAGAGCGCATTCATACGTGTTCATAATTTTAACAGAGCGCATTCATACGTGTTCATAATTTTAACAGAGCGCATTCATACGTGTTCATAATTATAACAGAGCGCATACATACGTGTTCATAATTTTAACGGAGTGCATACATACGTGTTCATAATTTTAACAGAGCGCATACATACGTATTCATAATTTTAACAGAGCGCATACATACCTATTCATAATTTTAACAGAGCGCATTCATACGTGTTCATAATTTTAACAGAGCGCATTCATACGTGTTCATAATTTTAACAGAGCGCATTCATACGTGTTCATAATTTTAACGGAGTGCATACATACGTGTTCATAATTTTAACAGAGCGCATTCATACGTGTTCATAATTTTGACAGAGCGCATTCATACGTGTTCATAATTTTAACAGAGCGCATACATACGTGTTCATAATTTTAACAGAGCGCATTCATACGTGTTCATAATTATAACAGAGCGCATACATACGTGTTCATAATTTTAACAGAGCGCATTCATACGTGTTCATAATTATAACAGAGCGAATACATACGTATTCATAATTTTAACAGAGTGCATTCATACGTCTTCATAATTTTAACAGAGTGCATTCATACGTGTTCATAATTATAACAGAGCGCATACATACGTGTTCATAATTTTAACAGAGTGCATTCATACGTGTTCATAATTTTAACAGAGCGCATTCATACGTGTTCATAATTTTAACAGAGCGCATTCATACGTGTTCATAATTTTGACAGAGCGCATTCATACGTGTTCATAATTATAACAGAGCGCATACATACGTGTTCATAATTTTAACAGAGTGCATTCATACGTGTTCATAATTTTAACAGAGTGCATTCATACGTGTTCATAATTTTAACAGAGCGCATTCATACGTGTTCATAATTATAACAGAGCGCATACATACGTGTTCATAATTTTAACAGAGCGCATTCATACGTGTTCATAATTATAACAGAGCGCATACATACGTGTTCATAATTTTAACAGAGTGCATTCATACGTGTTCATAATTATAACAGAGCGCATACATACGTGTTCATAATTTTAACAGAGTGCATTCATACGTGTTCATAATTTTAACAGAGCGCATTCATACGTGTTCATAATTTTAACGGAGTGCATACATACGTGTTCCTAATTTTAACGGAGTGCATATATACGTGTTCATAATTTTAACAGAGCGCATTCATACGTGTTCATAATTTTAACAGAGCGCATTCATACGTGTTCATAATTTTAACAGAGCGCATTCATACGTGTTCATAATTTTAACAGAGCGCATTCATACGTGTTCATAATTTTAACAGAGCGCATACATACGTA
Source organism: Acanthosepion esculentum (assembly GCA_964036315.1). NCBI lineage: Eukaryota > Metazoa > Mollusca > Cephalopoda > Sepiida > Sepiidae > Acanthosepion > Acanthosepion esculentum. Next base: position 52,089,625 of record OZ038497.1, on the reverse strand, counting down.
TTCATAATTTTAACAGAGCGCATTCATACGTGTTCATAATTTTAACAGAGCGCATTCATACGTGTTCATAATTTTAACAGAGCGCATTCATACGTGTTCATAATTTTAACAGAGCGCATTCATACGTGTTCATAATTTTAACAGAGCGCATTCATACGTGTTCATAATTTTGACAGAGCGCATTCATACGTGTTCATAATTATAACAGAGCGCATACATACGTGTTCATAATTTTAACAGAGTGCATTCATACGTGTTCATAATTATAACAGAGCGCATACATACGTGTTCATAATTTTAACAGAGTGCATTCATACGTGTTCATAATTATAACAGAGCGCATACATACGTGTTCATAATTTTAACAGAGTGCATTCATACGTGTTCATAATTTTAACAGAGCGCATTCATACGTGTTCATAATTTTAACGGAGTGCATACATACGTGTTCATAATTTTAACGGAGTGCATATATACGTGTTCATAATTTTAACAGAGCGCATTCATACGTGTTCATAATTTTAACAGAGCGCATTCATACGTGTTCATAATTTTAACAGAGCGCATTCATACGTGTTCATAATTTTAACAGAGCGCATTCATGCGTGTTCATAATTTTAACAGAGCGCATACATACGTATTCATAATTTTAACAGAGCGCATTCATACGTGTTCATAATTTTAACAGAGCGCATTCATACGTGTTCATAATTTTAACAGAGCGCATTCATACGTGTTCATAATTTTAACAGAGCGTATTCATACGTGTTCATAATTTTAACAGAGCGCATTCATACATGTTCATAATTTTAACGGAGTGCATACATACGTGTTCATAATTTTAACAGAGCGCATTCATACGTGTTCATAATTTTGACAGAGCGCATTCATACGTGTTCATAATTTTAACAGAGCGCATACATACGTGTTCATAATTTTAACAGAGCGCATTCATACGTGTTCATAATTATAACAGAGCGCATACATACGTGTTCATAATTTTAACAGAGCGCATTCATACGTGTTCATAATTTTAACAGAGCGCATTCATACGTGTTCATAATTTTAACGGAGTGCATACATACGTGTTCATAATTTTAACGGAGTGCATATATACGTGTTCATAATTTTAACAGAGCGCATTCATACGTGTTCATAATTTTAACAGAGCGCATTCATACGTGTTCATAATTTTAACAGAGCGCATTCATACGTGTTCATAATTTTAACAGAGCGCATTCATACGTGTTCATAATTTTAACAGAGCGCATACATACGTATTCATAATTTTAACAGAGCGCATTCATACGTGTTCATAATTTTAACAGAGCGCATTCATACGTGTTCATAATTTTAACAGAGCGCATTCATACGTGTTCATAATTTTAACAGAGCGTATTCATACGTGTTCATAATTTTAACAGAGCGCATTCATACAAGTTCATAATTTTAACGGAGTGCATACATACGTGTTCATAATTTTAACAGAGCGCATTCATACGTGTTCATAATTTTAACAGAGCGCATTCATACGTGTTCATAATTTTAACAGAGCGCATTCATACGTGTTCATAATTTTAACAGAGCGCATTCATACGTGTTCATAATTTTAACGGAGTGCATACATACGTGTTCATAATTTTAACGGAGTGCATACATACGTTTCATGCGCATTTACAAAAGAATTCACAACTATCAATTACATTATTTTTTTTGTCTTAGCAATTCACCCGCTGAATATGATCTTGGATGAGACTGAAAGTAAAAATAATTAAAAAAAACTACAGCGTCTTCCTTAATGTGTTTAATAACAACTTTAAAAAATTGATCCGTGAATTTGAGAGGATTAAAATAAAATAAATTGACATAATATAGCCAGATTATTTTCAACAAACATACATAGGTTTATAATACTCAGAAATTCATACCCAGATGTCCTCAAGGACACATGGTACGGTGGATAAAGGCGTTGGTTAGATCCAGTAACAGACCCAAAGTGTTTGAGTTCAATACCCGGTTCAGGCAGTGGAGAACTTTCAGAGGGAAAATTACCAGGAGATAATTGACACCCATCAAACATGGCTCGTGGAACTAGAACAGTCTACCCCAGCGATCGAAATAAATGGTTCGGTTCGAAATTCCAACCACCTGAAGATGGCCGGAGCGTACAACGGCCGAAACGTTGTGACAAATATGGCGACAAAGATGAGGACAATAGTCCGAATAATGTAAATACTGTTGAATGAAGATATACTGCACAAGTGTGTGTGTGTGTGTGTGTGTGTGTGTGTGTGTCTACAGGAAAAAAAGGATAAACCCCTACTTCTGTTCAAAAGACCGGCGAGGAGTGTAAACCGGGCGGTAAGCGAACCTATCTGCTCCTATTGGTGGAGGAGAGAAAACAAATAAAATTAAATAAATATCGAATACAATTTCAAATTTTATGTTTAAACGTTAGGAGTATAGAGCTGAAGCCGACTTTAGAAGGAACCGGAAAGCCAATCCCAAACAGGAAACCAGGATAAACCTCTACTCCTGTTCAAACGATAATGAAGTAATGAAGGCGTGTGAACCGATATATATATATATATATATATATTATTTAAGTAAAAATAGCCAAGGAGTAGAAATTTGACATTGGGGAGTTAAAAAGTGCTCAACGCCTTATAGCAGTGCAAATGCTAATATTTACAAGAAAGGTCTTCCTATCGGCTGGTGACCACTCAAAGTTTCATTATCTACTACCTAGAAAATGTGTACTAATGTATAAATTAAACTTTAAGTAGTGTCCACATATTTGTGTGTGTGTGTGTGTTCTGTCCTGTTAAACCATTTAAACAATAATACAGCTAGACTAATACCATATTACCCATTTGCTTAATCTGCACAAAAAGATGAGTACTCTCACATTTATGTCGGCTTATGAAAGAACTGCAAAAACCCTGACAACTGTTCCGATAATATTGGAGTTCAACTGCTCTTTAAGAATAATTTGTCTCCAGCATACTTACCACCAAACTGTGCATCCGTTATCCAATGACAACTCATAGGAATTCTTCACTCTTTGATGACTAAATATCGATTAATTTGAAGTGTATGTGGTCTGTTCTAATAAGTCTGGCAAAATATTTAGCAAAGAATTTGAGCCATATTTCAGTATTTAAACTTAAAATGCTGAATGTTTAAGCGTTTAAACTTAAAATGTTTAATGTTTAGGCGTTTAAACTTAAAATATTTAATGTTTAAGCGTTTACACTTTAAAATGTTTACTTATGAAACATTTAAGTCTTTAAATTTAAAATGTTTAATGTTCAAATGTGTAAGTGTTTAAATTTAAAATATTTAATGTTCAAACGTTAAAACATTTAAATTTAAATTGTTCAGTGTTCAAATATTTAAGTGTTTAAACCTTAAATCGTTTAACCCTTTACATATTTAAATGTTTAATGTTCAAATGTTTAAACTTAAAACGTTTAAGTTTTTGAATTTTAAATGTTAAGTTTATAAAAGTCCCAATGTTTTTTATAATAGATAGGTGTATTATAAATCTGATGACATCGGTTGATCCGGTACATCGGATGATCCAGAATTTACCGAAACGTTGGTGATGTATCCCTCATCCATCTCGACTTTTAAGAATTCACATATATCATATATATTTTGTGACAGTGTCGATATTTACCAGCTGAGATTAGAACAACTTTACGCGAGTTGGAGAGGCTATGTGAAAGGAAAAAATGTGTTAGGCTGTCGTTGAAGTAGGGAGGGCCTGCCACCCTAGAGAATCAGCAACCAAAACCATGAGATTTTACTTGGCCTTCAACACTGAACTCAGTGTGAAATAACTATTTTATCGACAAAGGTGGTTTATAAAACAGATATTAAAATTAGATATGCACAAAACCACAATAATGAAGCATTTAGTGACGATCGAATTTGCTACATAAACAAAATGGCCTGAGAAAGTAGCTTGTTAACCAATACTCCATGATAAGTCAGTCTAGATGTGGTTGTATAAAATATAAGTTTGAATGTCTGGCGTACATTGATTGATTTGTTTTTAACGGCTTATCAACCCTTTTTGGATTATTTAAAACCAAAATATTTTGGATTGAATTGTAGGAATAATTCCCTTCATATTTTTTTTTGCATGTGTATATTGCATTGACAATATTTTTTAGAATAACTATGATTTTTCTAGATACACATTCTACTATTTAACACATAGCTGGGGGAGGAAATGGATTCATACCTTTCCCAAGGGTATTTGCGCATAATTGTATATAAGATGTACTTTAGAAATGACGCCGTGCTTTGGGATGTGGGGGGGGAAGATGCGCATGTGGTGGGCATCATTCAAGTCAATAAATATAGATGTATATCAAATCAATTGCCTTAAAAATAAGTTTTTGTGTTAATATTTTTAAAATAGAGTAAATTTTTCCAGGGTTCTTTTTGTGTTTGGCTATTTATTGATTTTTTTTCTTAAATGTGACTGTGTGTGTGTGTGTGTGTGTGTGTGCGTGTGTGTGTGTGTGTGCGTGTGTGTGTGTGTGTGCGTGTGTGTGTGTGTGTGTGCGTGTGTGTGTGCGTGTGTGTGTGTGTGTGTGTGCGTGTGTGTGTGTGTGCGTGTGTGTGTGCGTGTGTGTGCGTGTGTGTGTGTGTGTGCGTGTGCGTGTGTGTGCGTGTGCGTGTGCGTGTGTGTGTGTGCGTGTGCGTGTGTGTGTGTGTGTGTGCGTGTGTGTGTGCGTGTGCGTGTGCGTGTGTGTGTGTGTGTGTGTTTGCGTGTGAGAGAGTGTTACATATACTATTTTATTATTTTTCTAACGTTACAAATGTTACAGATTTGTTGACTGAAAGTCTCCCACATCGACACCGCCCATTTCAATCATAATATTGTTTTCAGATCTGGAAGACGTCTGCGATTTGCCAGCACATTCTCTGCATAAGCCATCGTCTAAGACTGTCTTCCCTTTCGTTAAGGGGCTCTTTGCGCCAGTGCATGTCTGTCGAAACGGAATTGACGCTATAGTGGGAAGAGACCTTCGCCTTACCTGTGTGCAGACTTTCGTCGGAGTCTTTTTGCGTTTTTCCAAACATTTTGAAAATTCTCCGTTTAGATTCGACACCGAACTGTACCGGGGCGGGAGAAGCAAATCCATTTTAATAGTTTCCTGTTGGCTCGTTGTATAGAAGACTTTTTCTTTTCGCTTCCGTTCGGTGGACGAACCAATGTCCCCGTTGCAGATATGCGTGTTGTCCTTGCCTTCACCGTTGGATAATTGCTCGGCAACATCTTGTTTTTCTTTAATATCCAGCAGAATGCTTTCTCGCCGTTCCTCTTCGATTAGGTTGTCGAGAGTTTCCTTCTCTTTGGCACTTTTCTTTTCCCGCTTCTCGGCGCGCAGCGCCGATTGGATATACGTATAATAAAGCACAAAATGGTTGACTATAATAGGGACCGTGAATCCGACTACTAGAAGCCCCGTCATTGCGCATAGAGAACCTACCAAATACCCCATATTGCGTTCCGGATACATGTCGCCGTAACCGACAGTCGTCATAGTGATAAGCGCCCACCATAAACTAATTGGTATATTTGGAAATTTGCTTTCTTCAACGTAGTAAATAAGGGATGCGAACAGTAACATTCCCATTATCATAAATACACACATCAGTAATAAGTCACCCATACTGGCCTTGATGGTGTATATCATGATCCATAATCCGGACACGTGACGGACTAACCTGAAAACGCGAAATACCCGTATGATGCGCAAGAAGTTAGCGTAATGGACGATGCTGCTCGCGGTGTTGCTATCTGTCTGGTTGAAAACGATCATCTCGATGTAATCCGGTAGCAGGGAAATGAGGTCGACCATGTTGAAGAAATTGGCGAAGAATTTGCGCTGGCTGGGCGAACAGACGAAGCGGACCATTATCTCGAGGGTGAAGAAAATCAAACAGATGATGTCGATGATAACGAGGGCCGGGTGAGGAATCGAAAGATTGGCGCTATCGGTCATGTTCGAGCCTCGACGGTAGAGACGTCCGAGCAAATCCCGCTGCCCCAACACCCGAAATGACGGATGGGTCTCCAAGATAAAAGTCAAAATGGAGAGAACGACAAACAAAATGGCGACCACACCGTAGACCTGCATAAAAAAGAGAAACAAAAAAGTAGCATAAAATTTGATGTTTGAATACTTTCCAATTTAGATTGTCAACATTTAATTAAGGAAAAATTGTTACTATTAATACAATAAGAGTTTATGGTGGAGTTATATAATAAGCACTGCAACAGGAAATATTTAACCGCATCTTTTTTATATTAATATATTACAAAATATAAAGTAACAAATAGGATATCAAATTAGAGAAAGAAAGTGGGAGGGAGAAAATATACGACAAATAACAACTTACCACACTAATAAAAAGGCGAAAAGCTCCAACTGACCTCTCAAGTTAGATTGATTTCATTTCACGGATTATCTACCAATTACAGGATATTTAAAGCCAGGAAATATTCTTTTAGATTGTAAGAATATTTTGGAGATAATATTTTTATTGATACAATTCCTACTAATTAACCCATAGCTGGGGGAGAAGAGATGTATTCATATCTTTCCTAAATATATTTTGCGCGTAAGTGAATATAACGAACCCGACTGGAATTTGAACTCGGTTTTTATAAATTCAACAGTGGATCCAGTTTGCTATAAAAACTCATTATAAGTAGATCCCCTACATAAGCAAACACAAGTATGCTCATACGTCATGATTTCTTAAAATATATATATATATATATATATATATATATATATATATATATATATATATATATATATATATATATATATATATATATATATATGGGGGGATGTATGTATGTAATAAGATTAATACATATATAAAAAAATGTCACTTGGCTGATTGATGTTATATTCAACGCCCCGATTGTCTGCCGACTTTCTCACTTTCGTTATTTTTATATTAATTAAAAAAATTATTTATGCACTTTTTATTTAAGTTTTTTTCTCTTTTGTGTGTGTATGCGTATGTGTGTTTAAGTGCACATGTAAAGAATGTCGTGGTTATACATATAATCAACTGCTGAAACCTCCTGACGAGTGGACCGAATGATTACAAAAGGTTCGGGTGTATGGGAATCGGTGTACTGAATATAACATCAATCAGCTAAGTGACAATATATATATATATATATATATATATATATATATATATATATATATATATATATATATATATATATATATATATATATATATATATATATATATATATATATATATGTATATATATATATATATATATATATATATTTAAAGATATTTTTGAAAATACAAAATTTTATCACAGCAATAAAAGTATGAAGCTTGATATTACTAGAAACGACCGAAGCAACCGGTTTCGCTCCCGCTCTTCAGGCTTCCAACGGGAGATTTAATTTAAATTAAAAAACACAGAAAATGTACAATGAAAAGGAAATGTGGAGGAGGAGAAAAAAATATGAGCAAAAGGAGCTAGAGGCAAATGACAGCGAGCCCCAACAAACATCCACGTTGTTTGCACAAGGAAGGCTTGCGGGACCCGATGTAAAGTGCCTCCAGCACCTTAAGGTGAAATAAGGGGTGTAACCGGGACAAAACGGTGAACCTGTCAACACTATTATTAGCTGCACAAAATCTGCTCTTTAATAGGTGATCGCATATGGCGGAACCGTTGAGATTCCTTTTGCCCCACAAAACGTAAGATAAACATCAGAACCCTCCTTCATAGGGCATTAAAGATCTGTTCAGAGTCCTTCTTGGACGATGAGATCAATTTTGTCAAGGATACCCTCTGCGGTTTAGGTTATCCACCTAACACTGTTCATTCGGTCATCCGTAACAAAATTGAGGAGTTCAGAAGAGTCAAACTCTATGTTGTTAAAAAGTGCACGGTTTATCTCAGATTGTCTTGGATTGAAACCAAATGTGAAAATATAGTTGGACAAATTTCATCAAGTGTTCGTCGCTGTTTTTTCTCTGTCCGGATAGTTTTTCAAACACGGCCCATGATTTGTCTAGTGTGTAAAGACGTTCTCCCTCCTCATCAAATTAATTCTATAATTTATAAATACGGTTGTAGTTGCGGGGATGACTACATAGGAAGGACGACACAACGCCTCGACATGAGAATTAAACAGCACGTTCCTACCAAAATCAGGAACCACACCTTGCCGTTGAATGGACTCGTCCCAAACACCTACGGGTCCGCCATATGCGATCACCTATTAAAGAGCAGATAATGTATCAGTATAGATATATAATATTATATATATATATATATATATATATATATATATATATATATATATATAATAATAATAATAATAATAAAAAGACTTAAACACTAATATTCCATGGTCATAATTTATTCCGTTGGAATCATAAATATATATATATATATATATATATATATATATATATATATATATATATATATATATATAATATTATATATATGTGTATAATATTATATATAATATTATATATATATATATAATATTATATATATATATATAATATTATATATATAATATTATATATATATATAATATTATATATATATATAATATTATATATATATATAATATTATATATATATATAATATTATATATATAATATTATATATATATAATATTATATATATATATAATATTATATATATAATATTATATATATATAATATTATATATATATAATATTATATATATATATATAATATTATATATATATAATATTATATATATATAATATTATATATATATATAATATTATTTATATATAATATTATATATATATAATATTATATATAAATAATATTATATATATATATACTATTATATATGTATATATAATCTTATATATATATAATATTATATATATATATATAAAATATTATATATATAATATTATATATATATATTATATATATATGTTATATATATAATATGATATATATATAATATTATATATATAATATTATATATATATATAATATTATATATATATATAATATTATATATATATAATATTATATATATATATAATATTATATATTATAAATTAATAGATTTAAAATATGGTTTTACCGCTACACAGTGATGACCATGTGTAGCGGTTAAACCATATTTTAAATCTATTAATTTATAATATTAATGCTCTGTAAATTTAAATTTACATAGAGCACTATTGTGTAAAAATAAAAATATCTATAAGAACACCGGATTTTATATCTTACTGTTCTTTCCTTTTTATTTATATATACATATAATATTATATATATATAATATTATATATATATATAATATTATATATATATATATAATATTATATATATATATATGTAAAATAATAATTTTAAAACATCGGCTCCTACTGCTATTAATGTATTACTCTTCAAGTACGAATTCAGATTTTCGGGTCACTGGCGTATTTCATATAGAAAAACGTTAAAATTTCCCTTTCTGTCTGTCATCCGACGATAGACTAGGGGTAGCCTCTTTGGCTGATGTCAATTCAGTCCGGTTTCGATTTCGGCTGTTGAGGTGTAATGCATCGAAACAGTTTGTGGATGAATATGTATGTATTTTCATTCGTAATCTGGAGTTAATTTTTTCCATATACTCCTATCGTTTAAGCATTGTACATTATGAATTTCTTTCGTTTTTTTTCATTTTTCTAAATGTTGAGAAATCACGTCGTATGAGTATATTTTATTTTGGCTTCCGTAGGGTGGTTAATTTACAATGAATTTACATAGCAAACAAGATCACTCTATTAACGTTTATATATATTTTTTTCTCTTGAGACTCGTGATCTGATGTACTTAATCTATAGCAGTCGTTCTCAACCGAGGTCCATATGGACCCTGTGATGTCTATGTAACATTACTGTTGTTCACAGGGGTCTATTGTCAAAATTGTTTATTACGAGTTATTTTACTAGGGTACCTAAATGTTCCATGGAAGCTAGTTGTTAAATACAAGTTTATTTTCATTAAATTAGTTTTACTTCAAAATAAATCATATATCTTTACTATTTCTATAATACAATTCCTAAACTTATCTATCAGTAAAAAAATAAAATAAGCTTTTTTTATCGAATGTTTATGAGGTTTCACCAAAAGAATAAAGAGTAAAAGTGGTACATGTGTAAAAAAGGTTGATAACCACTAATCTATAGTATTATAAGAACGTCCGATTTTAGAATCAACGTTTATTCTTGAATTAAGGCATTTAAACAGTGTTTAAATTAGTCAAAATAGGGACCCTAATCATCTATACATTTTTGTTATCGAGTTACAAGGTTATTTCTGCCTTTACGATAAAACTCTAAACGTTTGGACGCCAAGAAAACTGTGCGTGTAGTTTGTGCTTCTTCTGTACAACGGAATGTCATTTTGCTTGAAAATTTGTCAAGATGGCCGAAAAAGTTGTCGTCATTGGACAAGCGATCAGGTGAATATGGTGGGTGTGGCAAAGTCTCGTGTCCCAAGTCGGTGACTTTATTCAGTATCATACTAGCAACATTGGCCAAGCATTGTCACGAAGCAAAATTGGAACTCGTCGTTAAAGCAGTGCTGGTTGCATTTTGCTTAACTGAATATGCATTTCGTCAACTTGCTGCTAGTAAACTTCAACAGTGATGTTCTGGTTTGATCCAAGAAAGCTGCAATGAATAACACCAACGGCGGACCAAAAGACAGTCACTATAAATTTCTCTCGGTGCCATTTCGATTTGGAAAATGTCTGGGTCCTTCGCCATGATGAATCCATTGATTTTGTCGCTTACGATTGTCGTAAAAGATTAATTTCTCATTACAAGACACGATTCGGTCAGGAAATGGTTCATTCGAATTTCGCAGATGCAGCACCGAACACGCTTCGAAACATTGAACTCTTTGACTTTCATTTCATGTGAAACCCATTTATCGAGTTTTTTTTCACCTTACCAATATTTTTGAGATGGTCCGATGTTGTTGAAATGCCGACACTAATTACCTGAGACCATTCTCTGACATCTTAACATGGGTTTTGTTCAACTGGACTTTTCAGATGTTGTGTTCGACCACATTGATCTTCAAGACTTGTATCCCTACTGCGGAACTTCAAAATCCAGTGACGTACTGCCCGATCACAATTGGATCCTTCACCCCCACCCCCATGCTCTGTTAATGTTGGAAGCAGTTCGAGAAGCAGTAGGATCAATGTTGAACTCATGCAAAAAGATGAAGAACAATAAACGCATCTCTTCTTTTTCCATGTTCAAGATGAGGTGTAGACACTGTTTTAAGTTAAATTCTAAAAGGGATTGATAACATTACCAAAAAGGAAACTTTAATCATTAGTAATGAGTAATATATTTTCGTGTAACTATAATAGTAATATATGAGAACGTAATTAAAAGGTGTATTCTAAAATTGAACATTATTTTCCGGACAACTTAATAATATAAAAAAAATTGAAGAAATGATTATTTCTAGTCGCAGTGCCCTATTGTACAAATCCACCGAGTTTATCATTGGATCTTCATGACGCATATTAAGTTTCTGAACCAAAGAATCATTTAAAAGAAAAGATTTATTTATGCTATTGTAACAACTACGAAAAAAAAAACTATTTATCAGACATTTAAGAGACATTATCATTTTCCGGTTTCAGCCGATCCATTCTACAGTCTTCTTTAATTGCACAATCTATTTTATGAAGAACAATTATTTTTCCAAGAGCTTTTTTCCAACTTCTAATCTTCATGTTGCTTTCTTAGCAAGCTCCTCCGTCAATTAGTTCACCTAGAGAGAACTGACCGAAACAAGCTGCATATACAATATCCAATGTTGAAAAGATCCATAAATAGAATCCAACGGTCTCCTGAGAGTCAGACTCCTGGAATATAACAATGAAAAATTAAATGATCCTGATATAATTGGACATATCTAGAAGGAGAAGGACCCGTCTTATTCCCTCTAAGATAAAGTAGAAACCTTCGACTTAGTTTCACACTGCTTTTCGCCGGCCCCGACGCTAATGTTTTCGTTTTTTTTCAAGATTTTCAAACATTCGACGTTTAGACAGGGAAGTGTGAAAGAATTAAGAGAACGTGCAGATATTAACTTGGTGAATATGTGTATGCCAGGAGAGAAAGAGGGTTTCTTTTGTGAACAAGGAGCGAAATTAGTAACATTATTGTGTATAAAAGATATGGAATGTCTTGTATTGTATGGATTTGTAAAGAATCACTTGCATGACTCGTGTCGATGGATGTAACTCCAGTCAGTCGATATATTGTCCGTTATTTGCTGCATTTAGTAACTATTTTCTGCAAAAGGAAATCGACAATTCTTTCTTTCCGTACAAATTCTACAAGTGAAAAAGGCTGTAGAACGGATCGGCTGAAAAGACCGATTAAGAAACAAAGTGACTCAAAGTATGAATTCAATTGTCCAGACAACTCTTCGACTGAAAATACAAAGAAATGGCAATGGTACCAAAAGAAGTAAGGAATATTTTGTCTTTTATTACGTCTATATTACTGAGAATACTTCTTAGTCATAAACTAATTTCTAAATGTGTTAAAGTTGACTTCTCTCAAGATTGTCAAATTTCACTGTTAATACTACCTGGATAGCTAATGGGTTATAGAAAATAGTTTTAACAAGGGTTCACTTACCCACCCCCTACTGCCACACACACACAAACACACACACGCACACACTCTCTCTCTCTCTCTCTCTCTCTCTCTCTCTCTCTCTCTCTCTCTCTCTCTCTCTCTCTCTCTCTTTTATTCTCTTTGGTGACCTTAAGGGTATGCCAGCGAAGAAATATTATTTTTCTAAAAGATCTGGCGACAGAACAATGACAAATAGTTTCTTGACATTCACATAATTATTAATTTGAAGTTAAAATGGGCCAGCTAAGACAGACTTCAAAATCGATGTACTAATTCCGCTTCTCATGATGATAACTATAATACTAGCTGGCACGTCCATCAATATATCTGGGTGTGAGACAAAGCACAGGGAGAAGTGGTTTTGTGACTTTCCAAAGTGCAAAATAATCACAAGCACCCAAAGCCAAAATTCAAACTCGGCATGCCAAGTCCGTTTTCCATGCCGGTATTCATTACACGAATTTCGTTCATCAAGATAACTGATGATAGGACTGGGTACAGGGAAAAATGGATTCATGCATTTCCCATAGAGTATTAGTGCGAAGTGAACATGATCAACATCAGCTGAAATTCGATCTCGGTTGGTCAATTCCATTTTTCGTGGTGATAACCATTACACTAGCTTGCACATCTATCAAGCTAATTGTCATTTGTGCAGACTACAGGGAAAAGTGTACACATGCCTTTACGAACGGAATTGGTGTAAAGTGAACATAAGCAACCTCAGATAAAATTCAAACTCGGTTGACCAATTCTATTTTTCTTGGTGATAGTTATTACACTAGGTTGCACATCCACCAAGATAACTGCCGTTTGGACAGAATACAGGGAAAATTGGATTCATGCCTTTTCTAACAGAATTACTGTAAAGTCAGCAGCATAAGCAGCCTCAGGTGAAATTCGAATTCGGTAGCTGAAGTCCAATCTCTATACTGATAACCATTACACTAGCTTCAACATCCATCAACATAATTTGCGATTGAACAGAGTCCAGGGAGAAGTGAATTCCTGCCTTTTCAAAGGATATTAGCATAAAGTGAACATAAGCAGACTCAGCAAAAATTCGAACTCGGTTGGCCAAGTCCGTTTTTCATGCTAATTATCATTGTGTTACCTTACCAATCTTGACAAAGTATACTCTGCTTTTCCATTATTTATTTGAACAAATATACTCATCTTTGTTATTTTGATTACACTTTGGCCGAAGAAATTGATTATTTTCCTGAGCACTTTTGAAGCTGAAGTGCTTCCATTTTCATTTAAATTATTCAGGCATGTATCTTCATCTTTGTTGTGTTGATCCCTATTTTTGAGTCGATGCATTTTTGAACCTGAAATTCTGACATAATGTACCGTCATTATTTTTCTAAGTCTTCAGACATATATATCCTCATCTCGGCTGATTTATAAAAAAAAGTCTCTGCCGATTAACAAAAATTCTGCCAATGTAAATACTTAAGTGACGATTATTTTTTGTAGAGATGAAATAACAGTATCAAGGGCTAATTTGACTTTCAGGTGTGTGGGTCATGTTTCATATTGAGTTTCGGTGTGTGGGTCATGGTTGATAATTATTTTCGTATGTGTGGGTCACGGTCGATATTGAGTTTCGGATGTGTGGTTTTGGGTTGATATTGAGTTTCGGATGTGTGGGTCATGATTGATATTGAGTTTTGAATGTGTTGGTCGTGGTCGATATGAGTTTCGGGTGTGGGGGTCATGGTTGATAATTATTTTCGGATGTGTTGTGGATAATGGTCGATATTGAGTTTCGGAGGTGTGTGTCATCGTTGATATTCAGTATGTGGTGCTGGATTGATATTGAGTTTGGGATGTGTGGGTCATTTTTGATAAAGTGGTGAAAATTTGAGAAAAAAATGTAACAGAAATATTATATTGAAAACAGCAAAACTATCAAGGAAAAAAATCAAATTTTAAACAAATCCTGAATTAGTAATAAAAGCTCATTTCAAATTTTCAAACAATATTAAATATTGTTTGCAAATTAGGCTGAGATTCTTTTTTAAAAAACCAGCCGAGATGAGGATATTCGTCTGAAGACTTAGCAAAATAATGACAGTGCATCATGTCAGAATTCAAAGTTCAAAAATGCATCGGCTCAAAAATAGGAATCAACACAACAAATATGAAGACACGCGCCTGAATAATTTAAATGAAGATTAAAGCGTTTCAGCTTCAGACATGACACAAAAAATAATCGATCCCATCGGCCAACGTGTAATCAAAATAACAAAGATGTGGATATTAGTTCAAGTAACTACTAATTCAAATAATAACATTAATAATAAACAAAATGATTCACGTAACTCTCCCAATATTTTTAAACAGATAAGAGAAGAGTGCGATTTAAGAAAAGATAAAGAAAAGAAAAAACAGTGTTTGACAATGTTAAATAATATTTCAACAGAATATCTTCATGTTATATTTAAACAATATTTTCAAGTATAAGAATATATAAATCTACAAAAATTATTATTTCTTGCCCTGGTTAACAACTGATTGGAACTTATTTTGTAGATAAGATGCCAGTTTTACTTCTTTTAGACATGTTAGACTTATTAAGACATGAGTATATATATATATATATATATATATATATATATATATATATATATATATATATATATATATTGCTGGAAATGAGTTCGACTAAAACGACCAGCGTGGAGATAGTTGGTTAATGACCGGGTTGAAAAAGAAAACGTCCTTCTTTTGCGACCCTCTCCGCTAGGGTTAGGTAACCACAGTAATAACACACAGGAACATAATAACAACTTGTTTCGCTGTCGGCCAAAAGGCTAATGAGTATGAGGTGGAGGGATGTTTATAACGTACCTCTGCCCACACCTCTTCCGCCAATCCAAATGGAAGGCTACTAAAATGTCTCAATTTTGAAATGATTTCTGATCGTTTATTTAGTAGTTTGTTTTGGTCTGGAAAGGTAATTATAGCTATTTTTTATCAAGGCAGAGTTTACAGTTTTTGGATTAATTTCTGTAGGCTGGTGTTCTTTTTCTTATTTCCATATTTTTGGTGGGATTTGATTTTTGTTTTTATTCCCCAGATATGCTTAGAAAGAATTGCGCTGTTCGCGTATTTACTATTTGTAAAGGATGTTTTGTGTGCGTAGTTTCTTTGTTTCCAGGGTTCTTCAGTTTCTCCTATATATATTTTCCTTAACTCCTGATTTTACAGTAACTTGGTATATTATATGGTTTTGTAAGAAATTAGCGTTTAAGGGACATTTGTTCTTTATTTTGTACTTACACGTGGGTTTAATTTGATTAAACGGTTTGTTGATTGTTTTGCTGTTGTGCCTTTTTTATTTGTGTCATATTCTCGGTGCAACTGCACCTAATTTTTATTGTCATGTTTTATTAAGTTTTTAATCCTTTCGAACGTGCTACTTCGAAGTTTTGGTTTAAAATCTTGTTTTTCTTGCGTCAGCGGGGTGGGGGCAAAGATTAGTTAATGAATGTTATAAGAAATTTTAGCGTCTTTTTGTAGTAAAAAATACACACTTTGATTTTGAAATTCTTGCAATAAATCCAGTCATGGCTGTCATATCGATTTTGCGACTACATCAACCCTTACATTTAGCCAACTAACTCCCCAGACTGTAACACCCTTCATTATTATGTGTGGTGCGTAGTTGAACGAGAGATCAACAAAACTCACTGTAACACCAAAGATGAACTGAAGGCAAGGATTGTGACAGCATTCACCAACCTAAACAATTACTGCAACATGTTTAACAAGAAGAATCACGTTATCTCTGGCCATAGGTCAATTAGAAATAAGAAAAAAAACAACATTCAATAATATCAACTACGAACACGGCCACAATGTGCTGACCGTGTTTCGAAAATAAAACATTCCTATAATTCTAGAAGCATACATAAAACATTGCACATATTCAGTTAAATTAAAATAAAATTCATCCTTTATAATGCTTAAAAGTATAGCCGAAATCGCTTGGAAAACATTCGGACAATTTTTATATAAGTTATGTCCTGAAAAGAAAAAAATATACGAATACATGAGAAATTATATAAAAAACTCAGCCACCACAACTTGTCAGTCGTTTGCAATATATATATATATGAATAAAAACATAAGCAAAACTTGTCTTAGCCGAGGCGTTTTGTAAGGATTTTATTTTGTAACAAGTATTTATAGACAGAAATAAAAAATATTGTATCTTTTTTTGAATTTACAACCGCTCATAGATATACATCAGTCTAACTGTAAGTCAAGGTGAATTATGGAGGAAGCTACGTGGTGGAAGGAACCATAAAGGGAGATAACTCCAATGTATTGTAAGAGTTATCCCACTTGCTTTGGACATCGTGACGTCAAACGTGGCAATACAGAGAGAGATCCAAGATGGCGGACTACACGAGGACACGTGTGGCAAACGTCTCTCCATATTTCACTAATTCTTTTGTAGAGTAGTATTAACTCAGTTTATCTAGTAATTAATAAAATGCTGTAAACCTAAAAACGTTCTTGGTAATTATTTCCAATCAACAAATGCATTGCTCGGTCCTCAGAACTCACGCAAACATAACACTAAGTGATCTAATAAGCAAAAGTGAGTAAATTTTGTTGATGATGAGGATTTATGATGCAAGCATTGTTATATTATTTTAGTTTGTGATTGGTTTATTATTATATATTATATATTTTATATAGTAAAAGGTTATGAATTCATACTATTTCTTTTCTTTTTATTTATTTTTTGTATGTTGGCTTGGGAAAGGAATATTTATTCGAGGAAAGGATACATTTGAAAAAAATCCGGGACGCTGATTCATACTTTCGTATGATTCGATAGCGGCACTGTCCAGAATTTTCCGTCCAAGTTACTTTCTCTTTTAATACATGTGGCATCCTTTAGATCGAATTTGTGGTTGAATTTATTTCTATGTATTTGATAAATTGATGTGTATAAGATCACTTTTGTCTTCATAGATACGTTTGTTTTAAATATAGGCAAGTTTCCCCAATATATTGTATGGAACAGTTGTGGCAGTTTATTATTGTTAAGGAAAATTTTTATGTATGTATCTATATGAAGAACATAATTTTGAATATCTGGTATTTTAACAGAGGATGGATAATGTCACAACGAAATACAAACAGGCATTGGAATAACGAAAGATGCCTTCCAAAAGCAAAGTAAAAGAAACAGGAAAATTTTGTGAAAATTAAAGAAAAGAGTACTGAACTATGGCAATCTTCCTATGTGGCTATATGTTAGAAGGGAACACTTAAGGCAAAAAAATGTGGTTCTACAGAAGTATGCTGAGAATTTCATGGACAGATATTGTAAGCAACAAGGAAGTCTTAAGGAAGATGTAAAAGAAAAGAACACTTATACTCATAATCAGAAAGAGACAGCTGAAATTTCTGGGACACATAATGAGGAAGGAGGGTCTGTAAAATTTGACTCTCACAAGACATATTGAAGAAAAGAAAGAAAGAGTGGCGGGGGCAGCGATTAATCTACCTAACAAGCTTGTGTAAATGGATGACAGAACGAGAAGTGGGGGAAATCATAAGAAAGACAAACGTTGCTAAGATCTACAAAGATAGGAAGATGTGTAGAGTCATGATCGTCCACGTCCTCAATGGAGACGTTAAAAAGAAGAAGAAAAAAATGATATTTTCAACTGAACGTCGTAACAGACGTAAAAACAGCCATTTGTTTTGTTTCAAAACGAAAAATAGGCCGAATATTTATAGCTTCCTGTCCACCACTTAAAATATTAGACGTTAGAGGATACATTAACAAATGACCAACAGTAGCAACGTCAGCTTATTTCTGTATGTACAAATATTGTTGTCAAAGGACAAATCTCACCCACCCATTTCAGACGACCTCGAAAGTATAGTGGAGTCTCACAAAGTTGCTTGACAAGATACCTTGTAAACAAGTGACCGATTAAAATTATTCAGTCTTGCATCACAAGTTAGTTCGCGAATAAGCAAGTGAGATTTCGTTTTGCTTTATTTCGGTGAATATC
This sequence comes from Acanthosepion esculentum, assembly GCA_964036315.1. Taxonomy (NCBI): domain Eukaryota; kingdom Metazoa; phylum Mollusca; class Cephalopoda; order Sepiida; family Sepiidae; genus Acanthosepion; species Acanthosepion esculentum. The sequence continues at coordinate 52,070,837 of OZ038497.1, read as the reverse complement.
TCGTTTACATATATATATATATATATATATATATATATATATATATATATATATATATATATATATATATATATATATATATATATATATGCAGGTATGCAGTGAAATAGGAAAGAACACGTTAGGTAGATAATCCGGTGTTCCTTAATATTTAGCTTTATTTTCAAAAGGACAGTGCTTCATACAGAAGTAGAGCTTATATTATAATAATATTTTTAGTTTTTAAAAATATGATTCCTCCGCTACATAAGAGTTCTCATGTTTCAAAAGCGAGAGCCGAGACCCCTAACATAATTTTTTAAGTTAAGGTGTCTGGACCCGCTTCCTTGTCAAGCGAGAATTTGGGAATAAGCTATCTTTTGGTTAGCTAGTGTTTATAAGTACGGTATCATTGGAACATTAGATGCTATGGAAACGGCTAGTTTCGGCCGTTGACGTTAGGTGGTTTAAGGGGCTAAGAATTAAGAATTAATTTTTATCTACAGGCCAGTCCCTTTCCAAAAATGCGTATCAAGTTACAATGGTGATTCTATGTCCAGAGTGGTTTTGGCTTATGCTAGTCAGACGGCGTCTTTTTTTATTTATGGGCTTGCCTTGAGTCGTTGATATATATATATATATATATATATATATATATAGCAGGATTACTTTATATAAAAAGGCCGGCGGCGTGACATACCTTTTAAACTCAAAGACATTTGCAATACACAGGATCTTTAGACGTGCTGGTATGGCTTAAGGGGACATGTTAAATAGAGACTGTTAGATCAAAGGTTACTAGCAAATTTGTATCTATATGTAGTTTGAACAAGCAAGGGTTATTAGGTTAATGTAAAAGTTCTCAACGCTAGTTTTTGTTGAATGTTACGGAAATATTAAACGTATCTTGTGGAATAATTTAACTGTAGACAATGTTCAAAAAATCTTGGAATGTGGGTTTCATATGAATTTCCCAAATTAATATATTTCTCTTTGGATTTATTTAAAAAAATAAAATAAAAACCAGCTTTCAACATACCAAATTTTATGGAATCTACAAGGGAAAGTTACTTTGCTGAAATGTAAAAGAAATTCTTTAGTCCAAATAGCTTGAACCTTTATAAAATACTAGCCGAATTACACGCGTCTTGCAACGTGTCACACATTTCTTGTAAGAAAATGATTGAATTTAAATCATTGTTACAATGTGTGAACAAAAATGATGCATTTCATTATTATTTAATGATCTTGCTGATGTAACCTCCATCTTCTGGCTTTCTCTTCTTATATCTTGGATAGGAGTCATTTCCTTGTTCAAATTAAAATTTAATTTAAAACAAAAGGAAAATAATTTTCAGTGGAGAGTTTGGGCAAAAACAGTTTGATCTAACCCTTTTGATATGTATTTGATGGAATACTTAACTGAATGAATTGATGTGCATATCTCAACATTGATATGAGAGTTGAATTGTCAAAATAAATATGTATTGTAAGGCACTACCCACTGATTGGTGATTTCTTGCTCAACTTGTCTCATTATGATCTTGCTGATGTGACCTCCATCTTCTGGCTTTCTTCATCTATATTTTGGATAGGAGCCATTCCCTTGTTCAAATTTAAATTTAATTTAAATCAAAGGGAAAAAATTCAGTGGGGCGTCCCCCCAGAGCCCCCTATGATCAAAATGAAATATAATTATCCGAGTACCCTAGGAGTCATTCCCTTGTTAAAATTTAAACTTAATTTACATCAAAGGAAAAACAATTTCACTAGAGGGGCTGCCCCACCCGGGGTCACCCCTTTAATCAAAATGAAATATTTTTATCCAAGTAGCCTGGGTAATGTAGTTTCAGAATATATATGATTATGGGGTCTATCTCCAAAACCCTAGGAGGAGTTCAATATCAAACAAACAGACAACGGATACAACTTTACATATATAGGTTACGGCACAAATCGATCTAATTGTCCCCCGAGGAATACTCCTGACTACTTCTTTCCAACCATTTACAACATTCTTATTGCTAGAAAGCCAAAAAATTAATCTGAAAATTCGAGTCATGTTCTTAAATAGCTTCGTCAGATCAGGATTTTCATACGGGTGTCATCATAGCGCCAAACCCGTTCAGAAATATCTAGACTGTATACAGCCGCTTACTCAGATCACAAATTATAAATGGCTTTTGAGCGAGTGAAGCCTGTAGATCTTGGCGAAGATCATCCTTCTTCGAACATTGTGAACTGGAGCTCCAGAATCACAAAGAAAGTACTGTAGCAAATAATAGAGGCAACCTCACTTAAGGACTTTCAACAACAGTAACAACTAAAATGGATAGCACATGTAAGTCAAAGAGAAAATAATTACATAATCAAGATGTTGGCATTTCCCACTAGTTCTAACAAACGGTCAGGAAGGAAACTCCTATCAATATTGGAAAAAACAATAATTGCTACAGGACTTGAGAAACCTATTTTTCGGAAAGATTGTTTCAGACGAAGATTTTATAAATTTCAACCGGCTGTGGCATTGGTGTGCTTTGATCAATGTGTAAACGGAACGTGAAACAGGTCTTAGTAGAAATAACAGAAAGACAAAATTTATTAAGAGTCAAAACGGACTGGAAGTTGTGGAAAGCCATGATCGCCTACGTCCTGAGGTGGTATGACATACAAAGAAAATGTTTAAGATGTTCTGTCCTCCGCCATACAGTATTAACGAAAATATAGTAACTTGTATTCTGGACCTCAAAGATCACAAAATCTACTAAGAAAAGCACACTGCTAGTCACTGTCGATTTGAGGGTAAAATTAACAAAAGTAATCAATTCACCGAGGTGACTCAAACGTTTTACACGCCAGCGATGATGTCTGATACCGGACAAAGGTTCCCATACAATCGTTTATTGCTCAGACTATCTCTCCAAGTGATAATCAATGTCACTCTTAGAATGCGAGTGTAGGTTCCATCCAATCTCCTTTCCAGTTTTGACGTAAGCGTCCATGCTGAGCAGTCATGCAACAGAACAAAGATAACAGTTACTTGAAATTGGTCCCTTTTCATGTTGTCTGGAAGTCTACACCTCCACACCAGAAATAACTTGTCGACGGCACCCCCGACTTTACCAGTGTACGTGTCGACATCTCTCAGCCAGAGGTTTCACTACCTAAATGAAAGTGTTTATTTAATGAACACTAAATAACAATGTGTACATTAATTCGAGTATTATTTAATGAAATAATATTTTATGATGCATTATCTAATGAAGCTTACATGAAAAATACGAGGGGAGATAAAAAATTATCGGGACGAGTTCTATAAAAAGAAGACTAAAACACATAACAATTCAGCATTTAATCTACTTCGAAGTAGTCCCCTTCTGAAGCCACACACTTTATCCAACTTCGTTTCCACTGATGGAGGCATACCTAGAATTCCTTTTTAAGGGACGAGCGATCAGCTGCCTTGACGTATTCTCTTGGATTTCCTCGACGTCTTGAAATCTTGTTCTTGATTTTTCGAAAGAGGAAAAGTTGCAAGGGGAAATATGATGGTCGTTAGACCTGTGGAAAGCTTTGCTTGCCAAAAAAACTGCTGTACAAGCCATGATTGTTGAGACGACCACACTCTACACACTTTCCTTCCAAGCTATGCTATAAACAATAGAAGTGAACAAGACGTTATAACTGCGCATTTGAGGACAAAGTCAATCTATGCTGAGGGCTTTCACTCTGCGTTCATTAGCTCCTTTACCATATCAACAGTCCTCATCTTTTCTTATCAGATCTAGTATATATATATATATATATATATATATATATATATATATATATATTTAGCTGCATTGATGTGAGTTTGTGATCCTGTCTGATGATCGTCGCAATGGCGTGAAACCCAGGGTCACAAACTCACATCAATGCAACTAAATATGTTAGCTCTATCACTGATATTGAGCGCGATCTAATAGTTACCGCGCATATATAATATATAATAAATAAAAATTGTACATATATATATATATATATATATGATACATACACATATATATATATGATACATATATATATATGATACATACGTATGTTTATATGATACATATATATATATGATACATATATATATGATACATATATATATAAGATACATATATATATGATACATATATAAAATAAAATACATATATATATATGATACGTATATATATGATACATATATAAAATAAAATACATATATATATATGATACATATATATATGATACATATATATATGATACATATATATATATATATATATATATATATATATAGGCTATATATATGATACATATATTTTTCGGATATATATATATATATGATACATATATATATGATACATACATATATATGATACATATATATATGCGATATATATATATGATAGATATATATATAGGATACATATATATATATATGATACATATATATACGATATATATATATATATGATACATATATATATGATACATATATATATATATATATGATACATATATATGTATGATACATATATATGTATGATACATATGTATGATACATATATATATGATACATATATATGATACATATATATATATGATACATATATATATGATACATATGTATCATATATATATATATATATATGACACATATATATATATGATACATATATATATATGATACATATATATATATGATACATATATATATATGATACATATATATATATATATGATACATATATATATATGATACATATATATATACATATATATATATATATATATATATATATATATATATATATATATACATATATATATATATGATAGATGGCGAGAATTCATCTTCGCAAACTAATTTATTAGAATACATTAACCCACGAACCACTAGATGAATGTTATGATCCCTGTTTTTAATAAATTTCAGTTGTATCAGGTCTTTCTTTTACTAGTACTTTCATCTGTTCATACAGACATCATCAGGCATGGAAATTGATTTGTTTTTTTACATCCAGGTAATAACAGGACAACGAAAGATTAGATGTTAAGATACATTCTCGCCATTTATATCATTAACATCACTAATCTGCTTTTTGTATGAATGTTTCATGTAATATAAATTGAACTGCACCACATACTTGATTTAAAAAGAACTGATCCGACGTGCAACTTTCGGGGTAATAGCTGCAACATTCCTTTATTTATTGAACAATTTAGTTCATCGACTGAAAAAAACTACTACAACAAAAGAATTCTCCAATTACCATATTAGTAAAAAAATCGCACACTCTTAAATTTGCAAAAAATTCAACCTCAGCGTTGCGACCGCACGCTCCAAAATTTCTTACTGTTAACAATAACACATTTCTAAAAAAAACATATTTCGAATCACATCTAATCTTTCTTTGTCCCGTTATTACCTGTATGTAAAAAAAACAAATCAATTTACATGCCTGATGATGTCTGTATGAACAGATGAAAGTACTAGCAAGAAAAGACCTTATACAAGTGGAATTTATTATAAACAGGGATCATCTAGATGTTCATAGGTTAATGTATTCTCATAAATTTGTTTGCGAAGATGTGTTCTCGACATTTATATCATTAACTTCACTAATCTGCTTTTTGTATGAATGATTCATGTAATATATATATATATATATATATATATATATATATATATATATATATATATATATATACATATATATATATATAGTACAGTTCAAAAGTTTTACTCAACTCCTAGTATGTTTTTAAATTGGCCCCAAAAGTAGTTGTTTTGTACTTTAAATAAGAGAAAATTATTATACATTGTTAAAAAAAAGCGCGACATGTTTTTTATTCAAAATTTCATGTCAAAAAGAAAAAGAAAGCATTTTAATATTAAATTTTGCTCGTCAGAATATCCTCCTTTAGCCTAGATTACTGCAGCACAGATTTTTGGCATTCGTTGCAAACGTTTCTCAAAGTATAAGTTTGATAATTGATTCCATTCTTTTTTTAACGACTCTAACAGTTCTTTTTCTATTTTCTTTCCACTCTTCTGTCAAGTTCATCCCATGCTAATTATGGGGATTCCTACAAACTTTTGAACTGTAGTGTATATATGGTGGATCTGCTATGCATTTAGAGATTCTTGATAAAATTTAAAGAAGAATCTGCAATGTTATCTGTTCTGATATGGCATCTCAGTTTCATTCCCTTTCCACCAACGTAATGTTGTTGCCCTGGGACATTTCTATAATATTGTTGTGATGAGATTTATTCTTTGTTGTTTTTATTCCTCTCCCCACACAGACAAAAGATTGTACACATTGGGACTAGTTAGGACTTAATAGAGACTTTGAGGTATTATGTATTAAGAATAGTAAGAATGTGTTGTTTTTTTCTGTAAAGAATACTGTGCTATCTTTGGGTCAGTAATCGTGACTAGCTAAGTTTAAGATAAAACAGATTGAAGATCAGTCCTCTCCTATCGCCCCTTTTGGCTTTGTACCACATTTTTGTATTTTTCAAAATAAATAACGCTTTGCTCTTTGGTACTGCAACTTCATGAGTTTAAGTGCAGTACTAGATTGGCAGCAAGGACTCGTCCTTTTACAGTTGAAATAGTTAGAAGTAACCGTAAGTTTTATGCTAAGAGTTTCTTCTCTCGCACTTCTTGCTTGTGGAAATTTCTTCCGGCTTCTTACTCTCCAATCCTCATGTTATGACTTCTCGAAAGCTGTTGAAATCTCCTCCCTCCTTTATAATGTTTTTTTTAATCAGATTCTTACACTTTCAGTAACCATTTGCATCTTAGTGACTTTATTGCCTTACTTGGGTTGAAAAGATTAAAAGTATGATATGATAAAGTACTTATTAATCTAAACATTATTTTAGTGGATATGCATGATCGAGTAGGCACCCTGCATTTTTTATTTTGTTTTTCTTTTAACAGAGTGAATTATGTCTACCGGCCTGAGTATTCAAGAGACTTAATGAAGAAAATGAGCTCGCCGGTACGTTTTATTCTCTTGAATACGCACGCCGGTACACCTAATTCACAATGTTTAAATAAGTAAAACAGGGCTTCTATTCAAATATTTTCCACTGAACACTTAAGAAAAAATGCCACATTAAAAATAAAAGGATTAATTCACTATCAAAAAGTACGATTAGAATGGATGCAAAATTTGATAGAGTGCATCATTATACAAGTAATATATATTGAAGCCGTATATAATCAGACACTATATAAAAGCACTGTATAATCAAAGACTATATAATTAAGTACTATAAAATGAATATATACAATGATTCTACTACTATATAATGAAATACTACATACTGAACACTAAATAATAATATATGCCTTTATGGGAGTACTATATAAACAAATGAAGCATTATACACTGTCAGGTAAAACTTTTGGGGACCCTTTGTAAATGAATTAATTTTGTTAATTTTACCCCAAAATCGAGAGTAGTTAGCAAATGCTTTTCTCGATACATTTTATGACATTTGCAAGCCAGAAAACAAGTTACTGAATTTTAGATAATGCTGTATGGTGGAGGACAGAGCAGCATAAGAATGGGGGTGTTGAAAAAAGTCCATGCAAAAAAAACTGGGCTACCAGCGAAAATTTAAACCTTTCACCTGTCTTCATAAGTTAAAGGTATTCTTTATTATAAGATAAATTTGCAGAAATTTCTTTCGGCGAAAAACATGTTCTTTTTGTCTTTATTTATATTGTCTTTTTATAGATATATTTCTAGTTATATCTAAATTTTTACACATAGATAGATAGATAGATAGATAGATAGATAGATAGATAGATAGATAGATAGATAGATAGATAGATAGATAGATAGATAGATGTAAATAGACTGGCATAGATAAATAGATAGATAGATGTAAATAGACTGGCATAGATAGATAGATAGATAGATAGATAGATAGATAGATAGATAGATAGATAGATAGATAGATGTAAATAGATAGATAGATAGATAGATAGATAGATAGATAGATAGATAGATAGATAGATAGATGTAAATAGACTGGCATAGATAGATAGATGTAAATAGACTGGCATAGATAGATAGATAGATAGATAGATAGATAGATAGATAGATAGATAGATAGATAGATGTAAATAGACTGGCATAGATAGATAGATAGATAGATAGATAGATAGATAGATAGATAGATAGATAGATAGATAGATAGATGTAAATAGACTGGCATAGATAGATAGATAGATAGATAGATAGATAGATAGATAGATAGATAGATAGATGTAAACAGACTGGCATAGATAGATAGATAGATAGATAGATAGATAGATAGATAGATAGATAGATAGATAGATAGATAGATGTAAATAGACTGGCATATATAGATAGATAGATAGATAGATAGATAGATAGATAGATAGATAGATAGATAGATGTGAACAGACTGAGATAGATAGATAGATAGATAGATAGATAGATAGATAGATAGATAGATAGATAGATAGATAGATAGATATGAACAGACTGAGATAGATAGATAGATAGATAGATAGATAGATAGATAGATAGATAGATACCCAATAAGCATTTCTAATAGTAGAGAAGACTAGCCAATCAACAATTTTACGAGCCAAGTAAAGCGCTAAATACATTTTAAAATAAATCACTTTAGAGAAAATACAAAACCTTAGCGTATGGAGTCAGTAATTAGTGTTACCGCCTTTGGCTCGAATAATTGCCTCAATTCGATGTGGCATTGAATGGAACAGTGCCCAGATTTTCCTATTCTTCCTGGCAGTAAACCCCAAACTCTTGCAGATATGCGGTTTTTGCTGGAGCACTTCCTTCTTCAGTTCGCAGTGGTTCAATTCTATTGAGATCAGGACTTTGTGCTGGCAAGTTTTCCAAAGGTTTAACATCGTCATCCACAAGAAACACAATGCATCTTCATGCTGAAAGATTTCTCCATCTTCGGAGTCTGGAGGAAGAATGGTCCGCAGTAAATTCGCTTTGGATAAATGTGCTAAAGCCACAATTTTACGAGGATCACTAAAACAAACATCCTCTAGTAGCTTAAACCCTAGGGTACCAATCAAAGATTTAGAGCAAGAAAAAGATTATAAGTACCTCGGTTTAAATGAGAGTGAAGGAGTTCACCATAAAAATAAAAGAAATAGTGCGAAAGGAGTACTATAGAAGGGTGCGACTGATACTAAGAACTGAACTGAATTCTCAGAACAGAATTATAGCCATTAATAACCTTGACATCCCAGTGGTTCAATATAATTTGAACATCTTGAACTGAACTCTAACTGATATCAGACGAATGGATTCTAAGACAAGAAAGCTTCTTTCTATGCATACCATGCATCATCCAAAGGCTGATGCAGACCGTCTATACATACCTCGTAAAGAAGATGGAAGAAGTCTTATTCAGCTAGAATTGTCATACAAGACAACAACTATTGGCTTACTAACATATATAGAAACAACATAGGGCTGGATTATACAATTAGTCAAACGACACGAAGACAGAAAAATATTCAGTCATAAAGAACGGTTGTAAATACAAAAGAAATTTACATTTAGCATATTCTGTAGACAACCAAAACAGAACCCAAGAGCCAGCAAAAATTATGAAAAAGAAAGTCAAAGATAAAGTTCTTGAACAGATGAAACAACTGGCAAGACAAACCTCTACATAGCCAATATCAAGAACGTGTTAATAAAGCCAATGTTGACAAAGTTAACACTCGTCGATGGTTACGAGCATCACTACAACAAACCTCCTCTCTGGGGTAACAATCAAAGATTTAGAGCAAGAAGAAGCTTATAAGTACCTGGGTGTAAATGAGGGCGAAGGAATTCACCATAAAAAAATGAAAGAAATAGTGCGAAAAGAGTACTATAGAAAACTGATACTAAGAACTGAACTGAATTCTCTGAACAGAATTATAGCCATTAATAACCTTGATATCCCAGTGGTTCAATATAGTTTGAAAAACTTGAACTGAACTCTATCTGATATCAGACGAATGGATTCTAAGACAAGAAAGATTCTTTCTAAGCATAGCATGCATCATCCAAAGGCTGATGCAGACTGTCTATACATACCTCGTAAAGAAGATGGAAGAAGTCTTATTCAGCTAGAATTGTCATACATGGCAACAACTATTGGCTTACTAACATATATAGAAACAACATAGAGCTGGATGATACAATTAGTCAAACAACACGAAAACAGAAAGAAAAAAATATTCATAGAAGGTTGGAAATACAAACGAGATTTTGTTGCTATACGTTCGTTCAAGATGTCTCTTTTTTTTTCGTAATACTCTGTGGACTGTATCAACTGAAACATCACAGTTCAGACCGCATTTGTTCGGCTGTTAATTTTGGATTATCTACCAAGATACTCACAATCTTTCTTTAAACTGTCATGTGTAATTTTTGTGATCTTTCGTTGTTTTTCACTGAAAACTCTTCTACTTATAGCAACGTCTTTTGATGTTTTGAACAGTGTTTCTGGAAATTCCCAGATTCCAAGCGCTATTTCGCGTTGAGCCATTTTCCTCTTTGATGTCAGAAGTTTCATCTTCGTTTCAGCAGAAATTCTACATCATGATTTTAGTGTAAAATTTTGCATAATGATTTTAGCGTAAAATTTTACATAATGATTTTAGTGCCAAATTTTACATAGTGATTTTAGTGTATAAAAGCAAACGAATGTCTAACTACAATGACTTGCCACCCTTACACACACATTATAAAGATGGAACAGTTGCTACTTAGAAATTATCATGACCATTTTTAAACAGTTGAAAACGGTGTATCAACCCATTTTACAATCCTGAAGGTGCACAGATACAACTAATTATAGCAAACTGCCGAACAACCTTTTCTTAATAAAATGTAGGTGTTTAATCATTTGTTGGAACTGGCCCAAAACGTTTGCACGCCAGTGTATAAGGAATACATACATACATACATACGGACCGTTGAGAAGTTTATGCCATAAATTATTCGGCCTAGTATCCTCATCTTTGTTCTTTTTAGGACAACGCTTCAGCCTTCGCTCTGACAAAAAAAAGAAACGTTGTCAGGAAACGACATCTTCAGCAACGAAAGAGATAGATAGATAGATAGATAGATAGATAGATAGATAGATAGATAGATAGATAGATAGAAATGAACAGAGCAAAATGAAAATAGATAGATAGATATGAACGGAACAGAATGAGAATAGATAATAATTTTTCAAAATTTTCTGTACTATGTTTATGAGCGTTCTTAGATTAAAAAAACTCTGAAAGCTAACGACATATTTACTTCTGTTTATAAATACGGATTGAAAAATAAAATCTTTACATTTACCTTGTAAACTCCATCAGAGGACGAAACACGTCGGTAAAGAAAAGTTTTCCTTTTGTCTTTTGTCTTTTTACAGACATATTTATGGTTATATCTGAATTTTTTTACACACACACAAACACAGATAGATAGATAGATAGATAGATAGATAGATAGATAGATAGATAGATAGATAGATAGATATAATAGCTGGCTACTCGCATCCAAGTATACCAATCTACTAGGGCGGATAGCTAATTCCCTTTGCAGACGCTCGCTCAGGCACATTTTGTCTGACTGTGGTTTATACTGTAAATGTGCTGAGCAGAATTCCGTTAACACACCACTCACCTAGAAACTTTATCTAGCGTGATCAACAGTCTGAAAAAGGCCAGCGCGCTCAAACCCTCGGTCACGATGACTTGTGTCTTCGGGGTAGCACAACCATCGACGGACCCAAAATTTCACTCACAAGGCCAATCGACCATAGTGAGAATCGAGATAGATAGATAGATAGATAGATAGATAGATAGATAGATAGATAGATAGATAGATAGATAGATAGATAGATAGTACTAATATTACAGGGAGGAGGCACGGTGGAGTAATGGATAGCGGCTCGGATTGAGGAACCGAGTTCTAATTCCAGTCGAATTTATTACATTCACTTACGTGCTAAAACCCTTGGGAAAGGTATGAATCCTCTTCTTCCCCGCCTAGCAATCAGTAAATAGCAGGACAGACCGGTTTCTATAGCTTTGGACGGCAACTGGCCTACGGCAAAAAGAAATGGCAAACTACTGCGGGAAAAAATCTGCCTCGTCAGTCATATATCGAAAGATACATGATCGCCTAAGAGTGTATCATGCATGACACATAACTGACTGAAATTCACTTATGTGCTAATACCCTTTGGAAATGTACGAATCTTCTTCTCCCCCCCCCCCAGCTATGAGTAAATAGCAGGACACACCGGGTTCTATAGCCTTGGATGGCCAGTAGTCTACCGCAGAAAGGAATGATAACCTACTGCGAGAGAAATCTGCCCCGTCAGTTATGTAGCGAAAGATACATGATCGCCTAAGCGTGTATCACGTATGACACATAACTGACTGAATAGTAGATTAGACCAGCCAATCCACCTCAACAATTTTACGAGCCAAGAAAAACGCTCAATGCATTCTTATATAAATCACTGAACAATATAATATCAATAAATTATAAGAAATAAAAACGATTTTAAAACTAAATTAGCAAATTAAATTGTCCGAGTTTCGTCATTTTTCGACCCCTCATTCTGTTTTTGTTTATACCATCCCACAAAATCTAAAATCTAAAAAAACCACTAAACTAACTGATTTAGTTTTTCTCAGGTCTTCAGATAAGGCGTTTAACCATCTTGACACCATTTGTCGTAAGAATCATTGAAAAACCCTTTGAGTTATTCAGATAGATCAGGAACGGGATAAAATCGTTTTGTGTCAGTCTCACTATTTCTTCCCAGCTGAGCAATGGTGAGAGGGAAAAAAAGATCATTCAGGCCTTCAGTAATGGTACCAACATTCATACTCTAGCTTTCATCTTCAAAGTCCATTCAAGAACCATCAAGAGAACAGTAAATAAGTCTCAAAAAGAGGGAATAGTAACGAGGAAAACTAGATTAGGAGGCCTCAAGAGGGATCATCATTTCAACTTAGATCTAAATACATTCTTATTGTTCAAATTAGAGTCCAAATAGTGTTGTAAAAACCTCGGAGAATTCCAGTAAGATATCTTTATTCCTTTCTAAGATACAACGTTTCTAATCTTAATCTAACAATTAGACAATTTTGTTGTTACGCCCGGTATATATATATATATATATATATATATATATATATATATATATATATATATATTCTGTACTAATATTTTCTGTACTGCTACTAACAAGCAGAATTTTTTTTCTCCTGATGATGGCCATGATGGCCGAAACTAGTCGAAGAATCTAATTGAAAAAATAAAAACGAAAGAATATTAATATATAATCCAGTGTGTCTGAAGATTTTAATTTTTTAATATTTTTTATTGTTCAAAAGATATATATATATATATATATATATATATATATATATATATATATATATATATATATATATTACTTTAAACGTTATTTTTAGGGGATACCTATATTTGACAAGAGACCCCGTTTAATTTAAACAGTATTTTATTTTGTTTACCGGTTTGAATATTCGAAAATTGAAATAAAAATTCTTGAATATGGGTATCCACTAAAAATAAGGATTAAAGTAATAAAATATGTTAGATTTATAAAATGCATTAATTTTTTAGAAATTGCTTTGTTTATGTTTTGGATACGAAACAGCAGATATGACTTTCGGATAGTAAAATGTGCTTTACAGACAAAAAGAACTTTACTTGATTATGAAGATCTTCGTAGCCGAATAGTTAAAACACGTCGTATCTAGCGATACAAAGCTAGTGCAAAGAAGTAGGTGCATGTTCGAATCATGCCAGAGGGAGCATTTTTTTTAAAAAGATGTTTCGAATGTTGAGGCCTGTAGGCGAAATAAAATACTATTTAAGATAAACGGCGCGTCTACTCAAATATGGGTACCCACTAAAAATAACGTTTAAAATGATAAAATTATGTCGAATTAATAAACCATATATATAAGTCCAAATTACTGTTTATAAACACACAATCGTCGACGTTTTTTTGATCTCGAACGATCATTTCTGCTCACGAAACGTATCTTAACGTAAACAATGACAACATATAATGAATGGATGGCCGAGTGGTTAGAACGTCCGCATTCTGACCATGAGACCGGGGTCGAATCTCATCATTGATTTGTCAGGAAGGAGACTTCTGGATGTTATCGGACTGGAGGGGTCGATCCCAGCGTGCAGCACCTTTTGGAAAGTGCCTTAAAACCATACCACGGGTTGACCCAAGCCTTGTGAGTGAAATTGGATAGTCGGAACCATTGGGTGCCCTCGATAACTGTACTAGCACGAAATCACAAGTCATCGTGGCCGAGGGCTTGAGTGTGCTGGCCTTGTTCAAATTGTTGATCATGCTAGATAACACGCCCTTTCCCTGAAACTGTAACTAAGGTCTGATCAGTATAATTGTAGTATAAACCACAGGTGGGCTATGTGGGTGTTGAATAAGCACAAAAGCGCCTGGGCCAGAGTCTGTAATAGAGATTGGATAGCCGCCCTAGTAGACAGGTATCCTTGAATACGAGTGGCCAGCTATACACATACATTATGAAATAGATTAATTCCGACAGTGATTTTAGTATATTTATTTAATATGAAATTTCGTTGGAAATATGCGTTCGAACCTGTATTCCTATACGGAAACCGCCATTTGATCTGACGTGCTATACAATTCAGTTACAGAGAAGCGTCTCGTTAGCAAAGTCACAATTACTGTTTATAAACACACAATCTTCGACTGTTTTTCTCGAGCAATAACAACATATTTTGAAATGGATTAAGTGCTACAATTATTTTCTGTTTATACGTTATAGATACAATTTATTTAAGTAAATGCTCTGTCTTTTTTTAATAAAACAGTATTAATTACACTTGCCGGCTTGAATGTTCAAGAAATTTCATGAGCAGAAATGATCGATCGAGAAAAATCGTCGAAGAATGTGTGTTTATAAACAGTAATTCGGACTTTGTTAACCATACGCTTCTCTTTAACACGTCAGGTCAAATGACGGTTTCGATATAAGAATACAGGTCTGATTATATAGATAGATATATATATATATATAATTAATCTAGTTCCATCTGCCTGGATTTCCTCATCTGTATGTCTACCCGAATCTATACCTGCCGCTGAGATAATAGCTGAAGATGCATTTCTAGAGGTAAATAGAATATTAAGAAACAGGCAAATCTAGTTCGAAAAAAAGAAAAGGACACTGAACTGAGCAGCTCTCCTATATGGCAATGAATGCTGGACAATCTCCTCACATATTAAGAAGAGACTTGAAGCAACAGAATTGTGGCTCTAGAGAAGGATGCTGAGAATACCATGGACCGAACAATGACGAAGTTTTAGAGAAAATGGAAACAAAATGACATTATACTTAACATTAGAAAGAGACAGTTGAAATTATAATGAGGAAAGAAGCCTTGGAAAATCTGATACTTACAGGACAGATTGAAGGCAAGAGGGAAAGAGGAAAATATCACATATCTGGCGTAAATTGAAGGCGGGACTAGGTTTAGGAGAGATAGCAAAAAGACAAAATTTATTAAGAGCTACGACGAACAGGAAATTTTGGAGAGCCATGATTGCCTGAAGGGACACGGCAGATAGAAGAAAGAAGAATCTATCTACGTCGGTCTGTTCATATCAACCTGTCTGTCTTTGCATATCTATTTGTACATTCATTGGTCTACTATGACACGAAAGCAAATATATTTTTTTTGTTTTGTTTGTTTTTTCTATTGGGCACACAATATTCAGGTTATTGCTCTGATATAAGAAGAAAGTCTATAAATTCGCAACTTTATCAGAAAAGCTACCAAAACTATATTTGCATAGAGATTAAAAGGTAGACTGTTAAAATGAGTGGGCGGGAAATACCTTGTCCTACCAATCACCATTATGGCAACTTACAGTGAATACAAATTTGCAATTTATTTATATTGACTAATGTTAGCATTGTAGTTGAATAAAGAGGTTTTTGTTCACACTCTTCTAAGCTTTGCTTTTCTGATAACAGACGTATGACTAGTTTCGCAATAACTAATAAGAAAGATATGTCACTCTACCCAGTAAAACTTACAACAGTCATGAGCAAACTGCGACCCGCGAGCCACATGCGGCTTGTTTTGGTCTTTCTGAATTACACTTCTTGATTTCATAAGGAAAATAACGTTTCTTAAAATTTTATTTTGTTTCGTTCTCACTTGTTCACTCACACACTCTCTCATACATAACCACATATGTATATGGCTAGTTTAGTTCAGACATCAAATCACTATACACCAATATACCCAACACGAAATGCCACAATATACTAAGAAATTACTTCAATAAATCCAAGGAAAAGCTTCCTCTACCCGTCGACAAAATCATAAAGATATCTAAATTAATCACTAACTACTGTTTCTTTTCTTTCAATAACATATCCTACAAACAAAAATTATGTTTACCCATTGAGTCTGCTATCAGTGGTGTTCTCGCTTGCCTCTTTCTAGAATTCTTAAAAACGCCCCATTTAAACATATACCTAACAGCTCTACTTACCTAAGATACAGTGATGGTGTCCTTTTATTTTATTCCCAGGATACTAAATTTTAAACGAATAGCTAAACTCAATAAGTTTGAATCAACCATCGATTTGACGCACGAATTTGAATCAAATAATTTTCTACTTTTCCTCTATATTCTATTAATACGTAACGATAATAAATCAGATTTTAAAGTTTATCGAAAACCCACTAACATGGAATAATTATAGGATTTTTACCTTAGCCGTGAATACATTAGTGAAGAAGAGGATTATATTGAGAACACATTCAAACTTCCACACTATCCATACCATTTCATCATAAACGAAAAAGAAAACGAGCTCACAAAATCAAAAAGTACAAAAAAAAACAAATTCTTCCCACAAAAAGTATACAAAATTCACAATTCTACCCCCAACTTCAATTAAACTCACAAATGAACTAGTCATCCATAATACTCGGATCATTACAACCACCTCCAAAAATATCGGAGATATAATCAGAATGAAAAATAAAACAAAAACCAATTCAAATGCCAGAGTTTATCAAATCAAATGTCTACTGTGCAACATATAACATTGGGGAGACGTCACGCGTCCTAAAAAGCCGCATACAGAAACGCAAATGATACTTGCGTTT
Source organism: Acanthosepion esculentum (assembly GCA_964036315.1). Taxonomy (NCBI): domain Eukaryota; kingdom Metazoa; phylum Mollusca; class Cephalopoda; order Sepiida; family Sepiidae; genus Acanthosepion; species Acanthosepion esculentum. Next base: position 52,053,585 of record OZ038497.1, on the reverse strand, counting down.
AGATACACTTTCAAATTCTCTCGTCTTACACCTCAACAACGTGGAACATAGTTTTAATTTCACCAATGCCAGCCTTCTCAAAAACAAAAAACATAACCTTTTAAAGAGAAAATATTATGAAAATATATTTAGAGCAATACTATGAACTATTAACACACGTTTAAAAAATTATATTGTCATCATTTTTCTACAGATTCATTCATGAATCTAATTTATCTCTTCTGAATACATGAAAATCAATGAAGATATATACAAAATACGAACGAGATATGCTTTAATGAAAAGTTAAACTAAAACAAAATTATTCAAAACATCCTGCAGCGTCTAACTTTTACACACTTTATCATCCAGAATATTTCCCACACATATTTGAATATTATTTGTTACTTCATTACACGTGACACGTATTTAACCAATAGGAAATAACCAAACACAACAGACCATTAATCTGCGTCTCTGTTTGTTTGTTTTATTATTTTTCATCATTTCTATATTGATCTCTGACGAGGCTTTAATAAAGTGAAACATGTCAGATTAAGCTTCGTTTCCTACTTGTTCTTTATTATTTTGTGGGATTCCTACACAAACTCGATCTATCTAACCACATACATAAACAATGATTAAATACAACGTTTCTCGAAATTTTGTAAAATTTCGGGGAAAGTAAACTCGACAGCATTTTAAACTATTGGCGATTTTCACTAAGGAAGATCAGACGTGTAAACATCTTTTGTTTTTAAAACAGGAAACGTTCATAAGAATGTTTTTCTTTAAAGAAATACTGTTCTCATTTCCAAATGAATGAATTAGAAATAAATCACATGCAGTGATTCTCGTTAATCAGACTGTCATCAGTGGTAATATTATACCAAGACTTCAGTTTTTTAATTATTAAAAAAATATTTTATAAAACATTAAAACTTTCTCATCATTTCTCAGGTATAGTCTTACGCACAAGGTCTTCTTTAGGGAAATAGTTGAGGTACATACTACGAAAAATTACCTTCAATCTTTTGAGTAGTGCGGCCCACCTTGTGATGATCTATAGATCCTAGGGTCCACTGCTCGAAAACGGTTAGCCATGCTTGGCTTACAGCCACTTTACGTTGAAGGAGAAAGGGATGAGGACACGCTATCCCTGTAGATCGAACATAGGATTCAGTTCGAAATTCCCTGTAGGTTACCCGAATCGACATACACCTTATTAAGTTCAGAGGGCACACTGGTCGAAACGTTGTTATAACAAAGATGAAGAAAATAGTCCGCATGTAAACAGGGTAAATAATTCTAATATTTTTACCTATTTTGATAATTGTCATTGATTTGTATCATAAACCATGTATATAAAGTGTTTCTCGCAGAATGCACAAATACTACACTCTGATCCTATATTTATCTTACTCCCCTATCAAGGTATTTGGTAATTAGACAGAGATCAGGGAGAAGTGGATTCATGCCTCTGCTGAAGTTTAAATCTGTCCGTTTTGTTTTCTGTGCTTCTCCGCACAGTAGTCTTCATTTGATCGTTTATGATTATTATTATTATTATTATTATTATTTTACTTTTAACATTTGAACAAGTTCAGACCTTCACGGCCAAGATCTGACGTGCCACGGACGCAGGACTGAATCATCCTCGTTCTCTTCGTACTGCATTGCTATGAAGGAAATTCCATGGAGGCAGTTTCTCTTCAAGAACAGCGACTTCGTGAAACAAACACCCAAAAGGATGCTTCCCTGATGACCACAATCTTAACCTCTTCAGGTCTTGGGTCACCTGTTATCTAGGGATTACTGCTATATCACGTTGAAACACCTGTTCCCGTAAGTTTGGCAATACCACGTGCCGAGAGCTTGGATGTGGAGATGATTTAATAGATAATGGTTCGGAATTGTTAATTGGAGACCCGAGTTCGATTTTCAGTCAGTTTCATTTTATTCACTTCAAGAACAGCGACTTCGTGAAACAAACACCCAAAAGGATGCTTCCCTGATGACCACAATCTTAACCTCTTCAGGTCTTGGGTCACCTGTTATCTAGGGCTTACTGCTATATCACGTTGAAACACCTGTTCCCGTAAGTTTGGCAATACCACGTGCCGAGAGCTTGGATGTGGAGATGATTTAATAGATAATGGTTCGGAATTGTTAATTGGAGACCCGAGTTCGATTTTCAGTCAGTTTCATTTTATTCACTTACGCGCAAATACCCTTGGTAAAGGTATGAGTCCACCTATTCTCCCTCCAGCTATGGGTTAATTAGTAGGAATTAGTTAATTAGTTATTTAGTAGGACTTGTATCAGTAAGTAATTATTACTTCCAAAAAGAATTTCTGGCTTTAAATTACCGCCAAAACGTTGATAAGCCATCTACATTCAACAACCTCATTCAGTCATCCTCTATTTTAAGTGGCACTCATTGTTCTCAGCTTTTTAGAGACAGGCTTACGACCACACCACGCTGAAACACCGGGTCTAGTACGTTCACCGAAGTTAAACAACGCCGGGCCTGGTCAGTACCTAGATGGGTGACCGTTTAAGAATACAAGCTTGGGGGTGCAGTTGGTGTAATATATAATGGTTCCGAGTTGTCAATTGGAGAGCCGAGTTCCATTTGGCGTTGTGCTCGTTATATTCACTTATGTGCAAATACCCTTGAGAAAGCTGTGAATCTACTATTCTATATCTACTACTTTTCCCCCAAACCATGGGTTAATTAGTAAGACTTGTATCGCTAAACCATTATTATCTTAAAAGAATCTTACAATCTACAAATATTTTCTTTAAATCACCTGCAAAGCATTGATAAGATGTAGAAAGTGAATGAATCAGCCAATCAATAACTCACTGATAAGATCCACAAGCATGTCTTTTAGAATTATTTACATTTTCTGGATTATAAATGTATAGAAACTACTGTACCCACAAAGTGGGGGATCAGTTTAAAAATAGATTTTAATATTGAATTGAATTCCCATTTTATGTCCACGTTATAATTTCTTGTTTGTTTATCTAATTCTGATTAGGTATGAATCCGCCCCTTCTCCCTCGAGAAATAGGTTAATTAGTAAGACTTGTATTGTTGGTCCGAATGAGAGTGATTTCAAAACATTTTCCCCTCCTCAGTTTATAGGCAAAAGTACATAAATGCATGCTGGGATTTCTTCCTAGCCAATAAAACAGACCGGTTCTCGGTTATATCTGACTAAGTCCCGGTTGTCATGTTTTGAGATCAAAACGCTGTGTTCGTTCATCCGAATTTTTCTTGTGCGTCAACCCCAATTCTTAGCTAATGAACTTTTGGCGTTATTACTCTTAATTTGCCTTGCGTATATTACTGGCTTGTTTTATATTTCTGCCCTGCTCTTTTCTTCTTACTGTTCATTGAAAACTTTGTCAATTCTGTTCGTTGGGAAATTTTATCCATTTATTTACATTTAACTATAGCCCCTCACTCTACATGTGTTATGCAATTTACCCTCACACGCATGGACTCTCCCAACTATAAATAGGAGCAGGTACTGCCTTTTAAAGAGAAATTTCCAGCAGTCAACTCTGACAGTCTTGCTGAAACACTCTCGTTTGTATCTGTTTGTATTACTGTTTCTGTTAATATATTTGTTTAACTCAGTTCCTCACTTTATGTCTTTATTTCTGGCCCTAACAAGGCCACAACACGTATCATTAAACCACTATTATTTCCAAAAGATAATTTTTATAATGTCAATTTTCTTTTTTTGGCTTTAGTAACCTGCAAAGGGTTGATAAGCCGTAAAAATGAATCAACCAACCAAAATCTGCTCAGTAATGCAAATTTTATCTGTCTATATTTGATGAGGTATTATGTACACTATTTACATTGTTCGGACTATTGTCCTCATCTTTGTTGGCATATTTATCACAACGTTTCGGCCATTGTACGCTCCAGCCTTGTTCAGGTGGTTGGAATGTCGAACTGAACCCTTTATTTCGCTCGGTGGGGTAGACTGTTCTAGTTCCACGTGCATGTCTAATGAATGTCAGTTATCAGTTATCTCCTGTTAATTCACCTCTCCAAGTTCTCCATAGCCTTAACCAGGTATTGAACTGACGGACACATGGCACAGTGGATAAAGGCGTTAGTTATATCCAGTGACAGCACCCAAAGAGTGTGAGTTCAATACCTGGTTAAGGTGGTGGAGAACTTGGAGAAGGTAATTAACAGGAGATAACTAATAACTGACATCTATCTATTAGACATGGCACGTGGAACTAGAAAAGTCTACCCAAGCGAGCAAAATAAAGGGTTCAGTTCGACATTCCAACCACCTGAAGCAGGCCGAAGTGCACAACGGCCAAAACGTTGTGATAAATATGGGAACAAAGATGAGATAATTTTATAATTTCAATATCCCAGGTTACCTGTCAGTTATTTACTTAATGCGTAGAATTTATCCGATGACGAATCTCACTTTTAGTTACCTGTCTGTGATGTCACTCTGAAGTATAAATGGCAAAGACGTGTTTGAAAACTACTTGGGAAAGAAGACCTACCTATATATTTTTCTTCTCTGTGTGCTGTGTTCTCTCAGGACTTAGTCGATCATGGCACTCCACAACTTCCTGTCCTTTGTACCTCTTAATAAACTTTATCTTTCTGTTATTTCTCTTAAACCCTGCTCCACCATTCATTTTCTAAATCTCATTAAGTACGTCATGCGCCGTTTTCCTCTGTCTCTCTTGCCCTCAATCTGTCCTGTGAGTATCAGATTTTCCAAGCCACCCTTCCTCATTATATGCCCCAGAAATCTCAACTGTTTCATCCTGATGTTAAGTATTAGCTACCTTTTTGCTTCCATTTTCTCAAAAACTTCGTCGTTTTTGGTGCCAGCATCCTTCTGTAGAACCAGTTATTTGAGATCATTTGAGATAAAATGTTATCAGACTAAAAATGTGTCAACCCTGTATATTCATTTCCTACTTACTTCTTTTTTTATGTGCCATGTCCCCTCAGGACGTGGGCGGCCTTGACTATCCACAAAATTCTGCCCCCTGTAACTCTTAATAAACTTTGTCTTACTGTTATTTCGGGCAAGTCCTGTTTCGTTGTCCAATTACTCAAGCTCATTAAATATGTTATGCATTGTTTTCCTCTGTCCCTTTTTGTTAGATTATTTTGTGTATTATGTACTAGTGAGCAAGCCCAAATGACTTGACTCACATTATAGTTCCCCAATAGAAGGTTAACCAATCAGGAGACGTAAAATATTCAATCCGTCGTGTATAAAGGCGGCCATTTTGTTTACTCTCTCCGAATGTCCAATGCCAACCTGTCGAGCGAATGAACAGAAGGAAAAACTACTGAACTACGCTCTGCTACTTTATCGGGATATCCACTGCTAACCTGAACTACACTTCCCTACTGTCATCGAAATATTCACTGCCAACCTCTGGATTCTATACTCAAAGACTACCGTCATCATATACAACACCTTTTGCCCTCTATCTGTTCCGTAGGTATCAGATTTTCCAAGCCTTCTTTCCTCATTATTTGACCCAGAAACTTCAACTGTTTCTTCCTAGTGTTAAGTATTAAATCCCTTTTTGTTTCCATTTTCACCACAACCTCATCGTTACTCAAATGTTCGGTTCACTGTATCCTCAGCAATCTTTGGTACAACCATATTTATGTTCCTTCAAATCTCCCCTTCATCTTTGAGGAGATCGTCCAGCACTTAATGCCATACAGAAGGATAGATATCACATCGCAGTTTAGTACTCTTTTCCTTGTTTCTCGTGAAATTGTTCTATATCTTAGTTCTCTGCTTAGCTTTTGGAATACGTCCTTGGCTATCCCAATATGTCTTCGGATCTCAGTGTCACTCTTAGTCACGGATCTTGAAAATGAAAGCGATCGATCACAAACATCATATCTGAAAGCGCTCGATCAAAAACATTTCAAACAAGTTATCTATGAAATAAAAACTCTTTCATCTCGTTTTTAATTAAACGCGTATCAATATTATTTTCCGGCTTGGAAGACGCACTCTAATATTGGAAAGAAATTTCTAATAAAACAAAAGTCATTCTCATGCAACAAAACATGCATCACTCACATAGTGGTGCCACGTATTGTTTACATTAATCACTCGTCCAATTTTGTTGGTATGGCAATGACATACTAGTTGAGAACAGAAAGGCTCCCGCCTCTGCTAGTAGACAGAGCATGTTTAAGCTTGTGGCTCGGCTCCAGAAAGGTTTATAGTCTTGTAAATACTTGTAACAGTTAAGTACTGAAGTTACATAAAAAAAGGCTGGATTATATAGGTAGCTAACATTATAGTGTAATGTCTCAACATACAAATCCACGTCCTTATCAATCAAGTCAATTAGGTAACCGTCAAGCTTGCTTGAGCCTAGGCGTGGCCTTAAATTCGTCTGGGAAGATGCACACGTATTTTTCAGGGTATTTTTTAGGAAAAAAGCGCGTCTCGTAAAGCGGAAAATACGGTATATATATATATATATGTGTGTGTGTGTGTGTGTGTGTGTGTGTGTGTGTGTGTGTGTGTGTGTGTGTGTGTGAGACAGAGAGAGAGAGAACGTTGAACAGCAATAAAATACGGAAGGAACTTTGTTTATCCCGTTCTCCTACGCTCCATACAATAAGAAGGATATTTGTTGATACAGCAGGATAATGCCTGCCCACATGATGCCTTTACTACTCGAAATTATGGTTTTTAATTAAACATGTATCAATATTATATATGTGTGAGTATAAAATATGTAAATAAAATAAAACGAAACTCTTTCTCTCAATCGTCTGAGAGAAGCCTTTTAAACTTCTATCAACGTGGCTTATGCTAAGATTCAGAGTGGCTTGTTCTCCTCGGGTTGATGTTTTCCGCTGACATGAATAATACAAATATTGATTCTTGATGAAATACAAAGAATCAGCAATGTTATTAGTCCTGACCTGGCATCTCGGCTTCAGTCACTCTTCCACCGCTGTAGCGTAACTTTCTTGTGCATAAATAAATACAGGGTGTTTCAAAAGTCTGTGTCACATTACGACACTGTATATCCTAATAACTATTGAAGATACCAAAACACAATTTATATTTCCTGAAAGCTAATATTTGCACGTTTCTATGCAGGTGTTTACAGGTGTTCAATGTGAGCGCCGCGTGTTTCACGACACACATCTACACGATAATCCAATTCTTGCCAAACGCAACCAAACATAGCGTTGTCGATCGTTGCCAATGCTTCGTTTTTTTTTTTTCGGATCTTCAGATTATCCACGTCTCTGGGAAGGGGAGGTACGTACACGAGGCCTTTCACGTACCCCCAGAGGAAGAAGAAGTCACATGGCGTGAGGTCTGCAGACCTAGGTAGCCATCGCAGGAACACGTGATCAGTCAGTCCGGAACGTCCGACCCATCTCTCAGGCAGAGTGGTACTCAAAAATTAAATTAAATTAAAATTAAATTAACAGAAAAAAAAACTTTACAGTTTTAGCTTTTAAATAATACCAGTTCAATCATGCTACTATTTGTAGTTCCTGGTATAAGAGTTCTTAGAATGTGACATAGACTTTTGAAACACGCTGTATTATCATGCTAAATGTTCTGATGAACTTATCTGTATAATACTGACACTATGTATTTAGACGCAGTACTAGATTAGCAGCAAGGGCTCATCATTTTACAGTTTAAATGGCTAAATGTAACAATAAGTTTTTATGCTAACAGTTTCTTTTCTCGCACTTCTCACTTGCGGAACTCTCTTCTGGCTGCTTGCTTTCCTGTCAATTTTGATCTGCAATTATTTAAATGCAATGTCAATCATTATCTTCTGTCTTCTTCATTCTTGTTCTTTTATCGTTCTCTATCCTTAATAATTTTTTTTATCAGATTCTCTTACAGTCAATAACCGCCTGTCTCTTGGTGGCTTTATTACTTTGCTTGGGAAGAAATGATTAAAATAAATGAATAAATAAAATTATATATTCACTTATATTAAATCCATTTTGCAAAATTATATTTTGAAAAATTTTACAAATCAAGTCACGGAAAAATGGATGTAATTTTCACAAAACTAAAAATAGATACAAGATATGTAAACATTTCATTTTAATTATATATATATATATATATATATATATATATATATATATATATATATATATATATGTATATGTGTGTGTGTGTGTGTGTGTGTGTGTGTGTGCGTGTGTGTGGATACTGAGGTCAACACAGAGTGGTGACAATCTGTTTCATGTCAAAACTGCATTCTTCAGGCTATTACACATGCTCTATCCTTGAGATAGAGCATATTTTTTACCCATAAATATAGCATACTTTAAAATTATATTTTTGATATTTCTAAAGAATTAATGAATTTATTTTTAATCCGACATTTTGATAGACAGATAGATAGATAGATAGATAGATAGATAGATAGATAGATAGATAGATGTGAACAAACTGAGATAGATAGATAGATAGATAGATAGATAGATAGATAGATAGATAGATGTGAACAGACTGAGATAGATAGATAGATAGATAGATAGATAGATAGATAGATAGATAGATGTGAACAGACTGAGACAGATAGATAGATAGATAGATAGATAGATAGATAGATAGATAGATAGATAGATAGATGTGAACAGACTGAGATAGATAGATAGATAGATAGATAGATAGATAGATAGATAGATAGATAGATGTGAACAGACTGAGATAGATAGATAGATAGATAGATGGATAGATAGATAGATAGAATAATATCGAAAGACTGCGATAGATAGATAGATAGATAGATAGATAGATAGATAGATAGATAGATAGATAGATAGATGTGAACAGACTGAGATAGATAGATAGATAGATGTGAACAGACCGAGATAGACAGATAGATAGATAGATAGATGTGAACAGACTGAGATAGATAGATAGATAGATAGATAGATAGATAGATAGATAGATAGATAGAACAATATGGAAAGACTGCGATAGATAGATAGATAGATAGATAGATAGATAGATAGATAGATAGATAGATAGATAGATAGAACAATATGGAAAGACTGCGATAGATAGATAGATAGATAGATAGATAGATAGATAGATAGATAGATAGATGTGAACAGACTGAGATAGATAGATAGATAGATAGATAGATAGATAGATAGATAGATGTGAACAGACTGAGACAGATAGATAGATAGATAGATAGATAGATAGATAGATAGATAGATGTGAACAGACTGAGATAGATAGATAGATAGATAGATAGATAGATAGATGTGAACAGACTGAGATAGATAGATAGATAGATAGATAGATAGATAGATAGATAGATAGATAGATAGAATAATATCGAAAGACTGCGATAGATAGATAGATAGATAGATAGATAGATAGATAGATAGATAGATAGATAGATGTGAACAGACTGAGATAGATAGATAGATAGATAGATGTGAACAGACCGAGATAGACAGATAGATAGATAGATAGATGTGAACAGACTGAGATAAATAGATAGATAGATAGATAGATAGATAGAACAATATGGAAAGACTGCGATAGATAGATAGATAGATAGATAGGTAGATAGAACAATATGGAAAGACTGCGATAGATAGATAGATAGATAGATAGATAGATAGATAGATAGATAGATAGATAGATAGATAATTTATACGTATGACTTAAATGCCCTTGTGCCATTTAATATACATACAAGCAGATCCATACACATACACAGACTTTAGCTGAGATTGAAATAAGACATTGAAATAATGCACACCCCTCTCTTTTACTTGGAATAACCCCGACCGTGGGTTGAGCAATAAAATCATAAATTTGTCGTCATGAAAAAAACGTTAAGTTTTTTAAAAACATAAAAATCAGATAAGACATTATTGATCTTTTTACAAATTATTCCTTAATAAATAAAATTATTTTAAAGCTTTTTTTTTTAATTTAGAAGAAATGTCTTTATGATTGTAATTGAATTAAATTATATGTGCGCACATATACATGTACATACACACGCAATTTGAATGAAATTGAAATTCATCTCTGTTTCTGTATAAAAACAACCACCCCGGGAAAATCATTTTCTCAGCCCTTTGTAATGATTTTTATGACTCCTCCTGTATTTAAACTGAATATATTTTTCTAATAAATGGAGTATTTTAAATGAACAAACCATTTACATTTGAAATTTGATAATCTTGTTGTTAGCTAAGTGACAGATACAAATCAGTGTATTTTTTACTTTCATATCATAATCGAAGTTGCTATTATCAAACAGCATGATTTAGACATTCTGGAGATATCATGCACATGTGTATCCGAAGGTTGGCCAATTCATTGACTATGAGGAACTCCCCACCCTCGGAAGATACGAAAGTTATGTCCATTGTCAAAGTAAAATGTCAACTGGTTTGACATTTCAAACGTCTTTTCACGTTCCTCTGTCCCGTTCAAATCACGCCAGACGTCTTTGTTCGAATGCGCTTGCCATTTCTTCTTCTTCTTCTTCTTCTTCTTCTTCTTCTTCTTCTTCTTCTTCTTCTACTACTACTACTACTACTACTACTACTACTAATAGAAATGGAAGAAGATATAGAAGAAAAAGGAGAAATTCTTTTTCTTCTGTTTCTACTTCTTTTTCTATTTCTTCTGCTTCTATACCTATTTCCTCTTCTATTTAGATTTCTCCTTTTTCTATTTCTTCTTCTTCTTCTTCTTCTTCTTCTTCTTCTTCTTCTTCTCCTCCTCTTCCTCCTCCTCCTCCTCCTTCCTCTTCTTCTAATAGAAATGGAAGAAGATATAGAAGAAGAAAAAGAAGAAATTCTTTTTCTTCTGTTTCTACTTCTTTTTCTTTTTCTTTTTCCTCTTCTATTTAGATTTCTCCTTTTTCCATTTCTTTTTCTTTTTCATCTATTCCTCCCTTAATTTCTTCTTCTACTTCTATTTCTTCTTCTGTTTCTATTCCTTCTTCGAATTCTATTTCCTCTTTTTCTATTTCTGCTTATTCTATTTCATCTTCCTCTATTTCATCTTCTACTTCAATTTCTTCTTTTTCTATTTCTTCCTCTATTTCCATTTCTCCTTTTTCTATTTCTATTTCTTCTTCTTCTTCTATTCTTCTTTTTCTATTTCTTCTTCTTCTATTCTTCTTCTTCTTCTTCTTCTTCTTCTTCTTCTTCTTCTTCTTCTTCTTCTTCTTCTTCTATTCTTCTTCTTCTTCTTCTTCTTCTTCTTCTTCAACATCTTTAGAATAATCTAGACTAGTTCAAATCTTCTAACTTATCAAATGTGGCATTCTATGCAAAACAATGAAGCACAGAACTCGTGGATCGTTCTTTTTTTATTAGTTCTACTCAAGTGCCGTTGCTGCAAACGAGATAACTTTTGACATTTGTGTTATAGAACGCAAAAGTAAAGGCAAAAGTTAACGAAAGAGTCCAAAAAACACAGCCAGATAACTCGCCGCAAGGTCACATCTTCTGCAAAATGTTGTTCTTTCCAAAACCGAAATCTCCAAAGATGTCCATCAGATATTTTTGTAATATTCTTTTATTTAAACGCCTTTGAAGATTAAACCAATTATTTTCATAGAACCAATGTAAAACCTTTTGATGCCTTTCAGCACGATATCGATACACTGTAGGGAAGTTTCGAATGAATATTTTTCGAGCTCCCCTTTTTTTTGCCTGAGTTATTAATATATTATCTTGTGCCGTCAGTTGGTGTTCAAACCCCAAGTAGAATCCTGGATGTTGATTTTCTCTTACGAGGCTCTTCACTGTCCTGACTTATTTACTTCATTAAGCTTAACAAATATTGAATCAAGCTCACTAAGTCCCACGTTAAATGTTCCCTAAACATTACAATGACCAGAAAAATATTCACTTTTTTATCAGAAAGGATTTAAAAGCAAATGTAAGTTAAATTTATTTAAATATTAGGCTGTTCAAAAAGTAATTACGTTTTATCACAAATGATATAAAACAAATATTAATTAAATTTATTTAAACTAGTATCTGTCTATATGAGATGAGGTATTATGTACACTATTTACATTATTCGGACTATTGTCCTCATCTTTGTCCATATTTATCACAACGTTTCGGCCGTCGAATGTCGAACTGAACCCTTTATTTCGCTCGGTGGGGTAGACTGTTCTAGTTCCACGTGCCATGTTTTAATGGATGTCAGTTATCAGTTATCTCCGGTTATTTCCCCTCTGCAAGTTCTCCATTGCCTTAACTGGGTTTTAAACTCACACTCTTTGGGTCCTGTCATTGGATTTAACCAACGCCTCTATCCACTGTGCCATCTGTCCTTGAGGACATCTGTGTATGGATTTCTGGGTATTATAAACCAAATGTCTCAATTTTTTCCCAGTGCTCATATTGCAATTTTTTGCTATTATCATTACATGTTTTTACTAGAGTTCATATTGCAATTTTTGTTGTTATTATCGCTATTCTCTGGCACTCCTTATTACTGGTTCCCATATTGTATTCATTTCTATGCTTGGTCGGCTTAAGGAATCAGCATATATATGCTAGTCCACAAAAATCTCCTGAGCCGACCAAGCATAGAAATGAATACATTACTCCGTGAAAAATTCATGTTTTTCCTTATGAATCTTAATTCTTCAGTTAATGATTGAATAACCTCATGGCTAGTTCTGCGACAATAAGATATACGTAGAAATTCCCCATCTTGAAATATTTGAGTTCAACATCATTAACAAACATTAACAATCATAAATATGAATTGCGGTCGCTATTTTAAGAAGTAAAGCGGTACAAATGAAAACATTTGAAAGTGACAATTTTCCATTTCACTGAAACAGCTGTCAAATACTTCTATCTTCCCTTTTTTCTTTCATTTTCTCACTAAATCCAAGTAGCGTATTTATATCTTTTCTCTTCACAATTGAGCAAAACGGAACAGTTCATTATTTACGAGGTATTAGCCAGAGACGTTAAACGCTTCTTTCTTTCTTCACTGAAATCAAGTAGCGTCTATGATATGCCTTGTCTTTCCACGTGATCAAAACGAAATAGTCCAATATTTATGAGATGCATAAGGGCGTAACTATAGGGCGAAATAACGAAGGCAGGGACACACACAATTATTAAAACCCATTGCTAGGTCAGCTGCCTGAAAGTTTGTTTCATTGGGTCGTACTAGACGGTTTTTCTCTCCAAAGTCTATCTTACATATCTATGAGTCTACCATTCGTCATATAGCGAAGAAAACGGCGAATTACTTCGTCAAACCAAACGACAGCGTGTCGCGTGTATCCTACGACGGAAACCGTGGTGAAAAAGAAAGTTACTTGCCGAAAAAAGGGCACGTATTCCGCATGATATACTGAAGACGGAATATTTAAATTAGAAGTCAGTCGCAGGAGTCGCCATAAAAGTGTTTTGAAATGCTAATACTGTGCGTCCTCTCTCAGTCATCGACGAATGGAAAAAATGCTCGGTCGATAAAAGCAGTTGGTGTTCTTGAATCGGGGAGAATAAAAAAGATAAAATTCGTGTATTCAGCTACCGCAGCGGTCGTCGGTGAGTGTGTTATTTTTCAGACTAGTTACATGCATTGCGATTTATGACATAGTACCTGCAAATCAAGATTTCGACATTTCTTTCTGTCCCGTGATCTTCGGGTCTGAACTTACAGTGATTTGTTCTCTTCGTTGTGGAAGTAATCTGCGACAAATATTTTCCTTTGCAATCCAAGAACACTTCCACGTCCATTCTTAGAATATTGCTATTACATATGATCCGATTCTCTTGCTATCTATCTTGATAAAATCCAAAGAAGATAAAATCCAAAGAAGAATCAGCCTCGGCTTCATCCACTTTCCTGAAGTTGCATCTCTTTGCCTTCTCTATAAATACTTCAATGGTAATTTTTCAGATGAGCTCTTCGCTATAGTGCCAAGACAATTTGAATTTAAGTGCAATAATAGATGGGCGACGAGGTCTCACCAATTTACAGTTGAGCTGGCTAGATTTAACCGTTGCTAACAATTTCTTTTCTCGCTTGTGGAACTCTCTTCCGGCTCCATGCTTTCAATCCAACTTTAATCTGCAAAAATTTAAATGTAACGTCAATCGTTATCTACCGTCTTTCTTATTATCCTTCCTCTGTACTCGCTCTTCAGCAATTGTTCATGTTCCTAACTCTTCCACACCTTGCGCCTCTTTGGCTTTACTGCCGTGCCTTCGAATGAACTTGATTAAAAAAACATAACGTGGGCAGTTTAATTAACGACCAAAGTACAATTATCACCATAAGACAAATACTAGTAGATAGCATCAAAATACTCTACAGTATCCAATGCAAGGAAAGACTCAAATCTTCAGACGCCATTATTATATAAAATAAAAAGAATATATATATATATATGTGTGTGTGAGTGTGTGTGTGTGTGTGTGTGTGTGTGTGTGTGTCTGTGTCTGTGTCTGTGTGTATACTCTTACACAAACACTTCTCAGAATCAAGCACTCTACACAAAATATTCAACAAAAACACAGTAAAAATCAGCTACAGTTGCACCGAGAACATGGTACAATTAATAAAAAAAGCACAACAGGAAAATTATCAACAAACCACACGAACAAATTAAACTCACGTGCAACTGCAGAATAAAGAACGAATGTCCCTTAAATGGTAATTGTTTACAAAACAACGTAATATACCAAACCACGATAAAATCACCAGATAATGATGAAAAAGTATACATAGGAGTAGCTGAAGGACCCTGTAAACAAAGAAATTATGTACACAAAACATCTTTCACAAATAGTAAATATTTGAACAGCACAATGCTTTCTAAGTATATATGGGAAATTAAAAACAAAACGCACATCACACCAAAAATATCTTGGAAAATGAGGAAAAGATCATCAGCCTACAACAACCAATCAAAAACTTGCAAACTTTGCTTGGAAGAAAAAATAGCTATCATTACCTTCCCAGATCAAAATAAATTATTAAAAATAGATTCGAGCTCATTTCAAAATGCAGACATAAAAACAAATTTTTACTACGTTACTTAAAAATCGAAAACGGAAAAAATAAAGTAAAAATTAATATATAAATAAATAAAAAATATGACAATAAAATAAATGAATCCAACCAATTACTAAATCACACCTGTTAGAATAGACGAAATAGAATAAAAAATAAGAAACAAAATCAATGAACCCAAATAAATAAAGTAAATAAACAAATTAGCAAACCATTATGACCAAAATATTAGTTAGACTATAAAAATCAAACCAAAAATCGGACGAAAAAAATAGTTATAACTGTTATATAACGATAAAAGAAAAAAAAATACTACGTTACTTAAAAATCGAAAACCGAAAAGAGAAAATATACCGTATAACAAATAAATAATAACAAGTAAAATAAATTGATCTAAATTCATCCAAATAAATAAATAAGCTAACAATACGACCCGTTAAACTAACCGTTAGAAAAAAAACAAATAAAGATAATCAATCCAAATAAATACATGAAGTAATAAACAAATTAAACTACAATAATTAACCCCAAATTTGAATAAATAGCTTTAATTATCTCCCCAAACCAAAACAAAACTATTAAATAAGCGATATAAACAAATTTTTACTACGTTAATAAAAACACCGATTAAAATAAAAAATAAATATATATATATATATATATATATATATATATATATATATATATAAGACAAGAAATAAAAATAAAAAATAAAAATAATAATAAAATAAATAAAAACAAGCAAAATAATTTAAGCCAAATAAATAAATAAACAAATAAACGACTTCCGGTAAAATAACCGCCAAAACAGACTACCCACAATTCACAACTGACCCGTATATATAAATAGCCGAGAGAAATAACAGCACTCGTGGCCTGATGATTGAATCTAGCATGAAACAGACTGTCACCTCTAAACTGAGATCTGTAAAAAAAACTCCTTTCACTAAAGGAAATATTTCAAAGCGTCGAAATTGGGCCAAGAAATACTGATAATTGACTTTTCTAAAGTAATTACAAATTTGA
>OZ038497.1:51954997-52034997 GCA_964036315.1 Acanthosepion esculentum | reverse complement strand
ATATATATATAAACATATACATATATACATATATATATGAACATATACACATATACATATGTATAATAACATATACACATATACATATATATATCATATATATATATATAAACAAATACGCATATACATATATATATAAACATATACACATATACATAAAAATAAACATATATTTCATCTACAAATATAAACATATACATATATCTACGAACATACAGACATATACATATATATATATACAAATATACATAACATATAAACCTATACATATATACATATATATAAACACATATACATATATATAAACACATACACGTAAACGTATATATATAAACATATACACATATATAAAAGCATATATGCATATAGATATATATATAAAAACATAAACATATACATATATATAAACTTATATACATATACATATATAAACATATACACATATACATATATATATAAACATATATACAAATATATATAAAATCATATACACATATACAGATATATAAACATATACACATATATATATAAACATAAACACATATACATATATATATAAAAATATACGCATATACATATAAATATAAACATATACATATATACAAATATATAAACATATACACATATACATATATATATATATAAACATATAAACATATACATATATATAAAAACATATACACATATGCATATATATATATATATAAACCTATACACATATACATATATATATACACATATGCATATATATATATATAAACCTATACACATATACATATATATACACACCTATCTACATATACACATATATAAACATGTACACATAAACATATATGTAAACATATACACATATGCATATATATAAACTTATATAAACATATACACATATATACATATATAAACATATAGGCATATATAAACATATACACATATACATATATATATATAAACATATACACATATACATAAATATAAATATACAGATATACATATATATAAACATATTCTCATATACATATATAAATATATACATATAAATATAAACCTACACATATATAGTAACATAAACATATACACATATACATATATATAAACATATACTTATATAGATATATACATAAACATATACAAATATATAAAAATATATACATATATACACACATATACGCATATACATATATATAAACATATACTCATATACATATATAAATATATACATTTATACATATATATATAAACATATACACATATACATATATATAACCATATACATATATATATAAACCTATACACACACATATATATATATATGTAAACACATATAGTTAAATATAAACATATAAATATATATAAACATATACGCATATATATATAAACATATGTACATATACATATATATTTAAACATATACACGTAGACATATATATAAACATATGCATATATACATAAACATATACACATTTACATATATATAAACATATACACATATACATTTACATATATAAACATACACACATAGACATTTATATAAACATATACACGTATACATATATATAAATATATATACATATACATATATATATATATAAACATATATACATAAACATATATATATATAAACATATACACATATACATATATATATAAACATACACACATATACATATATATAAACATATACACATATAAATATATATAAACAGATATACATATACATATATTTATAAACGTATACACATATACATATATATAAACATGTACTCATATACATATATAAACATATACACATATACATATATACATAAACATATACATATATATAAAAATATATACATATATACATATATATACACATATACGCATATACATATATATAAACATATACTCATATACATATATAAATATATACACATATACATATATATATAAAAACCTATACACATATATATATATATATGTAAACACATATACATATATATAAACATATACATATATTTAAACATAAACGCATATACATATATATATAAACATATGTACATATAGATATATATTTAAACATATACACGTAGAAATATATATAAACATATGCATATATACATAAACATATACACATACATAAACATTCCTGCATATATACATAAACATATACACATACATAGACATTCCTAAACTTAATAGAAAAGTACTTCCCCGCAACAAACCACTTAGCAAACACAGCAGAAAACACTAAAAAGTTCGCTGCAACTTTACTAAAAATATAACGCAAGCCATAAAAAAGCCACTACAAAAAGTAACTATTTACAATGACGCTATCAAGAACCTCCAATGCAACTGCAGAAATAAAACAATATGCCCACTGCAAGGAAACTGCCAGAAAACGGACATAATATATAAAGCCAAGGTAAATCCAAAGAAGAATACAATGCACTACATAGGTGTCACTGAAGTTTCATTCAAGCAAAGAAAATACAACCACGACCTCTAATTCACCAATTGATTATACTCAAACAGCTCTACACTATCCACATACATATGGCAACTAAAAGACAGAAACATCACAGCAAAAATAATCTGAGAAATAAAGAAAAACACTCCTGCTTACAACATCATAACAATGAAATGTCTACTTTGTCTACACGAAAAAGTAGCAATAATTTCCCACACCCAACAAAAGAAATTACTAAACCTAATATCAAAAATAATTTTAAAATGCAGACACGAAAATAAATATTTCTTATCACAATTCATACCAAACGGATAAATAAACGCCATACCAACTAAAACAGATCGATATTCTTACCAGCACTGCTACCTATGGACGCGAGGCGATAAACCACTAACACGCCAACACCATTTTACCACTGTCTTTGTTTTTATTATTGCCATTATTTATTTATTACCACCATACCACCATCTATTGTCATTACTTAGTTATCACCACTCCTATTATTTTCTATTTTATTCTTTATCTCTTCCATTATTACCATCGTTATTATTATTTATTACCTCTTCCATCATTTATTTATTTATTACTTATTATCATTTACTCCTGCAATTGTTAATTTTTAATTATTAGTTATTACCATTAATTATTTATTTGTTTCAACTACCATCATAATTATTATTATTATTATTATTATTATTATTATCATTTTACTACCATTGTTATTATCACTACTACTATTAATAATTTAACTACTGCCATAATTATTTGCTGCTACCGCTGTTATTACTATTATCGTTTATACCACTATTATTACCACACCAATACCTCCACTTGACATTACTCTAATTATAGTTTGCCATTGTCATTGCTTCCAATATTGTAATTATTATTTCATTCTTACTATTCATTTATTTAATATTGTAAACAGCAGATACAACAGAAACCAGTTTTGGGGGATTTATTTTCGATATCCGAACAGTGAAGGAAACTTCTCTTGAGCATGCCAATAAAGTATGCTCTAAATTGAAACAATAAACATTTTTATTAAAAAAAAAAATTTTTTTAAAGTAAAACAAACGGGAATATTTGTTTTAAAAATATGTCAACAACTTTCCGCCCACGCTTAAAGGCCGGATGTGATTTGGGTCGAACTTGAGGTTCTATTTTTGTTATACCCTCAAGCTTTTGTTTAAGACGTCATTAATTAAATTTGCTTTCAGAAAGGTTTTTTAAGTGGTTGTGGGTGATATTTTTAGAATGAAATCTACCCCACACACAAAATCATACACGTCTAACAAGTTGTCCTCAAGTGAGAACACTTATACTAGCCGAACTAGTAGCC
This sequence comes from Acanthosepion esculentum, assembly GCA_964036315.1. NCBI lineage: Eukaryota > Metazoa > Mollusca > Cephalopoda > Sepiida > Sepiidae > Acanthosepion > Acanthosepion esculentum. The sequence goes on along the minus strand of OZ038497.1, from coordinate 52,031,209 downwards.
TTGAACAGGGTACTATATATCTAACTTGAAAGCAATCATAAGAGTTCATTATTCTTCATACGTGATTTTAAAATATCTATTCAGGGTGTGGAATTCATAAATACTAGACACTTCGAATAACTCGGTGTATCGGTTAGTTATAACAAAATTAGTATAGGGGAGAAGAAAACTGTAAATATCAGTCTGCGAGAGATAATTTTCCCCAAACCACAAATTGTTACAAAACATCAACCTGGAAACTCGAGACATGTTCTTAAATAACCTCGCCAGATCGAGACTTTCGTGTGGATGTCATGCATGGCGCCAAACCCATTCGGAAATATCTAAATTCTTAGCAACAATTTTTCTCATACTTTTTCTTATATAAACTTTTTTATAACATATATAATATACTTACTTACTTTTGATAATACACTTTTCCGTGTACTTTTATTCATCTCTTTAATTTTTAATTTTTCTTACATAATTATTTTCTAAGATCGTTGGTTAAAAATGGCTTTGAGCAAGTGAAGCATGCAAGTTATTCCCCTTGAAATGACCCTTCCAACCATAGCGGAGAATAAATTTTCTGTGTCCGTTCTGTACGTGTCCAATACTTTGTCATTTTACTATTATGGGAGTTAACTCCTCCTTAATTGTCCAAATTGTTTACTTAGGGGACGCTCTCCTTAAATTAAATACTGGGCGATTTCTTGCCCCGTTCTCATTTTACTTTGGATTTCAGCGGACACATTAAAAATACTTGTATCTATAAAAAGAATGTTAAACATAAAAATGTCTTATATATATATATATATATATATATATATATATATATATATATATATATATATATATATATATATCGGTCTTGTTGGTTTTCTTTACACTTTTTTTTATGGTGGATTCAATCTCTGAGTCCCCTATGTTCTTGTAGTGGACCTTTTTCTAGCAGGAATAAACACGCGTGTTCCTAATTTAACAACATGTAAACCCACGGTCCGCTACACTATCCCTCCGACTTCAACTCAACAATTAAGCAAATTAGTTGATGAAAACCCACCTTTCTTCGAACCTTGTGGACTTGCGCTACAAAATCACAAAAAAAGAAGTGTACCAAGTAACATCGCTTAAGAACGTTCAATAGCATCAACAATTCACTTATTCAGAATCGTTGCTTCCGTACAATTTTTTTCAAAGCAGTAATGCCACTAAAATATAAGGGGTTACAAGGCGTGGAAGAATTGGGAACAGAAACATTAATGAATGCAGAAAGAGAAAAGAGTAATAAGAAGGACAGTAGATAGCAATTGACTTTGCATTTAAATTTTTGCAGGTTAAAGTTGTTTGAAAATCATGGAGCCAGAAGGGAGAAATACGAGAGAAGAAACTGTTAGCATAGAACTTGCGGCTAAATCTAACCAGCTCAACTGTAAATTAATGAGATCTCGGCGCCAGTTTAGTACTGCGATTAAATCTTTTTAAAAACTAATTCGATTTCACATTTTAAAATGCGAAAAAAAAATTTAAGACCTAACATCAGTCATTCTGCTAAAAAATTTATTTCATTTTTTTCAAATACTTTACTTCACATTTGGTTGCGTGTTTGTGTGAGTGTGTGTGTGTGTATGTGTTCGTTTTTTTTATCAAGGGTCGTATCTCGTCACCGGTTTTTTTTTTGTGTGTGTGTATATATATCTAAATATGTCTGGGCGCTTATGTATTACAACCTGAGTGTGTTTGAATTGTTTTAAGTGAGAGGTAGCTACCATGTGGAAGTTAAACTGTAAAAATTTATACATTTTTGTCTGGAGCTATGAACATCCTTTGTAACATAATTTTAATGAAAAAATAAATTAAATAGCATATGTATTTTTTATTTTTATTTTTTTCTCTTCGGTAATTCTACAATTTAAAATTTAATAGAGATTTGATTTAGATTTCTAAATAGGTAATTTTTTACTTTTAATTATAATTTCAAATTTTATAAATCTTTTAATATCTATGATAACCCTGCTTAGTTGTCAAATTTTTCGAATTACCATATACTTGTATTTTGATTGGTCATTCTAGCTTATGTAACAGCGTTTACCCCCAGAGAAGGATCGTTAATTAATTTGAAACTTTTAAAACCATTTATTCTACATTCAGCATCATCACTTGATAAGACACCAGAAGTGTTGAAACAAAATGGCTATTTTTGTAGTGATTTTATAACATATTTATGTTATAATATTTAAATAAATGTTTATATCTGCTCTACTCTGTATTGAGCACTCTTTAAAGAATAATAATTGTTGGTTATTGGGATTTACTCCGTATATACCAATCCCACACTTGGGTATATATATATATATATATATATATAAACATATATATATATATAAACATATATATATATATATATATATATATATAAACATGTGTTGAATGTCATAGACCTGCAGGACTATGTAGTCTTTGACATTCTACACAACATGTTTAAAAGAAAAGTTGCTGCCAAATTACACACACACATATATATATATATATTTTTGTCATCCACAGACAGACTATTTCGCAGCTCACCAGTGTGGATAGACGTCCGGTTGCCTCTAGCTAGGGTCGAAACCCGACTGAATTGGCGTCAGTCGGAACTTCTACCACTAAGCCGTCGGCGCACGGCAGGGATGAAGGTGAATTTTAGGGTGTTTATTTTTAGATTTTAGATCAACACACAGTGACTGACAGTGACTCAATTCTGCCGAAGAGTCGTGCTATACCGTGTATAAAACGGGGTCTACGGGGAATTTCTTTGAAAGGATATTATTGAAAATAAACAAACGCAACATGTCTACATTGTTTAATCAAACATGCTAAATTAATTAAAAATTTTTGACCTTCATCAGCGAAGAATGGTTATTCCACATATTATTTAAATATATTAGTTTTTTATGTTATATATTATAACTATTGTGTTTTGTGTGTGGTAAATAACACATATATATATATATATATATATATATATATATATATATATATATATATATATATATATATATATATATATATATATATAAGGGAGGGATTATAGTTGTTTCAACAAGAGAAAAGTGTATATTTTAAAGAGAAAAGAGAAGCCGCAAACTTTTTTGATAATAATATGGATCTTTTAAATTGTATATTATACTTTATTTTCCATATTTTTGTTACACGTGTTTTGGGTTTTGTGACCTTCATCGGGCGAAGAATGGTTATTTCCACATATTATTTAAAGGAATTATTCTTTTCTTATGTTTAACCATTGCAGTCCAAGAAGAATTTGGATTACTTACCACACACAAAACACAATAGTTAAACATAAGAAAACAAATATATTTAAATATATGTGGAAATAACCATTCTTCGCTGATGAAGGTTAAAAATTTTAAATTAGTTTAGCATTTTTGATTAAACAATTTAGACAATTTGTTTATTTTCAATAATATCCTTTCATAGAAATTCCCCGTAGACCCCGTTTTCTATGCGGTATACGGGCAATATTTGGCTGAGTCTACAAGCTCGGGAGCCCCACATTAAATTCGGCCTTGTGCCACATTTGACTGCGTGGGACATTTGGTCGATACCGTCTGTCGGCCTGCAGTTGGAGATTCGTCTTCAGCTGAGCTGGTTAAGCTCTCTGCCACCGGGCAGAAAGCATCCTCAGACGGAGTTATGTCGAAGGGCAGACTCTCATCTCGGGAAACAGCTACCTGGCCCCGTTTTATACGGGGTCTAGGGAGAATTTTTGACTGAGTCTACGGGCTCTGGAACCCCACATTAAATTCGGCCTTGTGCCACATCTGACTGCGTGGGGCAGTTGGTAGATACCGTCTTCAGTCTGCAGTTGGAAATTCATTGTGGAATTCACTTGACTTACTTCTAGCAGTTGACTACTTCTTCCCCGCGCCGCTGGCGAATCATATATGTGTTGCTCTTGTCCTAAGTATTATCGTTCATTACCAAACTTTGTGTGATTATTCACTAAGTTACAACACTTCACAACGTCCAATATTTCACCTTTCTTGGCAGAATTTCTGTTATCACAATGTGTGATACTAAAAACTAAAGTGATCAAAAAATAAACAGAAAAAAAGAAAACTAAAAGAAATTGGTTAGATATAACTAAATAGATATTTTTTAAATATTTAATTTAAGAGATTTATATTTCAAGGTGTCCTCTCCTTCGTGCGAATGTGCAGTCACATCAGCGTAAACATCACATGAGTTCGAGGAAGTTCTAACAGACGAAACGTATCACACGGAAAATGTTTCCACTTTGTAATATATATACTGGGTGTAACAGCAAAATTGTGCCATCTTGACACCATTTGTCGTAAGAATCACTGAAAAACTCTTTAAGTTATTCAGCTAGAAAGAGATCAAGTTAAAATCATTTTGTGTCAGCCCCACTATGTCTTCCCAACTGAACACTGGTGAGATGAAAAAGAGCATTCAGGCCTTCAGTAATCTTATCAACATTCATAATCTGGATTCCACCTTCAAAATCCATTCAAGAACCATCACGAGAACGGTGAATGTTTTTAAAAAGAAGGAACAGTAGAGAGGAAAACTGGATCAGAAGGTCCCAACAGCGACATTTCAACTTCTTGTTGTTCAAAGTAGAGCCCAATAGTGTTATAAAAATCTCAGAGAATTCCAATAAGATATCTTTAATCATTTCTAAGATACAACGTTTCAAAGCTTAATCTAACAATTAGACAATTTTGCAGTTACACGATTTGGACAATTTTGCTGTTACATCCGGTATACTGATTTACTAAGCGTACCTTATCTGTGTCACAAGGCCAAAAGTATGACGCACCCAGTGAGGATCGAACTCAGTACTCAGTTGTAATTGATGTAGCGACACAAGTTTATTTAACAGTACACCACGTCAACGTGTCAGATTTGTTGTTCGTAGACGAACCTTTTTGTAATCTTTCGCTTCAATCGTCAGGAGATTTTCGAATGTAAACACTCAGTTTCATGCTTGAACGCAATTAAGTATGGCTTAAAGATTCGGAAATGGATTAAATCCGACATATATTTTAGTAGATGCTCTGTTTTTATTTATTTATTAAACATTATGTTTATTTATTTACATCTACTGGCCTGAATATTCGAGAAAACTTGTTAGAGAAATAGGGGACACAGGTTCGTATCCTGCCCGAGGGCGCATATTTTCAAATATTTTTCGAATATTCAGGCCGGTAGATGTAAATAAATAAATATACTGTTTAATAAATAAATAAAAACAGAGCGTCTTCTCAAATATGAATATCCATTCAAAAAATAACGTTTAGACAAATTATATATATTGTCTTCCACAGAGAGACTGTTTCGCTGTATCACAGCTCATCACTGTGGCTTGCCATCTGATTGTCACGAGATCGAAACCCGACCGTTTTGGTATCAGTCGGAGATTTTGCCCCTAGTCTATCAGCGCCCGGTAGAGAGGAAGGTGAATGTTTGCGTATTTATTATTGTGTGCGTGCGTGCGTGCGTGCGTGCGTGCGTGCGTGCGTGTGTGTGTGTGTGTGTGTGTGTGTTACAATTTGGTACATTTAAAGGTGAAGAGTGCCCAATATTGGGACTGGGCGTATCTGTGTTATCTCTCTCTCTCTCTCTCTCTCTCTCTCTCTCTCTCTCTCCACATATATATATATATATATATATATATATATATATATATAGAAAGAAATATAGTCTTAAAGTGTGGTATATTTATGGGATAAAGTGCTCAATATCAGAGATAGAGCGTTTGTAATTATAAAAGTGAACATAGAAGTCAACACTTAGAGGCGACAGTCTGTTTCATGCTAGATGCAATCATCGGGCCTGACGATTGCATCTAGCATGAAACAGACTGTCGCCTCTAAGTGTTGACTTCTATGTTCACTTTTATATATATATATATATATATATATATATATATATATATATGTGTGTGTGTGTGTGTGTGTGTGTGTGTGTGTGTATATATATAATATATAAATAGAGAGAGCGAGCGAGAGAGAGAAAATATTGTGATCAAGATTGCATGATGACTAATTTCACATTGTCTATATCTATATACATTCTATCTCCGAAATAGATCAGTCATTACTAATAAATATACCATATTAAACAATATATATATATATATATATATATATTATGATAAAAATATAGTTTTAAGAGATGTCATTTTTCTGGGTAAAAGTGCACAATTTCAGAGATAGAGCGCATGTTAAACTATAATTGGATAAGAAGGTCAACACCAAGTGGATACAGTCTGTTTCATGCTTGAACGCAAGCTTCAGACCTTCAGATCGTGTTCTAGCAGGAAACTGTTACTTCTTGGTGTCCATTACACACACACACACACATGTATATATATATATATATATATATATATATATATATATATATATATATATATATATATATATATGTATGTATGTATGTATTTATTTAATACTGAGTTTGGGTCGTGAGTCCCGACGAAATCTGTTCTAAAAACCATCTGATTATATATATATATATATATATATATATATATATATATATATATATATATATATATATATATATTATTTGATAATTAGTAGGGATAATTCCAAGGAGGATATAAATCCAAAGAGAGCTCATTGTAAGAAACAGGGCAATATAATAATGAATAGAGAATCCTTAAAAATCCATTCAGGTGATAATTTATTTCCTGGATTAGAGTCCATTAAATACACATTTAAATAAATATTTAAGGATTCTGTATTCATTATATATATATATATATATATATATATATATATATATATATATATATATATATATATCACGACCTAAACTCCAGTCCTGGGTATGACGATACACTAGTTTCGGCAGAAAGGCCCTTAATCGGGAGATTTGAGTTTTGAGGAGCGTGGAAGCACCTCTTAAAGGCTGTTGTTCCCAGGTTCACCATGATTTGGTGTGATGGCACCTGTTAGTGTCCCAACTATGAGCAAATAGTGAAAACAAAAACAAAACACTATGAAAGCATAAAAATACAATTTTATAGAATGACCAACAATGCGTTTAATCTGTAGCTGAAGACATAGAATTACGTTTAAAATATATTCAGAAGAAGGCATAAGATCGTGTTCAAATATTTAGATTTCGGCATTAAATAAGCGATAAAGGTAATGATGTCATTAAACGAAATCAACCAACCAACATGAAAGAACTCACTCATGACATTAATCTACATAATATCCTACAATTTCTTAAAGAAATCAGGCTTTATTCCAGAATATAATTTCAACAAAACAACATTAAACACATCTATCACCCGCTCTAGTAAACATGAACCCATAAAAATGTATATGCACAAAGAGTATCATCTACCATTTATTCAGAATAACATTTTTATTAATTCAAAGCTGACCCAAAAATTAAATTTCGGCATTAAATGGCCCATAAGGAGTTTATATGCTGTTAAACATACAAATACGACCCATACACAGTATTAAACATAATACTTAAAAAATAATACCATTAGCTTTATTTTGGCATTGTTGTTTCACCTTAAACGATTTTCAAAATGGTGAGTGATTTAACAGCTTTATGGTACTTCCTTTCAAGTTTTTAAAAGGAATCCATTGGTATACCGTCAGTTCAAAGTAATTTTATTTCTTTATTCAACAGATTACGGACGTTACTGAATTCTATAATATGTAATTTGTCTTCACAATTACCTCCTATATTTATCTTGTTTCATTATACTCCGTTGTGCCAATCGGGATTAAAAATAGAGCACTCTTATATCCGAAAAAATGTATAGAGAGAGTATTTTGATTATTTCCTTGTCTATGTTAAATATTTGTATTTTAGCTGTTTGTGATGTGGGGATCAATATGGGCATGAATTATGCTTTCGACAAGTAACAAGTTAATCTACGAGAGAGTGTAGTGCTCTCGATCCCACTTTATCTGATTTCTATACGACTCACGTCAAAAAAAAAAATCTTTAATGATTTCTCAAAACCTGTAATATATGTTGAATATATCGATGACATATTCATACAAATGAAAATCCTGGACGAAATATTATAGAAAAAAACCGTTATTTCACTTCTGAGCTTAACATAAATAACAGAACCGCTTTTTTTATGTTTTAGTCACAATTTTACTACTTGTTTTCTTAAATGCAAAAGGCAATGTCTTCATTCATTCATTTTATTCAGTTACCGCATTTTATACCATTATTGTCGCCACTCCTTCCGTCTCATTCATGATAACATACAAGCCAAAATAGGGCAATAACCCATCCCTTTTCTCAGAGAGATAGATAAGAATAAACCGAACAAGGTATATTCTATGTTTGTAATTATTCGAATTATGAGTGACAGGAAATAAATAATGCATAGATAGAAATAAATACTTATCTAGAGATATATTAAAATCTTACGTATTATAAGTAAAGTTTTCCATTAAAAAAAATTGTTATTTTTCTATGTGCCGTGTCCCTTTGCTGCTGTTAACAATTAAAAAAGTCTTTTTACAATGCCTCCCGACCACTGTTCTGTCACCCAGTTACACAAGCTCCTTAAATAGGTACCCCACTGCTTGCCTTTGTTCCCTTTGTCATCAATATATCATGTGAGTGTCAAATTTACCAAACCTTCTTTCCTCATAATGTGTCCTAGAAAACCGAACTATTTTCAGGATAGAGAAGAAAATGAGCAATATACCGTTTGAGATTTAGCTTATATGTCTTTTTCCTTTCTTTTTTAAAATTGATCATAACTTGTTAGCCTCATGCCAGACTTTATTATACGATATATTTCTAAATAAATCCATAGACTATAAGCCATACAAATAGAATGTTAGAAAGGAAATCCCCATCGACAGTAGGACAAGCGATAGCAATGGAATTGAGAAACTTATTCTTTTGAAAATCTGTTTTAAGAAAAATATTTTATAAATTTCAACCGAGAGTGATACTAATTGTTCGTTCAATGGATGTGTTTCCTTACGTGGGCAGACAAAGTGTCGAAGGACAAAGTATCAAATGGACAAAGTGTCGATGGACAAAGTGTCAAATGGACAAAGTGTTGACGGACAAAGTGTCGATGGATTAAGTGTCGAATGGACAAAGTGCCGAATGGACAAACTATTAAATGGAAAAAGTGTCAAATAGATATGTGTCGAAGGACAAAGTGTGCGAAGGACAGTGTCAAATGAACTAAGTGTCGAATGGACAAAACGTCGAATGGACAAACTATTAAATGGAAAAAGTGTCAAATAGACATGTGTCGAAGGACAAAGTGTGCGAAGGACAGTGTCAAATGAACAAAGTGTCGAATGGACAAAGCGTTGAATGGACAAACTATTAAATGGAAAAAGTGTCAAATAGACATGTGTCGAAGGACAAAGTGTGCGAAGGACAGTGTCAAATGAACAAAGTGTCGAATGGACAAAGCGTCGAATGGACAAACTATTAAATGGAAAAAGTGTCAAATAGACATGTGTCGAAGGACAAAGTGTGCGAAAGACAGTGTCAAATGAACAAAGTGTCGAATGGACAAAGTGCCGAATGGACAAACTATTAAATGGAAAAAGTGTCAAATAGATATGTGTCGAAGGACAAAGTGTGCGAAGGACAGTGTCAAATGAACAAAGTGTCGAATGGACAAAGCGTCGAATGGACAAACTATTAAACGGAAAAAGTGTCAAATAGATATGTGTCGAAGGACAAAGTGTGCGAAGGACAGTGTCAAATGAACAAAGTGTCGAATGGACAAAACGTCGAATGGACAAACTATTAAATGGAAAAAGTGTCAAATAGACATGTGTCGAAGGACAAAGTGTGCGAAAGACAGTGTCAAATGAACAAAGTGTCGAATGGACAAAGCGTTGAATGGACAAACTATTAAATGGAAAAAGTGTCAAATAGACATGTGTCGAAGGACAAAGTGTGCGAAGGACAGTGTCAAATGAACAAAGTGTCGAATGGACAAAGCGTCGAATGGACAAACTATTAAATGGAAAAAGTGTCAAATAGACATGTGTCGAAGGACAAAGTGTGCGAAGGACAGTGTCAAATGAACAAAGTGTCAAATGGACAAAGTGTCAAATGAACAAAGTGTCAAATGAACAAAGAGTCAAATGAACAAAGTATTGAAGGACAAAGTGTGCGAAGGACAGTGTCAAATGGACAAAGTGTCAAATGAACAAAGTGTCAAATGAACAAAGTGTCAAATGAACAAAGTATTGAAGGACAAAGTGAGCGAAGGACATTGTCAACTTGACAAAGAGCCGAACGGGAAAATAGTCGAACTGACTAAATGACGATGTTTCTAAAATAGAATACCTTTTACTTAGCATTCAGGTAACCTGTCAATAAATAATTATTTTTAAATTTTAAATTAATATAAAACCTCCGATGAAAAAGATACTTTCTACATAATGGCTAACTTTTTTGAACAAGGATCTGCATTTAAACTACAGTAAAGAGATATTTTTTATTTATAAGAAATTACAATTGTGGTAAAATAAAAAAAATTATTTTTATATTTTAAGACTATTACTTATTAAATAATGACAAAGCTGAGCAATAAAACTTTACAATAACTTAATTGATTATTTGAACCGAGTTTTTGAAATCATAATATGTTCGTTTTTACTTTGTTCAACATTTTATCTTTTTGAAACTTTGTCTATTCAACATTATGGCCATTCTTTATTTAGTCAGTTTAACTCTTTTTCCGTCCAGCACTTTGTCCTTTAGACACTTTATTCGTTCGATACCTTTCTTCTCTTCGACATTTTGTCCTTTCCTTACTTTGGCTTTCGACATTTTGTCCTTCGACACTCTGACCAACTATACCCTGACCTTATAAGGGAACGTTTAATCTTGCCATTAGCACGAAAGACCCAAACTCTAGCTCAGCTGTCAGGTTCATCCAGTACAACTCTCGGGCTATCATTACAAAGTACTTTTGCGAAATCAGTTTTCCTGTAATTCTTCGTCAAATTTTCACGTTTCCCTTTTTGATGTTTAATCAAAACTTTGGTTGTTTATATTTTTAGCCCAAATCCTAACTTTCTGTCTGAATTTCTGGGATGAGGATTTATCGTTATTCGCATGCGGACGATTGTCTTAATCTTATTTTATATTACTACAATGTTTCGACCGTTATACCCTCTGGCATTTATCAGGAGCTATTGTCTCATGGAATAATAGCCTAGCAGAGTAAAGCGCTGCTTCGTGAATTTGGTGACATCGTTATTGTGAATTCAATCACTGGGCCTGGCAGTATGTATTTGCACCCAGTGGAAATGGAGCAAGCAATTGCTTTTTAGTATTAAAATATAACAAGACGAGATATCCCTAGACATGGTCAGTCCCCGTAGATTAAATAAAATGTTCAGTTCGAAATTGTCTGAAGGTTGGCCGGATTGACAAGCACCTGATGAAGGCCGGAGGGCACAAAAGCCGAAACGTTATGATAACAACAAAGATTAATACAATAGTCCGCATATAAATGATGTCAATAAAATTCTTAATATCCTAGATCTTTCCTTTCTGTTTACATACTCAACTGTAATATTTCAAAGCCATTTATTGTTATTTGTTTACCATTGATGATAAGATGTATTTTGTGATACGATGTATATTTATGTGAGATAGATATTTTTGAAAGAATACTGTAGCTGCATGGGCGTTTTCTCAAACAGGAGATAGCGGTAACAATGCAACCAATATGGTACATTTAACAATAACATGTGTTTACCTGAGTAAACTAAACAGGAAGAATATAAACAAAAAATAAAAGGAATTTTGTATATAGATATGCATTTATTCATACATGCAGTTTGTGTAAAGTTAAGAGACTAAAGTTGAAGAAGACTGGGGGCTTTTTTTTATTTTGCTGTTGCAGTAGAAATCAACTTAGGGCATTTGAATGCTGTATTGTGTACAATGCGACACCTGGTTCGCTGGGGATTAAAAAGTCCCTCGGAGACACGTTTTGTCTCTATGACGTCCTATGAGCAAAGAGTGACAAAAAATAAGAGATTACACTCTTTTTTATACGACCTTTTGGGAAAAGACATCATGCGGTCGTTAGCAAGAGCTTCCTGAGAGACAAGTGGGTTAATTCATCACCAAGAAAAGTGGAATTACTTGTTCTCGTCCTGCAATATTTTTTATTTCTTTTTTTGTTGCTCTGTTCAGTTTTCTCACTTGCAAGTTGTATTCCCATCATTTTCTATCATACTATCCCATAACTTAAAAAAATCTTGTTTATCGTTTGTTCGGAAGATATATCAATACATACAATATTATATATATTAATTTAGAATATGATGTGACACACACGAGTTGCATGATTAAACCTCACATAAACAAAATGGCCATTGTAAATATTCTGAATAAAAATATTATAGGGAAGAATATCATGGTGTCTTTATCATGCAAATATAAGCAGATCTTTGAAAGTTTACATTGGTAAGTTAACAGCGATTTTATTGTGATAACAACTAAATGCATAGGAAAACTTGACATATATATATATTGGAACCTACGTTCACGAATTTAATTGTATATATGTATATTATATATTAAATTATATATATATATATATATATATATATATATATATATATATATATATATAGGGAAGCTGAGTTAAAATTCCAGTCGAATTCATTATTACATTCACTTACGTGCTATTACTCTTGGCAAAGGTATGAATCCATCTTTTCTCCCCACCCTCCAGCTATGGGTAAATAGCAGGACAGACTGGATTCTATAGCCTTTGGTAACAACCAGTCTAAGAGGACAACTTTGAATTCAGAACCTGCGGAGGGTCATTTAGGGAGTCTGTGCCCAGGTTTCAGTATTCGACTCTTCCAAAAAGGTGTGGCTGTTTCTGCACAAGCCTTCACCACTAGAATCAAATGATATACGAGGGTAATCTGATGGTTCAGTTCTAAGAACTAAGCTGCTAGGTCTTCATCCGTCGAAAACGGCGGGAGAGTCCAGTAGTGTGTGCGTATATATACATATATATATATATATATATATATATATATATATATATATATATATATATATATATATATATATATATTATTTGGTAATCAGCCGATCACGCTAACTTGGTTTCAACCTTTCGATACCTTCAGGCGATTCGGGCTAAATAATTTCCTAATGCTTTATTATTTAAAATTAATTATTTAATGAAGATACCGAAAGGTCGAAACTAAGGCACCGTGATCGGCTGGACATTTTTTTTAATTTAAAAGCTCTGCATGTTAAATGTTTATTTTCTTGATACACGTATTGAGCACTTTTTAATACTACTGTTTCCTGGTCGAATTCAACTTTGACCAATAACTTTTTTATAATTATACACACACACACACATATATATATATATATATATATATATATATATATATATATATATATAGTTTACGAAAAACTAGGTAATCCGTATGGGTAGACCCAAGGAGGATAAAATCCAGAGAGCTCAATGTAAATCAGAGCTAATAATTTAAATAAAAACAGATTACTTTAAGATTCCATATAATAAATTATTTCACCACAGCCCTTTTAAAGGACAGTGGATCATCAGATTTATTTCCAAATGGAAATAAATCTGATGATCCACTGTCCTTTAAAAGGGCTGTGGTGAAATAATTTATTATATGGAATCTTAAAGTAATCTGTTTTTATTTAAATTATATATATATATATATATATATATATATATATATATATATATATATATACGAGATATACAGTGGCGAGATATACAGTGACGAGATACAGTTCCATATATATATATATATATATATATATATATATATGGAACTATCTCGTCACTCTACCCGTATGAAGTTGGTGAGACATCAGCATCGTTAGTGTCCACAAGTCGCAGTAACATATGATTATTGTTTTACTTATGACATATATATATATATATACACTGATGAGCTGTGATACAGCGAAACAATCTGTCTGTGGATGAATATTTATGCTCTCGAAATAATTCGATTGATCTCTGACAGAGGAAAGGGTGATTTTATAATCAGTGGCTGCTGCTGCTGCTGCTAATTCAATGCTCTTCAACTAGACACGAACTCCCCTAGCCAATGACGTCTTTCGTATATTAAAGTCATTTTCCCTTACGTGCGAAGATAGCTTGTGGGTAGAATCGCTGTATGATGCCAAATTGGTCAGGTTTCAATCTCGGCTTGAAGCAATCGGATGTCTAGCTACATTGATGAGCTGTGAAACAGCGAAACAGTCTGTGGATGACTATATATATACGTGTGTGTGTGTGTGTGTTATAAGTAATTTCCTTTTTAGGAATGAATTTAAATGACAAACGTATCATCTTAATTATTAATTATTTATTTCCAATGTGCTTTTAACCAACTCGTGGCCAAGTCTCACAACGGTTTCTTCCATGACGGAGAACGCAGGTTCGAATCATGCTGGTGGGCGCATCCTTCTCTTTTAAACGCTTTCACGAATATTCAGGACCGTAGAGGAAAATACGTATACTTTTTAGATTTAACGGGGCGTCTACTTAAAATAACATTTAAAGTGATAAAAATCAGCCGGAATAATAAATTAAAAAAAAATGAATTTGATGCGAAACAGAACAGATTTGAACTTTCGGGAATCTGGGACGAGAAAGACTGCGCTTAAAAGCCCTGATCGATCGTGGCGCATTTCGTCACAGAGTCGGCTAAAAACACGTCGGATCTAACGACAGTTTCTCCTGCATCGGGAGTGTTGCATGTTTGTTTCCTGTCCGAGGGCGAATCTTTTTCTTTAATGGGATTTCTCGAATATTCAAGCTGGTAGGCGGAAATAAGTTTACTCAGATATGAGTATTCACTAAAATCATGTTTAAATTGATAAAACTATTGTTTGACCGATAGTAATACATACATTATATATATATTCCCAGGCCTCATGAATTTAAGCGTCCTACGAGGCTGGCATCCCGTTCCCACCCCTTCACTGCTGAAACTGTTAGATGTAGACGTCTCTTCTACTCCAATAGCTTCATGTCTCGCCTGTGGAACTACCTTTCTTATTCCTGTTTCACTGACAAATATAATCTCCAAGTATTTAAGTGTAACGTCAATCGACATCTCCAGTTGCCTTGATCTATCCACTTCCCTTCTCCACATCCTTTCACCTTTCATTCCTATCTGCTCTCGCTCCAAATCTTCTGTAACCCCCTTGCCTTGATCGATCCACTATCTTTCTCCACATCCTTTCATCTACCACTCCTATCTGCTCTTCCTCCAAACCTTCTGTAACCCCTTGCGTGCTAGTGGCTTTTAGCCTTGCTTTGGGTGAAAAGCTTAAAATATATATATATATATATATTGAGGTTTAGAAAAAATTAAAAGAGCAAATAAATTCCGGTCGGGTTTAATAGATATTCATATGTAAACCATTTTTCATATTTGTGCTGTTTTCGCATACATACCTCATTCCTTTTGGCGTGTTAATAAAAATTGGACATGACCCATGAATGATGAAGGTTAATTTGACTCGCATGACATAAGTCCAGGAATGTAACAAATATAAAACTCTCACATGACAACTCAGGGATGGCAACAATTATATTTAATTAAACACGCTTGATTCTGAGACTGGTGTTCAAACATGATCGGGCAATCATGATGCAACTCGTGTCTTCTAGCAAAAACTGTTCGACTATTTGCACCTTGCGGGGGACCTGAGACATAGCCAGGCGATATATGGATAACTATGCCTTGGACAGACTGTGATAGATAGATAGATAGATAGATAGATAGATAGATAGATAGATAGATAG
The DNA here is from genome assembly GCA_964036315.1 of Acanthosepion esculentum. NCBI lineage: Eukaryota > Metazoa > Mollusca > Cephalopoda > Sepiida > Sepiidae > Acanthosepion > Acanthosepion esculentum. Next base: position 52,015,377 of record OZ038497.1, on the reverse strand, counting down.
ATAGATAGATAAGAACAGACAGATGACACAAATAGAAACTCTATAATCGATAAACATGGCTAGACTATGATAGACAGACATAAAAAGACTGGTAGACACACATGAACACACTATCGTATATATATATATATATATATATATATATATATATATATATATATATATATATATATATATATATATATATATATATTCTATTTATACGTTATTTTTATAGATATAAATATTTAAGTAAATGCTCTGTTTATAATAAACAGTACTAACTGCATTTACCGGCCTGAATGTCCGAGAAATTTCAGAGAAATTATGAGTCCCCCGACAAGAATCGGAGTTGTATCATTTGGCCTGACGTGCTATACCATTAAGGTACAGAGGAAGCCTCTGGTTAGCAAAGTCAAATTACTGTTTTTAAACAACAAATTTCCCATGATTTTTCTCGAAGGATCATCTCTGCTCGAACCGTATCTTAACGTAAAAAAATAACATCATTAATATATTAAAATAAATGTCGGACTTAGTCCATTTCAATACTTACACATATACATATGTATATACATATATATACATGCACTACTAAAAAAAACTTCATCTACCTAAGATGATATTCTCATTTTATTCAAAAACATAGATGAAATACATGAACAAACAAAAAAATTAAAATAACCTCCGTTCTTAACTTCACATATGAACTTAACAATAATAATTAAATTCTTGATGTATTGATCGACACTAATAATAATACATTTAGTACCTCCCCATATAAAAACACCTAGCATAAACCCGTGAACTCTAAACTATAAAAGTGAATGTCCTGACTATTACAAAATAGCTATTATACAAAATTTAATATACCGTTCAAAAGTTAACTCTTCCTCAAAAGAGATTTTCTACACAGAATTAAAAACCATTAAAACAAACTCTCATTAATAATGACTTTTCTAATTACATCGTTAATGAACAAATTAGACGAACCATTGGGATATTAACGTAAATAAAATAAAAACAAACATAATAACCCTAAACATATCAACCTACTACACAAATTCATTCTAACTATAGACAAGATAAAAACATCCCCCAAAATGTCATAAGAACTAATATATTCCTCACTGATCCCAGAAAAAAAATAAAACTAATTATATACTATACTAAATTTAACACAATCAACTAAATCATACGCAATAACTATTCTCCGTCAACCAGTGTTTTTGGAAATGTCCTTTGGGAGATTGTATCTCCGTCAAAAAAGTAAGTGCATATGTTGGTTTGACAACCACAACATTATCAAGACGTCTTACACTGCATTTGTTGGGTACAGGCTCTATTGCACAACATTTAAAGACACATACCAGTCCACCTTCACAATACAGGAAAATACTTGTTGACAACACCATTACACCATGAAAATAATAATAATAATAACTTCAGATATTCGGTGCAGTCTATATCAAAATCAACCAACTAGTACTGAACAAAATTTATTACGAGTGTAGTATCAATGTTTTAAAATGCATTTAACCAACATTTAACGTCATGATGCATTTTACTATCCCTCGTTAACTTCCTTACATCGTGTACACGTGTTTACAAAAACTACAAGGTAAAACGGATAAATTTGAAATTTGAAAATAAACAGAGCGCATTTACAAAATGTCACCATCACAACGATCAGACTTATATTAAGTTTATCTTCGCAATTCACCATTGAGGGCAATCTGGGAGGAAATCGAAAGTACTTGGGTTAACGAAAACTACGGTGCCTTCCTTAATGAATTTTAACTTAACATCAAGAAGCTAATTCGAGTACTAGAAATGATTATAAAAATAGACATAATATGTCTATATTATTCAATGAAACATACTTGAATATGTATATATATATATATATATATATATATATATATATATATATATATATATATATATAGGTAATAGGTATAAAACTAGGTAATCCGTATGGGTAGACCCAAGGAGGATAAAATCCAGAGAGCTCAATGTAAATCAGAGCTAATAATTTAAATAAAAATAAAAACAGACCACTTTAAGATTCCATGTAATAAATTATTTCACCACATCCCTTTGAAAGGACCGCGGATCATCAGACTTTACTTCCAAAGGTTAAAACGAAAAATGAAAAGAAATTTACACATTTTTGACGGGCAGTACTAAGCATATGTAAATTAACGAAGTGAGGAAGTGAGGTGGAGAGAGACATGATTGAGTTAGATGTAAAATTTCTATTCTTTCAAATTTAATATTGTTTGAGGAAATCCAGGGAAAAAGAGAGAAAGAAGTCATGAGAGAAAGTGTCATTAACTTTCTTTGGAATGAAAGGCCCGAACTAGACGCTGTTATTTTGCTTTACTTTGAGAGTTCATAAATATTATAATGTTTGATATAAATTTGAATGTTTAAACAGTCTATAAGGAATTTAATTTGATGTTTGTTAGCGATTTAAGTTTTTTTTTATACTTTATTACAAAAATTTTGGGGATTTAATATGAAATAGTCGATTAGAAAAATATTCATAGAATTTTACACTAAAATACTAAAATTTTATTTTAAAATATAAGTTTACTTCTAGTTGTAATTGATTATTAAGGTGATATCTCTATCAGTTTGAATTTTATTCATGAATTTAATTTGCGACTATTTTTAGATTGGTAATTTCTCTTACTTTGTTTTTAAGTTAATATGGAGTGATATTTGAAGGTAATATTAGAGATCTTGCTCTGTCATATATTGTATACACATCCATGCCAGTTTCACATATACAAACGTTCTTTTACATGTGCAGTCACTCATACAGGTACACATGTGCCGATATACACGGGTAATTTCATGTATTAATACCTACATATATCTTTTTAAATGTTTACGCATACTCACACATATATATATATATATATATATATATATATATGTGTGTGTGTGTTTGTGTGTGTGTGTGTGTGTGTGTGTGTGTGTGTGTGTGTGTGTGTGTGTGTGTGTACTTAGTATTTACTAAAAAAATCTTTTAAATAAAAATAAAAAGAATTCTTTAGAAAATATTAGGTGATGACTTTAGTATTCAATTATCAAAAAAATCTAAATATTTTATCATCAATAATGATTATTAAAGGGTAATATATTTAAATTCAAATTTAATTATTAATTTTAAAAATTTTCCTCCATATTGTAAAGAATTTTAAACTCACAATTCCAAATGGATAATATTAGGGGAGAAAATGGGGTAAAACATTAATAACAGACATTTAAGTCCTTTTTTTTATTTTGAAAATTCTATATATCCATATATATACACACACACATATACACACATCCGTACACATGCACACACACATATATATATACATATATATCCATATATATACACACACATACACATATACACAAACGCACACATATATATATGTATATACACATACATACACACATACGCATGTAGATATAAAAACGTACATACATACACACATATATATACATATACACATACATACGCACACATATATATATATATATATACTCACACATATATACACATATACATATACACATATATACACATACACATACATATACATACATATATATATACACATATACACACACATCCATATACACACCTACCCACATATATATATATATAGTCAAACCTAATGAGCCAGACAAACCTACCAAGGTTTCACTTAGGCAGATCGTGTATATATATACATACACCCACATGTTCGTGTATGCAAAAACATGTCAATATTCAAACGTATTTACATTATTATATTTGCCCATATTCACCCATATTATATATACGAACTCATAAACACATATATGTATACATACATACATACACAGATTACCCGCAATCACATAACTATGGCACGACACACATATACCGATATATACATACACCTACACACACACACATATATATATATATATATATATATATATACACATCCACACATATACATGTACCCACATACCCATATACATACATATATACATACAACTACATATATTTATAAATAAAAAAAACAAAAGCCCACCTATATACCTACAAGTATATATACATACATACATACACAGATTACCCGCAATCACATATCTATGGCACGACACACATATACCCATATATACATACACCTACACACACACACATATATATATATATACACACACATCCACACATATACATGTACCCACATACCCATATGCATACATATATACATACAGCTACATATATTTACAAATAAAAAAACCAAAATCCCACCTATATACCTACAAGTATATATACATACATATCCATATCCATTCCCGCCCACTCCAAATATGTGTTCACAATACACAATTACAACAATGCATGCCTATCTTTCTATATAAAAGCATATACATATACATATCAAAAGACGTATCAATGTTCCAGTTCAATTACATAGTTATATACATATAATTATGTGTTCACATTCATATGTGCATAGCAACCTTTCCAAAAGCAAAAAGTAAAGATCATGTAATATTAGTCTTCCTATATAGTTACTACTAAATATATTTCGTTAGGTTGAGGTTGTTCTTATGTCGGTATTTAAAGATTAGTTCATTATGTCTGTTTAGTAATACATCCGGATCTTTATGCTTTATTATGAGGATTTTTTTCTTTTAGACATAAGTTGCATCTATCTCTGAAATTTATTGGAGTTCTGGCTCTCGAGATGATTTACCACTTTATTTGTGGGGTTAAGCCACCCTCCAAAAAATCCCAATAATGCTTTGACAGTGCCGTTTGGTTCTTTTTAAATTTATCTTTGAACGACTGGCGATGGTTATAAAATCGATGTTTCCAACTTCCCGCCGATATACCTATGTATATTTTCTTCTGTTATATATATATATATATATATATATATATATATATATATATATATATATATATATATATATTATACTACAGTTCAAAAGTTTGGAGTCAACTTATACTTTGAGAAACTTTTGCAGCGAAAGCCCAAAATTTGTAATCAAGGCTAAAGAAGAATAATTTGATGTTTTTTGCTTTTTGTCATAATAAAATTTCTAATCAAAAATTGTCATGTCTCAGTTTATTTTACCCATGTATAATAATTTTTTTTCTTATTTAAAGTACAAAACAACTACGATTTTGGCAAATTTAAAAAATTACCAAGCGTGGCCTCAAACATTTAAACTGTATATATATATATATATATATATATATATATATATATATATATATATATATATATATATATATATATATATGCAGGTATGCAGAAAAATAGGAAAGAACACGTTGGGTAAATAATCCGGAGTTCCTTAGTATTTTTGCTTTTATTTTTAAAAAGACAGTGCTCCATACAGAAATAGAGCTTATATTATAATATTTTTTTTAAATTAAAAAAAAATAAATATTATAATATATATATATATATATATATATATATATATATATATATATATATATATATATATATATATGTGTGTGTGTTTAGAAGAAAGAGTCCACGTGTGCTTCTTGTAGTATTTAAAATAGATAGGTTGGTTAATAAAACAAGGGAAAAATTAAAAAAAATAAGTAAACTCCCACATAAAAGGTCCAAACAGAGATTTGGGTTTACTCAAAGAGTATACCTTCCACAAGGAAACCCATTACCAGCAACACCACTACACGAATGAGTACCCCCCCACCACCACTCACAACATTTTAAATCAAATTTTTAACAGCCATTTCCCACCCTACTATATTTTTCTGCTCTGATACCTATAATTTCGAAAGTTTGAGATATCTAGTATATATTTACACTTATTACACTTAAGCACACAATGCATCTATTTTTTTAGACGCGTTTCCCCCTCTCTTTTTCCTTCATTGTTATTACTATAATTATGTTTTTATTTTTTTTATTTTTTCTGCACCCCATATTTTCTGACTATGGTTTCCAAAATAATTTTTTATCAAAATATTTTATCCTCTTTTTGCGGTTACTATCCTCTTTTTTTTCCTTTCATTTTATTTTTATTACTTTTTTGCCTTTTCACTCTTTCCCCTCTTGTCAAATCTATCAACACTGACCACATACGTCTTCCCACCCCAAATCCCACAAGCCTCTTTTCCTTTGTTTAAAACCACACTACCCACAGCAATAAGGATAAAACAGACTAATGCGTTAACCCCGATCATTTTCCACAAAATTTCGGATTTTTACTACTAATATCATCTACAACGAATTCACACCAACCACAAGAACCACCGTTGTTGAGTCTTCCCTGTTTCAATATTTATTTCTCGTACCGCTGATGAAGGACACGGGCGTGCCCGAAAATTCCGGGCTAATAACATGTCTTTTGGTCAATAATTAATATATAATAAATGTTTTTCGCATTGATCACATTGGTACCCTTTCGTTTTCCCTTGTTTTATTAACCAGCCTTTTATATATATATATATATATATATATATATATATATATATATATATATATATATATATATATATATATATGGACAAATTATAAGAGATACGTATAGGTAGACTAGCATCCAGCGACTGCTAGCATAGACGGTGTAAAGGGGATAAAATCCCTCGGAATCTATCCGTCGTCCGGAAAGGAACGACATGAGCGACGGGTGTCACTGAACCGTTATCTTACGACTGCTTGCATCAAACATAAAATAACTCTGGGGACATGGAACGGTCGGACATTGAGCAACTGCAGCCAGTTAAATAATGTGAAACAAGAGATGAGCTGGCTAAAACTCAACATCCTAGGTGTATGTGAAACCAGATGGCCAAAAAACAGAGATTTTGTCAGCATCAAGTCCAGGATTATTTATGCAGGCAGAGAGAAAAACGACAAAGACGGAGGATTAATACTAGATAAAAACATTTATGAAATGCGTTCTGGGATACTAGCAACTATCCGAAAGAATTCTGGTAGTCAAGTCGAAAGGAAAGCCTTTCAACATAGTAATCATAATAGTGTACGCGCCGACAGCACAAAGTAAGGAAGAAGAAATCGAATCTTTCTACTCCATGTTAGACAATTTCAAGGCTCACAAGAAGTCATCATAATAATGGGAGACCTAAACGCAACAGTAGGCAGGGAGAGAGTAGGAGATATAGCGGCAAGATTCTGACTAGGAACCCGCAACGAACGTGGAGAAAAATGAATCCAATGGTGCACGGCCAGTGACAAGCTAACAGCCAACACATGATTCCAAGTATATCCGAGACAATTATGGACATTGAGGAGCCCAGGAACGGAAACTAAAAATCAAATTGAGTACATAACTATCAACAAAAATTCAGGAATGCAATAATTCACTGCAAAACCTACCCAGGCGCCGACTGCGGAAGCGATCATCGCCCTCTTATATGTAAACTAAGAATGAAACTGCGGGAATTGAAGAAGCCTAACGCAGCACCCAAATTGCAATACAACAAACTCCTGAGCGACCCGAACCTGAAAGAAAAATGTATGAACAATGTGTACAGAAGATCAGAGGGACACAATGGAAACCCGAAATGGGACGCACTAAGAGACGCTTTAGTGACATCAGCAAACGATATCATCCCAAAGGAGAACGGACGAAGAAGAAAAAACGAATGGATAACTGATGAGATTCTCGAGATGAAGCAAAGGAGAAAGAAAACTCTGCCAAGATACAGAACGGAATACAGAAAATTACACAATGAAATAAGGACCAAACGCAAGCAGGCTAAAGAAGAGTGACTAAATAAAAAAATGTGAGATTGAGTACTACCAACATAGGGGATATGCATAAACAAGTAAGCAGACTAACAGGACAGAAGACATGTTCATCAACAGGCTGCATAAAATCAAAGGATGGAGCTGTCATATTAGAGAAGGAAAAAATTCTTCAAGGCTGTAACGAGTATATTGGAGAAATCTTCCACGACGAAAAAGAACAACCAGAAATACACAGAACTACCGACGGACCTGAAATTCTGAAAACCTAAGTAGAAGCTGCACTGGCCAAATTGAACAGAAACAAGGCGGCAGGGCCAGAGCAATTGTAACGGAAATGTTGACAGCCTTAATGACTTTGGCATAGACAAGGTCACAGGAATAATAAACGAAATCTACAACAGTGGGGATATACCAGAAGATCTCAGCAGATCTATCTTCATAGCAATGCCAAAGAAACCAGACACAGACGAATGTGAACTGCACCGAACAATCAGCCTAATGAGCCACGTTACAAAACTCATCATCCATATTCTGATGAAAGGACCGCGCAGCAGAATCAGGCCAGAGATAGGACAAGAACAGTGCGGGTTCGTTAAAGACACTGGAACAAGGAATGTAATATTTATGCTCAGAATCTTATCAGAAATATCAATACAAATGCAGAAGGACGTGCACCTATGTTTTATAGACTACTCAAAGGCCTTCGACAAAGTACGCCACAAAGATCTGTTGGAACTGCTCAGCAACCTTGATATATTTGGGAAAGATATTAGAGTAACCAAGAACCTATACTGGTGACAAACAGCATACATGCGCATAGGGAACGAGTTCAGCGAATATACGAAAATAGAAAGGGGCGTAAGGCAAGGATGTGTCTTCTCACCGGACCTATTCAACCTATACAACGAGGCAATTCTGAGAGAACTGGAAATCTTAACATAAGATAAGCAGATGACACAGTACTCATAGCAAACACAGAAATGAAATTACAAAATCTCCCTCAGAAGGTTACGAAGGAGAGCGAGAAGAGACTACTAGAAAACAGAATGCATGGTCATCAGTAAAAGGAAGAGCCCGAAATGCGATTTGCAGGCCAGGGACACTAAAATCAAGCAGGCGAGGAAGATCAAATATCTGGGAAGTGTTTTGACAGAGGATGCTAAGTACGGCACTGATATCCATAGACGTATTGGGATGGCCAAGAGCGCATTCCTAAAGCTGATCAGAGTATTGCGAGACAAGAGCATTTCATTGGTAACAAAGAAAAGAGTAGTGAGCTGTTACGTCACATCTGTCCTCCTTTGCGGCAGATGACACAGTTACCTTTGTTGGACGGTCTCCTTAAAAATGAAGAAGAGACTCAAGGCAGTGAAGATGTGGTTCTACAGAAGGATGCTGAGGATATCATGGAACGAGCGTGTGAGCAACAATGAGATCTTGGAGAGGATGCAAACAAGGAGAAGGCTTATACTTAACCCCAGGAAAAGGCAGCTGTGGTTTTGGGGACACGTAATGAGAAAGGAGGACCTGGAGAATCGGATACTCACAGGTCGAATAGAGGGAAAGAGAGACAAGGAAAAGCAACGCATGACATACCTGGCGGGATTAAGCAAGTGGATGACGGAACGTGGTCTGGAACGAAACTAAGTGAGCGCTACAAGGGATAGAGGGAAGTGGAGAGCTATGATCGCCTAGGTCCTGGAAGGACACGGCACATAAAAAGAAAAGAAAAAAGGGACAGATAGACATGCCTGTATCGACACTGATCGATTAACCATGCACAATTTATGTTTTTCAAACAAAAAACCCTTTGGTTTCCAGTTACGTATCTTCATTTAATGCCAGAAGAACAAAAATATTTTGTAGTTAAACATTACAAATGTATGCAGAGATAAAGTAGCTTGTGGTTGGACTGTATTAGATTTAAATGCATTTCTAAACCTTTTTTTAATCTTTTATTCATATGAATTTGTAGAACCATTATTCAGTCGGTAAATATATATATTTCCCCAGTATTTTTTTTTATTCCTTTTTGCTTTCCTTTATTGCCTTAACCCGAGTTTTTTTCTTCAGTTTTCCTTCTGATTCTGCTATCAACATTCTATCATCCGCATAACAAGTTATTCAGATTAGATTCGCCGTTAATAAATCCCGATAGGATATCTAGCTCTTTTCGGTTCATCTTCTGCAGAGAAAACGCACCCTCGACTCATTAATCTTTCTGTTTTTCTGTGTTCACTGAAGTCATTCTCTATACCAGTTTTCCTCACCTGTTTTTTTTTTTTGTTTTTTTTTTTCACTTCAGGGCTTACCTGTAAAATAATTAAAATTCTGGGGTGAATTTTAAATTTATTTAAATTAGTCATGAAATTTGAAAATATGAAATTTTAGTTTAATATTCCCAAAGATGATTAAAGGTACAGTTTTCATTTAAAGGTTTTTATGAAGAATCTGCTTCTTTTTCCTTTTATTTATTTATTTTCTTTTTTTTTTTTTGTAGAGAGGTCGATAATGACTGATTTAAATCCATTGAGGAGGGCAAAAGGGAAAGGATTATCCACTCTTTCTTAAAGATTAAGGAATTTAGAATCCAGTTAAAAATATAAAATGGCAAAGACTTGACTTAGAAACCATGAGCCTGATGTTTCTAGCTTTTAAAAATAAAGATGTTTCTAAATCAAACCATATAATAATTATCAATGTGTATTTATTTATATATGTCCTTTCCCGTCTGTAGTGTTCAGTTAATCGGTTCATGTACTACTACGTTTCTTAGAGTACAGTCCTATTTGTTCAAGTCTTTCATGTGTGTTTGTTTTTGTTTACAAAAGGAATTAAATTTTCAATTCAAATATAACCGTCTGTATTAAAATTACTTCAAGTAGTAGTTAAAACGCATAAGATAAAGTACTGTAGCCAACAAACAAAAGATATGTAATAGAAAATGTTTCTACTATTGTTGTGTTGCTAGGTGTATGCTTATTTGTGTCAAATAAGAAAGAACAGATAATTTGAATCTGTTGTCCTAAAGAGTTCTGATCAAGGGGCATACCTTGGTTCCTATTAAGGGAGCGAGTTAGCTCCCTTTTTATGACGTCCGGTCTAACAACCATATATTACGAGGTTATGATAAAAAAATAAGCGGTCATTTTTGACGTCATGGGCGCACTAGAATAATAATAATAATTCCTAAATTACTCTTCTGTTAACCTGAGGTTCACCTGGCTACATTTCAAGTCGAGTTAGTGCACTCGGGCGCCACCGGCTGAGAAACGCTGTTCTATATATTTGGATCCAGATTGTGTTTGCTTTTTACATTAGTAAGTGTTACTGAAAGCTAATATTTTCCCATATAAAGTTTTCTTAGCATATCAAGTATGTTTTTTTATTGTACTTTGTAGGGACATTATTATTATTATTATTATTATTATTATTATTATTATAAATAAATAAATAAAAATAAGATATAAAATAATAGTAATAATAAAAATTATAAATAAAAATAAAATAGTAACATTAAAACTTTGTATAAAATAAATTAAATAAAGAATAAAAATAATACAAAGTTCTCCCAGCATGCAACAAAAACTGTACCTGCCTTAAATACGAACATCCCGCCAAAGACATTGAATTTAACCACGAACCCTCAGACAGTCCACACGTCCAACTTCTTTCTCTGTGGCATGGCGTGTAACAATACGAAGTAAATTCGTGCTTTCGTTACATGCACCATGAAACATTTATAACAAAAAATGCACACACACCAGTACACATAAAAAATAAATTGTGTGATATGAATATACAAATTGCCATGGTTTCACTATTATCCTTTTGTCTGTTTTAAACCTTCGATTTATGTTTTTTATTTCCTGTGAACACCAGGCTATTTCTGCTGCTATGATGTGAGTGATCCCCACAACTTAATCAAATGCGTTTGTATAATCTATAAAATACTGATATAAGTATTTCTCCGTTTGTATTGCCAGCTGTGATAGCATTATAATCCAATACATTAATTTTTCCAAGATCTGAAACAAAGCTAAGCTAGTCCTGCTCTATTCCGAGTGTGGTTCTATTGCGACCTCTATTCATTTGAATCCTAATATGTTTAGTTCTGCGGCTCAGTTAATTGTCCGATGGAGTTCGCATTTGTCTACAGCTATTTTGTTTTATTATTATGAAGATGAATCTACTGAGATCTTCCGGTATTTCACTGCTATCATATATTTACTTTATTATTTCCTTAAGCTTTTTGATCCCAATATTGTCTCAGGCTAAGAGCATCTCTTTTAAATTCACATTTGTTTGAATGAATAACTTTTAATTATAAGAGGAGAGAAAACATAGATCTCAGTCAAAAAGACAGTCGACAATGCGATCTACGTATTGGGAAAGCTAAACTCAAGCAGGTACAGAAATTTAACAATTTGTGCTGTGTAGGGACAGATGATAGAAATGTGGTACAGAAATCAAAAGATACATAAGAATAGCTAAAGATGCCTTCCAGAAACTAAGATGTGTATTAACAGACAAGAAAATATCATTAGAAACAAAGAAAAGATTGGTGAACTCTGATGTAATATATCTAGGGAGTGTTCCAAGAAGTGGGACTCAAGACAAACCTTTTCAAAACAGACGTGATGATCTGGAATTGGAGTGAAAACAGCGATTGCACCGACTATGAAAAATCATAAAATATCAGGATGTGAAATTAATAAATATTTCAAATACTTTGATGTATTGATCAGTTGTAACCAATTTAGCATAGGAGAGAAGGAAATTGAACATAAAATAGGCTGTGCAAGCGGTAGTTTCACACAACACTGCCAATTGCTACAAAACCAAAACATTAACCTTAGAACTCAAGTCATGTTTTTAAATATAGCCTCGCCGGACTTAGACTCTCACACGGAGGTCATGCATGGTACCAAACACATTCAGAAATGTCAAAACTCTCAGCGGTATGCAACAACTTTCTCAGTTCAATTACTAAAAATGGCTTCCAACAAAAGCATTCTGTAGATCTTTGAGAGGACTACCCTTCTTCGAATCTCGAGGATTGCCAACTTTTCTAAATAGCAGTAATCGCATCACTTGAATAGTTTCAACAGTAGCAAAATGGATAGCACATGTAACAAGGAAAGAAAATAATAACATAATCAAGATACTGATATTCCATACGACTTCAAACAAAAGGTTAGGAAGGAAACCTCCGCATCAATACTGGAAAGAGCGATAACAGTTGGTCCATTTGAGAAACCTATTTTCGTAAAATAATTGTTTTAATAGATTTTAATCCTGGCGTGCTATGGCTGTTCAGCCACAGAGAACTTCCGATCAAGCGAAGTTCGAATTACTGCTTTTCAGCACACACGTTCGCCGATATTTCTCTATGTGGCTGAACGGTCATAGCAGATCCGGCTTAATGGTGGTTCCGTTCGATTCCTTTCGGAGGACGCATATTTTCTACGAAATTTTTCGAACATTCAGGCCGGTAAATGTAATTGAAACTGTTTAATTAAAAGAACAGAGCATTTACTCAAATAAGTGCATCCCTAAAAAATAACGCATTAATTAGAAAATGTATTAAATATTTGTCGGATTTAATACATTTCCTATTATATGTTTTTATTGTTTACGTTAGGATACAAAATCAGAGCAGATGATAGCTCGTGAAAGATCGGCGAAAATGCGTGTTTAAATGTTGTAATTCGAGCTTTGCTTATAGAAAGATTTTATAAATTTCAATCGATTGTAGCACCAGCCGTTTGGTCAATGAATGCCGAATTTTTTTGTATATGGAAATGGCTAATATTACTATTACCTTTACCATCTCGTTTACAGCAGTGAATGCTGGACAATCCCCTCACAGATAAAGAGTTAAATGACATGACATGACATTCTACCGACGAATATTGAGAATACCGTTAAATATGAGCAAATTTATAAGTAATATCAGAAAGAGACAGTTGACATTTCTAAATACATAATGAGGAAATAAGGCCTGGAAAATTTGACACTCATAGAACATAGTGAAAGGATGAGCAGCAAGGGAAAACCGTGAGTAATGCACAGTTTTATTGAATGGATGGCGGAACAAGGACAAAAATTGGCGGTAAAGTGTCAAAAACTCCTTAAGACAACAAAATACAGGAAGCGGTGGAGAGCTATAATTTCCCACCTTCCTGAAAGACCGTGACGCAAAACAAGAACCAAAGAAAGCTCGTAATAAAGGAAATCAAAAGCAAACTTTTTCCACTCTATACTAGTGAGATATTCCGTTGTTATGGTAACATAAAGAGATGTTCACTTATTGGCATCGAGTAATGCTTTCTGTTGGTATGACTATCTTGTTTGTAAACAGATAAGATCAGTTTGCATGACTAATAAATATATAATCACAATGCGCCTTTATGTCATAAAAGAAAGAAAGAAAGAACTCATTCTAACTTCCTCATAAAACCGTGCTAAATACAATTCCAAACGCGTACTGTTCAAAATTGGAGAACGACTTATTCAACCGTTCACATAATAAAAACTTGACCCACTGACATTATTTAAATGCACCTGTGACTTCAATCATTCGCCTTTGGAGGACGAAAACAAAATGGACTTTCATTTATGGAGAACTAGTTTCGAGAAAAACACAGTTTTGTCAATTAAAAAAATAGCTAAGCGTAAAATGTTTTTTTCAAAGCAAAATTCTCTTCTCTTATATCACGGTCTGTTAAAAGTAACATTTATATTCTTTTCTTTTTAAAGCAAAATACTAAACAAAACTGATTATTCATTCACGGGAACATATCATAGACTTTGATCATAATCTGACAACATAACCATAGATTTTAAGTACCCCTCATTCAAAATGGCGCAATAGTTAAAAGGACACATCTTAAACCAAAAGCACATTTTAAGGACTCGGTAAACAGAACACTCACAAATTTTAAAATAAGTCAGGATAACTGAGAGAATGAGGTGCCGCGAACACATGAATTTAAGTGTGCTACTAGATTGGCATCGAAGTTCCACCCATTTACTGCTGAAATAGCTAAATGAACTCCAACAGTTTCTTTTATCGCTCTTCCCATTTGTGGACCTCCCTTCCGTTTCTTTGCTTAAATGATAATTACAACCGGCAAAAATGTAAATGCAACATCAATCGCCATCTTCTGTCTTCTTGAATCCCATTCATCTTTTGGCCATTCCTCAATCTTCCCTAAACCCAGTCTTTTCTCTAACTTTCACTGTCTGTAACCCTCTGCGTAGTGGTGACATTCCCGCCTTGCTTGGGGTGAAATGATTAAAAAAAAAAAAATAATAATCCAAAATGGAGAAAACATTTTTACGATGGAACAAATCTCTTTGACGAAAACGGGTACAGCCATGCAAAGATGAAAACGGTTGAAAGAAAGGGACAGCTATTAAATAATGATATTACATTTTTTGCGCGTAATGTCTGTAGCTATGTCTGCCTCAAAAGAAGCAGACCTGGCAGCCATATGCGTAGCCATACACTAAGACCTCCAATTGAGTACAAACAACTAATTCCTCTAGGGTTATCCGGCCCAATTAGTAATAAAGTATGTAAAAACAGGTTTTGATTTTGATTGATTCGTTTTCTACGGTTTATCAACCCTTTGCAAGATATTTAAAACTAGAACATATTTTTTAGATTGTAAGAACATTTTGTGGGAACTTAACTTAGTAACACAAGTCTTACTAGTTAACCCATAGCCGAGGGAGAAGAGCTGGATTCATGTCTTTCCCAAAGGTATTTGTGCGTAAGTGAATATTACGAACCCAACTGGAATTCGAACTCGGCTCTCCGATTAACAATTCTGAGCCATTATCCATTACATCACCCGCATATCCAACCTTACAGTATCTGGTATTCCAAAGTGGTCAGACAAATAGGAAATGACCGTTGCTTAACTTCGGTAATCGTATGCGAACGGGTGTTTCAACGTGATGTGGCCGTAAGTCGTAGAAATAGGTACATATTAACTACAGAGATAAAATCTTATAATATCAATGTACAATCCTATAATTAACCAAAACAAGAGGTGTAAATGCCTTTCAGGGTTTAAGAGACATTGTAAATCTTTAATAGGTCACGTGTACATATTTCGCTGATATTATTTTAATCAATTTTTTTCTCAGTAACATAATAATTCAAACAGTTGCAAAGAACTATTTGAACTGTTAGGTGAGCTTGATTTATTTAGGAAGGGTATTAGAATAACCCAGAAGTATGCCGCCTGCATACGGATAGGAAGTGAACTCAGTAAATATACAGAAATAGAAAGGAACGTAAGACAATGATGTGTCTTCTCACTGGACTTATTCAACCCATACAGTAAGGCGATTCTGAAAGAATTAGAAGTCCAACCAGGATTCATTATTGGCGGGCACAATCTTAACATCATTAAAAATGCAGATGATAAAGTGTCGACAGCAGACATACAAAGGAGACTAAAGGTACTCCTACAGAAGGTAGTAAAGGAAAGTGAGAATAAAGGATTAATTATCAATTGTAAGAAACCAGAATGTATGGTTGTCAGCAAAAGGAATAAACCAAGATACGGAATACAAATTGGTGGGGCCAAAGTCAAGGAAGTATTAAACTTAAATATCTAGGTGTTTTAACAGAGAGCACACTATGCGACACCGACAACTTAAGGCGCATTTGAGTAACGACAGATGCCCTCCAAGAAAAGAGTACTGAAATGCTGTGTAATATCGATCCTCCTATATGATCGTTAATGTTGGACAATCTCACCAAAGACAAAAATGAGACTTGAGGCAAGAAGGATGGTAAAAAGACAAACGTTAATAAGAACTATAATAGCTAAGAAGTTGCGGAGAGCCGTGATCGCCCACGTCCTGAAAGGTCATGGGACAAAGAAAATGAAGGCTCTTAGAATATATATTGAGTTCACTGTTTTAAAAAAACAGACAGGGATACCAGCTCAAACATGTGTACCTACTAAAAATAACATTTATAAGAAATGATGTCGGATAAAAAACCCATTATATATATATATATATATAAAAGGCAGGATGTGTATGTGTGTGTGTGTGTGTGTGTGTGTGTGTGTGTGTGTGTGTGTGTGTGTGTGTGTGTGTAACGAATGCACGGCCGAAATTTTCGACGGATTTGCACCAAAATTTACATGCACATGCACCTAGTTAGCGAGAAGACCAAGACCGACTTTGCATTTCCCAACTCCCATCGATAGTAGAAGTAATCGATTTTTTTCATGCTTCTACGGTAGTCTTTATGTAGTTTGCGGCCATTTTCTACTGGCCAGAGTGAGAGCCTATAGCTGGCTGCCACGAATAGGCAGGAAGATTCTATTGGCCAGCGTAAGAGCCAACAGCTGACTGACACGAATGTTAACTAGCATGCAAAAAAAATCGATAGCTGCATTCGTCACAAGTTGGTAAGATTTAAATCTGCATGACACTTTACTCCAATTGGCTCATTCACTTGCTTAAACTCAACGTTGATTCTGATTCCGCAGAACTGGGTTGGGTGTGAAAATGTATTTGTTATTAACATTCTTTTTTCATTCGGTTTTTCCAGTTACGAGTCCTTTTTTTAAGCTGATCGTTTTGTGTTCATTTTGTTTAGTTCTTTTTTTTTCAAACCTTTTTAGTGATTTCTGAAATGTTCCATTTGTGGAAAGTCATATCAGCACCTGAAAAACTTACAGATTTTGGAGGCTTTCGGATTTTGGAATTTCCGATAAAGTATACTCAACCTGCATAGGAAAACACATCTACTTATCTTGAATATCTTATTAGAGATAGAAAAGTTGGAAATCTTGGATCTTTGTGCCCGAAAAAAAACGTTGTGTCAACAGGACGGTTTTTCCCTTGACACCGCTATTATTTTAACTATCTTCACTCTTCGGCAATGTTTGTTATTTAAAAAGCGATGATTAGAGGCTTTCCTATCGGATATAGTTTATCGTCATATATAGGACTAGAAATAGCGGTTGAGTGGCGTTATGTTTGCAATGTTGTGTTTATGGGGAAAGAAGCTGCAGAGTGGAAAATAAGTCTTACCAAACAATACCGCGTCAAAGATTACAAATAAAACTGCTTGAAATTTTTACCGCAATATCTACCACTTGCCCGTTGCCTTTCCACATATCCCTCTTCTTTACTATCACTGAATTACTATGATTTCTTAGAAATTTTCCATTTGTTTCAAGGAATGACAGTATCTGAAATGCTTTCGGATTTGGGAGGTACTCGGATTTTAGAATTTCGGATAATGGATATTAAACGTGTAGTAGCAAATTGAAAGAACTGCGCAGCTAAATTTTGAATTGAATTTCTTCTCGTTAGTTGATCTTCAGCTTATTTTTCGAAGAAATCCCAAATGTCGCAACTTGTTAAATTCAAAATTTAGTGCTGCTGAGCTTTCAATAGCAAAATTCAAATTTTACCAGGACTGGTATTTCAGGTATAGACCAATTTAGCAATTCTTCGTCAGACCTGTTCGCTAACCATTGAACCACTGGGCATAAATATACGAACAGAATAAGGAAAGGAAGTGAGAAGAAAACAAACTTGAACAAATATTACAAAATATAGTTGGAGTACCAGACAAGATATGGCAGCAATATTCAAGGAACGGATGGTTGATTTATAGATGTGCAAAATGAATACTGATGAGAAAAATTATCTGGCATGACACAGTGAATCAACCTTATTTTCTTAAGATCAATTCAATTCACCCCAAGCAAGGCGATAATGCCACTAAGACACAAAGAGCTACTGGAAGCGAAAGAGAATGAGAAGACTTTTGAAGGAACTGGAAACCCGATCCTAAGCAAGAAACAAGGGATAAACCTCTACTATTGTTCAAAAGACCGGGGAGGAGCTAGAACCGGACGATAGCCGAACCTATCTACTCCTATTCAGGAAAATACAGAATAGACAAATAGTTGTCATAACGTTCGTCTAACGCTCGTATTTGCTGGTTATCAAGGCAATAAGGAAAACACTGGCACAAACGGTTGGGTGAGGAAGGGTTTAATCACATGAGGGACGGATTAATAGTAATAAAGAATACCGTCAATCAGAGGAGCAATGTGTACGACTCAAACGCTACGCTGTTCCCATGAGCAGACATTTTACTCATAGAGGATGGACGAATCAATGTTCAGCAAACAATAAATAGGGTTCAGTCGTCTTTCTACACAACAATAGTAAATAAAATTAAAGTTCAGACGAAGTTAGAAGTATAGAGTTGAAAGAGGCTTTAGAAGTAACTAGAGAAAGAGAAGACAGAAGATAAATCTCTACTCCTTTTCAAAAGTCTAGGAACGAGTGTGAACCGGACGATAGGCAAACCTATCTACTCCTATTGAATGTTCGAAAGTAATTACATGTTTCACCACTATGAATTATGAGGCAAGCAACCAAAACAGCGACAAGATTGAATTGTGGGAAACTGAATCTAGAATTAGTTTATCATTTCAATCCAACAGTGCATATATAGTTTATAGTGCGTTTCAGATTTTAATTGGGAAAACTTGCAAAGAGAGAAATTGGGTTCTTCCTGAGCTTTCGCAGGAGAACCGAATAAAACGTTCCACCAGGAATGCCAACCGTTCATTTTTTGCGTAGCATTACTACAGATGATGAAACATGGGTTTCTGCATCAAAAAAGAAAATAAAAATACAGAGGTTGTCACAAAATGGTGAACTAGTGCCAATACCAAAACAAAGACTACACTCACAGAATTCCTTCCTTTATATCTGATGGAATATAAAGGGTGTAGTCCATTATGAGAAAAGTGTTAAAGAATGCAAATGCCAGGGCCAAAATGGTCAGCGATTGACCGGAGTGACTCGTGGGAAGAGCATTCTGACAGTGATAGATTGTCTTTGTCTGGGTTTTGAATGTATAGTCTAAAACGGTGCGAATTCAACAGTGGGTCTGAAGAATTACGAAGCGTCGATATGCTTCCCACACCCAGGTTTACAAGCGACTAATACCTCCACCCGCGGAAGGATGCTGAGCCAACGTGCGAAATGTGTTCCTGTCACGTCAGTCTTTTAGAATCTTTAGAATCCAAACAGCCAAAGTTAATAAAACGTATACCAAAAAATAAATGATCCTTTTCGTTGATAGCGTTTTTCTTAATAATGTGGGGATCCAGATTCGACACAGAACGCAACAAAAGGTGTTCATCTTCAGCATAATAATGTAAGAGTATTCTATGTAAAACAAACTCAAGAAAAATCATTTGGTTTGGTTGATTTATTTTCTACGGTTTATCAACGCACTGCATGTTATTTAAAGTCAGAAAATACCTTTAGATTGTGAGAATTCGTGGAGTGGGAGGAAACAATGTTTTAATGATATAAGTCAACCCATAGCTGGGAGAAGAAGTAGATTCATACTTTTCTCAAGGCTATTTGCGCGTAAGTGAATATAAAGTACCCAACAGGAATTGGAACTCGGCTCTCCGATTAACAATTCCCAGTCATTATCCATCACGATGTTCATTAACACGCCCACGTGTGTCAAATGTGGCACAAGTCCGGTTTAATGTGGGCTTTCCGAGCCCGTAGGCTCGGGCAAAAATTGCCCGTAGAACCCGTATAAACGGGATTGGGTTGGTCAACCTCCTCGAACGAGGCTCTGTTGTTTAACTTCGATGATCATAGGGCAACCGGAAAGTAAAAAAATAAAATAAGATCGTTAGTATGAGAGATTTTTCCATATTCTCTATGCCCATCAGATTTAGCAAGAATAGATTTTCATTTGTTTTGATCACAAGAATATTGCATAAACAGCAGAACATTCAGAAACAAAGAAAAAAAGACAAAGATCAGAAAAGAGAGGAACTAGAATATTGGTTTTCAACAAGGACAATTAATCAGTCGATAGCCTTATGAGTTACGAACTGGAAGGGACAGTTGAACTTTCTAGGGCAAACAATGAAGAAAATGGCTTTGGAGATTTGCTACTCACAGGACAGATTGAAAGCAAGAGGGACAGAGGAAAACAAAGCATAATCTACATGACGAGCATGATTGTCAACGTCCTGAAGGGACACCGGCACATAGAAGAATAAGAACCGCGTACTAACATCAGTCGAAAGCCGCCGAATGAAGAAGTTTGCATATCAAATGCGTGTAAGACGGAATGTTTGTTTGTATATGGCTTGCGTTAGCTGGACAGGGTCAGCAAGTTCAAACAGCTGACGTCTACAGGAGGTCAATACATTAGGTCTCTAGTCGCAGCGATATAGCTACGAGTGTTCGACTGGCGATTTTCACTAACTTCACCTAAGAAAAGCTGGAATGCATATGTGTGTTTACAGTGTTAGGTTGTTGTTTTAAAATTTGCAGCATAACTAATACGAAGAAAGATGGTCAATACGGTTGGAGGATTACCATCTCTCAGTTGCGCCTGTCTTCCAGCAGAGGGCGACTCAGTTGCGGCCGCTGTTTGCGGACAGAATAGCAGCTGAGGAAAATAATACTTTGAGGTGCCCGACACTGGGGAACAGCTGCCGGAGGCTGCACCCTCTCATTGAAAAGGGGTATCGGTGCCCGTCACCGAGGCCAACGCAGCCAAAGGTTGCGGAGCCTGGGAAATTTTTGTACACGGCCCGAGTGTACGCGCTCGGGTTCCCCTCATAAAACCCGACCTTGTGTCGCATCTCGTCTTAGTGGGGAGAGTGGGGTAAATAGCATACCAAGAAAGAAGTGTTTTCAAATCGGTGCGGCAGTGGTGTGGCCTGGGGTGGGGGGGGGGGTTCAGGAGAGCAGCGACTAGAAAAGGTTTATGAATCACTGATACAGAGAAAGTCAGAAGAACATCAATCAAAATATGATAAAAATCAAGGAAAACGATTACATTACTTTCTCTTCCATTCAGCTGAAGCGTATCTATTTCATTGTCCTTGTGCCGTTGTATGGTTCGCTGTTCCCGCCTTTGTTCACATCAGCGTCGTTTGGTTATTCGTTTTGAGCATACGTGCCATGTCCAAATCGAAACGCAGAGAAGCAGTTTGCTTCATCTTCGAACGCGTTTCGGTAAAACAGCTTACCCAGCTCTCCGATAGAAAATTAGGAATTTCAAATAAACACGAGATATTTTGAAATCCTCTTAGCGTTCCTCTTTCATTTCAATAATTTTATCACCTCAAATTATTATTCTTAATCTAAGAGCTCAAGATCTTCTGGAAAAAAACAAAAAACAAAAGGCAACTAAAATAACAAATGAATTGTTACAACTAGTTTCAATGTTGATTTTCTTCTAAATTTCGAAGCATTTAGAAATTGCGTGGTGTATTTTCAAGATTAATTAACAAAGCACTAAACAACTGATATATGCTAATAAAGCATGTGAAAAAAAAATTAGTACCTTTAAAAAGCTTGGAATTGCAGGTGGTGTGGGGGATAACGGCTTGGTATAAGAAATCGGTGGGCTGAGATCGAATTCCAGTCAAGTCCGTTACATTCACTTAGGCGCAAATACATCCTTCCTTCCCCCCTAGCCATGGTTTAAATATCAAGATAACTTTGTGTTGGCAACCAGTACACCAGCCTACTGCGGAAATTCTTCTGCATCAGTCATGAATCGTAAAGAGAAATGATCCCGCAAGCATGCATCACGCCTGGCTCCTAATAAAGGTAGGAATGATAAAAAAAAAAAATTCAAAACTGAAAAAGAAAAATTGAAAAGGTGGAGTCCTGGTACCAGACTCCTTGTCCAGAGTAATTTTGATTGTATATAATTTTACCAAATCCTACCTTACTTTCAAAATAATAAACAAATTCAATCCACACATCTAAAACGCTTTCCCTCTTTCTCTCTTTCATATATATAAGTTAACAATACATATCAGAAGTCAACTCGGATTTTCGTGATTTCTCCTCGCCCGATCACAGATAGGAATGATTATATTACTTACAGAATGTCTATTGAACTAGATAACTATAAAAAAGTTTTTTCGCAGAAATTCCGTTCCACTTTATATACACTGAATTATATAATTTTACGTATATCAATAGATGGTATTACAATTATATTTTTTTATCCAAGCAAGGCAATAAAGTCACTAGTACGCGAGGCGGTTCTGAGTGTTAGAGAATATGAGAAAAACTAATATTAAGGACAGAGGGCAATAAAAGACGATAACGATTGACACTGCATTTAATTTTTTGAAGATCAAAGTTGACTGGGAAGCATGGATCCAGAAAAGTGTTTCACAAGCGAGAAGTGCGATAGAATGGAACTGTTAGCATAGAACTTACGGTTACATCTAGCCAACTCAACTGTAAATTGGTGAGACCTCCTCACTAGTCTAGTACTGCGATTAAATTCATAAATTCAAGATACGATGCCGAAGAACGCACCCGAACAATTTCCATGAAAATATTTATAGAAAAGGCACAGGGAGGCAAGTGAGAAAGTGACTGAAGCCGAGATACCAGAACAGGACTAATAATATTGCTGATTCTTTTTTTGATCTTAGCAAAGAGCTCAAGGTAAATAGCAGTGGCACCGGACCATATGTGGCAGTAATATTCTAAGCATGGAGGAACGGTAGACTTATAGATATGCAAGATAGATTCTGGAGAGAAAATTGTCTAACACCACACAGTGGACCAACTTATTTAGCAACTGATCTAGCAATGGATTTAATATGAAGTATTGGTTTGACCAAAAAGTTCGTTCGGTTCATAAGTAAATTTCATACTTGAAACTTATTGGTCAACTAAATGTTATAAAACACAATTGTGAAGTTATATGGGAGACTGAGCATAATAGTCCCCCCCCCTATGACTGCACACGTAAATGTGGTTGTCCAATTAATGGCAGATGCCAGAGAAAAAAAACATAATATACTAAACAATCGTCCATTTAGAAGCCATAGAATGTCATTTAAAAGAGATTTTACAATCACAAAAGATATTTTAATAACGAAACGTCTAAATATTTATAATGACAAAACCGACAAATCCTATAGCTAAATAGAAAATTATAAAAATGAACAAATAGAAAAACGCCAGTTCCAAAAGCAACACCGAAATCTTGTGGCCTATGTTTTCAAGAAAATTTCAAATTTTAACATTTCTAGAGCAAACAAAAAAGACCAGAGCTTGTTAGCAAATGGAAGCATATGAACAAGTCCATGTTAAATCAATTAGTCTCTAACTGAGAGAGAGAGAGAGAGAGAGAGAGAGAAATAAATTTTAAATAGTTAACTAAATCAATAAAATTATATACGTAAGTATTTTATTTCATTTTGTTTTCAATTAAAAGTGTGCGTCTTTCCGCAGAAGACGGCTGCCTCTGACCACCCCTCAAGCGAGTTTTAGCAGTCGCCGCCGCCTGCGTATAGAAAAAAAGAAAAATATGGCGTCAACAATGTAACTAATATATTGTAACCGTATGCTATATTTTGTAATTCTATTTTACAAATAACTATTGTCGGATTTATTACTGTGAAACTTTTAGTAACACGCATGCTTGGTACGTATTTTTATGAAGGATTTTGAGCACTGTATTAAAAAATGTGAGCGTGTGCGTTTTGTGTTAACTTAAACATTACAAATAAACTCGTGTATTCCTATCTGGAGATATTTTAGCACACATATTTACATTTCAAATAAATTTGCGGTATTTTTTAATTACATTGTACTTGTAAAATATAAATCATTTAAATATAACCGTCATTTTTATGACATCGATAAACAGGTATAATAATAAAAGCTTTCAAAAAAATGTAAGCAGTACATTGCTGATACCCACTGAAGAGGGAACAGACAGGTTCATTTACGAAACTCTGGAGCCTGGATGCTGAAGGTAAAATCAATCAGCTAAATGACCATTTTTACTCACATTAATCATATATACATGTGTGCGTTTTTTGTGTGTGTGTGTGTGTGTGTTCGAGTGTGTGTGTGTGTGGCCTAGGTGTGAGAGTCCCAATGTCAAATCGGTGGGGTTTCAATCCCAACTTGAAGCAATCGCATGTCTAGCCACACTGACGTCTGTGGATGACTATATGTACATATATATAAAATTATATATAATGTGATCAGGCGTACGAGCGAATCTTGGTCTTTCTCGGACCATGGTTTATGCTGCCATAGATCCTGTCTTAGCAACGTGACGATAAACAGCAGCAAATCTTGGATGACTGACTTCGGTCTGGAAACGCAATCACGTACGCCGTGCAGCTTTTCGTCCATTACCATTCGCGAGGCCGTGTGTAAAACGGGACACTTCTTAGTTAACTCACTACTACACACATTAAACGTTGAAGACGGTCTAGCCACAAATGTACACGAATAACAAATGTAACCTAGTCTACATAAAAACTCAGCGCCATCTGCTGTGAACTTTCTTTAAACTTAATAACTCAAAAAAGAAGAATTTGCGGAAATATGGTTATAAGGATTTTTGTCCTTGTTTTGATGTGAGAAACACGTCCCCAAATCTTGTAAAAGTATTTTTCATACATCCTATATATATATGTGTGTGTGAATATATATATTTGTGTCTATATATATATATATATATATATATATATATATATATAGAGAGAGAGAGAGAGAGAGAGAGAGAGAGAGGGGAGAGAGAGAAATATATATATGTGTATATATATATATATATATATATATTTAAATATGTTTGCAACAGAACAAAGCGTATTAAGGCATAAAAAACAATTTTTTTTTATTATAGGCCATGATAGATTTAAAATAAAAACACCAGTCGACCGGTTTCGTCCCCTCTCATCAGAACTGTTAACGGGGAATAGAAAGTATGAATAACAAGAAAGTCTGTAATGGATAACGTGAATAAATGGGCAGGGAAGAGAAATATATATATATATGTATATAATAAAAGTTATACCAACAAAGATGCTAGAGGCAGAGCACAGCAAGCCCAAGCAAACAGTCTCTTTGTTTACAAAGAGCCGGTCGTATGAACCTGATGTACAGCGTCTCCAACACCTTAAAATGGAATACTGAGTGTGCGCTGGCCAAAACAGAAAACCAGGTCACTCTGAAATCCAAAGCACAAGTAGGATTCTTTATAAAATGATCCGCTATCGACGACCCATACGTATTCCGAATGGAATCGCCCAACGAAAAAATTTTATTAAGTATTTTCGCAAGCACGTGCTGTTTAATTCAGGCGTCCAAACGCTGTGTCGTTCTACCTATGTAGTCGCATCCACAACTACATTTGAAGATGTTTTCGTTGAACTCATGAAATCTGCCACCATGGTAAAAAAAAGTATTCGTACATGACAAAAAGATAATACACAATCTTCATTTAATACTTTGTAAAATAGCCATTATTCACTTCTACAGAAACCTGTAGTTCTCAATTAATCATTTTCAAATTTTAATTCGTATTTTGTTCCATTCGCATATAGTCTTTACATGCGAGATGTTTTTTGGGGAGATCTCGAATGGATTTGAATTTTCAAATCACGCCACAGATTTTTTACTGGGTTTAAATGTGAAGACTGATTTTGCCATTTCAGGATATTTACCTTATTGTCAGCAAGCAATTTCTTCGTAGATTTTGCAGTGTGCTTAGGATCATTATCTTGTTGGAAGATCCAATCAGGAGGAAGTTCAAGATTTTCAACCGAAATCATTAAATTTGCTTCCAAAATATTTTGATATGCTGCGGCATTCATTCTACCATCTATTACTGATATGTTGCCAGTACCTTTTGCAGAAAAACATCTCCGAACCATGAGGCTACCACTATCAAATTTCACTGTTGGAACTGTGTCTTTTGTTTGAAGGCATCGCCATCTTTCCTCTATACATGATT
The DNA here is from genome assembly GCA_964036315.1 of Acanthosepion esculentum. Taxonomy (NCBI): domain Eukaryota; kingdom Metazoa; phylum Mollusca; class Cephalopoda; order Sepiida; family Sepiidae; genus Acanthosepion; species Acanthosepion esculentum. The sequence goes on along the minus strand of OZ038497.1, from coordinate 51,988,818 downwards.
TCTAGAATTACGTCGAAACAACACAACTTTGATTTCGTCTGTCCATAATACTCTTTCCAGTACGATTTTTCTTTATCCTTATGTACACGAACGAATTTCGACCTGGCCTTTCTGTGTCTTTTCAATAGCAGTGGAGTTTTCTGAGAGGAGCGTGACTTTAGATTGTTCCTATGAATTTCATTGCTTATTGTCCATTTAGTGACACAGATTCCTGATGAAAGCAAAACATCCTGCACCACTTGACGAGTAACCATTGGATTTTGTTTAATTTGATGCAGTAATTTCCTCGAAGATCTTGCAGAAATCTTCTGTGGAGCACCTGTTCTTCTTTGGTTTTCAATAGTTTTGATTTTTTTATACCTTGCATGAATGTACTAATTATAGTAAATGGAATATTCAGGTTGTCTGAGATTTTCTTGTAACTTTCACCTTCTTTCCAGAGCTTATCAAACAGTTCTTTTTGTGAATTTTTCAATTTTTTACCTCTTGCCACGATGAAAACCTTCTTGTACGAATATCTATTGCATACATACATGCATACATATATATATACACACGCGTGTATATATATGTGTGTGTGTGTCTCTCTCTCTCTCTCTCTCTCTATATATATATATATATATATATATATATATATATATATATATATACAAAAAGAGATTTCTACCCACAGAAATAGGACAGATTTAAATAAAACTGGCGTCATTTTCTACCTTAGGATCCTTTCAACCAACACTTTTTCAAAAGCAACCGTTGGCGAAATACAAAACAATCAAGACACAACAATAATAACGAAAGAGGAGGGAAAGTTGGAACGCGATTAAAATAAAATAAAATTTTATTTGTAAGTAATTAATAAAATGATTAACAAGTTCCACAAGAGTATAAAATGGAAAAAGAAACTCACAGTCCCTCGATAAATCGTAAGGAGCGCATGAAATGCTCCTTTTATCTACACAGGCTCGGCTGTTTTAATTTTATATACACTGCCTCAAGAACTCAGAGGTGGTAAACCGAGCTAGCACTATGTAGAATAGAAAACCATGTGACTTCATATTCGGTGGCACAGCCAGAACTGTCCAGTAAATGCTGACGAATACTGCTTAAGTAGTTCTTAAAACTTGACTTCGACTACTTGAATGCAAATAGGCGGGAACATGTTGCGAAATCCGCGTTTCCAACCTCAGATTGGTTCGTCCTATGAACGCCGCTTCACATCGGCATTTGAATTTTTATATAACTATTTTTTTCTGAAAATAGGACAAACGATCGTTACTAAAGGAAAAGAACGCAACTTAACAGCATTGTAACATGAAATGATACAAGCTGAAATTGTGTCAGATAACAGCTGACACTTCCTGCCATGCCAAGGCAACTTTAAATAAATAGGTCCCAGAACCACTGGTTCCCTAAAACGTTTAATTTTACTATCTATAACGCGTTTGATGATATTGGTGGGATATCCATTACTTTCAAACATTTTCTGGATACTAGCAAGTTCTTCATCTAACAGATCATCAAAGAACGATGAACCGGGGTTGAAATTAGAGCAACTTTCCGGGCCTTGGAGACAAAAGAATTCCAACTTGTGTATAAGCCTGTGAATGTGGGTTTACGGAAGATGCTGGAATAGAATACGTCATTCTTACGCACAACAAGAACATCCAAAAAAGGGTAATGTCCCATCACTCTCAACCTCCGCAGTAAACAGAAAGGATGGATGGAGAGAATTAATTTCCGCGAAGAAATTAGTAGAACGTGTCGTCAACATACCTCATGTAAACCTAGAGTTTATGGACCTTGTCCAAAAAAGTCGCTCATAATAACCTACAAAAACGTTGGCCAAAATAGGGCCCAAAGAACTACCCATAGCAACACCATCAGTCATATCATTAAAACTAAATTCAAATCCTTCAGTAGCCAAATGCATGCATTCTAAAAACAGATTTTCAGGAAAGCTAGCCGGATCCAAATTGCAGGTATCAAACTTCCTAAGCCTTCTTTCCTCATTATGTGCCCTATAAATTTTATGTTACTTTTCGATGTTAATATCAGTATCCTTTTTGTTTCCATTTTCTCTAAAACTACATTTCTCAGATGTTCAGTCCATGCTATTCTCAGCATCCTTCGGTAGAACCACATTTCTCTTGCATCAAGTCTCTTTGTTGATCTGTGAGGACATTGTCCACTGCCATCTATAACTCATATTATATATCAGTTCAGTATTCTTTTCTTTTGTCTAACGGAATTTTCATATTTCTTAATACCATACTTAATTTTTGGAAGGCATCTTTCACTTTTTAAATTCGACCTTGGATTTTGGTGGCGCACTCTCCGTCATCTAACCACCTGCATACGGACAGAAAATTATTCAGTAAATATACAAACGTAGAGAGTGGTGTACGACAATGATGTGTTTTATCATCAGACTTATTCAACCTATACAATTCTGAGAGAATTAGAAGTCCTACCAGGATTCATTATTGGAGGCCACAATATTAACAACACAAGATATATTGATAGCAGACAAAAAAAATTACAAGAACTCCTGCAGAAGGTAATGAAGGAAAGCGAGAAGAAAGGATTAAACATCAATTGCAAAACAAAAAAAACAACATACATGGTTCTTAGCAAAAGGAACAGTCCAACATGCAAATTACAATATGGAGATACCAAAATCTAACCAGGACAATTTATAACAGCCATTATATTTTGATATTTTCACACGTTTTTATTTTTCCTCAAAATAGATTTATAATATTGCTATAATTTTTTTTTAATTCTAAATCCCGAAAATTAAAGAATGTTGCCAAACGCTTCACGATTTACAATTCCTTGTGAAAATATTATCTTTTTAAAAATGAAGTGACTCCAAATAAAAAAAAATTCTAATGTCAAATCAATATAACAAGAACATTTCAGATTAAGTTTCAGTTTCTAACATTAATATATTTCTATTTTTTTTAAGAAAATGTATAATTGTAGAGTGAGTGGCCATGGTTAATTGTAAAATAAATGACGGAACTGTTCGACAAACAGAACTGACAAATTTTGCAATAAGTGATAACAAGAAAAAGAAAAGAACAGGACAAAAAATAATATAAGGCAAACAAACAATATATGCAATTAGCAGTAATAATGCAAAGCAACAGTAATATGGAAAAAAAGTTTACAAACTTAGAATTGGGGTTGACACACAGGAACAAGATCGGATAAGCGAACGTCGCCTTTTAACTTCAAGACAGATCGGGACAAAGTCAGATGAAACCAAAAACTGGCCTGTTTTATTGGCCAGAAAGAAATCCTAGCATGCATTTGTGTGCTCCTGTCTGTAAATTGGGGAAAAGGAAGTATTTTGGAATGACTCCATACAGAATGTTTTACATTATAAAATGTTTATGTCATGGGTGTTTTGTAGGATCCCTGGGTATATATGGCATTTTGGTATATATGGCATTTTGGTATATGCCGAATTGAATGGTGATGGATCAGTTCTTGTGGTGAATGAGTAAATTGTAATGGATGAATGGGTCATGATTCTGGTTAGCTCGGTTTAAATTAAACTATTTACATTATTCGGCTCCGGCCTTCTTCGGGTGGTTGGAATGTCAAACTGAACCCTTTATTTCGCTCACTGGCGTAGACTGTTCTAGTTCCACATGCCATGTTTTAATGGATGTCAGTTATCAGTTATCTCCTGTTAATTCCCCCCTGCAAGTTCTGCACTGCCTTAACCGGGTATTGAACTCACACTCTTTGGGTCCTGTCACTGGATTTAACCAACGCCTTTATCCACTGTGCCATGTGTCCTTGAGACCGAAACGTTGTAATAAATATGGCGACAAAGATGAGGACAATAGTCCGAATAATGTAAATAGTGTACATAATACCTCAACTCAGAAATATAGACTGGTTTAAATTATTTAGTGTAAACCAGTATCCCCCCACTTCACTTTCGGCCTTGGGTCACAATTGTTTTGTTAACAAGCAATAAATGTACATTCTACACAGTACTGGAACCAACAATACATTCTGGATCAAGAGACTGTATGATCTACCATTTTCTGATTTATCAACCCTTTGTAGGTTATTTTAAAACCAGCTAATATTTTCAGATTGTAAGATTTCTTTGGGGATAATAATGATTTACGGATACAAGTTTTATTAATTAACCCATATCGGGGGGGGGGGAGAAGAGGTGGATTCATGCTTTTCGCAAGGGTATTTGTGCGTAAGCGATTATAACGAACTCGACTGGAATTGTAACTCGTCTCTCCGATTTCCAATTCTGAGCCGTCATCCATTACACTACCCGCGCATTCAAACAGATACCAGTTGACCTACTGACCATGCTCAACGTTGCTTCACTTCGGTGATCGTACAAGAACCAATGTTTCAACGTAGTATGGCCGCAAGCTGGATCAATAGATACACCCTTCATTGTTACTATCATTTCACTAATTAAAGATTGTTGTTTTATCTCGAGACACTCTCAAAGTGTCAAAGAAATTTTTTCATAAAATCAGATCTTTTTTATCATTCCATCATAACTCAAGATGAAAAGAATTTTGTGCTTCAGTAATAAAAAAAAACAAACCCAAAAGCAATCAAATGTTTTACTAATATGCTTTTGCCCCCGTATGTCTGTTTAAAAATCCCAATAATTCTGAATCTGGGATCGTAAAAATAACTGGATTATATAAATGCGGCTGGCTTAGTAAAACGATCGTTTGCAATTAACCTATTTCTCGACACAAAGGAAATCTGACAAGATCTAACCTCAACACAAGCATTTTACGACCTACAAAATCTGATAATATATGTGAAAATCTAGATGGAATGATTTAGAAATGACGTCCATAAAATAAACTCGATCTAATTTAGCCTTTTTGTGCCCTTAAACACTCTGTACATAGTATACATTGTGCTCGAGTCGGAGGGCCTAAGTTCTTTTAGCAGGTCAGTTCAGAAATGTAACGAATTCAGTCCTCACTAGGAATCTATTGATTTAGTTTTATGCCATATGTACCGAGTGGAAGTCCATATTTATTTGAGGTGGTTAAAATGTTAATTTGGTTTATTGATTTAAAAAAAAAAGGGAAATTTGTGGGTAGCGTTACAGATATCGGTGCCGTAATTTATCAACGATTCGAGTGTAGGTTTTTTTAATACTACATTTCAATCAATACAAGGCTAGAGAGCAACTCAATGTAGAGGATTACTGAATGAGATGTGTGATATGAATGAAAGGAGAGTTGGTACGAAGTGAAAATTACGTGGACAAGGAAGGTAGGTAAATATTTATATTTAGCGTCACTCGGCACCGTTTTTTTTTTTCAATCATTACACCTCGAGCAAGGCAATAAAGCCACTAAGACGTGAGGGGTAACTGAGTGTTAGAGAATAAGAGAAAATATACTATTAAGGAGCGAAGGCAATAAAAGAACAAGAATTAAGAAGACAGAAGATAACGATTGGCATCGCATTTAAATTTTTGAAATTGACAGGGGAAGCAAGAAGCCGGAAGAGAGTTCCACAAGCGAGAAGTGCGATAGAAGAAACTGTTAGCATAGAACTTACGGTTGCCTCTAGCCATTTTCACTGTGAATTGATGAGACTTTGCCGTTAATCTCGTACTGCACTTAAATTAATAAAATCTAGGTATAATAGAGGAAAGTTCATCAGAACAATTACCATGAATGTATTTATAAAAAAAGTCACAAGTAAAATAGAAAAAGTCACAAAGAATGTACGTTTCGGTGGTGGGAAAGCGATTTTTGAAAGCTGTTCTTTTATTGTCCTTTCTACACAATAAAGTTTTCTAATTTTCCTTCACTCTCAGTAGCTCTTTGCGTCTTAGTCGCTTTATTTCCTTGCTTGGTGTGAAACGCTTAAAAAAAACATGTTGTTTCACTACATCCCACTCGTCTATAATATTTGTGTGTCAGACAAAGTGCAACTGCGCTTGAGGCTATTTGTCATTGGTAAAACAAAAAAGATTTGACAAGTCACATCCATATCTGATTTGCCCTATCTGACTCTGGGCCACAAAGACTTTGGGAGAAACGATTTAAAAAGATGCAATTTAGGCGTTCGTGTTTTTAGATATTCTGTATATAGGGACTCCAACTGCAGCACGATATTTACTTTTGGCAGATCAGTTCAGTAATACAGTGAGTTCGATCCTCACAAGGAGCCCTCTGCTTTAGACAAATGAACCAAGTGGAAAGCAATACACTCAATTCTCTTTTTGCACATGGTATGCGTTCCAGAGACTACCGTGCAGAATAAACCGTAAAAAAATAAACAGTTTACATATGAAAATTAAAGATAGGTTCCATCCAAATATATGTAATAAAAATGTTCATTTTCATATACAAATAAATTGAATTATTTCATTTATACGTACATACATATGTATAACATAATCATTCAGTGTCATTACTAGACAATAAACGTGTCGGCTTTCTGCTGTTTTTCGGTGGCTCAAAATCACTCTTGTCACTGGAAATATTTAATGGCAGCCAGAGGTATGTACAGTGCATAGGTTCCGCCCACACTGGAAAGTGGGAGATCCCTATACGGAAAATAGATTGGATCCTATTTTACTTTGCTAAATTGTTACTTAATCATGTTACGTAGTGTTTCGGCATTTTATAAATTATTATTGATTAATCGCCGATTTGCCACTTACAATAAAGTCGGTGGTCGCACAAGGACATATGTTTAATATAAACAAAAATAGGGCAAAAGAATAATCGGTTATTTTTGTTGGACCTTGTTATTTCAAAACCGTGCAAAAATAGATTTGGTTTGTTTTGTTTGTTTTCTTTTACGGCATATCAACCTCAATGGGTTATTTAATGCCGACAAAATTTTTTATTGCTTGTAATATTTTTTGTCAAAAATCTGTTTCTGGTAATATTTTTCCTTCAAAAATGTATTGCTGGTAATAGTTTTTTCAAAAAAGTATTGCTGATAATAATTAACTATTTTCCCATAGCTGGGACCCTAACAGGTGCTACCACTCCAGGTCAGAGTGGATCTGGGAACACCAGCAAATAAAAGTTGGTTCCACGCTCCTCAAAAACTCCTGATCAAAGGCCTTGCTGCTAGACGTAGTTTATCGTCTTACCCAGAATGCTGCAAAAACAGAATTGAGTGTATGTATTTGAGGTGATTAAAATGCTAATTGGATTAATTAATTTTAAAAAAGTATTTACCGATAATGAAGCCGTTATCGGTGCAACAGATTGAATCAGATAGTCGATTTCAGTCTTTTTTTAATACTAGAATTCACCCAGTACAAGGCTGGGGAGGCACTCAAAGTAGAGTATTACTAAATGAGATGCGTGATATAAATGAAAGAAGCGTTGGTAGAAAGTGGAAATGATGAAGATAAGGAGAGTAGATAAAGATTAACACTGGACTTGAGAAGGGTTGTTTTTCACTCTTAGAAAATGTATTAATCTCTCTATTCTGCCCTCAGTTCTGGGTTAAATAACAGAAAGAGGGAACACGCCCGCCTTGGGTAATAATCACTCTTGTAGAAGTTCGACTCTAAATTTAAAACTATGAAAAATATCATCGGGAAATCATTCGATTATTTTTCCCTAAGAAGTCATGGAATTTCATAGATGTTAGAGAACAGTAATCTATGGAGAGCGAAGATCGCCAACGTCCCGAAGAATGTTTGTAGAATAAAACATTTTTTGCGTTAAATTTATTTGGTGATCTCTACCATTATCAGCCATCTTCTGAACAACTTCATCATTCCATCATCCCAGAATCCTTAACTTTCTCGGCAAAGACCTACTCAAGATGCTCTATTGCAGTCTTCCGGGAAATATTTCCCACTAAGGACAAGAAAAATGGTAATCTTCTGAATACGGCAAAGTAGAGAAAACCTACCAATCAAACTCTAATAACTATTACCTGATCACAAAAAAGGACACATAAATTTAGCATTATCCTTGTTGACAATGTTTCATCCATTCAAAAAAATAAGATATTATCTATAATGGTCGTAGACAGGCTGTTTGAGTAGTAGCGATAAAAAGCAATTGAAAATTAAATGAAAAATTACAAGTAAAAATAAATTAATAACACTATGTAATTTATGCCCCTTCGAATTTCTGTAAAAAATATTTCAATTTATGTTTTAAATCTATTTCTGGCATGGTGAATTCTATGCTAGCCTTATTTTGATCAGAATATCCACATTTTGTCACTTATATCAAGATACGGTTTATATTCTGTGTTACTTTGTTCATATCACAAAAGTATGTCCTGATGAAGTCGTTGACAATGCTCTTCCAACATAGAACCAAGATTCGGTTGGAACTTTCAAGCAGTTCATCAGTAAGACCCTTGAAATTCTCCACTTTATTATTACCTAAAAACGTATTGAAGACGTTCTTGACAACATTCCAAACTCTCTGTTTCTACAACTGTCATTTTTATCTCCAGAGTCTTGGAGTCGCAGCATTTTGAGTTTACTGTTATTCTTGGTTCCTCACTGGGTGACCCTTACTTTCGACCTTGTGCCATATCTAAGCTACGCTTGGAAAATTACTACTGCTGTTCTTGATGCCACTCTAGTAGTTTTGCATTATGTTTTGTTTGTTCACCATATAATATATCGTTATATTATTATACTAGCCGCGTTGCCCAGGTATACATGGCTGCATTTGTATATACTCGCACCCCCTGTCTAGGCATGTCTGCGTGCGTCCCCGCTTGCATGCATCATACGTTGGTATACTAAGCTACTCCCCAACCCCTCAGCTTTTATACGGTATGTCCTTCGCAAGTGTTTGATTGTTCTTAATCTTCCATCGATAAAACTTTCGTGGTTGTTGTTCGGGGTTAAATTGTTTCAATGTTTTAGATATTCAGTAAATTTCCTATGACCGTAGTAATGTTCAAATAGTATGACATTGTTCACAAATTTAATAATCAAACAAAAACAGGGATGAAGCGTCAGAGCTTGATTCAACTGCAAGTGAAAACGCATGAACGCCCCCTCCTTCTTTGCACGATTACTGTAAAGCTGGGGTTAATAAGAGGTTCTTCGGGAATTTTTCTATTTTAACGCTTCAATAATCCTTCTCAAACAATCTTTGCATCAAAGGTTGTTCGAATGCCAATTAGGATGGAATCATATGAAGAAACTATTGGCTAAGTGACAAAAGCTGATTTTGGACCTAGTTTGTCGCAGATTTCCTCTACTTAACTGAAATAATCTAAACCAAACATTCACGCAAGACAATTTGTGCGTCTCATATAAAATTACATGGCAAATTTGGAAAGCATCTGATGAAAAACCAGGGAATTATGGCCGAAAAATTGGATTTTTTTACAGTTTTTCGTGGGTTTACGTTATACGCGGGGAAGCGAGCAGAACTAAAACCACACTATCCTATTTCTTGGAGGATGGCAATTTTCAGCGACATGTTTGAAGAAAATCGGATAAAAAATGATTATTCAAGTTTTTATTTCAAGTAGAACGAAAAACCCGATTTTTTCACAGTTCGCATGTGTGTGTGTGCGTGTGTGTGTGTGCGTGTGTGTGTGTGCGTGTGTGTGTGTGTGTGTGTGTGTGTGTGTGTGTGTGTGTGTGTGTGTGTGTGAAGCCAATGTCGCAGAAAAAAAACTGCCAAGCCCTCCGCATCATCCTCGTAGATATGTATTGCATTAAGTGCAAAGAATATCAGATCATCCAGTAAAAAATTTATTCGCGTGTAATTTTGCCTTGGTTTTTGCAAAAAGTCACACCCACCTTCAGTTTTGTCGATTTTTCTGCCAAACTCGGGTTGGAGGACCTGGAGATGGAAAAGTTGGTTTTGACCTACCTTGGTAAATTTGAAACGTGTGTGTATAATTTAATCGAAATCGGTCGAGAAATGTGGACGTGCATATATAGCATACACACATAAAAACACACACAGAGACAGGCACACATACAGGCATCTTCCGTTTTATAGCTATAGATAATATCTTGTTAGATGAATTGGATTGATTTCGACAATAATATTGTTTATTTTTTTAAGTATATATTTGTTGGCGTAAACAAAATAATGTGATTTTTTTTTATTAAGCGTGGCAAAATTGATAGAGAAACGCCAAAAAAGAACGTAACAACTTTCATACAATGTTGTTACTTAGTGTAATGGTTAAAAATGCTTCCTCTAATAAAATAGTCTTGGTAATATTAGATATAATGGTTGTAAACTGGGGGTCTGTGTCTTTCTGTGTAAAAAGTCCCTTCAGGTTGAGTACGATCGTGGCTCTCCACAACTCCCTGTTTTTCTTACTATAAATAACTTATGGTATTTACCATCCTTCCTAGCCTTTTGTTCTGCAATCCATTCATACAGACTCGTAAGGTAGAGGTTATTTTTGCTTTGTTTTTAACAAGGCGGTTACTGGGAGTGGAAGAGAATGAGAAGACTTTAATGACGCGAAAGGACAATAAAAGAACAGGTTTCAGCAAGACAGAAGATGGCGACAATGCCACTAAGATGCAAAGGGTTACTGGGAGTGAAAGAGAATGAGAAGACTTCCTTCAGTAGAAAGAACAATAAAAGAAGAGGGTTCATGCAGACGGAAGATGGCAATATTGCTACTATGACTCAAAAGGTTAAAGGGAGTGAAAGAGAATGAGAAGACTTTAGTGAGAAGAAATAACAACAAAAAAACAGGGTTCAGGAAGACACAAGATGGTGATAATGCTACTAAACGCAAAGGGTTACTGAGAGTGAAAGAGAATGAGAAGACTTTAGTGAGAAAAGACAATAAAATAACATATTTCAGGGAGACAGAAGATCGCAATTGACGTAACATTTAAATTTTTGAAAATCGTAGGTTCTAGGTAAGCAAGAAATCGGAAGAATTCCACAGACGAGAAGAGCAAGAAAAGTAACCATTGGAATAGAACTTATGGTTACATCTAGCTATTTCAACACTACAACGATGAGACCTATCTGCCAATTTAGTAGTAAACTTAAATTAATGTCGTCGAGGTAGCAATGAGGAGAGCAATATTAATTTTGAAAAATACAAAATGTGGCACAAGGCCAAAAGGTGAGATAAGTGAAGACTGGTCTTCAATTTGTGTCTTAAACTTAGCAAGCCACAATTACTGACCTAAACATACTGCTGTATACCTTATACCAAAATAACACATTCTTACATACCATTCTTGTTGATCATGTTCGCCATAGTCTATGAATATAAAATCCAGCGCAGTACGTAATCTGTTCAATGAAACAACGCCAATACCACTAGCAGCAGCTGTTCAGCAATTCTTCAGTCTTCGATATCAGAGGTTGGCAATGAATATTCGCAGAAAAAAAATGACCGCCTTTATACACGTCGGATTGAATATTTTTAACTTTCTGATTGGTTAATTCTTCTATTGGTAAACTATAGAATGAGTCAGCGCATTTTGGTTGTCTCACTAGTACATTAAAGTACCCAAAAAATGTAACAATTCTTACTACAGCCACCATAATACCTCAGAGTCTCTATGTAGTCCTAACTAGTCCCCATATGTAATATTTGTTGGGCGGGGGAAATAAAAAATAAAAAAATGAACCCCAATGAATATTTACAATAAATATAATTTATATACTAGAAAATAGTGTTAGTAATAAAAAAAAAACTACAATTCTTAAATGTGGCAGAAAATTCAGTTAACTGGATGAAATTAATGCGGGACTAGATAATAAAGAAAAATCATTTGGTCAAACACTCAAATACACACTCATCCAGACACAAAAACAAATACAAAATACACGCTCGTAAAACGAAAAGTGTTGCGCATCTGCCAGAAATCTGACATTTCTGTCACCTAACTGGGTGAGGGGCGGGGGAATTAAACTAAAGAAAGCGGGGACAGAAATAAAACGAGCATACATACACTAGCTAAGTTAACTTGATTGAAGAAACTAAGAATAAAACAAACAAGGAGTAGAGTTCATTAGAAACATTGTCATTAAAATATGTATAGAAAAGACAAGGGGAAGCCACATCACGGCGGTAGGAAAGAGGCTGAGGTCGAGATGCCAGGTCGGCACCGATAACATTGCATACCCAGCTTTGGATTTTGTCAAGAATCTGGAGATATATAGCCGGAGCACTAGAGTAGACTAGTAGTAAAATGGATTATGACGAGTATGAGAGTTTCTGCACGATGTATTAGATGTTTTGTTATTGCTATTTTGTAGTAATATTACTACAAAATAGCAATTATAATAAATCTAATACATCGTGCAGAAACTAATTCATCCACAAAACCAATTTTTTACAGTGAACTAAAGAATATAAAACAAACACTTATTAATAACAGCTTTCCAAACTATATCATTGATGAACAAATAAGATGCTTTCTTAGAAATCTCAATACTAAGCAAATAATACATAATACTGCTTCTACTAATCTCAGACTTATTAATCTCCTATATCGTAATCAAATGCATACTAATTATAAACAAGATGAAGATATACTAAAAAAATAGTAAATACTAATATATCTACAACAGATCCTAGCAAAAAAATTAAGTTAATCATTTACTACACTAAATCTAGTACATCCAACTCAATCATTCGTAATGATTCTTCTACCCCGGTTAGCAATTTGCAAAATACCAACATAATTTACAAATTCAAGTGCCCTTTGGGAGATTATATCTCCAACGAATTAAATAATATTTATGTTGGTCACACCACAAACTCGCTTTCACGACGCTTGACACTACATTTGAATGATAACTCTAACATTTTTAGGCATTTAAAACAACATACCTGACCGCATACACAATTCTGGAAAATCCTTGTTGAAAGGACAACTATACTTAAACATGAAAACAATAAACAAAAACTAAAAATTCTTGAAGCTATATACATAAAACAGTTGAAACCTAACCTGAACAAAATAAACTATGAAATCTCCACAAATATTCTTAAATGCCTATAATTGGTAACAAAAGCCATTGGTTTATACCAACGGCTTCCCATACTTAATACTTCTCCATCCACTCTTACGTGGTCATGTATGACATCATGAGCTGCGGTGCGATTTTCGCTTCCAGCGTCTTATATGCTCGTGTTTATCGTTGCTTGGAAATCATCCATGTAAACAGAAACAGACTATCATCACTTTCTCGTCCGTGTATTGCTTAATATATTGAACTCTAATTGTCATCTTTGATAATGGCTTATGCAAGCCGAAAGCTTAGATTGGATTAAAAAATATGTATCAATATTGTGATTTTCTTTCTTCGCTTAATGATAATGTTATTAAGCTTATCAGACGATATGAAAAGAATTTACATAAAATAAATAGACAACACTATATTATTTAATGAAACATGTCTGAATGAAAAAATGCTGCCTAAATACACACAATATATATATATATATATATATATAGAGAGAGAGAGAGAGAGAGAGAGAGATGCAACCAGATAGATAGATAGATAGATAGATAGATAGATAGATAGATAGATAGATAGATAGATAGATGCAAACAAACTGAAATAGATAGATAGATAGATAGATGCAAACAAACTGAAATAGATAGATAGATAGATAGACAGATAGATGCAAACAAACTGAAATAGATAGATAGATAGATAGATAGATAGATAGATAGATAGATAGATGCAAACAAACTGAAATAGATAGATAGATAGATAGATAGATGCAAACAAACTGAAATAGATAGATAGATAGATAGATAGATAGATAGATAGATAGATAGATAGATATAAACAGGCTGAGATAGATAGGCAGGGAAGCAGGTATGTGTGTATGTGTGTGTGTGTGTGTGTGTGTGTGTGTGTGTGTGTGTGTGTGTGGTTAGAGAGAGAGAGAGATAAAGAGAGATGTAAGTGAGCTATATCCATCAAATAAGCATTATCCAAAACATTACTCACCTTGGCTCCCCAAGACGATGCTTGATTTGTAAGTAAATCCCAAGTATGTCTCCGAAACCTTTGCCACTTTGTCAACTCATCCAGATCCGTTGCTTCGTATTCGACAAAAATCTTTTTCCGATCTCTTTCCAGTTGTTGTAAAGATTCGTAGCTATTGTTCCAAGAATCGTAAGTATTCCAGCAACAATTCTGAATCAAATACTCGTTCACACCCCAAAAGTCTAACTCTCTTTTCAGGGCCGGGCCGCAAACATTGGGCGGCAAGTGAAGCTCCCCGGTCCGTAGGTATTCCAGCACAGCTGAGAAGCACACAGGGTCGTGATCGAAGAAGTAGTCGTTCTGTGTGTGCCGGTAAAATTTCTCCAGAAAAGTTTCGTCTGACATGTTAGTGTCGGTATGTCTACAAAGTGTCGAACGATAAGTCTCGAATATCACCCCTCCAACGTTGAAGATGACTGTCGGGGCGTCAGCATCTGTTTCCACGTCGATCTCGAACGTGGTGTTGTCGACTCGGGCACCCGGCACAAGGGCAGCCAAAACATGCTTGTTCAACACTTTGCTTTTGGGCATCTCGACAAAGTAGGCTCCCGGTCAAAGTTCGGCTTTTTAAGTTCAACTCTGGAAAACAAATATTATCATTATTATTATTATTTAAGTAAAACAGGATGCACTGTCTTGGAGTGATAGTATTGGTTGTGGTGATCGAGTTAGACTTGGCAAATTCTCATATTATAATTATATTTGTTCCTTAATTAGTTTGCTTATTAGTACGAACCTTACGTGCTTCCAATACCTAATAAATAATGAGCTATTCTGTTTTGATGGCAAGGAAAAACGGAAGAAACACATCAGAGACGCTGTTTGGTTTGATAATGTTGAATGAAAGAAAAGAAAAGAACAGAGAAAAAAGGGAAAAGAGAAGAGAAAAGAGAAAAGGAAAGAGAATAGAAAACAAAAAGAGAATAGAAAACAAAAAGAGAAAAGAAAAGAGAAGAGAAAAGAAAAGAAAAAAGAAAAGAGAAAAGAGAAAGAGAAAAGAAAAAGAGAAAAGAGACGAGAAAAAGGAAGAGAAAAGAAAAAGAAGAGAAAAAGAAAAGAAAAGGAGGTGATAATGCTCGCATGGGTTTATCGTCTGCTTCAGTGGAATGGGAAATCTTGTCAATATCAAATCTTTTTATTTATGTCCACTTACTTTAAATAATGACATACATTCATATTTATGATCGTTATTGCAATATATTGTTGAAGTTGTTAAACTGATATGTTTAACATTACAATCCGGACATTTCCACTTGTCTTTTGTAGCAGTGAAACTCGCAGTGAGCTTATGTATTCATTAAATACTATGATATATTATAATTATGATAGATCAGAAAATTCAAATAGAAAAATCGTAAAATTCTTACGGGTACTACTAGTTAACATTATTAGAGATTGCAGAACGTCAACAAAGTAACGCTGAAGTACGAACATACAATGCCCGGTATACCTGTCATGACACTCAGTCCGATAAGGGTATATCAGTCACATGTATTATAGCCAGATGTGTACAACACTGTGGACGTTCTATTAGGTTGGTGCAAAAATAATGTCGTTTTTTGATGTTCAACTTCATGTGAGAAAACGACATTATTTATGCACCAACCTAATAATTATCTGGATTCATTTCCCAAGACACTTGTCTGCCACTTCCTTCTAAACTTAAATTAAAAACATTTTTTAAAATCTTCTCGACACCCGGTCTTGATGATCCCGCCCATGAACAGAGATGCACGGTGCGTAAGCCTGTGGGGATCATGCTCAACTAGTTAATGCCAGGAAACTGACAAGCGAATCTGTGGTACTGAACGGGATATTTACTAAACTCCATCTTAATTCACCAAAGCAAAATATGTACACGTTAACTCTTCCAATTAATTAAGATCATAAATCACGAGAGTCGTGTTTGGTGTAATTCACGTGCTTTATATAATGGCGGTTACAGTAGGCTATGATAAATTTTTAACCTCCCTTGATTACAGCAATTTTGACATGTTTAATAACGTCTCTTCTTTTTTTTTCAGACAATACCGTGTTAGTATCAAGATACTCTCATCTATGAACAATAGTTGACTTATATTTTGCAATGAATGTTCGTGGAAGTAAGGAAATTAGTGAATATCAACAAAGGCAAATAATAGGATGGCATCAGTGTGGCAAGTCAAATAGAGAAATTGCTAGATTTATTCCAGGTTAATCATCAAACGGTTAATAATATTGTCAAGAAATTTAATGAAGAAGACCTTTGGAACAACGTTCAGGAAGACCAAGCAACGTGTCCGAGTGAACGAAAAGGGCGCTGAAGAGGGAAGTCATCAGAAACCGTTGTCAGAGCGTCAAAGATGTCGCCAACAGTATGCAAATGTCGCCATATTTGGTGAGAAAGAATCTGAAAGAGCTAGACTATCAAAGAAGAGTTGCAAGAAAGAAGACCTTGATTTCAGAGGTTAACAGGAACAGGCGTATGGCCTGGACGAGAGAATTCTAGAGCAAAGAATTTTGGCAGTTTGTAATTTGGTCAGATGAAAGTAAATTCTGACAATAATTTAATTTGAGATTTGTTCATGTTTGGAGAAATCAGGATGATACTTGGAACACTGAATGTCTGCAGGCGACCGTGAAACATGGAGGGCTTGGAGTAATGGTGTGAGGCTCTGTCTGGTTTGGAGAGAAAACTGAGCTGATCGTTGTTGACGATCGGTTGAATGGTCCAAAATACTGTTAAATATTAGATAAAGGGCTACTCCCACTATTTGAAACTAATCGGATTGTCAAGAATGTCTACCTTTTTCAAGAAGATGGAGCGCCATGTCTTACGAGCAAAGTAGCAAAGGCCGGGAAGAAATCGCAAGGAATCAAGCCACTGCCATGGGTAGGCCAAAATCCTGACATGAATCCAATAGAGCACGTTTGGAAGCATCTTGACCGAAGGCTTCGAGAGCGTGCAACCAAAATCACGTAAGTGACAAACCCTTAAAGAAATATTGCTAAAGGTGTGGCAAAATATGGCTCAGGCGATTGTTGATAACTTGATCAAATCCATGAAAAATCGAATACAAGCACTGAAACTAGCAAATGGAGGACCTACTCCATACTAGTTCCAAATATTGTTTATGTTGAATAGGGATTATGTAATTAAATTTTAAAATTGGATGTAGTTTATTTCTCCTGGTTAAAAACCTTTCTTAGGCTACTGTATAAATTGATGAGATCTCGACGCCAGTCTAGTACTGCGCTTAAATCCAAAACGTCTTTGTATCATAGAGAAGAACACACTCGAATAATTACCATATATCATGGTAATTATACTAGGGATCAATTTAGAGCTAGTCTCTCCAATCCTACAGTAACATCTCAATATCCAGTACCATTTCGTAATAATGCTGCCGTCTGGACGGTTCCAATTCTTCTTCGGATTTCCAGTTCTTTCAAACGTTTTGCAAATCTCTTCTGAATATTTACAAGTCCTTCTATATATACAAATATAAATGTATCATATACAGGGTGGGTGGAAAGTAACTAGGCATTAAAAATTGCTTATAAAACTTTTAGTATCGCTCAAGTCATGACGAAAACATTTTTTAAACAAACCACACTAATAGGGATTTCTTATTTACGTACAAGAGCTAAAACCTGAAGGCTGTGACCGCAGAATGGAATATCGGGAGTTAATACTAGGTTGGCATGAAGATTGACCTGAATTGTTTGAAAACATTCTCTGGAGTGACGAAGCTGCATTCTATGTTGGTGGTTTCATCAATCGTCATAACTGCCATTACTGGGCGTCACGTGATAACGATCTGAACATGACGGTTGAGAGGATGTAAGCTCGACCAAAAGTGACCGTGTGGTGCGGAATGACGACTACAAGAGTCGTCGGCCCATATATTCTGCGTGGCACCATGAATACGAGCCACTATCTTCAGATGCCCGAAAATTACATGTGGCCCACGGTATCTGGGATGACATTGGTGACCTGATATTCATGTAGGATGGTGCACCACCCAATTTTGCTCTGACTGCGTGCGTGGTGCGATCGAAATTTTCCTGGACGTTGGCTGGGACGATGAGGATCTCTTGAATGGCCTCCAAGTAGTCCACGTGATTTCTACCTGTGGGGTTACACAAAAGAGGAAGTGTACAAGACAAAACCTCTCACACTGGAGAACTTAGAGACACGGATTCAGGAGGTTCTCAATGATATCCCAGACGACGTCCTTCAGTAGGTTGTTCATTCCATCTTTGGCCGTTTGAGGAAACTGGTTGACGCCACCAGTGCTTACGTTGAAATATGAAGATTTACTTTCATTTCCCCATGTAATAAAGAACATGTATCATTTGTTTCAATAAATTTGTAATAGGAATATGGATTTTATTACCAATTTTTAATGCTTACTTATTTTTCATCCACTCTATGTAAGAAGAAAATTCTAAAACTTTCTCGGTTCGACGCCTTTTCCAAAAATCTGGTCAAATTACCGAACGTCAGATATTTTTGATGGTTGAGGACTAGCTGAGAACTTACAAGCACTTTCTCTAGAGTATCTGTGTGAATTTGGAGATGTATTATTGCACAGTTACCTAAGATATGTTACTTAATGCTTTCAACTTAGTCTCTTGGCGATAGTCTTTTCTTTTAAGCACGTATGGACACTTAAAGTTAAACGTTATTTAGACGTCATCAAATGCTTTCTACAGAAACATGATCTTTTATTCTTTATTATGAAAAATAATTTTAACTGATTACAGAGAAACGCGCTGTACCAGTGATTCACAGAGGAAGACTCGAGAAAATAGATAAAAGTAAATTTCCTGAGAACAAATCGATAAGAGAATTAACCACAAAAGACGCTACAACTACATTGTAGAACTGGGACGTTATTTAATAAAGCAGAAAGAAAACAAGAAGCAGATTAAAAAAATGTCTCGTAAGCCATATAAGTAATTAGGCACTCAGAACACTTCCTAGACTGGACAAGAGAGTAAGTAAAATCGATAGATCGGAAGAATATTAAGTTAATGAAGGTGAACAAGACTTTATAATCGAGATGCTACCGACAATAATGATGAGTACAATGAACACTTTCGTGTTCCATGATAATTATTTCTATGAAAAGTTCCTAATACATTTTCCTTTCTTTCAATTTCATTTTACTGTTTACTAGAACAGCAACGTTCACGATCTGACAAGTTTTCTTTTCATAGTTGACGATGAGTATATCTGGTCTCCTAACCAGAATTGGTGGCCCCGTCAAATTCCTGTTTTACTGTTCTCTATCTAATGTAGTTGCTTCTCATTGAAATGTCATTAGTAAATACCGTAATTTCTCGAAAATCATACGCACCCATAAATATTACGCACCCAACAAATGAACCAAAAAATTAAAAAAATTATCTATCCCTATGTATAATACGCATCTATAAATTTTGTCTAAAAAAAAATAATTACGAAGACATTTTGTCGACCTTGACATTAAGAATAAAATCGATACTAAGCATCTAAAATAATGTTGAAAATTACCATGCAGTTTTGCCGATAAATATGACAAGATGTGTTGTCTCACGACAGCCATTGATGGCTCTGAAGATGACATCCTTTGGCAAGAGAATGAAGAGGCCGAAGATAATTTTGAACAGGACGAAGATAATATTGTGAATGATAATTTGTTTCATGACAATTTAGATATTGATTCTATAACAGAAGTCGTGATGACGATGAAAATTAAAATTTCAATAAATTGTTAACTTGATATCCTCTTTTTTATCGAAATTAGCCTTTATATAATTTGGGGGGGGGATTTTTTCGTCAAATAAAAAATGCGGTTACTGATAGACATAAATTTACTGACAAAAAAAATGTTACAATTATTGCTGGATTTAAAATGAAAATTGGGATAATATATTTCTTATTTTAAAAACAAGTACGTATTTATTATTATAAATCAATAACGAAAAAATATTTTTGTTTAAACCTATTTATAATACGCACCCCTACTCTCACCTGTAATTTACAGTTAAAAAAAAATGCGTATTATTTTCGAGAAATTACAGTATTCAATTTCGTTACCTTTCGTCTCCGCAACCGCCTCAGTGTCATCTCATGTGAAGTTCTTTAAAATGTCTATGCAGCTGTTTTTCCCGTTTTGCCTTTACGTTTTACGACCTTTTCTGATCGTCCACTTGACAGTTTTAATTATCTTTGATGACGACGTCTTGTTTTCTTCTAGTTCTTTATTGTTGCGACACGTTTAACATCAAGTCTTTCTATTTATAGAATCGATATTACAATTATATGAAAATGATATTAATAATGGGCTTAATGACAAAGTTGTACAATGGTATCATTTAATGATGCATGGCATATTTTGGTTAATTTTAAACAATCTTGGGAAGATGGATCCAAAAACGACATCTATTTTCCACCGTAAGCTTTATTTTCCCTCCCCAAAATAATATATCGTATCTAAAGAATGATCATTTTTTTTTTTCGGGCTAGGTCACTATTGTGATTTACTAAGCATAGCTTAGATGTCCACTACTCAGTCGTAATTGATCTAACGAGACAAACTTATTAACCCTTGCACAACGTCGAAGTGCCCCAAAATGATTTTCTACGCGTAGCATAGATGTGGCACAAGACCAGAAGTGTGGAGCACCCAGTGACGATCGAACTCGCTACTCAGTCGTAATTAATCTAATAAGACAAATCTACTAACCATTACACTACATCGAGGTTCCCAGGGTTTGGTCACTATAAATGTGAAGAAAAAAAATAAATGCTTATTTGCAATGTAAACACGATCTTCGTATGAAATAAAACAATTTCTGGAATACGAAAGAAATATAATAAAAGTCATTAAAATTCGAATACTGGGAGAAATTGGCAGTTGTGGTGAGAATCCGCCCTACTTTTCTCCTCTACACACACAAACACGTTTCATTCACACTACCGCACAAGCAGTTCACACGGACAGGTCATTGACAAGTGCGTCAACGAAAATGTCATCTCCTTTTCCTTTTTCAGGCCATAATAGTAACATGTATCTTTTAGCACTCAACAAAAATTCAAGGTAAGAAAACCCCAGACACTTCTAGTATTTTTGCAACCAAATTATCTGAACACACATTACATATATTTATATATTTTTTATATATAACATACGATAAAGACTGTATACACTTTGCTTGTCCTTTATTTTATCATCCTGACGTATTCCAATCCATATTTGATCTTCATTTCACCCCAAACTCACATTTTTACTTGGGATTACTGATTTTGTTGTTTTTATGTCTTGCTGTTTCTCATTATTACGAGTATGTATAAATGTTAGTGCGTTTATAATTATTTACTCAGTGTGTCGCACTTTTTCAACTTTACTCCTAGAGGCCGTAGCCCAACATATATCATTTTGGAATCAGGCTGATTCTTGAGCAAATTAAAAACATTCCGGGCTGGAACTGGACCTCCTGCAGTCATGAACTTTTGAATTCCCAAGTTTTCATTAGTACGATTGTTTTCGGATTCCTTCATCTTGGCTTCTACTGACAAAAACAATTAAAATGACACAACACTCTAACTTTCAATAGCTCATGTTCAAATGAAAAAAAATACTGTTCTCAAATTACAGTGTTTCAAAATAAAATTGTCCGTGTTTTCAACTTTACTCTTAGAGACTGTAGCCCAAAATATCATACCATTTTGGAATCAGGCCGACTCCGTGAGCAAATTAAAAACATTTCGGGCCCGATCCAGACATAAAATCCTGACATTTTGGATATACAATTTTTCATGAGTGCTATTGTTTTCGGCGATATTTAAGGACGAATTTTTTTTTTTAACAATAACATTTTTATAAAATGGAAATAAATTTGGGAATAATCAAAATTAATTGCGAAATCCAGTGAAAGTAACCCATGAAATCATGAAATAAAATAATTGTTTGTACCGAAAGTAAGGACCTACGTACATCAAATTGTTTTTAAATTAAGTCAGGCAGAATAATTATTGTTGGACTTTTAAAAGGTAAGCTTAAATATTAATGCAATACTTAAATACCTATTGTGATGACGGCCCAATCAATAGGTATTTAAGTATTTAAGATCCGCGTGATCTAGCTTAAATGCCGCCGTAATACTAGACTAGCGTTGAGATCTCATCAATTTACAGTTGAGCTGGCTAGATGTAGCCGTAAATTCTATTCTAAGAGTTCCTTTTCTCGCGTTTCTCGCTTATGGAACTCCCTTCCGGCTCCATGCTTTCCAGCCAACTTTAACCTGCAAAAATTTAAATGCAATGTCAATCGCTATCTACTGTCTTCCTGATTGCTCTTTCCTCTTATTGTTAATGTTTCGGTTCCTAATTTTTCCACACTCTGTAACCCCTTGTGAATTGGAAGTTTTACTGTCTTGCATAGGGTGATACCGATTAAAAGAAATATGTAGAGAGATGGAGATAGATATATTGATCAATAAGATATTCTTGAGTACAACGGCGTTTGTAAACGTGAAAAAAAATTAAAAATAAATTGTGAACGTTTTAAAATTGCTTTTAATTCCGAGAATGCTATTATACCGCTAAACACTCCCTTTTCATTGTGTTTCTAGAGTTAACTTACCAACCACAAACATTTGAAGAAGGCTTTTTTAACAGCTTTCAGCTTAAACCATAGTTTCAAATACACACACGCACACACACACACACACACACACACACACACACACACACACACACACAATCCTATAAAATTTTAGCTAAGTGTAACCAGCCATTTATACGGGAAGTTAATATTAGATTTCACTCCCCACCAGTCAAAGTTTATTTTTTGGCGCCATAAGTGCTGTATTTCTATTTTTCATTTTTTTATTTTTTTTTTATTTTACACTTTTGAAAGCAGTAATCGCTTCTTCGTGTAAAGCAGAATAAAAAAAGACACCTTATCCAATCCGGAATCCATCTTAAGATATTCAATGCTAGATGTTCTGGAGAAAGGTTGATTTTTATTTGTTTATTTTTCAAGATCAAATTTGGCCCTAAACTAATGCCGGAATTAAGTTTCTAGTCGGCGAGAAAATATAACAATCTTTTTTGTTTCTTTTCAAGCTTCCTTAATTTAAAATTATGGACGTTAACTTTTAGCAGCACCAAAAATAATAAAGCAACTTATTTTTAAACACGTTTGTCTCTCAGCTGATCTTAAGTATCCAAAATCGTCATGCAAAAAATAATAAAATTTACTTAATACCTGTTAAGTGGGATTGTGACCAGGATTTCGGATTTAAAGAGGATATAATGCATTTTATAATGCGTTTGGGTGACACTTCAAGGATCTCTTGAATGCATCCCTGACACAGGCCAACATCGACCCTGAAACCTAGAAGACTTGCTGCCAATCGGCCTTCCTGGCGTAGGATCATCCGAGGCGGGATTAGACTTTCGAGCTCAGTCGTCAAAATGATCTGCGACGGGCTGTCGGGAGGACCCGACTCGCACAGCCGCGTCCACCACCCGCACTCCTGCTAACGACTCTTCAGGATAATGTAAATAATGTAAATTGAAATATCCGGCCTTCAGGCTGGGATTAAAGTGTAGTATCTGCTCTCAGGCAGATAAACTGCAGTTTAACTTTCAGTTGTGTCTGTCTTCGGACAGGGCGCAAAGCGCAACTGAAAATATGATTGAGAAGTGGCCGGGTTGGTAGATAAAGATCGCAGGAACTCTGCAATTGTCCTTGACCTGTATATATGACACCTCCCAATAAACCGATCTTGTATCGCATCCTAACATTTTCCTTCACTATCTCTCCTTTGTTTCCATGGCAAACAGTCATGACATTTGGCCTCGCGGTTAGCTTCGTGGTATTTCGACAATTTGAATAGAATGTCGTTTTACATTAAGGATAAAGCTAACACTTTGGCACCATTCTATGGTACACTGTAATTTTGTATTATTCAATTCACTGTTGTTCCCAGGTCCACCCTGACTTAGGTTCG
This sequence comes from Acanthosepion esculentum, assembly GCA_964036315.1. Taxonomy (NCBI): domain Eukaryota; kingdom Metazoa; phylum Mollusca; class Cephalopoda; order Sepiida; family Sepiidae; genus Acanthosepion; species Acanthosepion esculentum. Next base: position 51,964,849 of record OZ038497.1, on the reverse strand, counting down.
GTTTCAAACTATGCGCAAATAGTGAACTCCCCCGACAAAAAGAAAAAAAAAACGAAACAACAAAACTATGAAAGTATAAAAATACATTATTTTATATATAATTTTTAAGCACTCAGTAATGTTAAAAATTTAAGAAAATATTATCCGTAACCTAAGTAATTAATTAAAACATTAACAACTAACATGCATTATCATGTTTTTTTTGGGGGGGGGGTGTTGTTTTTTCATTTAAACTATCAATAAGTATATGAGTCACCCATTTATGTTAATGAAAGTATTAAAATACCAAATATTGTGCAGGATTATTTCTTGTCTAAGGTATTAGATCTTCTGGCAAGTTGTTCGTTAGTCATTTTTTTACACTCACACACATTATATATATATATATATATATATATATATATATATATATATATATATATATATATATATATATTAATAATAATATTAATAATATATATTATAATATTAATAATTATATATATATATATACATATATATATATATACACACACATATATATATATATACACATATATATATATATATATATATATATATATATATATATATATATATATATATATATATATATATATATACATACACACATTAAATTTTAAATTCGTTTTTCTTTTCACCTTTGAAAGTGGCGTCTGAAGATCCAGAGAAAAATAAAATTCTCGGGTGAAATAAATTATAACTAATGGAGCCTTAAAGTGGTCTGTTTTTCTTTAAATGATACATATATATATATATATATATATATATATATATATATATATATATATATATATATATATATATATATATATTAGTAACCTCATCCACATGTATAAAAAGACTAAAAATAATGGAAGCACTAATAAGAAAAAAGAAACACTCAATAACATCAACTATTTACACGGCCACAATGTGCTGACCGTGTTTGGAAAATAAATATCCTTATAACTCAAGTTACATACATGAAAAATCCAACCATTAAAAATAAAAATAAAAATCGTCATTGATAATGGCTAGAAGAATAGCCGAAAGATCTCGGATATACAGAACATTTGGACAGTTTTTACACATATTATATCTAGAAAAGATAAACACTTATACGAACACAAGAAAAATTAAATTAAAAAGCTTAATCGCAATACCGTGTCAGTTGTCTTTAATGAAAAAATAAAAAATATAAAAATAAAAAATAAAATTGCCAGACATTTGCTGATACTTCCTGACGTGTGGACCGAACAATATATATATATATATATATATATATTATTGTCATCCACAGACAGACTGTTTCGCTGTATCACAGCTCATCGTTGTGGCTAGACGTCCGGTTGCCTCTAGCTAGGATCGAAACCCGACTGAATTGGTGTCAGTCGAAAATTCTACAACTAAGCCGTCGGCGCACGGCAGGTATGAAGGTGAATTTTAGCGTATTCATTTTTAGATTTAGATAAACACACAGTGACTGACAGTAACTCAATTCTGCCGAAGAATCTTGCTATATTAGCTTTAATAGTCACTGTTTACAAACACACGCTTCACTCCCACAGAGCTCAACCGATATATATATATATATATATATATATATATATATATATATATATATATATATGAGAATGCTCTTGTTCCACTGTCACTCAGCATTTCCCTTTTTATTAATTAATGTGCACAAAACTGACACAAGATAATCAAAAAATAATGCAGTAAGTGAATTGTATCCCAGACAATTTGGATTCCTACGTTTTTTTCCCAATGATGAAATTAACCGTATGAACCAGGAACGGAATTGAAACACTGATCGCCGATTCCATTCTCACGGACAAGTTTTTTTCTTTGTCAGAGATGGCGAACCTTTATAATCCCAGGGTCATTTTTGGTATTTTAAACTTTTTCATGAGCATAAATGGATTATTTATATACTTACCGATATATTCTTAACGGGGAAAAACTTATTGCTACATCTTAGTTGCTAATATTTTAATTCAAAGTTCAAACTTTGTTGACTTCAACATAACACATGCAACACTCATATGCACACCAAAGCCATTCCTGGTGGTTGATTCTTATATAGATCATTGTGAGCCATATTTCACGACGTCATTTCACCAACTCCTCGTGGGTCATTTAAAAGTTGATGGTGGGTCAGTTCATGACCCCCGGGTCAAGGGTTCACCATCTCTGCTGTAAACGTTATTTTAGTGTATACACGTGTTTGAGTAATCGCCCTGTTTATTACTTCTTTCTTTTTTTCCAACAGTGTGAGTTACATCGATCGGACAGTGCTTTCGAGAGACCCATAAAAGAAAATGAGCTCTGCAGCAGGGTTCGAACCAGCGTCAACTTTTGTAGGGGAAACCCCGTTTGATCTGGCGTGCTTTAGCACGCATGGCTACAGAGAGCGTTAATCCCGGCAAGCTTCTATTATTATGATTTTTATGTGCCAGTCATAACTTACCGGCAATCTGGTGCTAGGAAAGATATTTAATCTTTTCCCACTCACCAGGTACTAATATTAGTATTATTGTATCTCTTGATACACTAACACTGAATAAACGTAAATGAAAGACGAGATAAACACCCTGTCACGATTAAACTCATTTAATAAGTACGTATTATATTACACAATAATGTTACAACGATCCGCACGTGTCCCAGAACAGGTGAATGTACGCATTGCTGCAAGAACAATCATGTCTGAACCGAGGTACATAAAAAGATAAACACAAATCTCTGGTTTTCATAACAAGGTGAAATAATGTGCCTCGCCAAAGTTGGGGACAAAGGTCTCTTTTCAACTCGGCAAAAAGCAGTGAGCACAATGTCCGTTCTCGACGTGTGTGGACTTCAGGAAATTAGGAAGATGTCAACCGTTCAACAAATAAAAGCCAGGCCCTTAAAAGCCAGTTTTGTAAAAAAAAAAAAAAAAAAAAAAAGAAAAGGCTGAATTCACACGTGACCAACAGACACGTGATGTCTGAAGCCTCCTCCTCCCATCCAATTATTGTCTCCCTACTCTTCAATTACTCTCTTAAAGAATGCGTATCCTCTCGTTCGGATTTTCTCCAAGTCCGATATTTGCCCAAAATTCCATATCTGCCGACATCTTTTTTTCATTGTGTTTTTTTTTTTTTTTTTTTTTTGAGTAATGAGAAATTATGTCGGATCCAAAATTAAAATCTACGAATCCCTTCCGTAATATTAACATGTGTAAGGAATGTCTTGTTAAGTTTATTGCCTCCAAAACGAAACTGGTCTCTCTTAAACGTCAGGGAGACCCTTTTCTGCTTTCTACCGATGCTAACTTCCAGGAGAGTGACTCATCGCACCTTCTTAGGCTAATGTTCTCTGCTGAGATGAAGTGGAAAGATTATATTGAATCAATTACCCTTCGGCCACGGAGGTCTCTACAGCAAATCAAATCTCATTTATCCTTTTTTCAGAAGACTACATCTCTTGGAACTTAAGCAATAAATGGAGTTTAATGCTTACTTATTCTTTGTAACGATAAACATATTTTTTTACAAATTAACATCGTTGTAAATACAAAACTGTGATGTCAGCATCAAGTAAGTCCAAAAGTTCAAATATCTGGGAAGTTTTTTTAACAGAGGATGGAAAATGTAACACCAAATCCGAAAATACATTGGACTAGCGAAAGATGCCTTCCAAAAACTAAGCAAGGTGCAGAGAAACGATAAATTTTCGTTAGAAACAAAGAAAAGAATGCTGGATTTGTCATGTGTTATCCATCCTCTTATATGGCAGTGAATGCTGGATAAATTCCTCACTGATGAGAGGAAAACTAGAGGCAGCAGTAATGTGGTTCCACAGAAAGTTACTGAAAATTCCATGGACGAAGCAAATATGGAACAAGGAAATCTTAAATAAAATGTCAACAAAAGGGACACTTATACTCAAAATCAGTAAAAGACAGATGAAATTATGGACACATAATGGGATAGATTGGTTAATTCGTTTTATACGGCTTATCAACCCCTTGCAAATTATTTGAAACAAGAAAATATTTTTAGATTGTAAGAATTTTTTAAAAATAATAATGATTTTTGTGATACAAGTCTTACTAATTAATAATAATGATTTTAGTGACTGAAGTCTTACTAATTAACCCATAGCCGGGAGAAAATAGATCCATACCTTTCTCAAGTGCAAGTGAATATAACGAACCCAACGGGAATTGGAATTCGGCTCCCTGATTTCCAATTCCGTATCGTTAACCATTACACCACCGCACATCCAAGCTTACAGTACGTGATATTCCTAAGCTGTCACCCATCTAGGTATTGACCAGGCTTGACGTTGCTCAACTTCAGTGATCTTACTGGAACCGGTTTTTCAACGTGGTGTGGGCGTAAGCCATAATGAGAAAGTGAGTGAGGGGCTTGAATAATTTAACACTCACATGCCATATTGAGGGCAAGAGTTATGGGTGAGGGCAGCGAGACACTTGACGAGCTTGTACGAATGGATGGCGGGACGAGGGGGCGGAAACCTTTGAAAAGGGTCACAAGTGATAGGAAGTCGTGGAGAGCCATAAGGTATAGACTCTCATGGCTGTCCACGTAGATTTTTGTTGTTTTGAAGTGCGGGTTATACCTATAGACTTAGCAGGCTTATAGACGAAGGCCTCAAAATCTAGAGGACCTCCAGCCAGGGTGTATAATATTTTTAACACTGTCACAGGCCTTTCTTACACATGCTGCCATAATGCATTCTAGATTCTAAACAACTGTTCAGTAATTTTAAACACCCGTCATCATCCTCAGCTTTAATCAAATGGTTTAACACTTCCACTTTCCTCTACTCGTGAGAACAAGGGTTGGGGATTTGGAGGGGCACCTCTTCATCTAAATCCGACCCTGTTTATCGACAAAAATTTAGCATTTTGCTTTATTCGGAGAGAAAATTTTTTTTTTTCTTTTTCAGACTTCCGTACTTGAAATTTGTGAACGTTTGCTTACACTAGGAATAAACGGAAATTATATATAAAATTTAAACTTGCTTTAAAAAGTTGTAAAGGATTGGTGGGAAAAAATATCCTAATATGAATTATAAATTTCCGATTGCAAATTTCCCAACCGATTTTATATTTATTTAAACATGTTGTTTTGTTTTTGTTTTTTTCTTCCACAACCTGGTCACAAAAACACATGATTTCTTCATTAACGATTCGTTCAACTTCTCTGGGGGTTTTTTTTTCTGCAATCACGTTGGCAAGGACGCAAGTAACTTTCTTTTTTTTTCTTCTTCTTTTTACTCTACAACGCAAACATAATGGATAATGACGAAACCGAAGCAAAAAGACACTCCTGCCAAGTTTTTACATGTCAGGTTTTCTAACTTTTTTTTTTTTTTTTTTTTCAAGAGACGATGTAACTCCGGTGGAGGTTATACAATAACAATGCAATGCAACAAAAAATAATCATTTATTTTTCAATTTTTTTTTTTTCCTATTACCACGAATATAAAAAAAAAAATTTTTTTAGAAAAGTTAAGTGTGGGAATTCATCGCCCTACGGAAGGTGATTTCTAAAAATGTTTAAACAAATTTTTTTTAATTTTTAAATTCGTAATCTGGAGTTCTTTTTTTTACTCATATTAACAAATCGATTTAAGCACTACAGATTACGAATTTATAAAAATTCTCTTTTATTTTAACATTATAAGAAAACACATCGAAAGAGTATATTTATTTGTGTCTGTGTAGTGGGGGGGGGTATCAATTTACATAACAAATTTAACCCGCACTTTTACAACTTTAATTAAAATCTTTTAAAATTGTGATTATTCGGATCACATTACGTCTCCACCGAGCAGAAGTCATAATTACGAAAATAAATTCAGTCTTTCGGGTGAACTTATTCGCTGGAGACATTAAATTATACAAACATTGGGACGTGAACGATAGAAGAGAAAAAGAAATGTAGTGAAACAAAACAAAAAAAGAACCATACTCATATTGTATTTTGCCGAGACGAAAACTTTCCACACAACATCCTTTCTGAATCTGCTTCCTCTTCTCTTCTGGCTTTGTTGACGGCGCAATATTTTAAAACTAAATTTAACTTATTTCCAGAATTAAATGAGTTAATTAATTAACATCGAAAATTTGCGGCTGTCGACACGCGGATTGCTCTCGCAAAAGACTTTTTAGCATTAACAGCACTACGGGTGAAAGGACTGTATGCTTATAAGTGACACATGTGTAAATAAATAAAAACTTGTGTGTGTCTAAAAAGGGCGGTAAATAGAAAGTAATATAAATATTAAATAACAACGCATTTTCTATATCGAATTACATTTGGAATTTTTTGGTGGAGTTGTACAATATGCTTTGTGACAAGAAATATAAATATATATATATATTTTCATAATTATATATTCATATTATTATATATATTATTATATATTCATATTATATATATATATATAGATTTCTTGTCATATATATATATATATATTCATAATTATATATTCATATTATTATATATATTATTATATATTCATATTATATATATATATATTTCTTGTCATATATATATGTATATATATTTTCATAATTATATATTCATATTATTATATATTATTATATATTCATATTATATATATATATTCATATTATTATATATATTATTATATATTCATATTATATATACACATATATATATATATTCATATTATTATATATATTATTATATATTCATATTATATATATATATATATATTCATATTATTATATATTCATATTATATATACATATTATTATATATTCATATTATATATACATATTATTATATATTCATATTATATATACATATATATATATATTCATATTATTATATATATTATTATATATTCATATTATATATATATATATATATTCATATTATTATATATTCATATTATATATACATATTATTATATATTCATATTATATATATATATATTCATATTATTATATATATTATTATATATTCATATTATATATACATATATATATATTCATATTATTATATATATTATTATATATTCATATTATGTATACATATATATATATTCATATTATTATATATATTATTATATATTCATATTATATATATATATATTCATATTATCATATATTCATATTATATATACATATTATTATATATTCATATTATATATACATATTATTATATATTCATATTATATATATATATATTCATATTATTATATATATTATTATATATTCATATTATATATATATATATTCATATTATTGTATATATATTTATATATTCATATCATATATACATATATATATATATTCATATTATTATATATATTATTATATATTCATATTATATATACATATATATATATTCATATTATTATATATATTATTATATATTCATATTATATATACATATATATATATAGTCATATTATTATATATATTATTATATATTTATATATATATATATTCATAATTAAGCACTCCAGATTTTCATAATTAAGCACTCCAGATCACAAATAGTATTTTTTTAAGTTAAATTTTATAAAAGTTAACGAGGATTTGGTGCAGTTTTGCATATAAGATCATTGTAAATTGATCACCCTACGGAAGTCAAGACAAATATACTGATAGCATTTGATTTGTCCAAATGTAAAAAATAAAATAAATAAAATTCGTACTCAGGAACCTTTTTTTCATATATTACTATCGATTAAACACTTTAGATTTTTTAATTTCAAAAACTTTTTTCTTCATGTTCTAAGAAACCATTTGGTATGAGAATATTTGCTTCGGCTTCCAAGTGGGAGAGTTTAATTTACATAGTAAATTGGACCCCTTTTCTTATTTATAATCTTTATTTTTTTATATTCATGATCCGTAGTAATATGAAAAAAAAAAAAAGATTATCACTGGTTGCAGGACAACTCCACCAAATGCTATGCATATAAACAAGCGTGTTTGCATGTGCATGCTTATGTCACTAAGCCAAAGGTGGTTTATACTCATGTATAAGTCGAATGTTGAAACTCAAGTCATGGTGATCTGGTAGTTTTGAAGCTGACGAGTATTGTGGTTCTGGTGGGGGAAGGGCATCTGGCTAGTTATATCAAAAGACTCACTACTCTTTGGAGCCTAACAGAGGCGGGAAGTGTGTATTTATTCTTATTCATTTTCTTTGGCGGGAGGGGGGTATATATTCCGTCTCCTCCTCGAACTAATTAAAACTATCCCGTTTATTAATTGCACGCTTTTTGACCCTTTAAATTAGGTACCTCCACAGAATTTAAATTAGGTACCTCCACAGAATTCCTAGAGTTTCAAATTAATTTTTTTTAAATGAAAAATTTTTCTTAGAAGTTTTTGTTTTTTGTTGTTGTTGTAATTTCAAGCTAAAAAGTTTAATTTAATATTTCCAATAAGCAAAACACTTTGCTGCAAATCAAAACTAATTTAAATTAACTGAAAGGAGTTTTCTTTTTAAAATTGCTAAAATCGCTGATATTAGCGCCATTTTTAGCCATCTGCCACCTTTTTATCAAGAAATTTTCAAGAATAAATTATAAGTTTCTGAAACTTTATTTGAGGAATATTAACTGATTTAAAGTTTAATTAATTTGATTTCAAACAAATAGTAATTACTTTAAGTTTAACATGTCACAGAAATGCATTTTAATACGGCGATAGGTATTTATTTGAGGTATTGACAGGACTGACAACTTGACTGACAAACGGAAATTTATCTATTTTTTTCTGCAGTGGACATATCTATAAAAATTACTTGAGGAATATAACGTGAGTGCCTTTCTTATATAATTTCTATATTTAACTATCCAGTCATATTAAAAATTTAGGGAAACATTTTTCGTAATCTAATACCTTTTTAATCTTTAGGTAATTTAGCTTTAAATGTACTATACTTATCGCTTTTATTTTATAATAATGACGTCCTCATTTTAAAAAATCGGCACGTTTATACAAAAAAAAATTCAAAATTCTCTTTAAAAATGAATTTCTCAAAAATTCGTGAAATTAATTAAGTGGGGTATAACAGTAGTAAAAATTTTTTTTACCAAGATTTTCTAAAAATTAAAAGAAACATTTCTAAAATACTTTCACTGAAAGTTTCATTAAAATCCTATGATTATATTTGATATTTGCAAGAATTTCGAAACTCATGTTTTTCACCACAAAAAAAGACGCTAAAATTTCATATACTAATATTTGGTATTCCCCCACCCCCACCCAAGACGCTAGTAAAACAAGAATTTTAACAAAAAAATTTCTAACGTTCTAAAAAGTATAAAAAATATAATTTAATAATCAAAAAATTCTTCTGTCTTTCCTCTTAATAATAACGTAAATCTTTTGACGATAAAACTGTGTTTTTAGCAAGTTTTGGGCATTTTTTCATTATGATATGCACATTTTTAGCGAATCTGTGGAGGTGCCTACTTTAAATGATTTTTTGATCCACACTTTATTAAAACGACCGTTTAAGACATAGTGATAAAATTCCGACACCCCTGATTATTAAGACACCCCCTTCTATTAAACAGCTAAGTGTATAGAAATTATGAAATCTAAAAACACTTCATAAGAAAGTCTCTTTAACATAATCAATAATTCAATTTCCCCTAGGTTAAGCAGCAGGGTAGAATGGGCTCTCTAGACTTGATTGTCAGTCATTCCAGGTAAAGGATTCAAAACTAAGGGTATAATTTCTATATTTAACTATCCAGTCATATTAAAAATTTAGGGAAATATTTTTCGTAATCTAATACCTTTTTTAATCTTTAGGTAATTTAGCTTTAAATGTACTATACTTATCGCTTTTAGTT